>CM052799.1:136152668-136196457 GCA_028533885.1 Nasua narica
CTCATGGTCCAATAGTTGTTTGTCTCTCTTTTTCTCAGCTTCTTTATTCTTTGTCATTTGGTCTTCTATGTCTCTAATTCTTTCTTCTGTCTCATTTATTCTAGCATTAAGAGCCTCCATTTTTGTTTCAATCTCATTAATAGCTTTTTTGATTTCATCTTGGTTAGATTTTATTTCTTTTATTTCTCCCGAAAGGGATTTTATTTCTCCTGAAAGGGATTCTTTAATCTCTTCCATGCTTTTTTCAAGCCCGGCTAGTACCTTGATAATTGCCATTTTGAACTCTATTTCCGACATATTACTGATGTCTGTATTAACTAGGTCTCTAGCCGTCGGTACTGTCTCTTATTCTCTTTTTTGTGGTGAGTTTTTCTGCCTTGTCATTTTATCAAGCTAAGAATAGATGAGTGAGAGAGAAAAGTACTCTGGAGTTCCACAGTTCTCACTGATTGATGAGCTTGGGCTTGGCTGGATATTCTCACTGATCTTCTGGGGAGGGGCCTTTTCAACTTGGTTCTCAGATGTCTTTGCCTGAGGCGAAATTGCCCTGCCCTTGCCCAGAGAGGGGCCAAGCAATTCGCTCAGGTTCGCTCTCGGGAATCTTTGTACCCTTAGCGCTTTCCTTACTGCCCTGGAGGCCGGGAATGCAAATGGCTGCTCCTAGTCTCAGACCGGAGGAGCCAAGCACTCGGCCCTACTCCTCAGCGCACCGTCAGAGGAAAGCAGTCAATCACTCCCGTCTCCTGGGTCCCCGCCCAGGCTCCAAGCTCAGCCACCCATGGCGGAGTGTTTCTATCTCTGACTCGTGGCCCCGTCTGGAGTCTCCAAACCCAGCAGATTCCTGCTGCGCGGTCCCATGCCGCTCCTCCCCGAGGAGGAAGGAGAGGGTCTCTCCGGAATGCCTTATGTGGTCCCCGCTCGAAGGGCTGCGGCCACGGTCTAGGGTAAGCCCCAGCTGAAAGCGCACTGTGCAGCTCTTTATCTGCCCCCTCTTTCCAATTTTAAAATGTACTATAAAGCTATAATAGTTAAGAGAGTGTGGTATTGACATAGTATAGACATATTGATCAGTGGAACAGAATTAAGAGTCCAGAAATAAATCTTTACATTTATGGTAAATTGATTTTTTACAAAGTTGTTTAGGCAATTCAGTGAGGGAAGGATTGTCTTTTCTACAAATGATGCTAGGTCATTTGGATAGCCACATGTAAAAAGATGGATTTAAATCCTTCATACATATGTAAATAATTAATCCAAAATAGATAATAGTCTAAATGCAAGAGTTAGAACTGTAAAACATTTAGAGAAAAAGATAGAAGAAAACCTTTATGTCCTTGGGTTAAGTAAAGAGTTCTTTATACCACCAATAGCATAATCCTTATGCTATTGACACCAATATGACACCAATAGCATAATCCTTAAAAGAAAAAAATTATAAATTGGACTTCATCAAAATTTAAGTTTTGCACTTCAAAAGACGCCATTAAGGGAACAGAAATATAAACCATAAACTTAGAGAATATATTCACAAATCCTAGATAAAAATACTTCTAACCATAATCTATAAAGAAATCTTACAATGCAATAAGACAAATGACAAAATTTTTAAAAATAGACAAGGTTTGAATAGAGATTTCACAAAGGAAAACATAAAGATGGCTAATGAGCACATGGAAAGATGTTCTATATAATATTACTATCATTACTATCATAATATTACTATCATTACAAATTAAAGCCACAGTGAGACACCACTTCATACCCACTAGAATGACGATAATGAAAGAGACAGACAATATTAAGTGGCAGCATGGATGTGGAAAAATGGAAACCTTCATAGTTGCTAATGGAAATCTGAAATGATGTGGCTCCTTTGAAAGCCTTTTGGCAATGAAAATATGCATATTAGACATAAATTTACCATACAACCCAGAAATTCCACTCCCTGTTATTACCCAAGAGAAATTATCTACATAAAAATATATATAAATGTTCATAGAAGCCTTATTTATAATAACAAAAAAAAAACTAGAAAAAATCCAGAGTTCCATTAACTGGTGAACAGATGAACAAAATGTGGTATTGCCATACAATGGAATTCTATTCAGTAATAAAGAAAAACAACTTACTGATGAATACTACAACATGGATGAACTTCAAACATGTTATGCTAAGTGAAAGAAGCCAGATCCAAAAGACCACCTATCAGATGATTCCATTTATATGGGATGCCAGAAAAGGCAAATCTGTACAGACAGTAAGTAAGTTAGTGGTTGCCTAGCACTGGGGCTGGAACAGGAATTGACTGCAAATGGACAGGAGGTTTCTTTCTGGGGTGACAGAAATGTCCTAAAATTGGATTATGGTGATGGTTGCACAATTTTGTAAACTTACTAAAAATCATGAAACTGTATACTTATAATGGGTGAATTCTATGATATATACTATACCTTAATGAAAATCTTAACTATAGTAGGTCAACTATCATGACAAAAAGTGTTCTCTGATATACAATGAGTGATAGAAATCCTTTTAAAATGTGTTCATATGAATGCTAATTGTAATTTAAAAATTTTTTCCTTTCTAACAGAAAAAGGGAAATTGAAACAAAACTGGAAGAATTGTTAAACTTCAAATATTTCATTTGAAGAGATTTTATTTTTGAAAAGAGCCCTCTTGGATTTTGAAAAAAGACAAAGGACAATGTTGAGAAGTTGGAAATCATTGTGCTTTAAAACCTCAGGTTTCGAAAGCCCTATCAGATTATGAAAAAAGACAAAGGAAAATGTTGAGTATTTGGAGTCATTGTGCTTTAAACCCCCAGGTTTCAAATGCTAGCCACTCTCACATTCCCTGTGATCTCTGCTCACCTCTTGACTTAGTTTTGTTGTCAAAGTAAACGAAGTTCCCAGTTATATTTATTTTTAAAAACTCAAGATATAATTTTTATTCAAGTTTATCTTTCAACTTCTACAAAAAGGATACAAAGCTACAGGCATCTAAAAAATAAAAAACAGTTCTGGTCTCAATTCTGTTGAGTAAAATGCTGTGCTTTTGGGGGGCCAATTTCATGGAGGACAAAGTTCATTTTAAAAGTTCAGCTACATCAAGATATGAACTAGCCATAAGAGACTTAATTTCGGGAAACAAACTGAGGGTTGGTGGGGGATATGGGGGGATGGATAGGGTGGCTGGGTGATGGACATTGGGGAGGGTATGTGCTATGGTGAGTGCTGTGAATCATGTAAGACTGATGAATCACAGACCTGTACCCCTGAAGCAAATAATACATTATATGTTAATTAAAAAAAAGATCGGAACTAGCCAGTTGCTCCCTCCTCACCCCCTCCACTCGCTGCTCAAGCTCTCTCTCTAATAAATAAAATCTTAAAAAAAGGAACCTCAAATTTACATATTTCTTATAGATGAGATATATTAGTTTAGATAAATGTATATTTTATCAGTTATAACATTTATTTTACAATCATAATTCTGATAATTAGTATTGATTTTATATTTAATGCAGCTTCTCCATTCCCATTATTTTTGTTCATCTTTTCTTATCAGGACTTCATCATTGCATAGCTTTTTTTTTTAAAGATTTTTTATTTATTGATTAGAGAGAAAGAGACTGAGAATGAGAGGGGAGAAGCAGACTTCCCGCAGAGCCGGGAGTCCAATATGGGACGGGATCCTGGGACTCCGAAATCATGACCTGAGCCGAAGGCAGTCACCCAACCAGCTGAGCCACCCAGGTGCCCCATTGCATAGCTTTTGCAAGAGCTTCTCATAAAGGCAATTTTACATGAGTTTATTCATGTTTCTAAAAGCAGTCAGGCCCCTACAATTTCAACCAAATCTTAGTGTAATTTTTTCTTTAGAATATTGTAGTAGTTGCCCCACTACCTTTTGGTATTGAATTCTGATGTGGAAAAGACTGAGGACGGTCTGTGGGGATATTTCTTCTCTTCTCTGCAGATCGATGGCTCTTAAAATATGGTCCTGGATCAGCAGCATCGACATCACATGGGAATTTGTTAAAATGCAAATTACCAAACCCCATTTTATGGCTACTGTATTAGGAACTTTGGGTATAGAGTCCAGGAATGTTTTTTTAAAATCTTTTTTTTTATATAATTTTTAAAAAAATTTTTAGATTATTTATTTATTTGTCAGAGAGAGAGAAAGTACAAGCAGGGGAGAAGCAGGCAGAGCAGGCAGAGGGAGAAGCAGGCTCCCCGCCGAGCAAGGAGCCCGATGCGGGACTTGATCCCAGGACCCTAAGATCATGACCCGAGCCAAAGGCAGCCGCTCAACCGACTGAGCCACCCAGGCATCCCAAATCCAGGAATGTTTTAACAAACCATCCAGATGTTTCTCATGCCTACTAATGTTTGAGAGCTATTTCTTTTTATCTGCCTGGATACTTGAAGATATCTTACCTTGAAATTCAATGCCCTAATCCATTAATCCAGGATATTTTAGAATTGGGAGTTCTCTGTCAAAATTTCATGAATTCCTTTCAGTGTACACTCTGGCTGGTCAAGGATACAAAGCAAACAAATTAATCACTTGGCTGCTATGACTGAATGACTATACATCTCAGGATAGTTTTAAATTATGCCTATTGTCCCAGTGTATTTATTACTAGGGCCTCCTTTCATTTTCAAGACTGTCCTAGTTTGGATGATGGATTATATGGTCATCCCACTTATGACCAGTGAGCCTAGTGGTTTGCAACATGTCTATGATCAAATGTGGTATGATCTCTGGGGAAGCTCTGAGCATAGAGGCCCATAGGGTTGTGGAGCAAAAAGCTCTTGGCTTGCTATTGGGCTGTGGTAGAGACTGAATACTCATTCGACTATGGATCGACTATGGATCACCAGTTGTCCCACATGAATTGAATGTTTTATCTACCAAGCCATAGAATCAGCCATTTCCAGCAATACTCCTTTATCATGTGGTATATTTGCTTGAGCAAGTGTAAACTGGATGAGCAGGTGGCTCTTAATCCTGGTGTGTCTATTCCCATTGCACTGCCATCCTGCTCTCATTCTTGGCTTAAGCCACATTCAGTGTTCTCGATGGCCAGAAAAAATCTGAACCTATTTGGCAGACGGTTTTGCATAACAGTTGGTGATGACTTCTGCAATGCAGCAGCGCCACCAAGTTTGTGGCGCTGCAAAAAAAGAAAGGTAATTCCATCCAGGGGCCAGAATCTTAAACATCTCATTGTTCATTTTGTCCAAAGGAAAGCTGGCCTAAGGAGCAGCTCTATAGTAATACATGGATAGAGGCTAATGATTTGGTAGCACAGTCAGGGACATGAAAGGAATGATAGGAGAATTGAGGGTGCTTGGGTGGCTCAGTTGGTCTGCCTTCTGCTCAGGTCATGATCCCAGGGTCCTCCTGGGCTCTGGAGGGCATCTGCTTCTCCCTCTGCCCCTCCCCCGATGTGTTCTCTCAACCTCTCACTCGCTCTCTCTCTCAAATACATAAATAAAACGTTTAGAGAATTGATAACAAGTTGGTATGGAGAAAAAGGTATGTGAAGGGATCTCTCAGAATGAATTTAGAGTATTAGAATGTTTGTGTCCTATATAAATGCCCACCAAAGGGGGCACTCCATAGATTTTCTTTACCTAGGTAAACATGATGACCTTCCTATTTCAGCACTTGGGACCCTATGATCAATTATTTAATTCCAAATATTCCTGTGAGTCGAACCATTATGATTGCCCCATCAGCACTTCTGTCTACTAAAGTAACCAGCCCAAGTTGTTTCTGATAGTTTGGTGCTACTTACTAGTCTCTGCCACCTTGAGATATCATATTCCTCACTGAAATCATAGAACCCATTTCAGTATCAGTATTTGCCACCTTCGTCTCTGACCTACAGAAGCGGTCACTATGGTGCTTTTCAAATGTGTTGGTACTATTTTCATTAATGCCTTTCTCAATGTTACTGTCCTCAGGGCTGGGATGGCTGATTAGATAATACATGAGAGATCCACTCCAACATACCTATCTCCCTAAATCTTTTTTTTTCTTTTAAAGATTCATTCATTTACCTCAGACGGAGAGAGAGAGAGAGAGAGAGCAAGAGAGCACGTGAGTGAGAAGAGGGGGAGGGGTCAATGAAGGAGAGAATCTCCAGCAGACTCTCCACTGCCAGGAAGCCCAACGCAGAGCTCAATCCCACGACTCTGAGACCATAACCTAAGCTGAAACCAAGAGCTCAACTGACTGAGCCACCCAGGCAACCCAATCTCTAAATCTTTTTATTCCTCCCTCTATAGAGGATTTCTGACATTTCAATTCAGCATAAGCCAGGAGTGAATCCAATTTTCAGCCTACCAACAATAAAAAGAGAAAATAATACTAATATTACACTGTATGTTAACTAACTGGAGGTAAAATAAAAACTTGGAAAAAGAAATTAAATTTGTGGTAAAAGTAAAATAGAAAAACTTGTCAAAACAGATCAACTACTTTGAGGCTAAAGAGTATAATAATTAAAAAAGGAAGCTGAGTCATAAAAATATTGTTGTTATTACATATCTGTTACAATAAGCAAGAAATGATTTAATAATAAGAAAAAGCTGGCCCAACAACATTGAAAATGCATGGTTGGAAAATTATAATTAGTATCCGTATAACTCTTTAGAGGAAGGTGTACTCCAGCTGAAACATTGTAGTCCCCAAGAAAAATGTGCACTAAAGGAGACTCAACAGGATTTCTACAATTTTTACATGTTCTTGTTTTCCAGAACCATGCTTACCACATTTAATTTGGTTTCCAAAGATCTATTAGTATGAAGAAAGGGGTGTTTGGGTTAGTAGATAAAATACTGTAATTATCAAAAAGATGTATTTCTTCTGTGTATTAATAAAATGTCAATTGTTTCCTACCTCCTGGACTGAAAAATTTACTATGGTCTTATCAAACTTGGATAGCTGACAGGCCAGGCCCTGAACCAGATCACACCATAAATACCAATTCTTGAGGTCCTAGTGAATAGTACAATTATGTTGCTTATGAAGAAACTTGAAATACCATTTCTGTTATTCTGCAATTTTACCCCTGACTCAATCCCTTAAAAAGTGGAGTCATCAGTTCTAAATGGCAGGTAAAGAGACTCCCATATAACTTTGCATAACCCCAGAGACTAGTTTCAATTACACATTTGTGCTTTTAATGGCCATTTAGAGATGCTAGGCCTTCTTCAGGAATACTACACAATGTTTACAGAGTTTAGTAACCGATGGGAAGATATAGAGTCTCAGGGGACTTGCTTTTTAATGTACTGGAATATGCAGTCCTAGGACTGCCTCTGTCATGAGAGAAAAGCGGAGGAGCTCAGCTCACATGATGCTACTTCTCTTCCCTAACAAGTAGGAGAAAAAAAAAATGCCTTAGGATGGTTGATAACCAAGACCAAAGGCCAGAACCGGGGTCTGGGAAGAGTCCCGGGAGCCATTAGAGCTTTGTCTTCTTGGTCTCCAGGTTGATCATGTCCCCTTGGGTATGGGGAATCTCCTTATCTGCTGGCTCCTGTAAATCCTCTGGCTTTATAGGAACATAATAGTAGCCAATGATGGAGAAGATCAGGCAGACCACCAGCAGGAGACAGGAAAACAAAATGAATTCAGCCCACTGTAGGAAGAAATAAATATAAGAGAAGAATATGAAGAAACTTTAAATGGATCTTCATAGGATGAGGAGTAGGGAGCAGACTGATTCAGGGTCACCAACGTAGGCGTAGGGAGCAGACTGATTCAGGGTCACCAACGTAGGCAGAGGTTTGTTAAAGGAAGAATGGCTTTATTGGCCTCTCCTCATATGGCCTATGACAGCCATTATTGCCACTATCTTAGATGTCCATTTTCCTGGCAAAGTCTGTTTATATCTAAACCTTCTTACACACAGCATTGAGTGAAGAATGTGAGGGGCAAAGGGATGGGGTAAGAGGGAGGAGAGAAACTTGGAGGGGAAATCTTGGGTAGAGACAAACTCCTGCTTCCATCAGGTCCATACCTGTACCAGGCCACTGAACTGTGCCACGACGAGCACGATGATGTTCCCAACGGCGACTGTCAACAACCAGGCTGCCTGGAGTACAGATTTCATACTAGAGGGAGCCTAAAGAGGACACAGGTTTGTGAGTAAACAAACTCCCCAAACCACCCTATGACTCATGCATCTATCCAGAAAACTTTTCCCACAAAAGTTTCCAAATTTGAACTCCTCCTCCTCCAACTTCAGCCATCATGTTGATTTAAGGAGTGAAAATAATGTTAACAGTTATAATAAGATGGATCTCTTAATTGAATATTTTAATTTATTACATCATATAATCTTCATTATACCCTAAGAGATAAATTCTATCAGTATTCTTACTTTACACATAAAAAAAATAGCACTAGAGAGATAATTAACTTGCTCGTTTATACGATAAGTTGTACAATCAAAATTTGAACGTGGGCAATTTGACTCCACAGTCTTTATTCTTTTTTTTAAACTTAATTTAATTTCTTCAGTGTTCCAAGATTCATTGTTTATGCACAGTCCTTATTCTTAAAGTACCATTTCCTAGATCCCAAACAGCATCAGTTACTATGCTGCGCTGCCCTGATCCTGGGAGTCAAGATGACTCCCTCTTCAGGGTCATATACAAGAAATCTAAGGCCAAAAAATATAGAGGTCTTGGCCAGGATCACATACCTATTTAAAGCAGTGTTAGGATTAAAATTCATCCTTCCCCAAGCAATATATCCACCTCCACTTTTCACTTGCAAAAACCTACCTGAGAATAGGAAAACTCAAGTCCTGTGACAGAGAACATGACCTCCCCAGCTGTAACCAGGGCATACTGTGGTAGCTGCCATGCAATGGAGAGTTTGCTGGCAGGCATGGCTTCCATCTTCCAAGCCTGAGGATCCTGACTGGTGCGCTTAGCGAGGAAAAGAAGAAATGGGCTTATCAGCAGTCTCAAGTAAATATTTCTGATCTATAGCATTCTATGATCTTATACCCATCCCCTCTTTGTATTATCATCCTTCAAGAAATTGAGCAAATTCTACAGATTTCAGTTTTTTGAAATTTCTTTTGGTAACACTGCATACTCACTCACCTGGGTTCAGTCAATCAGATACCATTATTGACAGAGTCCCTAAATGGCAGAATATTTTGATATTGTAGTTTGGATTTCCACCATTTGACCTATAGGTATTTTGATCGTGGCCAACATTTTAAATATAAAATGGCATCTGAATTATACAAATAGTGAATTTTCAGAAATCACATTCTTTTTTTTTTTTTTTGAGGATTTTTATTTTATTTTATTTATTTGACAGAGAGAAACACAGAGAGAGAGGGAACACAAGCAGGGGGAGTGAGAGAAGGAGAAGCAGGCTTCCCATGGAGCAGTGAGCCTGACGTGGGGCTCGATCCCAGGACCTGAGGATCATGACCTGCGCTGAAGGCAGATGCTTAAAGACTGAGCCACCCAGGTGCCCCCAGAAAGCATATTCTTGAGAAAAGTTTAATTCCTTCTCCAGTTTCTATATAAGGACAATCAAACTGTTTTTAACTTTTTCCATTATTTTATTAAAATTACTTTTATCAAAATGAATTATTTTCTTGGTAAACCTTACATTAAAGATTTTGTTGATCAATTTTGAAACATCTATATCAAATACTGCCTGCTATTTTAAATTCAATTTACTGGCTATCATTTCTGAACTCAAATCTTACACATTTAAATTATGACAAAATGGCAGTTTTTCTGTAGAATTTTAGTCAAAAAGAACTTTTCAGGGTCAATTTTTTTTGTTACTAATCTTACCAAATACACATGGTTATCTAATCTTTACTTCTTTGTCTAGAAGTACTTTTACTATGCAGGTTTCTAGCTATGGTTGGTTTTATTTTATATAGGTTATGTCTATATATTTGTTATAATATTTGTTATAAATAGGATGAAAGTTCTAAAATTGTATGTATTTCTTAGAGTGAAATCATTATTAGGTAGTGGGTGTAATATTTAAAATATAATGTGATTAAAATGGCAGTTAAAACATCAAGATCAAAAGTCTTGAAATCAAAAGGCTCTGGTATCCAAATGTCCTTGATTCTCTGAGCCAAAGGGCCATTGGGTTCAAAATAGGAGGTAAATTTTGTATCAGTTGATATTGTGAAAAATACTAGGGTATATGTTTGCATTTTCTTAGGCTAAGGGAAGACCATGACCTGAGCTTCTAAATCAAGGTCACATGCTTGAATACCGATGGGCAGATAATTAAGTAAATGAAGCAGGCTGAGTAGGAATGATGTGAGCTATGGTAAAGTGGATAGCACAGGCCCCATCTAAAGTGTAGAGTCACTACCACCCCAGCCAACTGACATGGTAATACCTGTTATTAAATCTGATTTTGTTTTTAAGAAATGTTAAGAATCCAGCTTCTTACGTGAAATCTCTTGAATTTTAAGTATCGTCAATTACTAATGATTATTATTACTTTTGTCAGTAGTGTGCAGGCCCAACCAAACAGGACTGTGGAAAGAACCAGGCCCCAGGCTCCAATTTATGATCTCTACTCCAAATGCTTATTAGATCTGGGCATTCAGAAACAATATATAAGACTTCTATCTTGAGTAGCAAACAAAAGACAGAACAAATGATTAGTGGGATAACACCAGGAATACAAGTGTTATGGGTTGAATTATGTCCCCTTAAAACTCATATGTTGAAGTCCTAACCCTAACTGAGTCCTAACTGAGAATGTGACCTTCTTTGGATATAGAGTTGTTGCAGATATAAATAGTTGTGTGGAAATGGGCGCATTAGGGTGGGCTCTAATCCAATATCACTGGTATCTTGGTAAAAAAGAAGAAAACTGGACACAGACAAGCATATAAGAAGAATTCCATAAGAAGATGAAAGCAGAGATTGGGGTGATTCTTCTACACATCAAGGAATACCAAATGTTACCAGAAAACCACTAGAAGTAGGGGAAAAGCATGGAAAAGATTCTTCTTCACAGCCCTCAGAAGTACCAATACCTTGGTCTTAGACTCCTTGCTTTCATGACTGTAAAACAATAAACTTCTATTTTTAAGCCACTCCACTTGTGGTACCTGGTTATAGCAGCCCTGGAAAACTACCAGTAGGTTGTTTTATCATCTGAACATTAATTAACATAGAATAAAGGACAAAAACCACACAAGTATCTCAATAGACATAGAAAAAGTATTTAACAAAATTTAACTCCCCTTCATGGTAAAAAACGAACAAACAAAAACCTCAACAAACTAGGAATAGAAGGGAACTTAACCTACTAACTGACGTCTATGGACATTAACAAAGACATGTGATATAACGAGCACTGGGTGGTACATGCAATTGATGAATAATTGAACTCTACATCTGAAACTAATGATACACTATATTTTAATTAATTGAATTTAAATAAAGTAAGAAAAAAATGACATCTATGAAAAACCCACATCTAACATACATAATGATAAAAGACTGATTGCTTCCCCCCCCAGGAGAATATCTGCTCTCACTACTTCTAGTCAACATTATAGTGAAGCTTCAGATCCCAGCAATCAGTCAAGAAAAAGAGATAAAATCACCTATATTGAAAAGGAAGAAGTGAAGCTATCTCTATATAGATGACATAATCTTGTATGTGGAAAGTCCTAAGGGATCCACTAAAAAAACTATTAAAACTAATAAATGAATTCAGTAAGGTTGCAGGATACAAGATCAACATACAAAATCAATTGGTTTTTCTACAGACTTGCAATGAACAATCTGAAATTGAAATTAGAAAAATAATTCCATTAACAACAGCATCATGGGGCACTTGGGTGGCTTAGTTGGTTAAGTGTCCAACTCTCAATTTCAGCTCAGGTCATGATCTCAGGGCTGTGAGATCCAGCCCCAAATCCAGCTCTCCACTGGGCTGGGGATGGAGCCTGTTAAGAGTCTTTCTCTCTCTCTTTCCCTGCCCCTCCCCACTGCTCTCTCTCTCCCCCTCTCTAAAACCAAAACAACCAAAACTCCAATAGCATCATAAAGAACAAAATGTTTACAAATATCCTTATGCCCCTCCCTACTGCTCTATCTCCCTCTAAAACAAAACAACCCAAAAATCCCAATAGCATCATAAAGAATAAAATGTTTATGAATAAATTTAACAAAGTAAATATAAAACCTATACTCTAAAAACTACATTGCTGCAAAAATTATATGTTAAGGAAGATCTAAATAAATGGAAAAAGATCTCATGTTCACTGATCAGAAGACTTAATATTGTTAAGAAAGCAATATTCCTCAAATCACCTACAGATTAAATGAAATCCCTATCTGAGTCCCAGCTATCTTCTGATCTAAACTGATCTAAAAATTTATATGGAAATCCCTGGGCCCCAGAGTAGCCAAACCAATCTTGAAAATGAAGAATAAAGTTGAAGGATCTATACTTCCGGATTTCAAAATTTTCTACAAAGTAACAACAATCAAGACAGTGTGGCGCTGGCACAAGTACAGACATATAGATCAATAGAATAGAATTGAGAATCTAGAAGTAAGTCCTCACATTTATGGTCAACTGATTTTTGACAAGAGTACCAAGGCCATTTAATGGGAGAAGAACAGTCTTTTCAACAAATTGTGCTGAGACAACTGAATATTCACATATAAAAGAATAAAGTTAATTCCCTAATTCTCATCATATGCAAAAAAACTCAAAATGGATTAAAGACCTAAATATAAGAGCTAAAACTATAAAGCTCTTAGAAGAAAACATAGGCATGAATCCTTATGACTTTGGATTAGGCAATGGTTTCTTGCATATGATATCAAAAGCATAAGCAACCAAAAAAAAATAGATATATTGAACATCATAAAAATTAAAAATGCTCGTGCTTCAATGGACAACATCAAGAAAGTTAAAAAAAAACATATTGAATGGGAAATATTTTTAAATCATATATTTGATAACAGACATATCTAAAATATATAAAGAATGCTTACAAATCAATAATAAAGAACCCAATTAGAAATTTGGTGAAGCATCTGAATAGACATTTCTCCAAAGTAGGTATGCAAATGGCCAATAAGCACATGAAAAGATGCTCAACATCATAGCCATTACGATAATACATGTTAAAACTACAATGAGCCATCATCTCACACCTACTATAGCCTACTAGAAAGGCTTTAAAAAAACAAAAACAAAACAGAAAAACACATATTGGTGAAGATGAGGAAAAATTGCAACCCTCATACACTATTGGTGGGAATGTAATATAAAATGAAATTAATTTTGGAAAGTTCCTAGTGGTTCCTCAAATGTTTAAACATAGAACTACCATGTGACCCAGCAACTCCACTCCTAAATATATACCCAAGAGAGGTGAAAATATATGGCCACACAAAAAGTTGTACATGATGTTTGTAACAACATTTTTTATATAGTGAAAAGGTAGAAAAACCCCAAATGTCCATTAACTGATGAATCGACAAATAAAATGTGTTACATCTATACAATGGAATATTATTTGGTAGTAACAAGAAATGAAGCACTGATACATGTCTCAACATCAATGAACCTTGAAAAATATGCCAGATGAAAGAATCCAAACACAAAGGGCCACATATTATATCATTCCGTATTTCTATTATGTGCCTGCTGCCAATGTTATCTCTTTTAACATCCCTTCTAGAGACCTTAGTAGGTTTTCTAAAGTCATTAGAGAACCTAATACTTTACACTAGAAATAAGTATGTGATCACAGGATAAATTCAGATCCAGACACAGACATATAAATAAATATAAATATAAATATAGATACAGTTATATTGAAGGAAAGACTAGGGGTGGCCATGAGGTACTTACATTGATAATAACAAACAGATAAGCTGTACCAGGGTCTAGTAGACCCATATTCAGTGAAAAGTCCTTATCTTCTGTTCTACAATGTACCGCAGGGTATCTGGAACAGGACAATTTTAGTTAGAATAAACACCACAGGCTAGAAAAGCACTCCCATCTCTAGGGGAAAGACTGATCTCATCTCTCTACTCAGGGTGAGCCAAGCAGAAAAGTCACCATTTCTCTTTGAAGGGAAGTCTCTAGGAGTGGCTTATTTTTATGCCAGGTTTTTTAGCCACTGATCTGAGCTCTTCATTTCCTAACAGGTATTTTTTTTTAACCTTATACCTAAACAAAGAAGGCACAAACATCTTTTTTTTTTTTGGTGGATTTCAGACCCTAAGTCTTTTCCCTGAATTCTTATGAATTTTTCTCCCCCAAGTCTTAAGAATTAGTGGAATAGTGTAAAATGGTGAATCTGAGTACACTCAAGATTAGCGGAGATATACCTAATCCTTTTTGCAAAGAATACATTTAAAAACATAAAGAAAACATTTTTTTTAAAAAAACCAGTTGTTGATAAAAGTAAAATGTCCACAAGGGTAATGTTCTTACTCTCCACTTTGTACAGTTGTATAAGCAGACACACCATAGTCTTCACCAACAGTGAGGAAGATATCTGTACCCAGGGAGATGTTGACTTCTTTATGTAAAGTATTAACAAACCTAAGGGTAGAGACATTGTTACACATCAGGCAAACCCTCACAAATAGGGACACCTGTTTACCACTATATCCCCAGTGCCTAGAACAGTTTTTGGCACACAAAAGGTCCATGTTATATATTGTTAAGTGGGTGAATAAATGAACTTGCATGTAAAAAATAATCAATAGTCTTAGTTATCCTTAACTTTATCTTTCCTGAGGTATTAGTTTTTCATCCGCCATACCCTCACATCATCTCTAGCTAGGATGGACACAATTATGATCACCTATGGCAGTCTGAGTTGCCTCACTAATCCAGTTTAGGTGTATTCAATTTCTTTCCCTGGGATTCATCAGTTGAGACTCCACTAAGAAAAATAATTATATATATATATTATATGTATAATATATATACTGAATACATTCTAGTATTTATATAAAACTGATACTGAATATGTTCTATATATAGAGACCAGTTGAAACTCCACTAAGAAAAATAATTATATATATATATATATATATAATATATATAATAATATATATATATATTCTAGTATTTATATAAAACTGATACTGTATCCTCTTATAAATTTGAAGTCTTATTTGACTTATACAAAACTCAGACTCCCAGCCATTAGTAGGTTGAGTTTTCATTTTGGAATCTGCAGACAATCCTTGGCCCTTCCAGAATAATCTTTTTAGTGTCCTGAACCTGGATTCCTAAACTGATTCCTCAGAATGGGTTTTAGTATTTTGATAGCTTTTGTACTGATCCCTGGCCCACAAGATAAGAAGGGCAGTTTCCTCTAGAACCCTTATGTTGATTCCTGCATTGATCTAGAAATTTCCTTTTACCTCTTCTGGAGGTTCCTATGGTTTCTGTGGCTCTCTCACCCAGGGAAGTCTTATCCTCACTATTGTCTTACTTATTTTGAGTTGTTAACTTTTTCGAAAGCATGGTAAAAAGCAAATTACTATGACTGTTCCACCCTTCAGCACAGTTCAGACATTTTATTAGAAGTTCTCCTCTAAAGTGCTACTCTCAACAGCAGTCACCTAATCTTGATGGCCATAGGCATGTGCATCTGTCTATTTCATGCTTTATTTCCTGCTACAGAGAGCAGGTGGCCTCTTGCATGTTCTATCTCTCTAACTTTCCTTGGACATCTGACATGACTTTCAGCCTTATCTGGATTCAAAACCAAGTCTTTTGACTCCAAAGGTGTTACCTTTACTACATTATGGTGCCTTGACAGGCTTAGAATAAAACTATACTTTACTTTAAAAACATAGTAACAATAAGAGATATTCAACTATCAACGATGAAGGGAGGATTATTTGCTCACTTCTAAATTTTTTTTCTGGTGATCACAGAGATGAAAGTACTTAATTATTTTCCTGAGAGCAAAATAAATGGATAAAATTTTACAGAAAGGGATGTATGTACCAGAGCACAGGGGGCACATACAGATACAGGGTCATCTTTTTAATATCACATGGGAAAGCAAGCTTATATGCCTCTCATTGTTCTGGAAGGTGCCTCTGAGACCAATGCCCTTGATATTATAGGAGAGAGAATCCATGTAGAAGACAAGTAGAATGTGAGGCTGCTTTATCTGAAGCCCCACAGATCAGAAGAGACCAAGATTCAAAACAGAGTGGCCTTGGGTCTTCTTAACAACCAAACCTTACAGCTGTCATCCCATTGGTTGTTTTGTTTTCTTCATCCTTCACCTATAATGGAGGAAAATAAAAACCAGTTATAGCTGACAACAAGGAACTGATAATCAGAAAATCTGATCATCTGGCATATCTTTGGTAAGGTATTTATGAGCTGGTTACAATACTCTCAGATAACAATTTGGAACTTAGGCTACTCCTAAACTTACCATCATGCTGGAAATGTTTTTTCCATCTTCTAGAATGATAAGACTGTACCAGTTCTTCTCCTGCATAGAATGCTTAGTGTAGACAGACAGATTGTGATATTTTAGGTAGAAGTGGAAATCCTGGCTTTTTGTCTTTAGGTGGAGCTGAGCATAATGTGGCATCTTCTGTAGAATGAAGAAACTGTCACATTCACCTTCTACGCTATCATAGGCATCACCGTCTCATAGCATCCCAGGGTGGGTGAGCTCATCAAATACTTTCAACTTTGCCCTTTAACCTAGTAATTCTATCTTTAGGAATATGCCATATGAGAGTAATTAGAGGAATGCATAAGGATTTATGAGTAAGGATGTTCTTTATAGGATTATGTATATTAACAATAAAAATTTAAATACCTATAAAGAAATACTTCAATAAACTATTATATGTCCATAAAATGGAATATCATGTGCCAATTAAAATCATATTCTCAAATTATCTGAGGATACGGAAGGAAGTTTATGACATGACTAATGTTAAGAAAAAATCCAAGTTCATTACAGCATATAGAGTTTGACTACCTTTTAGAAATTAGTTTATTTGTGTATACCAATATGCTGACTGATCATCCCTGGGTGATGGAATTACTGGTGGTTTTTATGTCTTTCTCTATACTCTCCAATTTTCAACAATAGATGTATATTACTTTTATTATTAAAAAGTAATATTTTAAAATAAATATTTTAGGGGCACCTGGGTGGTACAATCGGTTAAGTACCTGATTCTTGCTTTCAGCTCAGGTTGTGATCTCAGGGTTGTAAGATCAAGCCCCGCATCAGGGTCTGCTCTTGGCACAGAGTCTGCTTGAGACTCTCCCTCCCTCTCCCTCTCCCTCTGCCCCTCCCACTCGTGCCCTCTCTCTCTAAATAAATAATTTTTTAAAAAATATAAATATTTCAGAATATGTACAGTAGTGGGCGCCTGGGTGGCTCAGTGGGTTAAAGCCTCTGCCTTCAGCTCAGGTCATGATCTCGGGGTCCTGGGATCCAGCCCCGCATCAGGCTCTCTGCTCAGCAGGGAGCCTGCTTCCCCTCTCTCTCTGCCTGCCTCTCCGCCTACTTGTGATCTCTCTCTCTCTCTCTGTCAAATACATAAATAAGCCCTTTTTTTAAAAAAAAGAATATGTACAGTAGTAATAGTGAAAATACGCAAGCCAAATCCTTCCAGAGGATGTGATATTAGGAGACAGTTTGAAATTACACTACACATTACAACCTACTGAGACCTTACAATGTCCCTGATGCTATGCTAAACACTTTACATATAATACTTATCCTTATAACAGCTCATCGCATAAAAATTATTAACATTTTATAGGTGCTGAAACAGGTTTAGAGATAAAATAACTTGTTCAGGGTCTTATAGCTAGGGAATGGCAGAACTAGGAAATGGACTGGGGACCGTTTGACTCTACAAGTGAATGCTTCTAACCGTTATATTATGCTGTCACCTTGTTGCATAATCTGAATGAGTTTCTAGTTTATTCAAGTCCATATCTCACCTGAAAGGATTGGATGGACTCTTCCAACAGGGTATTGTTTTCATCTCCCAGTACTGTCACCTTCACCTCATCATCTGCCAGATTCAAGGCTTGCAGGAAAATCTTTTGGGGACCGGGCTGCGGTGGGATCATCCTCTTAGGACAGAGAACACAGGCCAGAATTACCAACAACCCTTTCAATACAGTGAGAACAGTCCTCAGTCCTGCCTCTGACATCCTAGTCCATCTAGTCAGGAGGACACAGTTTTCTCCCTCTGGAGGGCATTTGGCTTAGAAACTCTAAAAGCAGTTTGGAGGGGAAACAACAGCTCAGCGCAGCAAGTGCTGATGCTACATAACAAACTCCATGCTTTTTGACTCAGTTGTGACCTCATACGTCATTCCCCAATAATGGCTATTTGATCTGCCAACTATTCAAAAGCCCGTCTTCCGTCTTCCCAAAGACATGAGAAGATAGCTTGGATATTAGTGTTTGGGAATTCCTTGACAATATCCTCTGAATCTCTCAGGTGGGAGGTGGGCCTTGTTTTGCATTGCTGTGGTATCTACTCATTTACCACAGATAGTTATCATACATCTTCTCCAAAACAGGTTCTGTGCTAGGTCCCAGGCAATCGGGATTGAACAAGTCAGAAGAGTGAACAAATAGATGTTTGACTCAGTTTGACTCCTCATGGAGCTTAAGATTTACTGAACTCACATTAATTTTTATCTCCACAGCTGCTGCAACTGCAAATGCCAGGCTTGCTAGGATCATACCAACAGCCATTTTTTTAAGCGATCTGCAGGGGAAAGGATAGACAATTATATGGAAACTTTAGAGTGTAAAGACTAAAATTGAAACCCTCTAACCCTGATTTGTTCCCAGCTACTTCTTCCCTTCATACAGCTTTCTTCCTCTACTCATCACACTGAACAGTTCTCTGTTAATTCACCACATTTCCCCACCTCAACTTTTGTTTATGATGGTCTTTCTATCCATTATGTTATCATACCAAAAAATAATAGTAATGTAGCCAGATTTATTGGACATTTACCATATGCCAAGCACTACATATTATTATCCCATTTTCTTTTCCTCCATAAGTCTTTCTTGACTCTGGCAGCAAGGAGGACTCTCTTTTTTCTCCATAACTCCCTGGTACTTGGCTTCCCTTCTTACTGAACTTAATATACTTGGGTTGGGTGATAATTATCCTTGCATGTGTTCTTCCTCTCTTACTAAACAGAGAACTCTTTCAGCTCTCATTTGTGCTGTTATATTTGCATGGCATTGGCACTGAACTCAGTAATATCTGCTCAACTAATGAGTAAATGACAAAAGGCCATTTGAATGTCATTATGTGGTCATCAAAAAGAAATTGCTATTAAATCAGGAATTAGAGGAGACTTGAAACCCTTCTCTGTCAAATTTACAAAGAATAACATTTCTTTTTAAGTTTTTATTTATATTCCAGTTAGTTAACATAGTGTAATTTAGTTTCAGTTGTATATTGAATCACAAAATAGTGGTTCAACGTTTCCATATGACATCTGGTGCTTCTATTTAGAATGGGAGAAAAGCAGTAATTAGGGACAACTTGTTTCTGCTCTTACCAGGTCCCTGCTTTGTTTCACATGGACAATAAAAGATTTAAAAGGATTAATTGTCATCATAGGATTTAGACTTCTTTGAAGAGCCAACATTCAAGAACAAAGCAACAAGTTGATTTAGGAGCCTATTCTCAAAAGTTCTCAAAAGAGAACTTTTGACTTTTGACTTTCCGTGAAGCTTAGCTCTACCCCTTCAACATCACACCGTTAAGTCTGCAGGAAAGGCTTGGACTCTCTATAATGAAAATTAGCTAGATCTAATTCCCATCCTCCAGTACCAACAGGCATTTAATTTAACTTAGATACATAGAAGCAGAAAAATGATATGCCAAAACAAATCATACTAAGTAGAAAGTACAGACATTGAATCTTTATCAAGCTGAGCAAATATTAAGTCAGTCTCCCCAACAAAGGCATAGTGAGCACTTACGAGAAGTTAATTCCACATTTGGAAACCAGACGATAAATGACAAGGTCAAACAATGGGATGAAGATAAGAACCAGAAGGGGATTTAGTACCTGTAATAACATGATAAAAAGGATTAGTTACAAAGTATTCTTCTGTCTTGAGTGTAAGCATGTGTTCTCATTTGCTTGTGTGTACTCTAATATTCAAACATACTTTCATCATACTAAGTACAGAATGATTCCACATCTCTTAGTCCGTTTACACCTGGGACTCTAATTTGCAGGTAGCACCTCAGCTTCTAAACATCCTACAGAATCAGTTTCACTCTGAACCTGTTTTTCTGTCAATCAGTTAGGAGTTCTTCCCTCTCATTTTCACTTATCTTCTCCTCTTCTATAGCTGAAGGGAAAATATCATGGAGAAAAGGAGAGAAGGAAGACTTGGGGATTAAATAAGGGTTAAAAAAAATGTCACGTATTGCATGGAGCACTGGGTGTGGTGCATGAACAATTAATCTTGTAACTGAAAAAATAAAATAAAAGTATTTGGGGGAAAAAATAAATGATAGGAGCCAACCAGAAGAAAAAAAAAAAAGAAAAGAAATGAGAGTCAATAATAAACTGAGATTCTGACTTTGTTACTCACACAACAAAGCCTTACACTTTCTTGGACAATATTTCCAAGATACTACCTTAACAGGGAAAAATAAATCCAATGTTTATACTTTTCCTGTGAGCTCAAAATTCACCCTTCTTAGAGGTGGGGAGGAGCTACTTACTAAAAGAGGATGTGAAAGAGAAGTGTGGGGCTTAAGGAGAATATTTTCATCTTTATCCTAACGCTCCTCATACAAGAAACAAACGTTCAATTACAGTTTGTAATCCTAATACTTCAGATAGAAGTATAGATGAGGAAAGCCATAAACCCCATGAGTATAGAGAATCTCTTACCTGCATTTGGTCTGGCTGAAGGACAAAAAAACCCTGAAACATTATAACAAATTAAATTTATACAGTGGCTAAAGACAAGAAAAGCTTAGATCAAAAATACTGCTAATTATCTGCAATGAGTTTGGGGCCTGCTTGAGATTCTTTCTCCTTCTCCCTCTGCCCATCCCCCCACTTGTGTTTTTTCTCTCTCTCTCTCTCTTAAAAAAGAAAAAAAAATTTAATTAGCAGGTGAGACACAAAAGATAAAATCTACCAGGTCTTTGGTTCAGGGACACATGGTGCTTTTCAGGGTATTTGGAGAAACAGACTGGGAATGGCTTCCAGCTATGTTTGCTGAAGGCAGGTAGGCCTAAGGGAGAATATTCTTTCTCTTGAGAGAGAATAGGGTCAGTGCATTTTTGTTAATTTCAGTCACTGCAGTTGTAGGTGGTAATGTGTAGCACAAGACATCATGGTTAGGGTGAAGACTTCCACTAACACATAGTGTTTCCGGAGTTGTTCTCCAAGGGATCAACAAGAGAACAACCATAGCAAATCCTGGGCAACAAGAGACAGGGAAAAAGTAAACTTGTGTTTGACAGGCTCCAAATAGACTGGTTATTGAAACCTTGGCATCATTCCATTCTGCCTTCTTCACCACTGAGATAGTAGAAAAACATAATAATCTAAGTAGAACAATGGAGAGCAGAGATGAAACTTTGAGTTGAGAACTTTGAGTTGAAACTTTGAGATTAGAAAAAGAAGATCATGTTTGCAACTTTCTCATTCCTTATCCATGTACAAAATACTTCACTTCTGGGTCCCCCAATGACCCCTGTCTGGAGATGGGGCCACATGTGTAGTAGCGCCAGTCAAATCTGAGCCTGCTGTGCCCCAGGAAGACTGAGAGGGGAGCAAATAATCTCTATCCCACGTCAGGATCACTTCATTTACTATCTTCTCAGTACTTCCCTGTACACATTGAAACCTTTTCATCCTTATATTCCTGATTTCTAATGAAAAGATTGTTTTTTATTTCTAGAGTAGCTTTTTAAAATTTTGCCTACTCTATATCTTAATGTTAAAGACACCCCTCTTCTAATCTTAAGTCAGTTTTCAGGCAAAAAAACACAAGGAAATCGTTTTCCTTAAAAAAGGAAATTTATTTATGATGAAGAAAAAGATAGATTTATCTGGAAAATCTTTTCTCACCAAATTCCCATTCATCCTGGTGGCTTGCAAGGTCCATCGTGAGCCCTATGGCAGACAGATGCGACTATGAGAGATCTCTTGCTTATGAGAGGAAAGGGGCTGGAAGAAGGGGTAGCTTTCAAAAGAACTATTCTTACCTGCTGATCCAAAAGAGCCCAGAACATGGGCAATGGTATATATAGGAATAGTACCCTGGTTAGTGCCTTCACATCCATGATAAGCTGCTTCTGCAAGAAAGGGGAAGACGGAACTGGCTGAATGGCTAAACTTGTTGTCTTGCTTATAGTGAAAATGTGCCAGAACAGTAAGAGAAGAGGTCAGATGCAGCAAGAGGGAATCAGTGTGGACGTCGAAAAATCTCCATGGAGCCATAAGATATTTCTGCAGTTCCAACTTACAGGGTATTTCTCAGCTGCCCAGTCCAGCCAGTGTTGTCGCTTTGGAATGTCCCCAGAACGGTTGTTGAAACGGTTGGAAATAGCAAACTAGGGCAGAGCATAGATATCAGAGGAGGGACAAAAAGAAACCATTCTAATTCATTATCCCTTCCCTCAGACACACAGACTTTAAGTGACTTACTCCAACTGTTTGATTTCATCACTGAATTTCAGAATATTTCCGATATAATTTTATCTCTCCCTACATCCTGTTGACAACATACATAGCATCTTCACATTTCAGAAGATTTTTGCCAATTTAAAAAAATGGTAACATTATTATTATTATTATTATTATTTTACTTAATGGTTAAGTAGAGGCACAGAGGAAGATGGATTAATCTGTTTGCCAAAAGGTACAGAGGTAAAACATCAGTCATGGAGGAAAATGAATATCTGTGCTTGAAGGCCTTTAAGCTCAGCATAGTATTTTTTCCCATTGATTGAAAAAGGCAGGTAAACAAGTCAGACTTACCCAGATACATTTGGCAACTTGAGTTACTATGTTTCCTTCAGGAGGTGGTTTTCTGTATATTTTGCTTCCCATTGAAAACACAACTGCAGTTGATACACAAACAAGGTTCTTAGCTTCTGGTTCAGCACATTCAGTATGTCAATGCTAAGGACAGGCTGCTGAAGTGTGTAGGAGTGACTGGCAAATCTTTTATAGGGAGGAGACGGACTTAAACTTCCTGACTTTCAGAGTTATATAAATTATGGGAGCCAAGAGAAGAATAAAATGGTCAGTTGTTAAGAGATGTAATCTGTTGAGATTCTCCTATATTACCGAAATAGAAGTCATCTCTGGATTCTCTCGTCTTTCTCCATCTCTACATCTGATATTTTACCAAGTTTTCACTGAAACTCTTTCTTCAATGTATTTCCCATCAGGCCTTCTTTTGCTTTACTATTGCTACATTCTTGTTTAAGGCCTTACAACCTCTGCCTTGGATTATTAAAATGTCTAGCAACTAGTTTCTCAATTCCTGGTATCTTCCTTCTCTTATCTGTTGCCAAATTAAAACCTTCTTTCCAGGACCTACCTAAAAAGCCCAAACTCCTGGCAGGAAAGGCCTTCCCAAATTCATATTATCCTGATGATGATTACTATTATCATTAACCATCTTTGAAGGTTTATTATTATATATAAAGTATTAAGCATTTTATATACATTAATTGATTTCTTTTTTTTTCTCTGTATTTGGATCTTTTAAATTTTTTTAAATTTTTTCCCCAAATACGTTTATTTTATTTTTTTCCGTGTTACAAGATTAACTCATTTCATCTGAAAAAATATGTACTACTCTCTGCATTTTATTGAGGAAATTGAAGATAAAAGAAATTAAGCAATTTGTGCAGATTACATAACTGGAAAATACCAGAAATTGCATTTTTGACCTGAGGTCTGTTTGACTCAAAAAGCTATGCATTTAACCACCATGAAGCATCTCATTCACTCTATCTTGCACTAAATATTGTGCTAGACATTACTAGGACTAATGATAAAAAAGATGTGACCCCGTGGAGCTCACCTCAATCTACTGCTTCCCACTTTATGTTCCATTATTTTCCATTAGGTGCTCTACATTCTTTTTTTTTTTTTCTTTTTTTTTTAAAGGGATTTTTTAAAAATATTTTTTATTCATTTATTTATTAGAGAGAGAGACTGAGAATGAGAGGAGAGAAGGTCAGAGGGAGAAGCAGACCTCCCGCAGAGCCGGGAGTCCGACATAGGACTCGATCCCAGGACTCCGGGATCACGACCCGAGCCGAAGGCAGTCGCCCAACCAACTGAGCCACCCAGGCGCCCTAAAGGGATTTTTTAAAAAGATTTTATCCATTAACCTGACAGAGAGACACAGTGAGAGGGAACACAAGGAGGGGAAGTAGGAGAAGGGGAAGTAGGAGAAGGCGAAGTAGGCTTTCTGCGGAGCAGGGAGCCTGATGCAGGGCTCGATCCCAGGACTCCAGGATCATGACCTAAGCTGAAGGCAGACGCCTAACGACTGAGCCACCCAGGCACCCCAGGTGCTCTACATTCTAATCATTGATCATTATTCCTATAAAAAATTCTATTCTGTATCATTATTGTACTTGAGATCATTCTCTTTTCCTTACCCATATTTTTTAACCATATCACCACAACTAATTATAAGTGAATTTTATTTTCTTATTTTTCTATTTTCAAAATTAACAGCATTCATTGATATTATTTTTATAATTAAGAAATAGTAAATATTATTTTTTTCAAGTTTATTAACTAAAATCAGCAGGAAAACTATCTTGGTACAATCCCAGAAGTACTTCCCTCCCTAATGGATTTCCCAACTCCAGCAAGATGTCTCTCTAGTAGATCTTTTACCAAAGATGTCTTGTTAGTGACCAGTAGGACTTTCCAGTATCTTTGCACATCAGAACACCTGAATCCCCTTACTTTTCCTTACCTTAACTTTCTGAATAAGACCACACTTAAATGTCAAGGCACTTAACTAAAGAAGAGGAGTGGGAATCTTAAGTGTCCCTACTAGTCCTTCCTTACTGTAGAGGATATTGCCCCCTACTTCACAAAGAAAACAGAAGCTGTCAAATGGAAATTGTCTCAACTTCCTGCCACCAAATCTATCAACTCCTGTATCCACACCTATCCTCTCCTCCCTCCAGTTAGTTGAAGGCAATGTTCCTCCTCTGTACAAAGGTAATTCTGCCATTTGTGTTTTCATACTGATTATAATTTCTTTTTCTTGCATCTTCAACCTCTTTCTCAACTGGAGTCTTCCTAATAATATTCAAGCATGCCTGCCATCCTCTCTGGACTCCATGTCACATTCAGCTATACATACCATTTTTCCTTTCTTACCACTTATTCACTTCCTATTCTGCTCTAATCAGTCTTGAATTTTTACCAATCTATTGTGACTGACATTCACCAAATCAGCAACCTTCTTATTGCTCTATTCAATGGGCATTTTTATCCCTGATCTCACTTTCCTACTCAGTAACATTTGGTACTCTGAACAATTCTCTTAGAACTCCTACCAATTTGGCCATTCCTTCTTAGTCTCATTTGTGGACTTTTCTCCTTTGCCTATCTTTTATTTTCAGTAGGCTCAATGCCCAGTGTGGAGCCCAACATGGGGCCTGCACTCATGACCTTGAGATCAAGACCTGAGCTGAGATCAAGAGCTGGATGCTTAACTGACTGAGCCACCCAGGCACCCACCTCTTTAACCTATCTTTTTAATGCTGGTATTCCTCACGGTTCTATTCTAGCCCTCTTTTTACTCTTATTATCTCTTAATTATTTCATCTATTTTCATGGCTTAATTGCTATCCATACACTAGTAGCGCCAGATCTTTATCTATGGCCCTAACATTTATTCTGAGCTCCAAGCCTGTAGTCCCAGATAACTGTTTGATAACTCCAATTAGATGTTTTGAGGACATCTAATATGTAACATGTCCCAAACTAAATTCATTAGGATGAGGATCCCATTATCTACCTAGTTGTTCATGTCAGAACCCTACATTCGATATTGACTTATTTTCTCAATCACATCACATATCCAATCATATCAAATTTTCTCAATTCTACTAGGGTTGAGACTAGTCTGAGCTGAGTGAGGCACTCGCCCTGAGCACAAAAAAAAAATTTTAAAGATTTATTTATTTGACAGAGAGAGATCACAAGTAGGCAGAAAGGCAGGCAAGAGACAGAGGAGGGGAAGCAGGTTCCCTGCTAAGCAGAGAGCCTGATGTGGGGCTCCATCCCCGGGGCCCTGAGATCATGACCTGAGCCGAAGGCAGAGGCTTAACCCACTCAGTCACCCAGGTGCCCCTGAGCACAAAATTTTAAAGAATGCTAAAAATTCAGTAACCAAGATAAATAATATCCTTGCCTCTCCCTTAACCCATTCTTTCTCTACATTACAGAGACACCAATGAAAAATAAAAATCTAACAATGACTCCTCTGTTCAGAATCCTTTTGTAGCTCCCTACTCCATATAAAGTCCTAATTCATTAGTGACTTAAAAGTCCCTTCATTATCTGGTTTCTGTCAGTTTCTCCTCTTTATCTTTCTCATTTATACCTGGGGCAATCTGAATTCCTTTAAGGCCTTCGGATATGTCACACCTCCTTGACTTAACAGATATCCTGTCTTCTTTGATTAATCGCTACTAATCCTTTAGATCTCACCTTAGATACCACTTCTTTAGGCAGACCTCTTTTTTATTTTTTAAGATTTATTTATTTATTTGACAGAGAGATAGAGAGAGAGCACAATAGGCAGAGCAGCAGGCAGAGGGAGAGGGAGAAGCAGGCTCTCCGCTGAGCAGGAAGCCCGATGCTGGGCTCCATTCCAGGACCCTGGGATCATGACCCAAGCCGAAGGCAGCCGCTCAATGACTGAGTCACCCAGGTGCCCCTAGGCAAAACTTTTCTGATCTTCACTGTTTTAGTCAGATATCCACTCTATGTGCTCCCATAGCTGTATTTCCCCAGTTGTGACACTGATCATACTATATTGTAAATTCCTTTTTACTATGTCTGTCTCCTTTTTCCTTCTGAACTATGTAAGTTTTTTTGAAAGCATAGACTATGTGGCTCTCTAATTTACCAGTGTGACCCAATAGCTAGCACAGGATCTGACACATGAAAAGTTCATTAAATAAATGTGTGTTGAACCAATAAATGAAAAATACAAATGAATAAATTTAATTATTGTGAAAACGCCAGAGAATTGTTATTTAGTGGTACCCAGAAAACTGAAGACTAATAATGACAACTAACACTTATTTAACATTTCATAATTTATAAAGCATTTCATTCACAGTGCCTCTTTTGATCTTCATAATTTACTCCAATATGTTAATATTATTATTGTGCCATGATCCAGAGGAAACATAGCACTAATAAGTACAAAACCAGGACAATATTTGGGAAAGTGTTTGTCTTCAATGGAAGAAGGACACAGGGAATGTATTATCAAGCTCTCCTGGAATAACACATAAACTAACTTGGAATTGAAATTAGAATCTGACTGTTACTATTAACCATCTCCTGATAGAAAATAGTCAGGACTGAACATTGAGTCTCTGGGTTCTTTCTTCCTCTATTGAGTTCTTTATGTGTTTGGACTGGATATCTTCCAGCGGGGTGTCACCCGAAGGTTCAGAGTGAGAACAGGTTTCCAGGTCAATGATTAGGAACAATCACGTCCAAGTTTTCCCTTAAACTGTGAAAACTAAACAACACACACATTCTCTTTCCTCTTCCATTACTGGTTTGTCAGTGGTAAACAGAATGTACTTGATCTAAGTTGCATTGGTTTCCATCTACTTATCCAACTCCTCTTATTCTCTTTGATCAAGAGAAAACTCCTTGGGAGCATTGAAGAGTAGGGCAGAAACAGCTAAACCTAGATGCTACTTTAGAAGAATTAAAAATGTCTTCCAATTACCAGATAAATACCTATCATATGAAGTAAACTAGTTTGAGAGAATGGATTAATTACCTTCCTTGCTTCCTTACATATTTTAATGTAGAGCAGTGGATCTCAGCCTTGACTACACATTAGAATCACTTAGATATTTAAAAAATTATAGATACCTAGGCCCCATCTTGCAGAGATACTGACTTAATTGCTTCCATATGGGGCAGAGTGATCAGTCTAGGAAAGGTCAGGTCTTAGTTGTATAACCTTGGGTATGTCTTTCTTTTTTGTCTCTTTTTTCTCTTTTCTTTCCCCCACTTTTTTTTCTCCTTCCTTCTTCCTTTCCTTCCTTCCTTCCTTCCTTCCTTCCTTCCTTCCTTCGGTTTCTGACTTCATTCAGTTAATTTATCTCTAATGTCTAGAGAAAATTCCTACAATAACACTTACCTAATAGAGTTATTGTGAGGGTTGAAATAAATGGCTTAGATGATGTTTTTAATATAACAGGCACCAGTGGTTATTGATTTCCCCTGTCCTACTGCACTTACCAAGAGCTATCACCATAAGTAATCCTGGAACTCCAAAAGCCAATGCATAGCAGTCTTCCCCAAAACACTGCACATCTCCTAAAGGAAAAAAACCCAAACAAACCAAAAAACCATTAACTCTGAATCTTGACTCTTTGGTGTTTGATATTCTATTATGCAAGCTCAGGTTTGTAAAATCATAGGCATAGCCATCCTCTTTTCTCTCATCACCTAATCCATAATCCTTCTTTTGGGCCAGACAAATCAAGATACAAAAAAATTCTCTCAGATTTTTAAGCCCTTATAAAAGGAGAGGATGGACATTGGGAAGCCTTGAAAAGGTTTTTGACTGGCCAGAGAAAAACCTTATACAAGGCCCTTCAGAAAAGATCCTAACCTCTTAGCATGGGTGTGATAAATGTAGAAATCAGGCTTCCTGCATTGATGGAGAGGTAGAAGACAGAGAAGTATCTAGTCCGTTCCTCTGCCTGAAAAAACAAAACAAAACAAAACAGGACAAATCATCAGTGCAATGTGCCTCCTAGCTCTAGATCCACCCTATGTTCAGACTAAGCTGGAGGTACATACACAGAAACAGATTCAGATATTGCCTCTGTGAAATCTGAAAATAGTATTAGATGTTTTAACAAATAACCCAACAATTTACCCATCTTTCAAACCCTAGTACCAGCATCTTTAATGCTCTTATTCCCCTACTAGGCAAAATGATCATCCTATACACTAAGCTAATTGTGCCCTATACATGTTTATTCTAATATTAGAATAGACTCTAATTTAGACTCTAATATTAGAATTTCTCTAATATCTTTCCATAGGCTGAGAGTTCCTTTAGAGCAGAAATCATATCTTATTCATTTCTGTAATCACTACTACCCAGCACAGCACCTGACATACATTATAGACTTGACACATGTTTATTGACTGAATTAATTAAGTGAATAACTGACTGAGTGAAATAACAGATACTGTAGAATGTGTGGAGGAATAGCACTAGAACACAGGACAGTGGATTAAACTGTTGATTAAGCAACGTAGTTCACCTAGTACTTACGGGAAGTATACCAGAGAGTGTAAAAGGAAATCTGGGGCTTAGAAGCGGTTGATGGGAAACTTGGAGGTGGATTTGTCTTATTATTGAGATGTCTTTGTGGAGCAGTTACCAAGTAAAGCAACTTTAAGATTAAGTTGCTGATGCTTTATTTATTATGTCTCATTCTGGCACCACAGGTCTTTTCCTGACACAATAGCATAATCTGTCCTTCCTTATCTACTATTCACAGTGTGTTTGCTTCCTCCTCTGGTCCCCTTTTCAACCTATTGCACTCACCTATTTGTACAACTCATTGTGCATAGAATCCCAGAGTCTGCCAACGGTTGGTATTTCTCCAAAGTCAGCAAGCAATTATGATCTATGGTACCCCAGACAGATAAAGAATATAAAATAATGACTCAGATGGTCTGAAGGGTAGGAGAAACACAAGAAGCAGGACACAGAGAAAGAACAGAGAGAGAGAAAAACCAGAAACATGAGAAATAGCTATAGATGAGGAAATAATACATGAAAACAGGCAAAAAAGAAAACTGAGAGCAAAAGAGAGGAAGCCAGAAATGTTGCCTACTTAAGAACAGACTCTTTTCCTTGCTTACTTGTCACAGCTTCCTCATACGGGCTCATTTTTAGCTTATTCGTACTGCCCCACCCCCATTATTAGTGGAGAGTATTTAAGAAAGAGGGAATGATCATCCAGACAGGTTCATCTATAAAATCTCATTCTGTTTTATTCCAAGTGATCATTTTCCCCTTTCACTGAATCTCAGCCAGAGATGCTTAAGTCATCCCTACACTGCTCATCACCTCCCATTCCCGAAGCAACTACCAAGTTTCTTCTGAAATACCTCTCAAGTGAGGGTAAACTCGCTACTTCAAACTCTCTTTGAAGTTTTTTCTTCCTTTGAGCAAAAAACATCTTATAGCTTTCACCCACTAGTTCTGGTTTAATTACTGACGTCCTTCCAATATCTATAGACAGCTATAATATTCTCTTTAATTCTTATCTTACACGCTGAATTCTCCAATTCCTTCAACCTTTCTTCATAAGATGTGTCTTAGTCCATTCACCACCCTTGTCACTTTCCTTTGAACATGTTCCAATGTTTCTCTTTATTAATGACCAGTACCCAGCACTGAACAGAACTCCTGACCTGTGGATTATTTCAATCCTAGCAAACAGCCACCTGCAAGGTACATTAATTTCTGCTCTACATTTTTTTTCATCTGCTCTACATTCTTGAAATCACAGAAATAAGAAGATTCTTACATGCTTTTCTTCAAACTGGTCTCCACCAAAAGCTGCCACGCAGGGCTTAATACCTCCTGTTCCCAAAGCTATTAGACTTAGGCCAACCAATGATAGCACTCTGAAATGGAGAGGCAAGGATATTAACTATATTGATACTAAACACAACTGCAAAAATTGGATATAGATATACAGGAGAAAAAATGTGTACAAGGGCAAAAAAAAAAACCCTATTTCTTCACAGTTCTGTGGGCACTTTCCATCTTCCTTCACTCCTCAGAGAAGCCCAGGGACATTTACAATCTTTATGACCCTTGAGCCTCTGCCAGAAAGTATACATTGCATGGGAAAGTTTTGTACCTGATAGTCCATTTACCTTTTGTGTGTAATAGGTAGAAGCAGAAACGGAAGGAACTCCAAAGTTAAATCACTGCTTCTCAATCTTGTCTTAATTTAAGGGATATATCAACAGAAGGACCTTACAAACACCTGTCACAGATACCATTACTAACCACAAAACAAAATGGTAAAATTAATTAAAATTAATAGAAGAATTGTCATTAATTTTTGATGGGACATTGAGAAGGAGGTATCTAACATTTACTAAAATTTAAAATTCTTAATTCATTGGATAAATACTGTGTAGCTACATTATAAACATGAACATATATGATCTACATCTTGAACAACCGTAATCCTCTCTACTTACCAAATTAACTGACTATCAGAGTGTATCAAATGCCTCTGGCACAATAAACATCAATAACTTAAGAGAGACAGAGCAACTAGAATATATGGAACTACACATAAATGGAAATAATCCAAGCTTGAATAGGACTTTCACAATGTGTTCCAGGGAAATATTATGGACATTTTTTAATCCTAGCAAAGTACAGATGCATGGATAGGTGAATAGGTGAGGAAATATGGGGGACATGAGGTTTAAATAATTATCTTCAAGCATATGATGAGTTTTTATGAAAAGGATACTAACTAGGCATTCTACAAGTCTCCAAGTGCTTAATAAAAACAAATTAGGACAGATAAAGTAGGAAAGAGTTCAACTGGTCACAAAATACTTTTTTCCCCAACACTTTGGTAATAAAACAATAGGTTAGAAATAAAAGGATATCTCTGGTAAGAAAATAGAAAATCACCTGTAATGAATGTGTGAGACATTTACCTGTCTAATGGAAGAACAGTGGTTCGGTTTATTTCATGATTTTACTCACGTGTGTACCATTTGTCCCCCTATTATTGGTAAGGCACCCAGGGACTTGACCACATGGCCAAGCACATACACCAAGGAGAGATAGATGATTGTCCTGTTGAGAGAGTTAAATCAGTCAGTCTATAAACAGTTAAGAAATGGGCAGAAGATATGAGTAGACACTTTTCTAAAGAAGACATCCCGACATATGGAAAGACGGTCAACATCACTCATCATCAGGGAAAATACAAATCAAAACCACAATGAAATACCACCTCACACCTGTCAGAATGGCTAAAATTAGCAACACAGGAAACAACAAGTGTTAGTGAGGATGTGGAACCGTCTTACACTGTTAGTGGGAATGCAAACGGATGCAGCCACTCAGGAGAACAGTTATGGAGGTTCCTCCAAAAGTTAAAAATATAATGATCCTATGATCCAGCAATTGTACTACTAGGTATTTACCCAAAGGATACAAAAATACAGATTCAAAGGGATACATGCATCTCAATGTTTATAGCAGCAATATCAACAATTAGCCAAAACTATGGAGAGAGCCCAAATGTCCATCAACTGATGAATGGAAAAAGAAAATGTGGTGTGTATGTATAATGGAATATTACTCAGCCATAAAAAAGAATGAAATCTTGCCATTTGCAATGAGTTGGATAGAGTTAGAGTGTATCATGCTAAGCGAAATAAGTCAAAGAAAGACAAATGCCATATGATTTCACTCTTGTGTGGAATTTAAGAAACAAAACAGATGAACATATGGGAGCGGGAAAAGGAGAGAGGAAAAAAAACCATAAGAGATTCTTAATGATAGAGAACAAACTGAGGGTTGATGGAGGGAGGTGGCTGGGGGATGGGCAAGATGGGTGATTGAAGAGGGTACTTGTGATGAGCATGGGTGTTGTATGTAAGTGATCAATCACTGAATTCTACTCCTCAAACCAATATTGCACTGTATGTTAATTAGCTAACATTTAAGTAAAAATTTTTAAAAAATAAACATAATTGAGAAGCTTGAATAATAGCCGTAGAGTTCATACTGTTCTCAGTGCTAGGATAAATGGAGTAGGAAGAGGAAGGGGTGGAGCAGGAAAGAACTGTCTGAGAAATGTACATAGAAATAGTAATGGTGAATGAATTCTTTACCGTGTGGTGTTAGAGGTAATGACCATTCCCTTCAAGCTTCTTTCTCATATGTGACCTGTCCTTTCCCCTCACTCACCCCACACATACAGAGAACATCCACAGGATGGATCTGTAGCAAGTGATTTTTTTAAACTAGTAGAACCAGGACAACAGGATACTTTGACCTGTGGTGTTTTTATCAAGGAATGTCTTTGGCTCTAGAAATCAATAGGAGTCAAGAAAAAATTCCAGGTAAACAGGAAAAAGGGATGGCTAATACAAAGAACTTTCTTTAAACCCAACCACTGGGATATACAGAAAGATAAAGGGCTCTCAGTTTCAGCCTGGTCACTTGAACACTTGGGTTAATTGTAATCCCCACCACGGTTACCTCATGTTCAAGTTACCAAGGGTAACAAGCAGTCGGGGAATACGAATAGACTGTCCAGTGATAAAGATCATGCAGTTGGTAAGGACTTCTTATTGTGTTATTTTTTCCAAGAAATCTGAATAACAATAGGAAGTGGAACAGTGAGAAATTCCAGAAAGAGCATATGTAAAGATTTACAAACTGAAATATGGTACACTACCATACATGCAATATATTCCTTATATGCATTACTATACCAACTTTCTCTTTGTACATAAGTAGAATATTAATACTAGAAGGAACCTCAGAAATTATATGGTTTACATCTGTGATTTTAAAGCATTATATGTTGGAATATAATGAATGCAATGAAGGCATCAGAGAGGCTGGAGATGCTAGCAAACTCAGGTTGTGGATTTCTCATTCTAAATGCCTAATCTCTCTAAATTGGCTTTCCAGGGAAGGGACCTTAGGAGGCTTATGGCAAGTACGATGTAAGAGGTTGGGTGACTAATCCAGGGCATTAATTGCCCAGGGCAATTAACATCAGAGGGAGGGGGCAGGCTTTCCCAAAAGGCCTCATAGCATCTTCAAGAGGGAAAGTTTTCTTTTTTGGAACAAAAAGAATAAGTAGAATGGGAATAAAAAGGGAATAAAAAAAGACCCACTATCATCAACCTAAAAGACATGATCTCTGCTAGATCGTTAGAGAGAAAAAACGAAAGGAGTATGAGCTGAAGTAATAGAGTCTGTGTAGGGAGATCAGAGCAGTATCAGATTGTTGGACCTAATGGATGAGGAAAGTACAAATGGTTTAGAAAGAAAATAAGCAATCCTTTAGGTGAAAGGCTCATGGAATTAGTCTAGGATATAAAGAATGTAAGAGAGGAAGCTAATGGCAGGAAACTTTAATAGAAAGAGAAAAAAGTCAAGATAGATTTGGGCATTCTGCATTTGAAAGTGGGGCACTGAAAAATCCTAACCATAGGAAACAGAACTTTTCTGGAGAGACTTGACCAATCTACCACCTGCAAATGAGGAAGGTGAAATTCAGAGAGGTCAAAGGACATTCCTAAAGTGACACTCTTGGGGTGCCTGGGTGTCCATTTCACTTGAATGTCTGACTCTTGGTTTCAGCTCACGTCATGATATCCGAGTCAAGGGATTGATCCCTGTGACAGGTCCACGCTGAATGTAGAGCCTGCTTCGGGATTCTCTCTCCTTTTCCCTCTGCCCCTCCTTGCTCACATGCTCGCTCTTGCTCTCTCTCTCTTTCTTAAAAAGGAAAAAATAAGCAAAGTGACATTCTAATCAGTTAGTATTAGGGTTAGGTCTAGAATTTCTATGTCTTACTTATAGCCCAGTGTTCTTTTAGTTTTATTATAGACAAGTTAATGTGGAAAAGAGGAAGAAGTTTTAGGTTTTATTTCACCACCAAAGCCATTGCTAATTAGAGCTTAGGAACTGAGGAGTATGTGAAGTGATGGCAGAGAAAGAGACCTAGCATGAAGAAGGTCAGCTCTGATGAGACAAAAAAGATAGGAGACAGAAAGGACATGCTCTAGACCTACTTAGAAAAAGAGAAAGGAGAAGTGTAGAGATGACATCCAGAAGCATTTTTGGCAATAAACACATTTAAGAGAGTGATTGTAAGCCTGAAGTGAATGGCATGGGTCACAGGGTGTAAAAGCCACATAAGGGACTATGACTAAAAATGTTTGGTTCTCTTTAAAAGCAACTTGACATAAAAAATAGCATTCTAGCATGCAGTTAAGCGTCTCAGCAGATGTTTACAGACATCATGAAAAGCCATATCCATGCTTCAGATTTGGAGGAAGTCATTTTAAAAATAGCCCAGTGAGGGGTATTAAGGAGGGCATGTATTGCACGGAGCACTGGATGTTAAATACAAACAATGAATCATGGAACACTACATCAAATCTAATGATGTACTGTATGGTGACTAATATAACATAATAAAAAAATAAATGAAAGTACTATGTCATGTATGAGAATCTTTTATTCTATAAATATTTATTTATTGAATAAATACCATGGCTTATACTTTTTATTCTATATACAGTGCCAACCTCCTATCTGGATGGGCTTGGTGACCAATACTACATATGTAGCAAACATAAATCTTAGACACCTTCCTACCATCCTTCTCTTAAGTCAAGAAACTGTGTTTACACAGTTTACACAACCATACATGCTATGATTGTAGCTATATATTAAATGCTGCTTAAACACTTTAGGACAATGAATACATACAAGCCAAGTGAGATATAAACCAATGTTTACTAAAGAGGATTCCCTGCAACACCACATCCACAAAATATCTTGAAAATAATATTCCATGGTCAAATAAGTTTGGGAATCACTACATACCATAACCTTCTCTTGGAGATTGTAAAGTGTTTCTTACCATGTTAAAGGCTATAAGAAGTCATGCAGTAAAAAAATCTTTTTAACTTTGTTTAGCCTAGCATTTCCAAACTTATTGGACCATGCATGAGGACTTTATCTTTCTCTATATTACACTTATTGTATCCTATCAACCAATTTCAACAAAATGCACTTTGAGAAATACTAACTAAAACAAATCCATAGATGACAAGAATATGGAAAATAAATTGGTGACAGATAGTCAAGATACATCTCTAAACTATGAGGATAATGTTGTGGGAGACAACTAAAACTTTATCCTAAAAATGTCTCAGTGCTATTTTCGGAGACTTAAAAGATACGGAACTGAATAGACCATCAGTCTCACTCAGGAAAATATTTATTATATTCTTAAGAAGGAAACCACAGAGATTAGAGAAAATCTTTTTTACTGTTAAAACAGCTGAGAGAAGGGACACATAGAATATACTAAAGGATGATTCAACCAGAGAAGAGATGGACAGTATATGAAATAACTACATTGAGGTCTCTAAAATTATAAATTTTCTGGTGGATAGCAATCTTTATTGTCCCTGAGATCAGAACAAGAATTGGTCTTAAACTATAGAATGGAAGATTAAAATTAGATTGAGGGAAAATAAAAAGAAAATAATTCCTGACTGGAAAGGATGTAAAAAATTGGAAAAACTGATAATGAAGAGAAATAGTCTTTCTGTGTTGTCAGTCTTAGAGAGATACTTATTTGTCATGGATGACATAAGTATAACCTTGCTTGGAACCAAGAGGCTAGAAGTGGCAAAATCTCTGCACAACGAATCTGTGATGTGTGGATGTGACCTCCCATTTTCCTTACTTGAATTTTCCCAGCCATGAGTCAGCAATGGCTGCTCCCAGGATGGGAGTGAAATAACAGAGGCTGCTGAAGGCATGGTATATAGATGTGGAGGTGTCTTCGCTCCAGTGCAGGAAATACAGGAAATACAGGGTCAGCACAGCTGAGGTGTAAAAGGGGAAACAAAAACAAGATAGATCCATTAAAGTGATTTATGGAGAAGTATATTTCATTTCCTCTCTGGTCTTTGAAGGTGATCTCGACCTTCAACGCTCCTATCTGTGAAGTGACTGAGGGGTGACTGCCAGGCAGTAGAAGCAGGAGCCATGGGAACTGTGGGAGTGGGTGGGGCTATGCTTAGCGTACAAATGCAGTACTCCTCCCTTCAGTACATGTGCTTACATGCCAGCATTTAAGCCAGTCGCAAGATCATATGGTGCTTCTAACATCCCTTCTCCCTCCCAACAATATAGTTCATAGACCTGAGAAACAGATAGGAAAATGAAAGTTATCACACTTTTATTCTTACAGACTGTGTTCTTGTTTCTTGGCTTGTATGAGTTACTAGGTGAAATCCCATGAGGTATTTATTGGCAGTGTTGGCTAAAGGGAAAGACCAATTTGGATAAAGGCAGAAAGTGTGGAAAAGAGAAATAAGGGCATAAAGAAGACCATGTTGTTCCAAATATGGGGTGAAGATGAGTGGAGAAAAGGAAGACCTTGGGACACAAAATTACCTTTCATGCCATAATAGGAAAAGCGCTCACAGAATTCATTCACCACAATGAAGGCAATGCTCAGTGGATAGTTGGAGCCACAAATTTTCTATGAAACAAAAAGAATGGTTCAAGCATGAACACCCCCCCGCCTACAATTTAAATCAGTAGATTGCTCTATAACAGAAAAATATATTTATTTTAAATCACTGTGATAGGTAATGTGAAGCAATGGCTCCTACTTTTCACGAAACAGCTATTATCACACTGCATTCCTGATAGAAGCTATTCTATTACTTTGCTTCTCATTCACTTGACATGGGAATACTAAGATATCCTTTGATCCCAGACACCAGGACCTGCTCATCTTCCTACAACTCCTCACTGAAAAGCCTGGGGCTCTGAGCAGGAGAATAATCATACTTATTTCTAAGAACAGAAGAAAGAATTAGACTATGGAGCACTTGATGCCTGAGCAGTTACATTTAGAGGTCAATAGTCTCCTTAGCTTCACTGTTAGAACTAACCTCTCTTGTCCCCACATGCCCTACTCATCATGCTGGGAGGAATCCTGACGATATGATGGCTTCCCATTCAGAGCCTGCTGGAGCCACACTCAGAGCCCAACTGAAAGAAAGTTGATTGATCACCTTAAACTTGGGCAGAGGGTTCTTAAATCTTGTAACATTAAATGTCCACTCTTCCTGTGAAAGACATTCTATAACATTCTCTTGTTGATCCTATTAGACATTAAAAGAACTATGCTATTACATGTACCATATCAGTCAGTATATAAGGAATGTCATGTTTATTTCAAATCCCTATCTATTATGATAGCCCATCTAACATGAGAGGGGATGGAGATACCAGTACTTGGGACAATCAAATCTCATCATGAAATTTATATTGCCTCTTATTTCATAAGAAATACATGCACCTTTATAAATAGACTTAAATTGTTTAGGAGTAGACGATATATAATTAGCTAAATAAATAAAGTCATAAGTCAATGATTTTATTTTTTACCCATATGGATAGATACGAATAACCCTCTTAAATATTAATATATGTTAATATGTTAACCTACTTGAAAGACACAATAAACTGGCTTCTTACCTTCCCAGCTCACATCTTGAGAATTATGCAACCTGGAGTTTAGTTAACACACTTTACTAGATATGTACTACTGGTGCTGGCTGTGTTAACCTACTGACCCTGGCCATGTCACTGCACCTGTCTTTATGTTCACTCCTCTTATTCCAAAGAAATGAGAATACTACCACCTCTTGGCCCATAGTGAGAATTCCGTAAATATTGGCTACTATTCCTATACCCTCTCCACTTTTAAGATTTTGATATAAAGATTTAATGAGATGATGAATTTGGAAGTGTTTAACAAGTATGTAATACAAACATTATTATTCTTTGCTTCTCTGTCCTGTCTCCCACTGTAAACTGGCACACATCATAACAGAGACTAGATCTATTCTAAAACTTTCCTTGGTGTCCAGCATAAGATTCTGAATACAGGGGGAACTAAGGGTTGAGTTTTTATGTTGATTTAGAAAGAACAATCACACACAGTTCTCCAGGCAAGAGCTTGCCAAGTTTCCCTGGATATTCAAATTGCTTCTTTTTTCACCCCAGAGAAACTCAGAATATACAATGAGATACAGCAAAGTCCTGGATCCCAACTGAAGAACTCCTAACTACCTCTTCCTGCTACTGCTTCCTTCAGTAAAGGAAACTTCTGTTTATATTTGGTTTTCAGGTTAATTCTAACGCCAAGTGAGAATAGTTTTTAATACCCTAATACAGCTCAGCCTGATACTCCAGAAGCCAAGAAGTAGAACCAAAAGAGCAATTCTGTTCTTGTCAGAAGCAGACTGGAATTTGGGGACTCACCGGAGTTGGCTTCTTTGGAAGGCTGAGGGGTCGAGGTGGTACTTCTTCAGTGGAGACAGGTGAAAAAAGAGTTTCCTTGGACTCATTTTTCTGGAAAGGATTCATAGCTGGTCCCTTACTCTCACTCTCCTCAAGCATTTGGCTTCGGTAGGCAGTTGGGACAGCTGCCAGCCTACTGTAAAAATGGGCACTGGGAGTGGACTAGGATTAACCCTCTGTGTGTCGGCTTTTAGCAGCTGCCTGACCCAAAGCAAAGCACAAAGCTATAGGAAAAGAAAGCACTGGGTCTCAGACTAGTCAAAATAATGATTAAGTAAAAGGTTAAGCATGAGGAAGTAAGAGTAACACATCACAAGGTGGGGCAAGACAATGCTGGAGAATTGCAAAAGAGTACAAAATAGTTAAGAATACAACGCCTCAAGTATAGATTTAAAAACTGATTTCAGAAAAAAAAAACCCTGATTTCAGAGTCATAGGAGCTGCCATTTACTGAACATCTATTATGGCCAACAATAATATATATGTAATACATATGTATTATATATATCATATATATCTACCTATCTATATTCTAATTCTTAGCACAATCCCCATATTGTAGGAACTAATATCCTAAGAGGTTGAGCAATTTGTCTAAAGTTATGTAGCCAGCAAGTGGCCGGTCTGGAATTTTAACTGCCATGATTGATGGGAGATTTGTATCAGCAATGCCTATGGTCATTATTCAGCAATGGAGGGTATGCAAATGGGAATGTAGGAATATAGAGGAATTGAAATGCATTGAAGAGGGAATGTCATCACGAAATTGAATTTGTAAAGATGGAAAAGATGTTGATTTTGGCTTTCAACATAATAAAGTTCAACTAGAAATATCCTATAAACAGTTAAAGAGGTGGAGCTAAAGAAAATGAGAGAAAAAGTTTGTTGATATACATTTGGGAATCATTCTTCTTTGCTAAATTCATTCCTTGTGTTTTCATCACTTCAAGATGAATCCATCACTTCATTAATAAATAAAATTCAATTTGAGCAAAAATTATGAACTAGTTACTTTCTTTTTTAGAAAAATATTTTATTTATTGAGAAAAAGAGTGTGCATGCACATGAGTGGGGTGGGGAGGGGCAGAGGGAAAGAAAATCTCAAGAAGACTTCATGCTGAGCATGAGCCCTATGCAGCCCATTCCACGACCCTGAACGCTCAACCAACTGAGCCACAGAGGTGCTCCATGAACTAGTTATTTAGCCCTTATCAGAGGAGGAATAAAAACAGGTATGATGATGATAGATGCATTTAATACAGTAAGTTGATGGGGTAAAAGAAGAACAAAAGAGTATGATGCCTTTCCAGTTGTCAGTGAAAAGAAAAATGAAACGAAAGGCCAGAGAGCTATAAGAAAAATGAGGGTTAAACCAACAAGGAGATCAGAAAACAGGAGAACTAATTATTTTATTTGAGAATATGAGAGAGAGCCTATAAATTTATGCCTTGAAAAATTCTTTAATTATATGAATACCTTGTTGATGAATAAGGCCAGAACAAACTTTACCTCAGACTTTGACCATGTCTTCTCACCCCTCATCGCCCCTCTCTCCCGCCAACCTTTAACCAAAGAAGAGTCCAGCTTCATTTCTGACTGTGGCATTAATGATTAAGCTGTAGTTATTCTTTCAAAAGGTATTGTTCCTTCTGACTTAGTGTGGTTATAACTTTAAATGCAAAACATAAAAGTAGTCATGATTTACTAGTCACGTTAACCTTGAGATGCCTTGAAGATCTAATTATATCAACAGCTCCCCCTGCTCTGGCCTATACCTCTAGAATAAATGCATTTGACCTGGCAGAGCACCTATAGATATAATGCACCTGTAAAAGCAATGCACCAATTCCTTTGCGCTGAAAGATACCCCAAATACGAAACTTTAGAGTACTGGCATTGGTTCTCTGATACTCTTTTAGATGAAATTCTTCTTTTGATTATGGCAATATAATGCTAGCATTCATAGAATAAATAATATCAGAGATGGAAGGAATCTTAATCTTGTCCTATGTAAACTGAACTTTCCTGATGGTGAGAGTGATATAGGGTAATTCATTCACATATATATCTATTAATTCATATATATAATGTTTTTATATATTCCAGAACAATTCATAAGTATATTCACACACATATATATATATATATATATATGTATGTATGTATATGTACACACACACGTATATACACAGATTTGCAGGCCTTTTTCTTGAAAATACTTATTCAATAGATTTAAGTAGGGATCCAAGAACCTCTGTTTTTAAGAAGTGCTTCTAGTGATTTTTATGACAGGAATTTAGGGACACTGGTTGGAAATCCCTTTCCTAGTCGAGCTTACAGAACATTACAGGAGAGCTCAAAGCTCGGAAGGGACAGAGCAAGGACTAGAACTCTAACCTTCTGTGGCCTATTCTAGAGCTCCTTCTATCATACATCAAGATGTCTTTTATACCCTATCATTTCTGCTAAGTTCAAATCGGACAGAAGAATAAAAGGGAAGAAATCAAAGAGAAAAGCAACTCCTGGATAGAAATTAGCACAAACTCTTTAGAGACAAAAAAGGTAATAAAAGTGGAAGAATCTCAAATATCAGTAATAAGAGTATAAAATATTTATGGCCTCAGTGAGTGTATCAGCAGAGTGATATTTTACACTCATATTCAGAAAGGAGACTAAAGCTCTAAAATGATAGATACTAATATAGTCCGAGAGAAGAGAAATAAGAAATTAAAACAAAAAATGTTTAATAAGGTATATAAATATAGAATCAGCACACAAGGGGCACCTGGGTTGCTCAGTCAGTTAAGCATCTGCCTTTGGCTCAGGTCGTGATCCCACAGTCCTGGGAGCCCTGCATTGGGCTCCCTGCTCAGTAGGGAGTCTGTTTCTCCTCCTCCCTCTGCCCCTCTACCTGCTTGTGTTCTCTCTCTTTTAAATAAATAAATACAATCTTTAAAAATAAATCTTTAAAAAGAAAAAAGAATTCGCATGCAAAAATAAGTTGTACTTAAATATCACCAAAAACAAATAGAAAAGGGAATTTTAAAAGTGATACCAGCTATAATTGCATAAAAATACCTAGGAATAAATCTAATAAAAGATATCCAAGACCTCAACATTAAACACTATAAAATATTATTGAAAGAAATTAAAGATCTAAATAAATGAAGAAACATACCGTGCTCATGATTTAGAAATTTCATATTATAAAGTTATCTATTACAATTACTATTGTAATTATAACAGAGTGGAATCAACACAAAAATAAGGCAACAAATGGAACAAAATGGACTTCAGAGACATACACACGTGCCAAGGCATCATTAATGGCAAAGCCGACACTGCAGTGTAGTGGGGGAAATAATGGTGCTCTCAATAAATAAACACCATCTGATATCCACATGGAAAAAGTAATTTTGGCCCTTATCTTAAACCATATGTAAAAAATAATTTTATATAGACTGTGGATCTGTTTTTTAAAAAATAAAGCTTTTAGAGGAAAACATCTTTATGTTTCCTGTGCAGAAATATTCCAAGATTTCTCATATAAGACATAAAATATGATAACCATAAAAGAAAACAATTGATATTTTGGACTATATTGGATATTGGATTTTGGATTATAAAATTATTATAAATTTATAATATTATAAAATTAAGAACTTTTGTTCACCAAAACACATGTTAAAACGAGTGAAAAGACAACTCAGTGTGAGAAAATATTCATATATATGTCAAAGGGTTTGTGTCCAGACTACATAAATAACTCCAAAAAATCAGTAACAAAAAGATGCATGTCCAGTTGTCTAGTTTCCTATAATAAATGATACTGTCATAATAACTTTATATATAAGCCAAATATATCTGAAGGATAAATACCTAGAAGTGGGATTGTTAAGACAAAGTATGTTTTTACAATTTTTTAGAACTGCCTATTCATTTCCTTTGCTCGTTTTCTTAGTGAGTTGTTTCTTCCCTTCTTAAAAGTTTACAAAAATCTATATTATTGGTATTAATGCTGTCATTACTGCATTGCAAGTATTTTTTTCTATTGACCTTGTATTTGGACTTTTATTTATTTATTTATTTTTGGTTTTTATTTTTTTATTTTTTTGTTTTTTCTCCCCAAATATGTTTAATTTTTCAGTGTTACAAGATTGATTGTTCATGCACCACACCCAGTGCTCCATGCAATACGTGCCCTTCTCAACACCCACCACCAGGCTCGCCAAACCCCCTCCCCTCCAAAACCCTCAGTTTGTTGCTCAGAGTCCACAGTCTCTCCTG
>CM052799.1:136196957-136297920 GCA_028533885.1 Nasua narica
ACATTCGCAAATCAATCCATGTGATAGAACGAATCAACAAGAGAAGAGAGAAGAACCACATGATCCTGTCAATAGATGCAGAAAAAGCATTTGACAAAATTCAGCATCCGTTCCTGATTAAAACACTTCAAAGTATAGGGATAGATGGACTTTTAAAGTTAAATATAACTTAAAATGCACAAATCTTAAGTGTAAAACTCCATTTTTTGTATTTGTGTAAAACCATCATCCAGATAAGATAAAAAAATATATATGTATTTCTAGCATCTCAGCACTGCAAAATTCTTCAGAGAATAATACTTGCTGCTTCCCTTCTGTCTTCCAAATTGCCTTCCCCCAAAGTAATCACTTTTCTGACTCCTATCACCATAGATTTGTTTTGAATTTCATATAAATGGAATAATACTGTTTATATTCTTTGTGTTTGATTTTTTTTGATCAACATTATGACTGTGAGACTCATCCATTTGTTGTCTGTAACAAGATTTCTTTTTCCTGCTGTTCAGTAGAATTCACTATGCTAATATGACACAATTTATTTCCCCATTCTTTTACTGATGAACATTTGGGTTGTTTCCAGTTTTAAGGTTGTTTATTGTCAACTTGGTTTAAGCTAGGAACTGTTTCTAAGAATCATCTTCTTTAGTTGGGTCTGGGCCAGAAAAACTTGAGTGAGATTTAAAAGTAGAAGTGAAGTAGTATGTATTACTTGGAGCAGTCAAAGACTGAACAGAGGTCATAGTTAAACACTCAGAACCACAAGGGCTTTGTCTTTTGCTGATGGAACTGTGTGTGTAGGAGAGTGCATTCAAAGTTCAGGCTGTTTTCAACTCTTCCCAGATTTTACTTTTTATCAGGCCCTTTTTCAGTGTCCTGCATACAAGCACATAGCCCCAGGGTTAGTCAGGAGTATATGAATAACTTGGGGCATCTATGGTCCCTGCTGTGCATGTGCATAGCCTCAGCTAGAATGTCATCTCCCCAACAAGGATTGCAACTTCAGGCTACTAGGGCTAAGCTCTTGGCTCTTCTCCATTGGCCAGCATCTGAGAGGTAAAATGTTGCAGGGCATGAGTGTCACCTATTCCTACAAATTGAGTGAGTCTCTTTCATGAAGGCAGGGTAGGAGAGCTATCAACTTTTCTAGAACACATATTTTATGATATTTTTTCCATTCTTGAGTTCTTAATTTTCATTCATCTCTTACTAAATTGGAAATTACTAAAGCAATTATTACTGGAATGATATGTGAAGGATATAATTTCTGAATTCTGACAAGTCTCAGAATGTCTGCTTACCAAACTATGGATGACATTTAACATATGCACTATAGGTCACACTCAAATCCTTGTGCAGATACAGCTTTCCTAACGTTAATGCTGTAGTGTAGGGTTATGCAATGGTTCAAACCCATTGATTTTTGTTCCTCTGTAGCCAACTTACTTTTCCTACTTGCAAGCATATTTCATCATTTTCATCAAACCATTCAGAGCAGGCAAAGTAAAATGATACTGTGCTTATGTCAACTAACCTTATTATAGTAATCATTTCATAATGAATATGTGGATCAAATCACGCTATACATCTTTAATTTATACAATGTTATATGTCAATTACATTTCAATAAAGATGGGGAAAGAGATATTTGCTTGGGATCATGTCAGGATCATCAGATGATTCTGACAGAGAGCCTCATATCTGATAATTTGTCTCATCCATAGGTCCCTGCATTTCAGTGTCTGAAAAAACATCAAGTGAGGAGATACAGAGGCATGGAAATATTATTTGATTCCTCTCTAAAACACTTATATTCATACTTAAAGGGTATAGAGAATGATACTCTAGGTATTCAGACCATAAAAAATAACATGTCTTTAAGAACATGTTGCATTTGTGGGGGAAATAATAAGGAGGAGAAAGGATGAGCTGTTTTGACTGCGAGAGGTATAGTTGGAGAACATAATGTTATGTAGCTGGCATTATCAGCTCAGACCACCATGTACTCATTTCTGATACAGTAATCACTAATCAAAGAAATCTTAGCATAGTTTCAGTAAAAACCATTATAATTTGTATTACCATGTTAAAATGATAAGCATGTTTTACTAGCTACTTTAAATATTTGAGCTTGTTTTAATTAATAAATGACAGCTATGGTTTTCAGATAATGATTGATGAATAAAATAGATATAAAAATGAAGATAAAAATAGATGAGCTGAAGGTAGGCCAAAGAGAGGAAGGGAAAGAGAGAGAGAGAGAGAAGAACGAGAGATTAAAACCAAAATTTAAAAATTAAAAAAAACAAAACAAAACTACAGAAATTCCTATGGTAAAAAGCAATTACAACAAATTTTTTTATTCAACTTCGACTGCCAAATCTTGGAAGCAACCAAAATTCTTTCAGCAGGTTAGAGAATAAGTAAACTTTGGTACATCCAGACAATGTAATGTTATTCAGTGACAAAATGGAATGAGCTATCAAGCCATGAAAAAGACATGGAGGAAGCTTAAATGCATATTTAAGTGAAAGAAGTCAGTCTGAAAAGGCAGCATACTGTATGATTCCAACTATATGACATGCTGTAAAAGGCAAAACTAAGGAGACAGTAAAAGATCCGTGGATGCCAGTGGTTGGGAGTGGGGAAGGAGGAATAAATGAATGGGCAGAGCATAGAATTTTCAGGGCTGTGAAACTATTCTGTATGATACTACAGTGGTGGATACATATCACTATATATTTGTCAAAACACGCAAATTGTACAATACAAATAGCGAACTCTAATGCAAATAAGGACTTTAGGTGATGACTTGTCAACGTAAGATTTATCAATTGTAAAAGTGTACCATTCTGGTGCAGATGTTTATAGTGGATGAGGTTGTGTGAGGAGGGGAACAGGGAGTATATGAGAATTTTCTGTACTTTCTGGTCAACTTTGCTATGAACCAAAAACTGCTCTAAAAGGTGAAGTTTATTAAAAAGAAAAAAGAACCTGCCACTGGCCAGTGGCTCTCAACTATAATCTAATATTTATCATTTTGTCCAAATTCAAAAGTACTGTAGATGTAAATATTAATTATCTACTCAACACAATTATTTGTGCTGTTTTTTGCTTTAGCAAAGCACAATTTGCTTATTTTTTTCTCAAAAGCAAAATTTTAAAATGACAAAAAATATTATGAGATACAAGAACAGTTTTTCATTAAAACGATTATCTAGCTTTATTTTTACCCTAAATTATATTAAATTTAATTAATTAAATAAAAATTAATTTTGTCAAGAATTATTCTCAACCAAAATTTAAGGACTATCAGATATAAAAGTCTCATAGATATAATTAAAACTGTGGACATTTATTATAAATCAATTGTTTTGACATTTCACAATTGCGAGACAGCAGTGTTTTAAAACAGAGCATTGAACTTGAACTCTAGACACCCAATCTGCCACTTGTTAACTAACAACATGTGGGCAAGTTATCTAACATCTGTTTTCTCATCTGTACAACCTAATAAACGGAAAGCACATGAAAATGTTAGTACTTAAAAAAGGTCAAAATATAACATCAACCAAATTTAATTTCTTTTATCATCAAAAGTTAAGATACATTTCTTCAGTATTAGGAATCTTTATTCTTAATATAAAATAAATTGTCACGTCTTACAAATTTATATATTCATAGCTGAATATTTCTTCAATCATCACTGTCACTTCCTGATTCACTCAGCTGCAAATCATTTCCTAAAATAAAAAAAATCAAAACTATAGTAACTAAGTATTTAATGTTTTCACATTCAATATATTTACTTTTGGATAACATAAATATGCCAAATATAATACCATGGGTGAACTTGTTTAGCCAGCATTTTGTCACTAATAATTAGATTGCTTATCCTATAATTTAGTCATATCATTAGTAATTCCAAAAATTAATACTGCTTGTAAAGAAAACATACACCATCAATCTTCAGCATAGTGTTAGTATCACTGGCATCTTTTTTAGTCTTCTTTCACACACCAACACCACCTGTTATTCCCACTGATTTATTTACATCAGGTAATGACAAAAAAATGTGGCTTAGAAGATCAGCCTAAATCATTTTGAAGAGTGAAAAAATGGTATGCAATTTTGTACTTAAAATTCAGTCAAAATCTTAAATAGTATATGTTAAGAGTAACTCATCATTGGTTCTGTTTATAATTCAGTGATATGCTTACAGCAATGGAACTTACACTCTAGTGGGGAGACAGACAGTAAACAAATATATAATATAAAGTCAAGTAGAGACAAATACTATGAAAAATGAAGATGGGTATGAGAAGTGCAGTGAGAGGTGCTATTTTATTTTATATTTTTTTAATTTAATTTTATTTTTTCAGAGTTCCAAGATTCATTGTTCATGCACCATACCCAGTGCTCCATGCCATAGAGAAGTGCTATTTTAAACAGGATAGTTGATAAGGCCTCCTTGAAGGGTGACATTTGAATACAGATCCAATTGTAGAGAGAAAGTCATAATAATGTGGATGGAAGGCAGATGCGTTCCAGGCTCAGGGAACAGCACATACAAATGCCCCAAGGCAGAAGCGTACTTGCTGTGTTCTCTGACTGCAAGAAGGCCCCGCAGCCAGAGTGGAATGAATGAGGAAGAGATGATAAGAAATGAGGTCAGAAAGATATCCAGATATCCAGAAAACTGGTTTCTAGGTTATGATAAAAACTTTGGATTTTGTTTGAAATGTAATGGGAATTCACCAGAAAATTTTAAGCAAGCAACTGACTTGAAATATTGTTTAACAGTGAATATGAGGGCGCCTGGGTGGCTCAGTCATTAAGCATCTGCCTTCGGCTCAGGTCATGATTACAGGGTCCCGGGATTGGGCCCCACATCAGGGTCCCTGCTCCGTGGGAAGCCTTTCTCCCTCTCCCACTCCCCCTGCTTGTGTTCCTTCTCTTGCTGTCTCTATCAAATAAATAAAATCTTTTTTTTAAAAGATTTTATTTATTTATTTATTCCATACAGAGAGAGAGATCACAAGTAGGCAGAGAGGCAGGAGGAGAGAGAGGAGGAAGCAGGCTCTCTGCTCAGCAGAGAGGCTCGATCCAGAACGCTGAGATCATGACCTGAGCCGAAGGCAGCGGCTCAACCAACTGAGCCACCCAGGCGGCCCTCAAATAAATAAAATCTTAAAAAAAAAAAAAACAACAGTGACTATGCTATAATGGTATATATATACTATAATTCTATTGCAGCTTCTTACATAAGAAATAATGCAGGCTTTGACTCAGGTGGCTCAGGTGGAGGTGGTGCTAAGCAGTTAGGTTTAAAATATAAAGACAGAACTTACAGGAATATCAAAAGTACTGGATATATAGGGCATGAGAGAAAGAGAAAAGTAAGAAAGATCCCCCATGTTTCTGATCTAAAGAACTGGATGGTGGTATCACTTACTGAGATAAGAAATGCCAGGGGAACAAGAATTGTGAGAAAAATCACAAGTTCAATTTTCAGCATGACACATTTGAGATACACAGTAAATATTCAAGTAAATATGTTACAGGCAATTGGATATACAAGTCTGGAGCTCCAGGTAGAGGTTACTCCTGGAAATAAAGATTTGGGAGTCATCAACTACAGGGGTTTATTTGAAGACATGGGATTGGATAATACCATTTGAGTACTACATTACAATGGGTAAAAACATTCTCACATTTTTAAACTACTCCAAAATTAACACAAAGCTGGCATAATTTGAAGCTCATACCCAATTTAAGAGAAGTAGTTTCTAGGCCATAAATAAGTTGTTGTAAGAGAGCTCAGTCTACTGCATGAATTCCTTATTTGATAAGGAAATCCACTAAAGCTTCTTTTGTGTATCTGGTTCCCATGATCATTTTATACTTTTGAAGGATTAAGTTTCCGTTTATTACACAACTATTCTATGCCATAAGAATGTTCAACTTGATATGATGCCCACGATAAGTTTCTTAGGTCAAACCCAAACATTCCAAGTTCCACTTCTGTTAACAGACTTCATATTGTACAGGTTATATGCACGTATTACCATGCTGTTGAAATGTTCAGTTGATTTTGAAGGTATCAGATTAGCCAGTGAACATGACATGCTGGTAAAGGAAACACATTTCCAATCAAAATAGTAATTGTGACTTGGAAAAAAGAGTTTATCTATAGCAAATGCACACAGACTCCTAAGCCAATGGTTCTCAATGAGAAAAATACTGTTCCCTTAGAGATGTTACAGAAATTTATATGTAGTGTTGCTTGTCCAGGTGATTTGCAGATAGTTAGTGGCATTTAGTGGGGGGGGGGATTTAGGAATGGCAAATGTCTCATAATGCAGGGACCACCAGTCTTGCACAATAATGAACTCTACTACATCCTGCAAAACTTTTGAAAGTCCAGTGGTATATTCATGTACTTGGAAGACTTGTTTGTAATTGTAAGGTGGGGACCTAATTTCAGTTTTATAAACTATTTTTTTTCACAGATTTAAAATTCACTGAAATTTACAAAGATGGAAATATCATGTAAACTGAAAGAATACTTTGTTTTTTTTCAGAACTTTACAAAGATTTTCTTTATTTAATTGTTTTGGAAAACATATCAATGATATCAATGCTTTTCTAATCCCTATTTCAACAAATTAAATAGAAAAATTGTTGACATTCTGAGTGGTATGTTGTCTTGTTTCTTTTAATTCTAAATTGATTCATTAAAGTTTTCAAGCTATACCATAAAGCTGTAGTAATCAAAACAGTATAGTACTGGCACAAAGATAGACATATAGATCAATGGGACAGAACAAATGGCCCAGAAATTAAACCACATTTATATGGTCAATTACCTATGACAATGGAGGCAAGAATGTATAATAAATGCTGCTGGGAAAATTGGGCAAATATATGCAAGAGAATGAAACTGGACCACTTCTAACATCGTAAACAAAAATAAACTCAAAATGGATTAAGACCTAAACGTGAGACCTAAAACCATACAAATCCTAGAAGAGAGCATAGGCAGTAATTTCTTTGACATTAGCCACTGCAACATTTTTCTAGTTATATCTCCTAAGGCAAGGGAAACAAAAGCAAAACTAAACTATTGGGACTACATCGAAATAAAAAGCTTTTGCCCAATAAAGGACCCATCAACAAAACAAAAAGACAACCTACTGAATGGAGGAAGACACTTGCAAATGATACACTCAATAAGAAGTAAATATCTAAAATATATAAAGGATTTATATGACTCATTACCAAAACCAAACAATCAGATTAAAAAATGGGCAGAGCCAGTAGAGGTAGGAGCTGCTTACACCAAACTCTGCTTCCGTCTACATGGCAAGTGCATATTTACTGGGGCAGGACTGACTCTGGACTTGCAGAGTGGGCCTCTCCCCCAGAAGACCAGCACAGGCAACACCCCGCATGCATCAAATCTACTGATTATACAGTGCTTCAAAGCATCATCTTCAGTTCTGATGGGAACAGGACCAAGCTGTATTTTTTTTTCTTCCTTTTTTCACTTCCTTTGGAATCAGGCTTATAGTTTTTTGTCTGTTAGTCTGTCTTTTCATTTCATTTGCTCTTTTTCTGGATTAGACTCTCTTTTTTATGTTTCTTGTTCTTTTTTTCCCCTCTTTCTTTTTCTTTGGAATCAGGCATATAGTTTCCTGATTATGTGTTTGGGTTTTGTTGTTGTTGTTGTTGTATAGTTTCCTGATTGTGTGTTTGGGTTTTGTTGTTGTTGTTGTTGTTGCTGTTTTGTATCTTTTTAATTTTTTTCTTTTTAATTTTTTTTTCCTCTTTTTTTCCAGGCTTATTTTAAAAAACAAAGCACACCTGGTTAAAGGTCCAAAGACTACCCACTGCAAGCAAGGAAGAACCCTGCAGAGGACTGATCTGTGGGAAAGAAAAGCACACAGCATATACTAGAAACACTTGCTGAAGTTCCAGGCCTTGGACAGTGTATGACACTTTTTTAATATAGTATTACTCTCAGGTGCAGGAAGCATAACAAGCTTTCATAAGATGCAAAAGACAGAAACTGAGCCAAAATGATAAGATGGAGGAATTCTCCCCAAAGGGAAAGGTTAGGAAGATACCACAGCCAGGGCTTGAAGGCAGATATAAGCAGTATGTCTGAACAAGAATTTAAATCAACAGTTATAAGATTACTGGCTGGACTTGAAAAAAGCATAGAAGACATCAAAGAGACCCTTGCTGCACAGATAAAAGGACCTAAGACTAGTCAGGCTGAAATTAAAAATGCTATAACCGAGATACAAAACAGGCTAGATATAACCATAATGAGGATGGAAGAAACAGAAATGAATAGATGATATGGAAGATAAATTAAAGAAAATAATGAAGTTGGAAAAAAGAGGAAAACAAAACTATTAGATCACGAAGGAAGACTTAGGGAACTCAGTGATTACATAAAGTGAAAAAAATATCTGTATCATAGGAGTCCCAGAAAAAGAAGACTAGGGAAAAGGGGCAGGAGGTTTATTTGAACAAATTATAGCTGAGAACTTAACTAATCTAGGGGAAGGAAACAGGCATTCTAGTGCAAGTTGGACAGAGAATTTCCCTCAAAAATCAACAACAACAGGTCAACACCATGACATATCATAGTAAAACTTGCAAAATACAAAGATAAGAGAGAATTCTGAAAACAGCTCAAGAGAGAAAGTCCTTAGCCTATAAGGGTAGACACATAAGGTTAGTAGCAGACCTGTCCACAAAGACCTGGTAGGCTACAAAGGACTGGCATGATATATTCAACATACTAAATGGGAAAAATATGCAGCTGGAAATACTTTATCCAGCAAGGCTGTAATTCAGAATAGAAGGAAAGATAAAGAGTTTTCAAGACAAGCAAAAACTAAAGGAGTTTTTGAAAACTAAACCAGCTCTGCAAGAAATATTAAAGGGGACCCTTTGAACAGGAAAGTGAGACCAAAAGCAACGAACACTAGAAAGAAACAGAGACAACCTATGGGAATAGAAACTTTACAATGGTAAAGTAATAAGGTAATACAATGAACTAAATCTATCTTTCAATAGTTACTCTGAATGTAAATGGACTAAATGCTCCAATCAAAAGATAGAGGGAAGCAGAATGGATTAGGAAAAAAAAAAAAGACCCATCGACAATACTGCTTACAAGAGACTCATTTTAGACCCAAAGACACCTCCAGATTGACAGTGAGGGGATGGAGAACGATTTATCATGCTAAAGGACATCAAAAGAAAGCAAGAGTAGCCATACTTATATCAAACTAGATTTTAAACCAAATACTGTAATAAGAGATGACAAAGGGCACTATATCATAATAAAGAGATCTATCCAACAAGAGTCCCTAATAATTGCAAATATTTATGCTCCTAACTTGGGAGCAGCCAAAAATATAAATCAATTAATAACAAACTAAAGAAACTCATTGAGAATAACACAGTAATAGTACGGGACTTGAACTTCCCACTCACAGCAATGGACAGATCATGTAAGCTGAAGATCAACAAAGAAACAAGGGCTTTGAATGACATACGGGACCAGATGGACTTAACAGTTATATTCAGAGCATTTCATTCTAAAGCAGCAGCAGAGTACACATCCTTTCACGTACACATGGAACATTATCCAGAACAGATCACATAGTGGGTCACAAATCAAGCCTCAAACAGTACAAAAATATTGAGATCATATCATGCAAATTTTCAGACCATAATGCCATAAAATTTGAAGTCAACCAAAGAAAAAATTTGGAAAGATCACAAATACATAGAGGTTAAAGAACACCATACTAAAAAATGAATGGGTTAACCAGGAAATTAAAGAAGAATTTTACAAAATACATGGAAGCAAATAAAAACATGACAGTATAAAATCTTTGGGATGTAGCAAAGGCAGTCATAAGAGGGAAGTACACAGCAATACAGGTCTTCCTGAAGAAGCAAGAAAAGTCTCAAATATACAAGCTAATCTTACACCTAAAGGAGTTGGAAAAAGAACAGCAAATAAAGCCTAAGTCCGGCAGGAGAAGGCAAATAATGAAGATCAGAGCAGACATAAACCTTATAGAAACCAAAAATATAGAACAGGTCAATGAGACTAGGAGCTGGTTCTTTGAAAGAATTAACAAAATTGATATCCTCCCCCAGCCAGACTTATCAAAAAGAGAAAGGACCCAAATAAATAAAATCACAAATGAAAGTGAAGAGATCACAACCAACACTGAAGAAATACAGTTATAAAGAGAATATTATGAGCAATTATATGCTAACAAATTAGGTAATCTGGAAGAAATGGATAAATTCCTAGAAACATATAAACTACCAAAACTGACACAGGAAGAAATAGAAAATCTGAACAGACCCATAACCAGCTAAGAAATGGAATCAGTAATCAAAATCTCCCAACAAACAAGAGTCCAGGGCCAGATGGCTTCCCAGGGGAACTCTACCAAACATTTGAAGAATTAATACTTATTCTTCTTAAACTATTCCAAAAAATAGAAATGGAAGGAAAACTTCCAAACTTATTCTATGAGGCCAGCATTACCTTGATTCCAAAACCAAACAAAGATCCCACAACAAAGGAGAATTACAGACCAATATTCCTGATAAACATGGATGCAAAAATTCTCAAGTTACTAGCTAATCAAATCCAATAGCACATAAAAAGAACTATTCACCATGACCAACTGGGATTTATTCCTGGGCTGCAGGGGTGGTTAATATCTGTAAATCGATCATCATGATACACCACATTAACAAAAGAAAGGATAAGAACCATATGATCCTCTCAATAGATATAGAAATAGTGTTTGACAAAATACACCATCTTCTCTTGATAAAAACCCTGAAGAAGGGATTCTTGGGTGGCTCAGTCAGTTAAGCGTCTGCCTTTGGCTCATGTCATGATCCCAGGGTCCTGGGATTGAGTACTGCATCAGCAAGGAGCCTGTTTCTCCCTCTGTCTCCCTCTCCCCTTGCTTGTGCTCTCTCTCTCTCTCTTTCTGGCAAATAAATAAATGAAATCTTAAAAAAAAAAAAAACCTGAAGAATGAAGAATTGTTAAAATGCCTATACTTCCCAAAGCAATCTACACATTCAATGCAATCCCTATCAAAATAACATGAACATTTTTCACAGAAGTAGAATAGACAATTCTAAAATTTGTATGGAACCAGAAAAGATCCTGAATAGCTAAAGTAATGTTGAAAAGAATAGCTTGTTTCCCTCTCTCCTTTTTTTCCTTTCCTTCTTCCCACGTTTATCTGTTTTCTTTCTTAAACTCCACATGAGTGAGATCATATGATATTTGTTTTTAAACAAGCCATAAGTGACTCTTAATGACAGAGAACAAACAGGGTTGATGAAGAGAGGTGGGTGGGAGATGGGCTAGATGGGTGACAGGTATTAAAGCGGTCACTTGGTGTGATGAGCCCTGAGTGCTGCATGTAAGTGATGAATCACTGAATTCTACTTCTGAAATCAATATTGTACCATATATTAACTAACAAAATTTAAATTAAAAAAAAAGAAAAAAAAAGAAGAGCAAAGTGGGAGACATCACATTTCTGTCTTGAAACTGTATTACAAAGCTGTAGTATTCAAAACAGTATGGTACTGGCACAGAAACCGACGTATAGATCAATGGAACAGAGCAGAGAACCCAGAAATGAACCCACAACTATATGGTCAACTAATCTTTGACAAAGCAGGAGAGAATATCCAATGGAAAAAAAGACATTATCTTTAAATAGTGTTGGGAAAATTGGACAGCCACATGCAGAAGAATGAAACTGGACCACTTTCTTACACCATACACAAAAATAAATTCTAAAGGGATTAAAGACCTAAATGTGAGACAGGAATCCATCAAAATCCTAGAGAAGAACACAGGCAGCAACCTCTTTCACCTCAGCTGAAGCAGCTTCTTACTAGACACATGTCTGGGGGCAAGGGAAACAAAAGCAAAAATGAACTACGGGGACTTCATTAAAATAAAAAGCTTCTGCACAGCAAAGGAAACAATCAACAAAACTAAAAGGCAGCCTATGTAATGGGAGAAGATATTTGCAAGCGACATATTGGATAAAGGGCTAGTATCCAAAATCTATAAAGAACTTATAAAACTCAACATCTCAAAAATTAAAAAAAAAAATCCAGTTAAGAAATGGGCAGAAGACGTGAACAGACATTTCTCCAAAGAAGACATACAAATGACTAAATGACTGATGAAAAAATGCTCAACACTCATCAGGGAAATACAAATCAAAACCACAATGAGATACCACCTCACACCAGTCAGAAGGGGTAAAGTTAACAACACAAGAAACAACAGATGTTGGCGAGGATGTGGAGAAAGGAGAATCCTCTTACATTGTTGGTGGGAATACAAACTGATGCAGCCACTCTGGAAAACAGCATGGAGGTCCCTCAAAAAGTTAAAAATAGAACTACCCTACAATCCAGCAATTGCACTACTAGGTATTTATCCAAAGGATACAAAAAGAGTGATTTGAAGGGGCACATGAACCCCAATGTGTATAACATAACTATCCACAATAGCCAAAACATGGAAAGAGCCCCAATGTCCATCAACTGATGAGTGGATAAAGAAGATGTGGTATACATTCACAATAAAATATTACTCAGCCACCAAAAAGAATGAAATTTTGCTATTTGCAGTAAGTTGGATGGAGCCAGAGTGTATTATGTTAAGTAAAATAAGTCAGTCAGAGAAAGACAAATACCATATGATTTCATTCATATGTGGAGTTTAAGAAACAAAACAGATGAACATAGAGGAAGAGAAGGAAAAATAAAGTAAGATAAAGACAGAGAGGGAGGCAAACCATAAGAGACTCTTTTTTTTTTTAAGAGATTCTTATATATAGACAACAAACCAAAGTTTGCTAGAGGGCAAGTGGATAGGGGGACGGGGTAATTGGTGATGGGCATTAAATAGGGCACTTGATGTAATGAGCACTGGGTGTTATATGCAACTGATAAATCACTAAATTCTACCCTTAAAACTAATAGTACACTATAAGTGAACTGACTTCAATTTAAATAAAATCTTGAAAGAAAAAAAAATAAATGGGTAGCAGATCCAAACAGACATTTTTCCAAATAAGTCATATAGATGGCCAATGGACACATGAAAAGATGCTCAAAATCACTCATCATCAGGGAAATGCAAATCAAAACCAAAATGAGATATCACCTTACACCTGAGAGAATGGCTAAAATCAAAAAGACAATAAGAAACAAGTGTTGGTGGGTATAAGGAGGAAAAGTAACCCTCCTACACTTTGATAGGAATGTGAATTGGGGCATCCACTGGAAAACAGTATGGAGGTTCCTCAAAAAAAATTAAAAATAGAAATATTATATGATCTAGTAATTCCACCGCTGGGTATTTACTCAAAGAAAATGTAAACCCTATTTCAAAAGATATATACACCCTTATGTTTATCACAGCATTATTTACAATAGCCCAGATATGGAAGCAACCAGAGACTCAGAAGGATAATGAACATGTGTTATATATCTACAATGGAATATTATGCAGCCATTAAAAAGGTATGAGATCATTCCATTTGTGATGACATGGATGGACCTAGAAGGTATTATGCTAAGTGGAAGAAGACTGAGAAAGACCATAACCATATAATTTCACTTATATATGGAATCTAAAAAAAAAAAATGAAAAGAAGAATCAGACCTATCAATCCAGAGAACTGGTGGTTGCCAGAGAGGAGAAGAAACAAGGACAGGTAAAATGGATGCAGGTGAGTGGGAAACATAGGCTTGCAGTTTTGGAATGAACAAGTCACAGGAATAAATTAGGCACAGCATAAGGAATATAGTCAATGATATTATAATTGCATAGTGACAGTAGCTAAACTTGAGGTGAGCACAGCATATTGCATAAACTTGTGGAATCACTATGTTGAAATGTAACATTTTTATGTCAACTACACTCAAATAAAACAATTTTTAATAAATAAATAAATTTATTATTTAAAAGTACATGCAAGGGTGAATTGGGAGAAATCGGAGGGGGAGACAAAACATGAGACTGTGGTCTCTGATAAACAAACTGAGGGTTTTGAAGAAGTGGGGGTTGGGGGGTTGGGTGAGCCGGGTGGTGGGTATTGAGGAGCACACGTATTGCATGGATCACTGGGTGTGGTGCATGAACAATGAATCTTGGAACACTGAAAAAATAAAAGTTTATAGAAAATAAAATAAAATAAAATAAAATAAAATAAAATAAAATAAAAGTATGTGCAAACAAACATATGGCTACTTTATTGTCTTTTGGTATAGCCATGCTTGAATATTTACAAAGTGGAATGTGTATTACTTTACTATAAGTTATTTTATTTTTTTCCCAAATACATTTATTTTATTTTTTCAGCGTTACAAGATTAATTGTTCATTCACCACACCCAATGCTCCATGCAGTACATGCCCTCCCAATATTACATTATTTTCAAAGATGTATGTACCTAGGTGATACTAAGTTATGAAATTCACTTTAAAATAGTTAAAGGGGACTTTAAAATATCTTTTATAAAAGATGGTATCGGGTCTGATAAGGTTAAAAAATGAGATCAATGTAGTAACAGTAAGAGGGTTTATTTCCACTTATTAGGAAAATTTCATTTGGATAAAATATATCAGAAAAAAGAAATTCAGTTTTTTTAGAGAAATCCCAAATGGTTACTACTAGTATAACAAATCACTACTGACTTTTGCATATAATTCTTGCATCCATAATTATTTTATTATTCCTATAGTTTGTTGATTCCCCTGAATTTTTATGTAGACAATTATATTTTATTTCCTGTTTTCAATTCTTGCATTTCATTTCTTTCACTTGTCTTATCGCATTTGTTGAACATTCAGTACAATGTTGAATAGAAATCATGGTATCAGTCTTCCTTGTCTTCTTCTTAACTTGAGAATGCTTGTAGGGTCTCAATTACCATGTCGGCAAGTTTTGTTTTTTTGTAATTAATTTTTATGAAGTTAAAGAAATTTCCTTATATTAGGCCTTTGGTAAAAGTTTTGAAATTAATAAATACTAAATATTGTCAAAATCAAATTTCCTAAAATGATGATATGACTTTATTCTTATAATCTTAATGTGGTGAATTATATTGCAAGCAATTCAGATACTGAACATTCCTTACATTTCTGTGATGACCCTTATTTGGTCATGACTTAGCTTGCTTATTTTAAGTGCATGGGTTATGCAATTTTCTAATATTTTCCTTAGTAATTTTGTAACTGTCCTTTTTTTCAGGATTTTATTAATTTATTTGAAAAAGAGAGAGAGAGCACATGAACAAGGGTAAGGGAAGGGCAGAGGGAAAGGGAGGGGCAGGGAGCCCCACATGGGGCTCAATCCCAGGACCCTGGGACCATGACCTGAGCCAAAGGCAGCCGCTTAAATGACCGAGCCACCCAGGCACCACTCAATTTTTTTTTTAAATAAAGAACATTTTGAGGCTATAAATTTCCCTGTAAATATCATTTTGGCTGCATTCTCAAATTACTGAGATATATTTTTGATATTGCTTAATTGTAAATATTTTATAATTTTCTTATAGTTTCCTTTTAACGTATAAGTTATTAGGCATGTGCTTTGAAGTTCTCAAGCATGTATTTTTAAATAATTTTTGTTGTTTATGTTTGCATTGTATTATAATCCTATATCCATAAAATGTGAATTCTTTGAAATAATTTATTTCCTTTTACTCAGTAGGAAATAATTTCTAAAATGTTTTATATATGCCTTAAAAGAAATTTTGCTTCACATTTTGGACTGTAGAATTCTATATTTATTATTAGAATAGGCATGTTAATTATTGTTCAAGGCTTTTATACCCTTACTAAATTTTGTCCACTTGAGTACAGGTAGATTAAATCTTCCATTATGACAGAGACTTGTAAATCACTCCTTCCTCTATCAATTTTTATTTTATGTATATATATATATATATATATATATACACACACACACACACATTCACACACACATATAGCTACACATTTTAATATATATGCACATAAATGGTGAAGATATATTATTATGGGCATACAAATTTGTAATTCTTTATCCTCCTGGTAAATGGAACCTTTTGTCATTATTTGGCCATTCAAGAGATCAGATACTCCAATTTACTTCTTAAGGTAGAAAAATTAGCAACTAAGGACATTAATAACTGGAAGTTCAAAAGACCTTTCCTGGTCCCTATTTAATTCATAGTTTCACCTTCTCTACCACTCAGACCTGGCTTCTTCCTTCTTTAGTTCTGTTATTTGTCTAGAGCTTGAGTCAATCCTTCCTAGCTGCTCTCTTTATTATTATTAATTAACACAGTGAGATTAGCTTTAAATAAACAGAAAGTCCCATTCTCCCCCTAAGAGTATCAACCTGTATGCTTTTATTAAAAAGTATTTATTGAGCATCTACTATGTATCAGGGACTGTACTAGATGCTAGTATTCAATGATAAGCAAAAAAATAAACATAATTGGTGTCCTCCTGGAGCTTATAATTTGGAAGAAAGTAAATCACACAAAAAATATAACTTTATAATGATAACATTTGATATAAACAAGATATTGCTCTGAAGTTCTACAAAAAGGGGGATTTGACCTTGTCAGTAAGGTTCCTTGATAAAGTACACCTTAAATTGTAATCTTAAGGAGAAAAAGCTAACTACATGAAAGGAATGAAGTGTTTCTTCCTGAATGAATAGCAGTGTTTAAGGACCCTGAGGTGGGTGAAAGTATTTTAGTACCACGGCAAAAATTAGGTAAACGTTACAAGAACAGAAAGAGCAAGACCATTATAGTAAGATGTTTTGTCTCTATCATAAAAGAAATTACAAATGACCCTTGAACAATGTGAGAGGGATTTAGGGGAGTTGACCCTCTATGGTGAAAAATTTGCCTAAAACTTTGACCCCACAAAAACTTAACTACTAATAACCTCCTGTTGACTTGAGGCCTTACTGATAATAGAAACAGTTGATATGTTTATATGTTATATGTTTATATGTTATATGTATTGTATATACATATTCTTAATAAGATCAAGAAAATCATAAGGAAAAGAAAATACATTTACAGTACTAAAAAAAATCTATTGAAAAAAAAATCCATGCATAATTGGACCTGTACCATTCAAACCTGTATTGCTTGAGTGTCAACTATACTAGCTATTGAAAAGTTAAAAGCAGGAAGGGTGACAAATTATATTTTAATTATGAAAAGATCAAAATGGCTGCAATGTACATAATGGAGCAAAAACGGACTTGACTAGATAAGGGGTAAACCAGTTAGAAAGTCACTGCAGAGTTAAAAGCAAGGAATAACAGCAAGTGGAACTAGAGTGGTAGTAGAGATGCAGAGAATATTTGAGAAATATTAAGGAGGTAAAATAAACAGGGGTTGATGAAGGATTAACTACACCATAAAAAGGGAGTGGAAGTAAATCCTTGCATACAATTAGGCTTCTGGATTGTATCCTTAGATGAATCCTGCCTTTCACCAAGAGGAAACACAGTAAGCTAATGATTATGAGCTGGTTTTAGGTAAGGTGAATTCAGGATGCCCTTACTAAAAGATGGTGTTGGACCTACCTATTTCCAGAGCTCAGGGGTCTAGGTCAGAGATGCAAATTTACAAGTTATCTATACGTAACTACTAATTACAACAGAAATATGGAGGAGATTATCTAGGGAAAGAATGTGGAGTAAAAAGAAAAAAAAGACCTAGAATTAAGGCTTGAGAACTCCAGCTCTAATGACTAAGTAAAAGATTCTAAATTGGCAAAGGAGAAAGAGAAATGTATCTAGAGAGCCAGGAGAAAAACCAGTGAGACATTTTGCCACAGAGTCAAAAGAAAAGGAATGATTCAACAAAAAGGTAATGGTTAATCATAGTATCAAATGAATAAAATAAGAGTTTTTTTTCTCTTTATCCAAATTTTAGATCATAATCACTAGGGCTCCACTGTGAATTCTTACTTTTTGAATTATTCATGTTTATATATACTTACTTAAAGTATTCATCATCAGAAGGCCACTGTTGTCATGAGATATATTCTGACTGGCATCCATATCCGGAATCCTTCTATGTGGCATGGCAGACATGGGAGGATGACCTGAGATATAATTCCCTGGATCAGAAGGAGAGGATGTGCACTCTTCATTGTCTGAGTCACTGGAACTATCCTCACTACTTGATGATGATGAACTTTTGGAATCTGATGAACTATCACAACTACTCATTTGGTCCATTAGACTAGCTTCTGCCTTCAGTTCTGAAAATAAAACAGAAATTAATAGATAGGTTAAATAAGTAATAATAAACATAAATATTAAATAAGTAAAATAAAATTTGAATGTGTTAGCTTCTAAGAAACTGTTGATGAGGAATAAATGAGATTAAACATACATTTACAGCATTTTAAGCATTTTATTTAAAAAGCTCCTCTACCACTAAAAGGCATAGGCAATGCCTAAATCTAAACCATTATACTTAAATATATATGTAATTTAAATAAAATAAAGAATGTGAAAATTTAAAACTAAAATTTTAAAAATTAAAATCTATTTGGCAGAAACCATCCTCCAAATCCTCTTACTCTCCCAATACATATGAGGTAACACAGTAGATACAGATGGATTTTTTTTTCCCAGCTGTTCTCACCTATAACTGGCAAAACTATATATATTTAAAGTGTACGACAGGCTCCCTAGCCCCAGTGTAAAAAGTAGCTTGGCCTGAGAAAACACTTCGCCTTGAACCAAGAATCTGGACATTTAGTATGAGCAGTTGGGTGATGCTGAGTGGAGAGAGCTCCCACCTCTGATCCAACAGTTCAAGGTGGTCAGGCTAGATGTCAGGGGTCTTATAGAGCAATGTTGAAAGGATGTCTGTCAGCTGTGCTCTCTGGGCCAACCCTTCCCTGACTGAGCTTAGCCTTTGCACCCAAGAGCTGAGTGATGCTGGTATGCACCTAGTGCTCCAGGGCCTGCACTAGAGCCACCTGCAAGATATAGAACTGCTGCCTGATGGAGGCTGGCTGTAGGATCCTGCCCTGCATGCTGCACTTGGTGCCCATCCTGCATGAACTGCACTTCACGGACAATTCGTTGTCAGATGCAGGCCTGCAGCTGTTCTGCAAAGGTCTCCTGCACTCCCAGTGCCACTTTGAGATCCTTCAGCTAGAGTACTACAACCTGATAGCTGCTAGTTGTGAGCCCCTAGCTGTGGTGTTCAAAGGCCAAGCAGCACTCCAAGGAGCTCATGGCTAGCAACGATGACACCCGCAAGGCTGGCATCTGAATGCTATCCAAGGGCCTAGTGGACTCTACCTGCCACCAGTTGGAGATTCTCAAGCTGGAGAACTATGGCCACATGTTGGCCAATGGTAAGAACCTGTGCAGTATTGTGACCTCCAAGGACTCACTGCGAGCGCCGGACCTGGGTGACAAGCTGGGTGACCTGGGCATTGCTGAACTATGCCCCCCAGAATGCTACACCCCAGCTCCTGACTCGGGGCCCTGTGGCTCTGGGACTGTGACATCACCACCAGGGGCTGTAGAGATCTGTGCCACGTCCTTAGGGCCAAGGAGAGCCTCAGGAGTGGAGCCTGGTAGGCAATGTGCTGGGAGACAAGGGTGCCTGGCTGCATGTGAGAGCCTGTGGGAAACTGGCTGCCAGCTGCAGTACCCATGGGTAAAGTCCTGCAGCTTTTGTGCTGCCACCACTTCAGCATGACAATGACCCAAAACAGTATCTTGTGGAGCTGCAGAGGAGCAACAACAAGCTGGGGGATTCTGGAGTCCAGGAACTCTGCGAGGGTCCGGGCCAGCCCAGCACCACACTGTGAGTGCCCTGGCTGGGGGAATGCGACACGACAGACAGTGGCTGTTGCAGCCTGGCCTTGCTCCTGCTGGCCATCCACAGCCTGCACAAGCAGCACTTCGGGCAGTAACATCATGCTCTGGAATAGCACGACATCTACTGGATGAAGAAGACAGAGGATTGCCTGCAGGTCCGGGAAGGGCACAAGCAGAGCCTCAGATGCATCTCCTGAGTAGCCTCCAGCCCCAGCTTCTGAAACTTGCTTTTCTGACAAGCCCTACCTGGGACCCCGCAGGGTACTGGCTGCTCCTAGGGGCTCTTACTCTGGTGTCCTAGCTTTGACTGAAGAGAAACACTCAAATCAACTGACTTCAGTGAGAAAATTTTAGACATAATTATTAAAGCACTTTTCTTTTGGCAAGAGGAAAAAACCCAAAATGTACAACTTAATGCTTTGAAATACATTGTGAAATGATTATCATAATCAATTTAATTCACATATTCATCACCTCATAGTTTCCATTTGTGTGTGTGTGTGTGTGTGTGTGTGTGTGTGTGTGAATGTGTGAGTAATGGGAACATGTAAGATCTGCTCTCTTAGAAAATTTAGACACCATACTACTGGCAAAAATAGACATCTAGATTAATAGAACAGAATAGAAAACGCAGAAATGAACCCATAACTTTGACAAGGCAGGGAAGAATACCCAGTGGGGAAAAACACAGTCTCTTCAACAAAGAGTGCTGGGGAAATTGGACAGCAACATGCAAAAGGATGAAACTGGACCATTTTCTTATACCATACACAAAAATAAATCTTAAATGGATTAAAGACCTAACTGTGAGACATGAAACCATTAAAATCTGAGAGGAAAACACAGGCAGTAGCCTCTTTGACATCGGCCACAGCAACTGCTTACTAGATATGTCTCCTGAGGCAAGGGAAACAAAAGCAAAAATAAACTATTAGGACTTCATCAAAATAAAAAGTTTCTGCACTACGAAGAAAACAACAAAACTAAAAGGCAACCTTCAGTATGGGAGAAGATATTTGCAAATAACATATCTGATAAAGGGTTAATATAAAAAATACGTAAAGAATTTATCAAACTTGACACCAAAAAATCAAACAATCTGATTGAATAATGGGCAGAAGTCATGAATAGACATTTTTCCAATGAAGACATACAGATGGCTAATAGACACATATTATAGAAACAGCCCAAATGTCCATGGACTGATGAATGGGTAAAGAAGATTTAAGATTTATATATATATATATATATATATATATATATATATGTATGGTACATATATATATATATATACATACACACACACAGTATATATAAACTTTATATATAAATAATACTATATATATACACAGATAAAAATCTCCAATGGAATATTACTCACCCATAAAAAAGAATGAAATCTTGTCATTTGCAACAGCATGGATAGAGCTAGAAAGTATCATGCTAAATAAAATAAGTCAGAGAAAGACAAATACCATATGATTTGTCATGTGGAATTTAAGAAACAAAACAAACGAACATAGGGGGACAAAAAGAGAGAGAGGCAAACCAAGAAACATACACTTAACTGTACAAAACAAACTGAGGGTTGCTGGATGGGAGATGGGGGTATGGGGTTAATAGGTGATGGGGATTAAGGAATGCACATGTGATGAACACTGGGTGTTGTATGTGAGTGTTGAATCACTAAATTGTACATCTGAAACTAATATTACACTGTTAACTACTAACCACTGTTAACTGGAATTTAAATAAAATCTTTTAAAAATTTAGAGGTGATGGGTATTAAGGAGGGCACATATTACACGGAGCACTGGGTGTTAAGTGTAACCAATGAATCATGAAACACTATATCAAAAACTAATGATGTATTGTATGGTGACTAACATAACACACAAAAAAATTACACACCATAGTGTATATTAGATCCCCAGAACTTATTCATCTTATAACTCAAAGTTTATAACCTTTGGCCAATATCTCCTCTTTCTCCCTACCCCTACAGTCCCTGGTAACCACCCTCCTATACGGTGTATCTATGAGTTTAACTTTTTAGATTGCTTCCACATGTAAGTGAGATCAAACAATATTTATCTTTCTCTGTGTAGGTTATTTCACTTATTTCTCTTTCCAATAGTTTGTTAGAATATAGAAATGCAACTGGTTTTTGTATATTGATTTTGTATCCTGCAACTTTACTGAATTCACTTATTCTAACAGTTTTTTGGTGGACTCTTTAGTTTTTTTTAGGCATAAGCTCATGTCATCTGTAGAAATAAATTTATTTCCTCTTCCAATTTAGATCCATTTCTTTCTTTCTCTTGCTTAATTGCTCTGGCTAGGATTTTAGTACTATGCAGAATAGAAGTAAAGAGATTGTCTTTTCTTTTTTTTTTAATTTATTTTTTTATATGTTATGTTAGTCACATACAGCACATCATTAGTTTTTCATGTAGTGTTTCATGTTCATTGTTTGTGTATAACACCCAGTGCTCTATACAATACATGCCGTCCTTAATACCCATTACTGGACTCACCCATCCCCCCCTCCCATAACCCTCAGTTTGACTCCCAGAGTCCATAGTCTCTCATGGTTCGTCTCCCACTGTGATTTCCCCCACTCAGTGCAAGTTGGTACAGCCACTTTGGAAAACAGTGTGGAGGTTCCTCAGAAAGTTAAAAATAGAGCTACCCTATGATCCAACAATTCCACTACTGGGTATTTACCCTAAAGATACAGATGTAGTGGAAAAAAAGGATATATACACCCCAATGCTCATAGCAGCAATGTCCACAATAGCCAAACTATGGAACAAGCTGAGAGCCCTTCCACACATGAATGAATAAAGAACATGAGAACGTCTTGTATTATTCTTGATCTTAGAAAAAAACTTTCAGCTTTTCACTGTTGAGTATGATAGCTGTGGGCTTCTCATATATGGCCTTTATTACGTAGATCTATATTTCTCCTACATCTAATTAATTGAGAGTTTTTAAGGTGAAAGTGTTGAATTTTGTCAAATGCTTTTTCTGCATCTACTGAGATATGATTTTCATCCTTCATTCTGTTAACATGATATATCACATCTATTGATTTGCATATTTTGAAATATCCTCATATCCCCAGCATAAATTCCATTTGATGATGGTGTATAATCCGTTTAACATACTATTGGATCTGGTTGCTAGTATTTTGTTGAGGACTTTTGGATCTACATTCATCTGGGATATGGGTCTATAATTTTTTTAATGTCCTTCTCTGGCTTTGATATCAGAGTAATACTGGCTTTGTAAAATTAATGTGAAAGTGTTCCCTCCTCTTCAATTTGTCGGAATAGTTTGAGAAGACCTGGCATTAATTTTTCTTTAAACATTTGGTAGATTTCACCAGTAAAGCCATCTATATGGGCCTGGGCTTTTCTTTGCTAGGAGATTTTTTTTTTTTTTAAAGATTTTATTTATTCATTTAATAGAGAGAGAACACAAGCAGGCAGAGAGGCAGGCAGAGGCAGAGAGAGGAGCAGGCTCCCTGCGGAGCAAGGAGCCCGATGCGGGACTCGATCCCAAGATGCTGGGATCATGACCTGAGCCAAAGGCTTAACCAACTGAGCCACCCAGGCGTCCCTTTGCTAGGAGATTTTTGATTACTGATTCAATCTCCTTACTTGTTATTGGTCTGTTCAGATTTTCTTTCTTCATGATTCAGTCTTGGTAGGTTGTTTCTTTCTAGGAATTTATCCATTTCTTCTAGGTTATACAATTTGTTGGCAAATAATTTTTCAGTCTTTTTTTTTTTTCCTGGAGGTCTTTAATTTTATTTAATTTTTCAGTCTTTTACGAGTGTATTTCTATAGTATCAGTTATAATGTCTCTTTCATTTCTCTTTTTTCTTCATTAGTCTAGTTAAAACTTGGTTAATCTTTTTAAAAAACCAACTCGGTTTCATTCATCTTTTCTACTGTTTTTGTAGTCTATTTCTCTTATTTCTATTCTGAATAATCTTTATTATTTCCTTCCTTCTGCTGACTTTGAGCTTAGCTTGCTCTTTTTCTTGTTCCTTGAGGTTATAAAGTTAGGTTATTTGAGATCTTTCTTTTTTCTTAATGTAGGCATTTATTCCTATAAACTTCTTTCTTGAACAGCTTTTAGTGCATCTTATAAGTTCTGGTATATTGCCCTTCCATTTCATATATTTCAAGATTTTTTTAAATTTAATTTAATTGTTTCAGTGTTCCAAGATTCATCGTTCCTGCACCATACCCAGTGCCCCATGCAATACGTGCCCTCCTCCATACCCACCAGCAGGTTCACCTATACCTCCACACCCCTCCCTTCCCAAACCCTCAGTTTGTCTCTCAGAGTCCACAGTCTCTCATGGTTCCATCTCCCACTCGGATTTCCCCCAACTCACTTTTCCTTTAAAATTTCCCTTCTGATTTCTTCTTTGACCCATCGGTTGTTCAGGTGCATGTTGTTTCATTTCCATAAATTTGTGAATTTCCCTGTTTTCCTCCCATTGTCGATACTAGTTTCAAACCACTATGGTTTGGAAAAGATATTTAATATGATTTCATTCTCCTTAAACTTGTTAAGACTTGCTTTGTGACCTAACATATGTTGTATCATGGAGAATGTTCAGCATATACTTGAGAGGAATGTGTATTCAGCTGCTATTGGATAGCATGTTTTATACAAATCTGTTAGGTCTATCTGGTCTAAAGTCTAGTTCAAATTCAATATTTTCTTATTGATTTTCTGTCTTGATGATATATCTATTGTAGAAAGTGGGGGTATTGAAGCCCCCTACTATTTTTGCATTGCTCTCTCTCTTTCTCCCCAGATCTATAAATGTGTACAAATGTTAAGTCCTCTTGATGAAATGATCCCTTTATTATTATCTAATGACCTTCTTTGTCTCTTGTGTCTCCATGAATGAAATCTTAATTTCTTACAAGGGGCATTATACACATAGATTTTACCTCTTTCAATGTCATCCATTGGAGATGCTGGGGACATTTTGTCTTCAGATGGAGAATGTTTCACAAGATTGGGAGTCCTACCTGAATTTCGCATTTGTTGCTGCTGTTGTTCTATACGATACTGAATTTTACTACTTCCTTCAACTCTGCAATTAAGAATATCAAAGCTCAATACAAGGATGAAAGAAATTTAACAACTGCAACTTACAAAGTTACTAGAATTAACTTTGTAATTCCACTTACTCTTTTTCCTAAAGATCCTTAAAATGATATTCAAAAATTAAAACATTAGTTCATTATTTTACAACTACTTATTGGGCCCTGCTATATGCATGATATACACACAGATCTAATGGGGGATACAAATGTAAATAAAAACAAGACTACTGCTCAAAATTGAAAAGATGAGAATATACATAAATTACTAAGATAAATGGAAATTATACATAAATGTATAACAAATACAACATATCCCCTAAATTCTAAAATTATCATTTCTGTTAAAATCAATTTACTTTCACATTTTTCACTGTAAGACATGTTACTAAAGGTGATTCATATGCTTTCTTTTAAATATTTTTAAGATTATACAATACAGTTATGCTTGACTTCTGTATCTTCCATTTCCAGTCACCAAATCCCATCAGTTCTACCGTCACAGAGTATTTAGAACCTCACTATTCTCTTCATTCCTACTTTCAAAAATCATGGTTTATGTATTTTTCTGTTTCCCACATTGTTTCATTCCACTCGACTTGTTGGTGGATTAATGTTTCAAAAAAATGTAAGCAAGTCAATCTACTTATACATGGGTGGCACAGAAACAAATGTCTGCTCTATTCAAACTGGTCTTACTCACTGGCTCCAAATAAGTCAAATATATTCCTGCCTTCAAGCTTTCCCTACAACTTCATGTTCTCTTTGATCAATTAAATACTTTCCAAACTTTACTACTAAAAAAATTACTGGGGCAGGGAGGAGATAATAAAAATAGAGCTTCCTAGGGTCCTTCTCTGATCTGAAGTTGGATTTGGGAACTCATATTTAACAAGCAGCCATAGTAATTCTTACCATAAAGTATGTTTGGAGGGAAAAAGTCCCAAATCTTTTTTCTTTTTTTAAAAAAGTTTTTATTTAAATTCTAGTTAGTTAATATACAGTGTAATATTAGTTACAGGTGTAGAATTTAGTGATTCACCACTTATATGCAACATTCAGTGCTCATCACAAGTGCCCTCCTTAATCCCCACCATCCATTTAACCCATCCCTTCACCCACCTCCTGTCTGGTAACCACCATTTTGTTCTCTATGGTTAACAGTATGTTTCTTGGTTGCCCCTCTCTCTTTTTTCCCCCTATGATTGTTATTTTGTTTCTTAAATTCCACATATAAATGAAATCATATGTTACCTGTATCTCTCTGACTGACTTACTTCACTTAGGATAATGCTCTCTAGCTCGATCCAGGTCGTTGCAAATGGCAAAATTTCATTATTTTCCTATGGCTGGGTAATATTCCATTGTCTATATACATATACCACATATTCTTTATCTGTTCATCAGTTGGTGGACATGTGGGCTGTTTCCATATTTTGGCTATTTGTTGATAACGCTGCTATAAACATAAGGGTGCATGTATCCCTTCAAATTCTTAACCTCTCAAGACACAATAAGGACTCCCTAAATGCTCTAATAAATGACAACTTCTCCCTTCCCTATAGCCCTAGAACAATTTTTGTCTATGCTATTTTTATGGCTTTTAGTATAGGTCCCTTATATTACATGATAAAGCACCACATATTTATGAACAATAATTTGAGATGGCTATATTCTTACTGACTTTTTAAATAAAATTATCTGTTAATCCAGTTAAAGTGCAGACATTTTGAGGTTAGTATTTGTATAAGAAATTTTCTTTTTCTAGTGCCTTACATATTCTAGGTGCTTAATAAATTTTCGCTAATGAAGATGAAATTATTTTGTAAAGTGTATAATGGCTCTTTCAGTCCAATTCTACGAAAGTATTTATAATAGAATAAAAGGTACACCTACACATATAGAAAACATTCAGAAACAAAAAAGCTTTTGTATATCATAGAAAGAAGTGGTAAAAGCCTTTGGCTAAGGATCTCTACCAAATTTAAACTTGGAAAAAGATTAAAACATTTTTGTACCACGCAGAAATAATCCTTGCATAATAATGTAACTTGATCCAATAATTTCTTTCACTGATGCTTATTTAGCAATTTATTTGTTGATAAAGTAATTTATTTCATTAACCACATACCTTGTTTTTTTTACAGTGATGTTACTGCTGAGTTTTTCTAGTCGACATTCTCCAGTGTCATGGTTAATAATTAAAATGCATTCTTTTAAGTAAGGTTTCTTTGAACCTTTGAAAACAGTTACTGGTGGAGTTGAACCCTGTTTAAAAAGTTAATTATCATTACTTGAAATTTATCACAGAAATTCAGTTGGGAGAGCCTTTGAAAGCTTCTGTGTTTCTCAATCTATGTTATACCTCAAGTCACCTAACTTCCTAAGTTTATTAGTCAGAGAACAAGGATTCATAGTAAAAAAGACAGAGATGAAGCAAAGCTGAGGTCTCAAACCTCCTATCATTGAGGAAAGGGAATAGAGGAATTACTTGCCCTGAGTCATTAAAGATTTGTTCCATTGGTCTACAACAGGCAAGTGGGATTCAATTTTAATGCAACCAATACATTCTACAGATAAGAGAACAGAAGCCCTGAATCATATTTCGTACCCATTCTCTTCTTCCTTTATAAGTTTATTTTTTCATACGTGGTATTTTCTCAAAATGACGCTTACCTAGGCAGATCACCTGTTAGGCTAAACCTCACTAATTAATTTTAGCATCATTAAGAGTAGGACAACCAGACATACACTTCATGATGCAATATAAAAGTAAGCAGCCTCACCTATATTCTTTTTTTTTTTAAGATTTATTCTATTTAATTGAGACAAAGAAAGAGAGAGAATGAAAGGGGAGAGGTCAGAGGGAGAAGCAGGCTCTTCTTCAAAGCAGGGAGCCCGATGTGGGACTCGATCCCGGGACTCCAGGATCATGACCTGAGCCGAAGGCAGTCGCTCAACCAGCCAAGCCACCCAGGTGCCCCCTCACCTATATTCTTGCCTAAACATACATACACACACACACACACACACACACACACACACACACACACAATCTAACTCTCATCAAGTCTTTAGATATAAATATCAGTCTATAGCAAATATAAGGAATAGCAGAAGAAATGAGTAAGATACCCCTAAATAGCAATCCAAGGACTCAAATTACAGTTGATAAGAGATTTGTCCAATGTTCTTCTTAAGAACATTGTATTTTTATTCCTACTTAGAATATTCCTACTTAGGAAAAGATCTTAAATGATAATACATTATCATTTGTATTCCTACTTAGAATAGATTTTAAAATTATAATATATTATTGTACTTTGAGTTCCTGAAGAATAAAGGACTGGATCATAATTTCTTTTCTTGTTCCTAGCACCTAAAATACCAAACTCTTCACAAATTCCAAATGGATGTTGAATATGAACAATATGAACATTTTGATCCTAAGTAACAGGTTAAATAAGTTTTTCAGTCTCTATACCTGCCTTCCATACTTTGAACAAGTTTTTAAAAAGCGAAGTTTTTTTTTTTATTAAATTGAGCCCCATTCCTATTTTAAATTTTAATTACTGCCTACTCCCTTACTCCATTCCCCAAGAAAGGGGTATTAAAGTATTAAAGTACCAAGAAACTTCCAAGCATATGAACTGTCTTTGCCTCTAAATAACTATTGTCAGCAAATGAAATTTAAGTCAGAGGCAGTCTGAAAGATAAGGACTCAGCCACCACAGAACTGGGGGTAGAGGGCTCCAGGAAAAGGAAACAGCAAGTGCAAAGGATCTGAGGCCAGAAAGATGAAGGGAGAGATAAGGCATATGGGAAAGGGAGATGAGCTTGGGCAGATGGATAGTGTTAGATCCTACAGGGTCTTGCTGGCCGTGGGGAGGGTTTGAGATTTTTTTTCTGCAAGTCATGAGAAGCATTTGGAGGTCTCTAAGCAGAAGAATGGCTATTTTTTTATTCATTCATTCATTCATTTATAGCATGCAAGAGCACATGCAAGCAGGGGGAAGGGCAGAGGGAGAGGAAGAAAGAGAATCCTAAGCAGGTTTCATATCCAACATGGAGCCCAGTGTAGGACTGGATCTCAGGACCCTGAGATCATGACCTGAGCTGAAATCAAGAGTCTGATGCTCAACCAACTGAACCACCCATGTGCCCCTGGAATTACCTTTTAAAAAGACTGCCTTGTATAAATGTATGTGAACATCTACAGAGTACTAGACACTGTTCCAAGTGTTCTGTATGTACAACATTAAACTCATTCAATCTTCAAAAACCAACCAACAAATAAAAAAATTACTGAATACATCCAATCACCTCCATATTTACTTCTATTACCCAACTTCAGAACCCAATCATCATCTCACCTAGGTTCCTATTATCCTCCTCCCAAGTCTCCTTTCAGTTTTGTCCCCCATCTGCTGACAGGGAAATCTGATCATACCTGATTACGAATACCAGGAAAGGAAATTAATCAATAATGGAAGGGAAAAGTACAATTGTACTCCCAAATAGGAGAAGGGAAAAGAAAGAAGAGATGCTTAATGAAACTAATAAAAAACAAATGAGAGAAAAAATAACATAATTAATAAACATACTAAAGATGATAGATATTTAAATCAGGTACATCAGCTTTGAACTAAATGTGGATTGAATTCTTTTAATAAAAACAGAAGTGTCGAACTCGGTTTAAAAATGAGACAGAATAGGGACACCTGGGTGGTTCAGTCGGTTGAGCAAACTGACTCTTGGTTTTGGCTCAGGTCATGACCTCAGGTCATGATCTCAGGATTGTGAGATTGAGCCCCACATCATGCTCCATGCTTAGTGTGGAGTCTTCTTGGGATTCTCTCTCTCCTTTTCCTTCCACCCCTACCCCTGCTCACGTGCTCGCTTGCTCTCTCTTTTTCTCTCTCTCAAAAATAAATTAATAAAAAAAGAAACAATATTCTGTTAACAAAAGATATATTTAAAACAAAATGTCAGCTAAATAAAAGAAGCAGACACTGAGATTCCATGAACATGCAAATCAAAAGAAAGGGTGGCAATATTAATATTAGGCAAGGTAGTAAGCTTAAAATCACAAAAACAGGATTAAAAGATATATATGATAAAATATATAATTCATTAAAAAATATAAAAATATAGGATGGTTAAAAAAGAACCAGTCCTAAAATAAGCTGAGGTTCCAAGAATGTGGCTATTCTCTCATTTGAGCTAAATACTCAGTGGACAGAATCAATCCAGGTTCATCCTGGAAGGGATATTGCCCAAGAGGGTGGTTTAGGGTGGTACAGTAGTGCGTCTGACATATAGAACTTTCATAAGTCAGTTTTGGGGACTAAAGTCATAACCAAACATTAGAGATGCATTTCCTGCATAATAGGAATGTAGTTGCAAGTTTGAAGTGGACTATTTCATTGAGTCCCACAAATAAAATCCTTAAGATAGAGACAGCACTAAAGAATGCCAAACTTGGACAGCACAATGACAAATCGTTATAATTAAGTCTTTTCCCTTCAAAATTTAACATTTTGAAATTTTATAATGGCCAAATATAGAGAATTATTTATAAGGAAGAGACATTTGTAAATGCTCAATATTAATCAGCTTAATAGCCTTCATTTTTTAAAAATTTTTTCTTAACATATAATGTATTATTTGCCCCAGGGTACATGTCTGTGAATCATCAGGCTTACACATTTCACAGCATTTGCCATAGCACATACCCTCCCCAATGTCCATAACCCTACCCCCCCCCCCACCTCCCAGCAACCCTTAGTTTGTTTCATGAGTTTAGGAGTCTCTTATGGTTTGTCTCCTTCCCCATCCCATCTTGTTTCATTTCTCTTCCCCACCCCCCCATGACCCCCTGCCCTGCCTCTCAAATTCTTCACATCAGAGCGATCATGTGATAATTGTCTTTCTCTGACTAACTTATTTCGCTTAGCATAATACCCTCTAGTTCCATCCACGTCGTTGCAAATGGCAAGATTTCATTTCTCTTGATGGCTGCATAGTATTCCAGTGTGTGTGTGTGTGTGTGTGTGTGTGTGTGTGTGTGTGTGTGTGTGTATACCACATCTTCCTTATCTATTCATCTGTTGATGGACATCTAGGTTCTTTCCATAGTTTGGCTATTGTGGACATTGCTGAATAGCCTTCATTTTTATCAGGTTCTTCTACTTGGTATTAACAAAGGAAATCCAGAGGAATGAAAATTAGAAAATCTACCCCATAAAGGAACTGCCAGAAACTGAAGGTACTTTTAAAAGTATAGTATAATGAAAGTTCTAGTTTATAGGATGACTTCTAGCTTCTAGTCATCTTTACCAAGATTATGAAAGCAAGTTCATAAAGAAAATAGAGAATCTAAATGCCCCAACCAACAATCATTACATTTCCACAAAATTAAGAACTCTGAAGAAATGTTAAACCTATTTGTTTAAAGAAATTACTTAAGGGAAGAAAACCCACAAAGTGTATTTGAGAATGTAATTTCTATTCTTATTCACAAATGTTCTAGGACTGTATGGCCAGTAGAAAAAAGTAATTGCTTTCTACAGGTGGTAGTTTTAACTGTTCTCGTTCATTTCAGCTGTCTAAAAGGGCTATAGGATAAAGTTAAAATTCTTTTGCATTACACATTAAGCCCTTTTTTTATCTGATTCCTAAATAACTTTCCATATTCCACTATATCCCTAGTGGACTCCTGATCTAGCCACAGTGGCTTATATGTAGTTCTTCAAATGTAATAGACCTTTTTGTTGCCTTGCCTTAGCCCATGTCTTTTTCTTGTCTCTGCCTAAAATGTCTTCCCTCTTTCCTTTACCTCGGTAACTTTAACTCTTCTTCAAGACAGGATACTCTGGTATCTCTTCTTTCTCCACTGAGTTCTCTTCTGCACTTCTGTAATATTCTGTGTATACCTCTGTGACAACCCTTACATTTCAATATTTTAATCAGTTATTTCCTGTCTTCCTCATTAAATGGTAATATTTTTCAGGACGCTGACCATGTCTAGTTTTCTGCTGTGTTCCCAATAGCTACCTAAGCACAGGAGTTACCACACAGAAGGTACCTGCAAATATGGCCCATCTGTCATTTGTTTCTTTCTCATGCATACACACATGCACACACAACATTGAGATATATTCTTTTTGGATATATCTCTGGTGGGCTGGTGAACGGTGTTACTTCTTCCCAAATTATTTTTTTGCTCTTTTAGAAATTTACAATTTGAAGGTTTGAAAACGTCCCTCTATACTTGTCATTCTCTAAAGAGATATTTCAATTGAGAACATAACTAAACACATGGTGGATGGTAACTCTTGCTTAAAGAAGGATATGTGTGAATGAGAAAGTTTTTTTTTTTTTTTAAAGATTTTTATTTATTTATTAGAGAGCGAGAGACTGAGAATGAGAGGGGAGAAGGTCAGAGGGAGAAGCAGACTTCCCACAGAGCCGGGAGTCCGATATGGGACTCGATCCCGGGACTCCGGGATCATGACCTGAGCTGAAGGCAGTTGCTCAACCAACTAAGCCACCCAGGCGCCCAGTTTTTTGTTTTTTTTAAAAAGATTTTATTTATTTATTTGACAGAGAGGAGAGAGATCACAAGTAGGTAGAAAGGCAGGCAGAGAGAGAGGCGGAAGCAAGTTCCCTGTTGAGCAGAGAGCCCGATGTGGGGCTCGATCCCAGGATCCTGAGATCATGACCTGAACTTTAACTCACTGAGCCATGCAGGCGCCCCAGACAAACTTTTATGAATAAATGTAAGAATCCGCATCTGCTTGTAAGAGAAAAGCAGTGCAAGGAATAGGGATGGAAGGATTGTTAACTTGAGGAAAAAAAATTCTACAGGGCAAAGAAGAAACCAGCTAAAGTTTTGTTTTGCAAGCCAATCAGCACTGATCAATAATCCTATAATCTAAGACCAGGCTAGTGGTACGTGTTATCAATTTAAGGCTTTTCAATAACTTTTAGAATTAAGGAGACGGTTTAGGTTTTTCTTTAATAAACATCATAAAGCAAAAAAGCCTTTGATTTATGGGTACAAAATTTCCAAACTATTTAGAGATGCCAGCTTTTCATAACAGAATAAGACAAAAGTTTATTCATCCACATATCTCACACTGAATTGGTTGTTCATTTCCTTCAGTTTGTAAGGGAGCAAATGAGAAGTCTCTCCCACAAATTTAATTAATCTTAGGAAGACTTTCAGAGACAGCAACTGATATAGTCTGACATAACAGTAGGGTCTCAATAAATAGTGTTGACTAATAAAAGATAAGAAGACTAGAAGAGGGCGCCTAGGTCGCTCAGTTGGCTGGGCAACTGCCTTCGGCTCGGGTCATGATCCCGGAGTCCCGGGATCGAGTCCCATGTCGGGCTCCTGGCTCTGCGGGAGGTCTGCTTCTCCCTCTGACCTTCTCTCCTCTCATTCTCTCTCTCTCTCTCTCTCAAATAAATAAATAAGTAAATCTTTAAAAAAAAAAAGAAGACTAGAAGACTAGAGTATAGAGAGTTTGCTTGCTATACCTCTAGTCACAACAAATCATCTCATAAATGTGTACAAGAGAATATCAATGAATTGGCACAAAATCATTTTCTGTTAAAAAAATAAAACAAAACAGCTATGATAAGTGCTGTGAAATGTGTAAGCCTGACGATTCACAGACATGTACCCTGGGGCAAATAATACATTATATGTTAATTAAAAAAAAATTAAACAAAACAAAGAAAAAAAAATCTCAGTCCAGTGCTTTCTCTATAGGTTAAAATACAAAGTTACAGTCTTTGTGTTCTCTGAGAATAGATCAAGTCAGTGTAAAAGAAAAAAGAAACCAGTTGAATGCAAAGACATCTCTAACTCAAAAACTGAGAAAACTAGAGCAACAGATAATTTGTCTATTTATATAAATAGTACTTGGAAACACCTGGAAATTTTTTAAATGAACAAAACTTTGGTTAAAGCCTCCCTGACATAGCCTCTTTCTTTTCTAATCCATTCCCCTAACTATGGCTAGAATCACTCTAAAAGCACAAATCTAATGTTACTACTCTGCTTAAAAACCTCTAATGGGCATGGAGCACTGGGTGTGGTACATGAACAATGAATCTTGGAACACTGAAAAAATAAAATAAAATTAATTGGAAACAAAACAAAACAAAACAGAACAAAACAAAACACCTCTAATGGTATTCTAATAACTATGTAATAAAATCTAAATTCTACATTAGAAGATAATATATTTTTCTTTTTTATTTTTTTTTAAAGATTTTATTTATTTATTTGACAGAGAGAAAGAAATCACAAGTAGGCAGAGAGGCAGGCAGAGGGAGAGGGGGAAGCAGTCTCCCCGCTGAGCAGAGAGCCCGATGCAGGGTTTGATCCCAGGACCCTGGGATCACGACCTGAGCCAAAGGCAGAGGTTTAACCCACTGAGCCACCCACGCACCCCTAGAAGATGATATATTTTTCAAAGTTTGATCCCAATTGACCTTTCCAGAGTCTACTCCTATCATTTTTCATAATTCTGTTATTTATTTACTACATTAATTCATTTATTCCACAAACTTCTTGTTCTTTTTCTATTAGAGCCATTTACATACTGTTCCTTCTGCCTAAAATAGTCTACTCCCTTTTTGCCCGATGAAATTTTACTTGTCCTTCAAGGCTCAGCTCAAATAGCATCTGCCTTGTGAAGCATTTCAAGATTCTATCAGGCACAGTATTTGAACCCACTTACATGCTTGCACAGAATTTTGTACATGCTCTAATATATAGCATTAGACATCTGTGTGTCCTTCTGGTATAACAGATTAGAACCAGAAGGCTGGGAATATGCTATTATTCCTAGTTTAGAGTTCAAAATGTGGCACATAATCCTAATTTAATAAATATATGTTTAGACCGCTAAAGTGTTTCAGATCATTTGAAATGATAGTTCTTGAAACCTATTAAATAGATCAAAGTATTTTTTATTTTCAGATGATTTTACCTAACATGGCTTAAAATAAGTGTGTGTGTGTGTGTGTGTGTGTGTGTGTGTTTGCTTTGGTGTATTTGTTAATTACTGTAACTACCAGTACACGAATTGTGCAATTATTTTCATTTAAATTTAGTAAAAATCCTGCAAAAGCATACTTTCAGTCTAAATATATACAAATACTCACTTCAATATTTGGCAGGGTTATTGTCACCTGTTCACCTTTGCCAACTTCAAGCTCTCCTTCGCAGGAAGTATCAATAGAAGCAGGTTTGAAGTCATCTAAAAATAGAGACAGATATGGATTTTTATAAAATGGAACAATACCTGGGTACCTGGATATCAAAAATATGGGCATGTTTCAGCATGATAAATCACTTTGCAAGAGCCAGTAATTAAAATGGTTTTGAAGAGTCTTCATATTACATATAAAATCTAATCCAGTTTATTTCTATATGTATAATTCTGAGAAAAAAAGAAACAACTAAACTCTAAAATAGTATTCCTCAAACCATGCTCCCCCTGAATCATGTTTAGGTCAAGATAAACTAGACTAAGATGTTCCACTGCTAAAAAATACATAATGTCAATGTTTTCACAATTTGGTTAAAAACTGGTATTAGTAGAATGTTTTCAATTTTCAGTCTTTTTCTCCTGTAATCCTTCTTAAATCACCTTGGGTGTCTATTATCACTTGCCTCCTGTCCCAGAAGAATACATAATTAATGAATACATAGCAAACACATATTCATGAGAAAACTTAAGAAAAAGTAATCATTGAGCTAACAGTTTGAGTTTTTCAAGAATTCTATAATTAAAGGATATGTAAATTTAACCAAATCTTCAGAAGAACTTAAAATAGGTTTTAATTTTGAGTTAAATCATAATTCAAATGTTATTAAAATATATTACCCAGAAGGAATATAGGGTGCTCAGATATTTTACATGCTGAACAAGTTTATAAACCTTGAAGATATGAAAGCAACTTAAAAATAATTCACATCAATTAATATCAATGACTGATAATTCTGATACAGAATTCCTTAGGTAATATATATATTTTTTCCAGGTTAACTCTTTATTAAAATATAGCATACATGCAAACTAGAACATGAGTCGTAAGCTTGACGAGTTTTCACAAAATGACACATATGTAATCAGCAACAAGATCAAGAAATAGAACATTATCAATCCCTGAAAGGCTTCCCCCAATTACACTTACTTCAAGAGACAGAGCTTTATATTAATAGGGAAGCCAAAGACAAAAAGTCTAAATACAAAGTACTGAACATTTATTAGAATTTAGGGAACCATAATAGGTAGATCTTGGGAAAAGAGAATCTTCCAGTGCTCATCAAATCATCTTCTTTCGATAAACAAAAGCTGGCCCTACTTCCCAGTGATTATTATAATGGCTAATATTTATGAAACACTTACTTCCTGACAGGCATCTTGCTTAACATTTCATATTTAATTCCTATAATGACTCTAAGAAAAGAAATGAAATCCATTCTTAAGTTCCCTAAGCACATATGAATATAAATAATTCACACTAAGTATTCTTTATAATATGATTTATTCTTCATGATGCTTTAATTCAAAACTGAGTACATGCAATATCTCTTAACACCTTGATGCTCGGGGCGCCTGGGTGGCTCACTGGGTTAAAGCCTCTGCCTTCGGCTCAGGTCATGATCTCAGGGTCCTGGGATTGAGCCCTGCATCAGGCTCTCTGCTCAGCGGGGAGCCTGCTTCCCCCTCTCTCTGCCTGCCCCTCTGCCTACTTGTGACCTCTCTCTCTCTCTCTCTGTCAAATAAATAAATAAATCTTTAAAAAAATAAAAAAACAAAAAAAAACCTTGATGCTTATTTCTAGATTTTAAGAAGCAGATAAAAAAATAACAATCAATATGAAAAATGTGAAAGAATTTGATTTACAGTATATTCTTAAGTAGTACCACTGAGGATAAAGACCAGCAATAAATTGGGTAGTTTGTAGCAGTAAGGTAAGGAGAAAGATAAAAAATAATGTAGGTGTTAAGTTTTAGATGCTTAAAAGAAGTTCTAGAGAAGTAAGTGTTAATATCAATTGATTAAAAGACAACAATATTGAAGAAAACAAATTAGAACTGAGCCTTGAGTATCAGAAATAAAGAGAAAGTAGAAAGCAAAAGGCGGGAAAATCCAAGAGAATAAACAAAGATACAAAAGTAAAATATTAATAGTAGCTATTACCTATATAATTACTTATATAATTGTTTTAAAATTTTTTCCTAGTTACTTTTATTTCAAAGATTCACAAAAATTCTTAAAGTAGTGAATATCCTTATCTTACAGAGAAGGCAGATGATGGTGGAAGAAATTAACTTCCTTGCCCAAGATCAGGCAATTCAAATTTGCTAAAGCTAGAATAAGGAACCATAAATTTAGTAGACTAAAAAGATAAGAGGTTAACCAACAACCTTTGATATCAGTCATACTTTTTTTAAAGATTTTATTTACTTGAGAGAGAGAGAGCAAGCAAGTTGGAGCGCACACAGACGCGGGGGCAGGGGATAGTGTGCAGGGAGAGAGAGAAGCCGGCTTCCCACTGAGTGGGGAGCCCCACATAAGCCTCCATCCTAGGACCCTGGGATCATGACCTGAGTGGAAGGCAGACAATTAACCAACTGAGCCACCCATGTGCCCCTGCTATCAGTCTTATTGATATCAATATTTATGGAGAAAGTAGGTAAGTTCGATTTGAGCTAGTAAATATCATTTGAAACCTTAAAGTGAAAACCTCATTTTATAAGGATGTATACAGAATAAATGAAGTAAATACCACTTAAAATATTTTAATGTAAATAATTTATCATCATGGCCTATGGTGGTACCCACAGTAACAGCCTTTGTTCATCTTAAAGTGTCCACAACTTTCTAATTTTAACTATCCTACAAGGTTCTGCTCACCAGTTTAAGTATTCCTGCAAATATTCCTCAATCTTCTTCATCACTCACATCTAATCACTATGTCTTTTTCCATAATATCTTTCAGAGCCATCTCCTTCTATTATTGCTGAGGACAAACTAGTTTTCAATCAACAAAAAGCTAAACTATTAAAGTACCTACAACTTGCCCATCTGCTTTTCTGTCTTTGCTCTTAGAATGTGAATCTAATTTCAAAGTCTCCTCTTCCCTAAAGTAGACGCTGGATGGAGCCCTTTCCTTACTCTCCAAAATCTTTTTTATTTTTGTCCACTTCTTAGCATTTACCATACCATTCATCAAAACCTAACATAAATGATGTGGCATTATTTACCTCTTACTGTACATGCTCTTTTGGACTGTAATTTTTTAAAGTATAATGTCTCATACTTTTAATTCCTCCTGAATTATGGCTCCTAGCATAATGCCTTTAATATAACGGACACATATGAGATCTTTTTTTTTTTTTTTTTAAGATTTTATTTATTTATTAGAGAGAGAGAGAGAGTGAGAATGAGAGGGGAGAAGGTCAGAGGGAGAAGCAGACTTCCCGCAGAGCCGGGAGTCCGACATGGGACTCGATCCCGGGTCCCCGGGACCATGACCCGAGCCGAAGGCAGTCGCCCAACCAACCGAGCCACCCAGGCGCCCTGAGATCTTTATAATTGACTCTGGTTGATATGTTTATCCTTCTCTGAACTACCTCCAAACTTATTTTAAGTATAAACTTATTTCAGCTAAACTATGTGCAAAAGGCTTGTTTTCTAATGGTTTCCTGAGGATCAGATTCATCTGTACTTCAAGATTCTCATTTCTTCAGGGTAGATACTGCCATATTCCTTTTGTACTTTTCACTAGTACATTTCTGTTCTCATAGAGGGCACCCATAACTTAATATTTGACAATAAAGAATTCTCTATGATAAATAGGTAAAACAGAAATGACATCCTAGAGTAAAACCATGGTTCTCTGATCTCCCATATTTTTCTGACAGTGACACAAAGGACAATACTGGGAGATAAGAATGTATTTAACTACAGATAAATAATGCTTTAGAGAAGAGGCCAGAAAGGTAACCCAAGGCAGTGAAGCAGACCATTGGGGAAACATATTGAATAAGCCCAGTCTCAAGAAAACAACCAACTGCTGCCAAGAGAAACACCAGTTTGTTGTGGCCAGGTTATCTTCTGATTTTTGAAAGAGAAGCTGGTAATCCAGATTTCTATACAGAAAGATCTTTATATTTACAACTAATTTATGTTAAAACAACTACTGTGTGAATCAAAGAATCTCTAACGTGAAATTCAGCCAACAGGCTGTTAATCTATAACCTCTGTATTAGTGTTCAAATACTGATTCTTTTTCTTTATATCATAACTTTTTTTTAAAGATTTTATTTATTTATTTGACACAGAAAGAGAGACAGCAAGAGAGGGAACAGAAGCAAGAGGAGTGGGAGAGGGAGAAGCAGACCCCCCACTGAGCAAGGAGCCCCGATGATGCGGGGCTCGAGGCTGATCCCAGGATACTGGAATCATGACCTGAGTTGAAGGCAGACACTTAACAAGTAAGCCACCAGGCGCCCCAATATATCATCACTTTTGATCTTCACAACAACTCTTTGAAGATTCTCACCCACATTTTACCAATAGGGAACTCCTCTAAAGTAATGAAGCCAGTAAAAAAATCAAGTCAGGAACTCAAGCCACATACTCCATCCACTCATAAAATATAGACTTTTTGCCTCATATTCATATTAACTTTTCATACTCATATTAACTTTTGCATATATTGGGGGGATGTTTGTTAGGAGATGAGGAATAGTCATAAGTCCCTATGGGAATCTGATGAAAATTATAGACCAGCTATAAATCTTCTCCACAGAAAAAAATGCATGTATGATCATACATATCAAGTACTGTGTAATTTCTAGAGATTCACAAGTCCCTGAAGCCTAGATGTCTATGGGACAACTATAAGAGACAGACCTGTACTCAAAATATCTGTAGCTTTACTTAATGATAAGGATGAACTTACAATCAATAAATCAAAACTATTCTGAACCTATTTATATTTCTAATTATTTTGCTATTTGAATAAATTGTACTTTTTATTACTTTTTATATTAATATTGTCTTTTATTTACCTTCAAACAAGTTTTTTTAAGTATACAACTTTTGAGTTTCAAGGGAACAAAGTATAGATCTAGAATTATAGAATTTGTGGTGTAATCTCATGTTTTCCATATGCTTCCAAATGCCAATGTATTTTCGAAATTGCTATAATTCCAGAGTACACAGTTTCTTTCAGTTCTCCTTAATTTGGAAAACACCACCAATTTTATCATTTATATATTCTCTATAGACTTCCTTCACCTATGTTATTTCTTCTTTTTTTTTTAAGATTTATTTATCTATTTGAGGGGCGTCTGGGTGGTTCAGTGGGTTAAAGCCTCTGCCTTCAGCTCAGGTCATGGTCTCAGGGTCCTGGGAACAAGCCCCGCATCAGGCTCTCTGCTCAGAAGGCAGCCTGCTTCCCCCTCTCTCTCTGCCTGCCTCTCTGCCTACTTGTGATCTCGCTCTGTCAGATAAATAAATAAAATCTTTAAAAAAAAGATTTATTTATCTATTTGAGAGAGAGAGAGAGAAAGAGAGAGAGAGGATGCAGGGGGAGGGGTGGAGGAGGAGTAGAGGGAGAGCGAAAATCTCCAGCAGACTGCCTGACACAGGGGCAGGGCTTGATTTCATGACTCTGAGATCAAGACCTGAGCCAAAATCAAGAGCTCAACGTTTAACCAACTGAGCCACCCAGGCACCCCTATGTTATTTTCTTCTTTATAGCACAATTACTTATATTACGTGTAGAGTAGAAAAAACATTTCCTACTTTGAACTTAATGCTTTTTCTGTCAATGCTGATCACTCTTCTGACTATTTCAGCTGTAGTGTCACATAATGTATATCTTCATAAAAGAATCACAATTACTATGATAAATTTACTTCCTGGGATATGAACTATTTCAACTAACTTCAAAACCCATACCCTTTCCAATATACAACATTGATCAGACAGTATTCATTGTAAAATATAATTCTAATCCCATTTTCATTAGTGTACTTTCTAATGTTTGTTCACACCAAAGCTTAACAACCACTTTTGGGGGAGTGGCTCCACCTGAAGCCTCAGACAATCTTCCTGTAGTCACTGCCCATGAGGTCATCATTTTGTGTCAGCAAAAAGTAGTGTTATTTACAAACTTGAGAATTTCAATGTCTAATTCCTTATCTAGATACAAATTGTAAAATTAGCACAAGCCCAAATTCAAAATTTATTCTAGTGTGTCCTGTTACTCAAACTCTTCCACCCAGTGAAGTATCTGCTGCTAAACACTTAGTTTATCATTTACAGACCATCCCATGTCTTCCTTACCACATGTCAGACTGTATCTTTGATAGGTTTTATTGCTAAGCACTGATAAATGCTTGTGGTGTAATATCATGTTTTTCATTGGCATTCCTCATACACACATGGATATAACCCTCCAAGAATAATAGTGACTACTATTTATTCTCTACCATGCACCAAATACTGTGCTAGGTTGTTTATGCAATCTTACTTAATCCTTAAAAATCTCTGAAATGTAGATATTTTTATTACCATTTACATACAAGAAAACTGAGGCTGAGAGTTTAGAGAATGTTCCAAAAGTTACATCGCATACATAGGTGGTGGAGGCTAGAATTCACATCCAGTTTTGTCCAAAGCCTCAGCATACTAGACAGGCATAATTACCGCTGTACATAAACAGAATATTACTTTCTCCCAGATTACACTGACTCAATCTAGTGTTTGTTATAAATTAGGTCCACCTGAACGAAAGTAAGATTTCCTGTTCTATAGTTTCCATCCCTTACTCTGAGTCTTTAAGAGTGAGGATCATATGGTAAATGAACCTTTCCTCAAGGATAATGATTGGTTTTATTCAAATAAATATAGAAAGATTCTGCCTGCTTCAACAAGAATAAAACTGAAGCTAAAAACCTTTCTTATGTCTTCCACAGCCCTAAGAGTGTATTAAAACACCTGGGTTTACTGTGATTGTTATTCCTATGGTTGCTTGTCTATTTTTGTTGTTGTTTTTTTCATTCTTGTAGCTAGATCAACTGATTCTTGAGCTCTAAAGGCACAATTCCAGCATGTTGAGAAGTTTTATGAATATAAAGTTTTGAAGCACCTGCAAAGAGCTTTTCAAAGGCTATTGTATATTCTCTTCATTCTCTTTATATTCTCTTCTTTATATTTTCATATGTCTCTCCATGTCCTTAAAAGAGATATATACCCAAGTTACATGAAAATATAACAAATGAATAAATTTTCATAATCTTAAACTTTATGATTTGAAAAATTATTAAAAGGCTACTGCAAATCTGAGAAAGAAGAGGAGAGAGGAGATACTATTTGCAAGAAACGCATGGAGAAACCAGGTAAAAGCTGTAAAATACTTTTGGAAAATGGCACTGAAGGAGAGAAACTGCATAGCCAGCACCAGCTGTCTCACTGTGGTTAATGTTGGACCGCAACATATGGCAAAGCAGAAAAACAAAGGACGGGGTACCTGGGTGGCTCAGTCAGTTGGGCAGCCTAGTCTTGATTTCAGGGTTGTAGGAAAACAAAACAAAACAAAACGAAACAAAGGACCCTGTTGAAGATCTTCGTTGACAAATATCTCCCCTGTTTATTCTACCAACTGGATGTTAATTTTGCTTGACAAAACCCTTTTATAAAATGCAAATGTATCTTTGGAGAGTTAAACCTATTGGTTTTCATACTTTTACCCTGAGTTACTATAATTAGATTGTCTACAACTTAACTATAAACTTTTAGAGACTGTTGAGTTTTAATTGGATATTTTGACTGAAGCATAGAGAAGTTCAGAGCAAAAACATCAAGATCTCTGACAGTGTAAGCACAGGATGACTGACAAAGGTAGAATGATGAGACACTAAGGAAGAACAAGGCAGGGAAAAGGAAGTGAAAAAATACCTACTTTACAATTTTGCCACAGAAAAATAAGAGGTTATGATTCAAAGATCTTAAAGTTTCCTTTCCACTCTATAATTCTGAGGGCTACTATGCAAAGAATGAATGTTTTACATACCAAATCATAATATACTATATTTTCCTTCCTGGAATCTATACCATCCAACATTAAAGTAAAAGCTCCTTTTTCTACCTCAACAAGATAACAGAGTGTAATTTATCAAAACTAGTTCCAGAGGACAATCAAAAAGAAATCAAAAGGAGAAATCGAAGAGCAGTAAATATCTTCCTAAAAAAATGAATTACACACCCTCCAGTATTTTGATAATCAGTATTTGATAACTGTCCAAACAAAATTAGGGGTTCAAAAGAGATACAGATTACTGAAATGGTTCAGAATATCTACCCAGGAACACACTAAATAAGAACTTTCAACAGCCAGAGACAGAAAAAATGAAGAAAAGAGGGAATACATCCCTATCAGCCTCAAGGCATTCCCTTTCCCCCGCATAATAGTTCACCCTTGCATCCGTCACCTTACTATTTTCCTATCCATTGCTGCATCATCTACCAGGCACATCTGTCTCCACAGTCACCCTGTAGGTCTCCTCCACACAAAGTTTCTCTTTCTGCTTCTTGGTCTCACTCGAATCTCTCTGCCCAGGGTTTACCCACACCTACTCTACTGCGCCTTCTTCCACGAAACCCCTGGGACTCCAGGCAAGGCAACGGATAGTGCCGGGCACCCCATTCTCCAGCAGAGTAAAGGAGTCTGTGGGAACACAACTATGAGAGGTTTGTGCCTCCACACCCCCATATCCAGAGTTCCCTCTTTCTCCCGGGGCTCGTCTTCACTCACAGCGTACGGTGTGGAAGGCGCAGCGCGGCTGCTTCTCGAAACTCTCGCCTAACTTGAGAACCCGCTCGCGACGGTCCATGTGCGAGGGTCCCGCTGCTCCATTCATCATTATTCTCTGGCTGCGACTTTGCCTAGGCCACCTGCGCTCACTCCCGTCTGCCACCTCATCCTAGAGCAGCTGCACTTGCCGTGGTCCGGGCAGCCAGCAGGCTCCGCCCCGCGCCTGACGCGCGCAGCCCTCTCGCGTGCTGATTGGCTTTCTGGAGAGGGGTGCCCCGCCCCCTGGCTCCGAGGATCCTGGTCCCGCCTCCAGGCCCTTCCCGCGTCGCGACGCACGCCGTCCCGGGAAGGCCGCGCAGCTGAGGTGCTTGGTAGGAGCAGGGTCTCCTGGAGGACAACGCGAAGAGAAGATGAGGTGACCCACCTGAGGTGGCGACTGGGGAGGGAGAGAATCTCGGAGTGCCGGGAAACCAGAACCACAGGGTTTCTGGGCCAAGCGCGCCAGCACGTAGGCACTCCCAACGGGAGGATCTGCGCCCTTTCTGTGGAGATATGTAGTGGAAACTGAGGCCCGGGGAGGGCGAGAGCGGGGCACAAGGCCCGGTGCCTTGCCCGAGGCCTAGTACCGCTGAAGCTGGGTCTAGAATCCGGAGCGAAGGAGCCCCAGGCCTCAGAGCCTCGGAGCTTGGACCTCACTGGAGGCGACGCCGTTACCTCGGCAATCGCCTTCTGATCTTTTCCAGAAGTTCTCGATGGACAGGGGACGGGGAGGGAGGGGAAAAAAGATTTGGAGTTAGGAATTACTGTGCTTCGGATCAGTTGCAACCAGATTGCATTAGGTAGACCTTTTTTTTTTTTATTTCCTTCATAGTGACCCCTGGAGGCAGTAACGGCAGGGGCAGGAAGACGAAATTCCCAAAGGATCAAGGCCCGAGTTCCTGCTGTGGCAACAGGGTAATAGCATTAATAACTGAAAAATAATTGCCTTTTTTTTCCCGTCAAAAGTTAATGAGTTTCATGGTAAAGATGAGGGAAGTGTTGTATTAGAAGCATCCAACAGAAAGTTTACAGATGGTTGTCGCAACCGGTGGTGGTTTTTCAGGTTAAGTATGTAATCAAACTCTACTCCCATGCTTTCTTAGCCCAATTTGTTGATTTATTGTTTTAGGCAAGTACATAAATATGTCTCCCTTACTCTGCTTGTCTAAATTCTACTTTTTAAATAAGTATTAAGACTGTTCAGTGTGATAATTAAATGCTCAGGTTCTGGAGCCAGAGTTTTTGTATTTCAACCCCAGCTTCCTACTTTAGAGTGTGACTTCATGCAATGCTCATCGTTAAAATGGGGGGAAAATAATGCTTATTCCTTAGAGTTGTTGAGACGATTAATTGAATTAATACAGGAAAGGATTTAAAACCATTCGTAGCACATAGTAAAGTCTCTCCAAATGGTTGTCATTATTGATGTATAACTACTGTGGCAACATTTTAGAACCATCCTTGGTTTCTGCTTTCATTTCATTTCTTTTTTTTTTTTTTTTTTGTTAAGATTTTATTTATTTATTTGACAGAGAGAGAGAGATCACAAGTAGGCAGAGAGGCAGGCAGAGCGAGAGGGGGAAGCTCTCTCCTGAGCAGAGAGCCTGATTTGGGGCTCCATCCCAGGACCCTGAGATCATGACCTGAGCAGAAGACAGAGGCTTTAACCCACTGAGCCACTCAGGCGCCCCTCTGCTTTCTTTTCTAAATCTTGAATTATTCTAGATAGTAGGAATTGCTGTTTTGTTTACAGATAAGAAAACTGGTGTAGAGAACCCCACTCCTCTGATTCTGTGGTCTATTTTCTTATCTGTGTCATCTATTTGGCACTTAAAGTATTTTATATAATTATTTTATTTTACATGTATGTATATACATGTGTGATTAATTTTTTTTTCCCGACCAGAAATGAACAACAGGGACTCTGTCCCATATAAAATTCTTATAACCGATGCATCTAACATAGTGCCCTACACACGTTTGGTGATGATGATAATGTTTCAGTGGTGTTTTACTATGTTAACTGGAGGGCAACAACAGTGTTTTAAACCTATTTTACTTTAAAAAGACTTTAAATTAGAAATCTGAGGTTTTCATATTGTAATAAAGAAGAAAGCAGGGAGTCAAGAAATTGAGATACCACCCTACACCAATTAGAATGGCAAAAATCGACAAGGTAGGAAGCAACAACTGTTGGAGAGGATATGGAGGAAGGGGAACCCTCTTAAACCGTTGCTGGGAATGCAAGTTGGTACAGCTTTGGAAAACAGTATGGAGGTTCCTCAAAAAGTTAAAAATAGAGCTACCATATGACCCAGCAATTGTGCTACTGGGTATTTACCCCAGAGATACAGATGTAGTGAAAAGAAGGGGCACATGCACCCCCAGTGTTTGTAGCAGCGACGTCCAGGATAGCCAAACTGTGGAAGAAGCCATGATGCCCTTCAACAGACAAATGGATAAATAAGATGTGGTCCATATATACATTGGAATATTACTCAGCCATCAGAAAGGATAAATACCCACCATTTGCATCAATGTGGATGGAATTGGAGGGGATAATGCTAAGTGAAATAAGTCAAGCAGAGAAAGTCAATTATATGGTTTCATTTACTTTTAGAACATAAGGAATAGCGTGGAGGACATTAGGAGAAGGAAGGGAAAAATGAAGTGGGGTGGAATTAAAGGGGGAAATGAACCACAAGAGACTATGGACTACTGGAAACAAATGGAGAGTTTCAGAGGAAAGGTGGGTGGGGGAATGGGTTAGTCTGGTGGTGGGTATTAAGGAGGGCACGTATTGCATAGAGCACTGGGTGTTATATACAAATAATCATGGTACACTACATGAAAAACTAATGATGTACTGTATGGTGACTAACATGACATAAAAATAAAAAAAGTGAGTTTTGAAATGCCCAAAGTTTGTGCTTTTATTCCCTGCTTCAACATAATTTATTAACTACCAGATATAGGTTAAGGCACTGGTCTAGCTTCCGGGAATATGGCAGTGAAACAAGAGATAAGGCAGCAACCAAGGGTGGTATGAGTTTTATTGTCGTGAAACCTACTGTTGTGAATTTTCACCAAACTTGTATTAAAATGAACCAGGTTGTACTAGCCCTGGAATTAAAAAAAAATAAGATTAATGAATTAGAGTTCAAAACTGTACCCAGGTGACATTTCAGATTGCTTTGTTTATATATATTCATGACATATTACTTCAGAAATTTATAATAGCTGTATGCATTTTTTTCTTTTCTACAAATCTATAACCTCATCTAACTTAAAAAATATAGTTAGGTTTCTGTCCTACACCATTCACAAATAAATGTGTATTGAAAGTATAAAGATATAAGTGTATGAAGATAGCACTAAAACAAACCATAAAAACACCAGAAAAAATTAAGAGACTATATTTTAGCTTTTAGAGTAGTGAGGACCTTTCTAAGGATGTCACCAAGGTAGATGTCATAGAATAAAAGATTGTAAAACAAAAAAAAGAATAAAAGATTGTTACACTTGAGTACATGGAAATTGTAAAACCGTGATGGAGACACTATAATTAAACTTACTAAATGACAATGAGAAATTGTTTATAGCCAATATAAAAGGTAAAGGGTTCATATCCATATATGAAAAGCTGAAAGCCTCTACAGAATAAACCAATATAACAATTGTTGAAGGATATGAATAGAAAATAGATAAAAGAAGAAATGTCCAGTGAACATGAAATGTGCCTAATTTGTCTAATAATCAAAACAATACAAATTAAAACAAGATGCTACCATTTTTCATGTAGCAGAAATGTAAAAGATAACAGTATGTATTAAGGCATAGTAAAATGAGCACCCTCATATGTTGTTAGTGGAAATACAAATTGGAACACTCATTTGAACACTCATGTGGTTTAAATATACTTTGACGCACTCTTATAAAAGAAGCATAGCACAATGCAGCCATTGGAAGGAGTGAGAGAACTATATCCACTCTCTTGGAAAGTTGTATGTCTACTACATGCCAGGAGTGACCCCAGAAGTTGTGGTGGACTTTCTTTGAAATATTTTCAGAACCTTTTTTTATGATTTATATTTTACCTAAAGGGATGACATTTTGATGATTGTATTATGTCCAAATCTTAGGTATAAAGGATAGTAGTGCCAGTGGTGAAGAATAATAGCTAAAAATAAGTGCATTAGAAGTGTCATTTGGGAATACGTTTTGTGTTTTTTACTATTTTACATGGAATATAATTAACATTGTAGCTAAAACCATAGACTTTGGAGTCAGACTGATCTGGATTTGAGTACTGACTCCATCATATGCTGGTGGAATTATGGTAAGTAAGTTTCTCCCTCAAGCTTTATTTTTCTCATCTGTAAAATGAGATGATTACAGGCTCTACCTCGTACTTCTGTTGTGAAGATTAAATAAGATGATGTATATAAAAGCATTTAGCACTGTGCTTATTAGTGCATATAAGTAAATATAAGTAAAGATTATACTTTTTATTAAATAATGGTATCTGAGCTTTGAATGTTTTAAAATTTTTTCGTAAAGTTTTAACAAATTGAATTGGGATGCATTTTTTATTTAATTTTAAGATAATAAATTTTATTTACTATGCTATTTATAAACACGCTTTTGTTATCTTGTAATTACATTTAATTTCTGAGTTGTGTGTTGGGGCTCCCTGAGACCAATCCTAGGTTCAGTGATTCACTGGGAAGGCTTACAGTTCTTAGGACGTAGTCATATTTATGGCTGTGATTTATCACACTGAAAGGATACAAAGCAAAATCAACAAAGAGAAAAGGCAAATGGGACAAAATCCTGAGGAAGACAGGTGCAAACTTCTAAGAATCTTCTCCCAGTGGATTCACATAGGACACACTTAATTCTATAATGAGTTCTGACATTTTGAAGTGTTGTCTTCCAGAGAAGCTCACTAGAGACTCAGTGATAGAGGTCTTTATTGAAAGATGGTCATGTAGGTGTCCTCTACTTTCAACTACCAGAATTTCAAACTTCTGGAAGGAAAGCAGACATTCTGCATAAGCCACATTGTTTTCACAAACACTTCAGGCACAATGAGCCACTCTTTTAGGGAATGGTGGAAACCCTTCTGAAATCCAAAACCAACCAGGGGCCAATCTTGTCTTGGGCCTATGTTAGCTTTTTTCTGTACTTAGTGTCTCTTTTGTGGTAAAAGAAAGTAATTTCTATCACAGGATTGTTGTGCAGATTAGAGAGAGTGAATATGGAGCACTTAACACTATTTCTGACTTTTAGCGCATGCTAAATCATATGTGCTGTGGCTGTCACAGAAAATTACAGGAGTCTCTAGCTCTTTTAGTTGTATTCTATTTGGAAAAACCAGAGTCTTCTATAAGGAAGAAATTGAAATCCACCCTTTACTTCTCAAAGCAAGCAAAGCTAAAGTTTTATTTATATTGAAACTGTTTTTCAGACATTATTTAGGGAGCAAATATTTTAAGGCTGTTTGACCTTTATCTTTCTGATTCTGTTAAAATATAGGTTATTTAAGAAATGAAGCCAACAGGTACAGACCCAAGGATCTTATCTCTAGCTGCCGAAGTTGCAAAAAGTCCTGAGCAGAATGTCCCTGTTATACTGTTGAAGTTAAAAGGTAGGAAAATCCTGGGACCCTTGGGTGGTGCAGTCAATTGAGCATCTGACTCAGGTCGTGATCTCACGGTTGTGAGATCAAGCCCTGCATTGGGCTCTGCGCTCAGTCCAGAGTCTACTTAAGATTCCTTTTCTCTCTCCCTCTGCTCCTCCCACCCCTCAAAATAAATAAATAAATCTTAAAAAGTAAGAAAATCTTTTTGTGATTGGCTAACATTGTTTAAGTAATAGAATAATTCCATCATGGGTATAGTTTTGGGATTTGTTTCTAATTTGCTTAGAAAAATTTTAACATTGTGATAAAGCAGTGATTTTGTTTTCTTTTTAGAAGTGTTTTTAGTTATTATTCAAACTACAAAAATACAAAAAGCTCTTGGATTTATTGAGCAAAAATAAGCATATCCTATTTGCTTTTGCCTTAGAAATAATAAACAACACACCTTTAGGAAGCTCAGAGTTGAAGAAAATCAAACAAGATATATATTGTTATGACCTCATTCAGTATTGCCTTTTGGTGCTCAGTCAAGATTGTTCTCGAATCCAGGGAGGTTGGACTACAATTTCTCAGCTTACACAGATATTAAGGTAAAATGAAGCAATAAGTCCACTTGTTCTTGAAGGATGTAGTAGTAGATTCTTATTTAACATTCGCTTCTTTTTATTCATCTGGTCAATAAGCACTGACAACCTTCTTTGTGGTAGGTTATGGTTGTACTTTTCCTTCATACCATATATTATTGTTTTTAACTATATTTGTGAATATTTCACTGTCTAAAATTTTGCTGCATAACTCCTATGAAGATGATGATCATGTCTTTTGCTTACTACTCAGTCTCAAGTACCTAACAGACTCTTCATTGACTGAAGAATAAATGAAGAAATGGAGATACTAAGGCACTGACTCTATACTGAAAAAATTTAGAATAGATATGATATGGCAGTCATGTGACTTTATCATACAAAGCTGAATGAGATAGGTATGAAATGAAAGATATATGCAAAGTACTACAGGAGAACAGAGAAACTAGTTGTTCCATGTTGTATTGATTTAGTTATCTTAATTGTATATTTCATTAGGTAACCCAAATTCTGTGAATAAAATTCAGAAGCAGCATATACTGACGTACTGCCATGCTAGAAATAGAGAGAAAAGATCAAAATCATTTGTTTTTAAAAAAGGCAAAAAAATAAACCAGTTGTTCTCAGTGCCTAAGCGACTTCCTAATTAAGTAGCTAAAAGCATGCATTACTAATTTATCTTACCTTTCAAAACTGCTGTTCCTAATTTGTGACTACATAAAGGCCAGATGCAAGGTGTATAGTTAGAAAAAACAATTATCAAATGTACATAATGTTCTTTTTTAATACTTTAATTTTCAAGATTATTTCCTTAAGTAAAGAAAACCTTTGTTTTGATTAGATACATTGGCTCATAAAAATATTGATTAAGGCTTCCTGGGGTGGAATCCAAATCTTAAGAAATCCCCATGTTTGTGAATGTACAAAAAACAATTTTTATTTATTAGTGTTTACAATCAAAATAGACACTCTTAAATAATTAACTTTAGGAACCAAAATAAAAAGAGAAACTAATATATGTTAGCATTTGTCCATTACGTTAGGACTGGTGTACAAAAAAAAGTAATGTTGAACGTTCACCAGTTAAGTTTTTAGCATACTCATGGATAGTCACTATTGCTTATTATTGTCTTCGTATTATGTTAAAAAGTGTCTGACAGCAATATTTGGTAATTAGAGACCTTTCTTGGGTTGGGGACTCTTGTTAGTATTAGTCTACACAAATACTTTTTATTATCGAGGGGTTTGAATATCCCCATCTTATATCCAGGGAGTGACTTTTATGTGCAGTTTCAAGAGGATTCATTTCTCTAAATGACTTTCTCTCCGTTAAAGTAAATTACAAAGTGTTCCTAATAGAGCTAGGTTTTTACTGTTTACTCCTCTGCTATAAGGAATATGTAGTCAGGTATTTTGCGGACTTTAATAGATCTCTTGGAGAGTAGAATTGGTATTTGAGTGTTTGATTTCTTAATGTGTCCCTTGTAGACTAATCCTACTCTGGGTGTTTTTTAGCTATCAGAGGTCTAAAAGGTATCAGCACAAATGTTTTTCATGAATTAGACTCCCAAGATATTGAATTGCTTTTAAAGTCTTTGTAGCTCATTCAATGAAAACTTGCCTTATTTCTCTTATTTGTGAGTCAAGTGTATTTTGTTTCGAAAAGGGTTGACAAGTAGGTTTTTAGGATATGTAAGTCCTGGCTCTAAGTACAAAGTCCACACCACTTACTTTTCTAGAAAGTTGTAGTGCTAATTTTCCACCAAAAGTTCTTTTTTAACTTGGCAACAAAAGAGATAACTAAAAATTCTCATTAAGGCACAATGTCTATAGAAGCTCTAGCCTTCAATTGAAATTTATAATTAACACAAACTGAATCACAGACTTGTGCTCTTATTTCAGTCATTGCTGTGTGGGCTTGGAGCCAGGAGAAGATGCAGAGGAATTTTACAATGAATTACTCCCATCAGCTGCAGAAAATTTTCTGGTTTTGGGGAGACGATTGCAAACATGTTTCATCAATGCAGCTAAGGTATATGTGTTTATTTAGTGTTTTAATAGCCAAAATTCTTGAGAAGATGTTCCACGTTATTTTTCACATGTGCAGTATTTGGTTGAAAGTACAGTTAGAGTAGTGGACTCCTTATAACCAAAAATAATCTCTAGGTGTGAAGTTTTAAAATGCTAGCTGAAGCATACCGTATGACTTTGAAGGACATGCCTTGCTTCTTAAGTTCGAGCAGCACCCATAGACATTTATTTCCATAGCATCTTCCTAAAACATCCCTTTTACTTAAATTAAGAGTAGAGGAAAGTATTGTTCCATTGCCCAGCACTTTTCTAATAGCTTCCATGGCAAAGAATAATAAAGGTGAACTTTTTCTATTTCATCTTTCAGATCTTCTGCAGTTGAAATATTTCAACCCAAACATAGGGCTTGTTCAATCCAACAAGCTTTATTTGGGTGGATTATGCTAAATGCTATATGTACTATCTTTTTTTTTAAACCATGAGTTACTTAGAAGTATGTTGCTTAATTTCCAAAAATTTGAGAACTTTAAAAAAGTTTTCATTTAAATTCCAGCTAGTTAACATGCAGTGTAATATTAGTTTCAGGTGTACAATTTAGTGATTCCACACTTCCATACAACACCTGGTGCTCATCACAAGTGCATTTCATAATCCCTATCACCTATTTAGCCCATTTGCCCACCCACCTCCCATCTGGTAACCATCAGTTTGTTCTCTGTAGTTAAAGAGTCTGTTTCTTGATTTTCCCGTTTTTTCCCCCTGTGCTGGTTTGTTTTGTGTCTTAAATTCCACATATGAATATATTTTCTTGATGTTTTATTGTTACCAGTTTCAACCTTCATTATCTTGTGATCAGGTAACATACTCTGTATCATTTCAATCTTTTGAAATTTTTTCTGACTTGTTTTGTGGCCTTTTTATCTTGGTGAATGTTTCATTACAATCTGTCCTTGCTTTGTACAGTGCCATCTTAATTGAAACTCATGCATATTAGAAACATGTAAAGATTTTGGTTTGCAGAAGTTTCATTTAACATGGTACCATGCAAAAAGCAAAGACTGCCTCTGTACTTGAATGTGAACTCTGCATTTGTTATGTGGAATGTTCTGTGAATGTCAGATCAATTTGGCTATAGAACCTATAGGAATCACAAGTTTACAAGGCTGAAACTCCTTTATCTTGTAGTAGTTCTTGGCTATGTATACATTTGGGCCTACTGTTATATTAAAGATTGGGCAGATTCACAACTTTTGTGAATTATGAAGAGAAATAATTAAGTCATCATGGGATATTAAATTCCAGTTGAGGTGCTTTAAGTATATAAGGAATAGACACAGTCTTGTACTTCATGCCTAGGCTAGTAGACAAGATCTTTAGATATTTTTAATTAGAAAACCTGAGATTTATCTTTAATTAAAAAAACAAATTAAAAAATTATGAGTGAAATTGAATGAGACATACAATATGGATAAGATGGTGGTTTGAGTATACGAAATAAAGCAGAGGATCATAGGGGAAGAGAGGAAAAAATGAAACAAGATGAAACCAGAGAGAGAGACAAACTATAAGAGACACTTAATCTCAGGAAACAAACTGAGGGTTGCTGGAGTGGAGGGGGAGTGGGAGGATGAGGTGGCTGAGTGATGGAAATTGGTCAAGGTGTGTGTAGTGGTGAGCCCTATGTATTGTATAAGATTGGTGAATCACAGACCTGTATCCCTGAAACAGTTCGTTTTATGTTAGTAATAAAAAAAATTTAAAATACACCACAAAGAAATTGAAAAAAAAAAGTGTTGTTGAGAGGGAATTAAACTTCGTAGTAGAGTATGGACTTTCTATGTAATAGGTCACAAATTCTTCCAGCATCTCCACTGGCATTTTGAGGGATGTTAGCATTAAATAAGTTTTGTATATTTCTAGATTTAATTAATTCAAGTTAATTAAAATGGCATGAACTATGGGAACTTATGTTAGACTTGATTTCTTTCCTGGCTTTGCCAAAAACTAACTCTCGGTTCTTAGGCAAATCACTTGATTTCACTGTACCTCAGTTTCCTCCTTTATAAAATGACTTCTATCTCATGAATAGCTCAGACCATAAAGACAGCTTTATATTTTCTTCAGAGTACCTCTATTTAATACTAGGGGCAATAGTAATTAATTCTTTTCATTTATATAGTCCTTTAACAATAACTTACTGTTCTTTATTATAGTATTTGTACAGAGACTATAAACATATTTTAGTAATACATCAAAGGGAGTAAACCAGCTACAGAAAAAGAGGGCCACTTTACCACAGCGCAAAATTAAGATAGGGTTAGAGATGACAAGAAAATTGAACTTACTAGTTTTATCTACCTAGGTGTCTCCAAATTAAAAAAAAATTTAATTAGCTAGCATATAGATAGTAGATCACAGTGGGACATACACAAGATGATCTGGCCTAAACTGTAGACTGGTTAAAATATACACATACATATATTTGCATACATGTGTATATATTTATATATATACATTCTTTTATGTTGCCATAGGAAAAATACCTATCTAAAATTTTTGAAGTCATATAAGAGTAAGTTTTCTTAGCCAGTCTCAGAAGCCATGAATTTATGGGTAGCATTATCTAATGGGTTTTTTAAGGAAAATAGGAAGTCTAGGAGCCCAGCACTATCCTTTGAGATTGACAACAGTGAAGACATGACAACCATGCTCTTTTTGCTGTGGTTTTTGCTGAAAATGGCAAAGGCACTTTCCTGGACTAAAGGAATTCTTAATCTAATGTGACGTTTCTTTCTTCTTGTTTTTTGGGGTTTTTTTTTTTTTTTATTGTATTTAAGTTAGCACGTGCCTGTTTAAGCACCTACCTAATCCTGTGCTAAAATAATAGGAAGAAAATTCTTTTATTATTATGAAGAATAATCATTGTAATCATAATGTTTTTGCTGTCATCATCATTATTTTGTGCTAAAGTTCAAACATTTAAGACATGGATAAAGTTAGTGGCCTTTATACAACTTTCCCCTGAAGTTCCATGGCCACTAAATGACAGAATTGTGAACAAAATCTGCGTCTTATTTACCCCTGTGACATATACTCTAATTCAGAATAATTTCCCATTCTACTTTCTAGGAAGGAAGAAGTAGAAAAAAATTGTCATTTATTTGTTGAATAAATACCAATTGAACATTTACTATGTCAAAACTTTTAGACACTTTTGAGAGAGCTAAGTAACATGGTCTCTGCTTTCATGGAGTCATAGATTAGAAGCTGTAACTGAAATGCACTAATAATAATGCTTTACATGCTGACACATTTGCATAGAGCAGTGATTTTCAAGCCTGGCTGCATAACCAAATTATCCACCTAACTTTGTCAAAATACAGATGTCCAGACTTTGACTTTGGAGATTCAAATTCAGTATGTTTGGGTTAAAGCCTGTACATGGGTGTATTATAAAAAGAAAAACAAAAACAAAACTCCATAGTGATTTTCACACGTAGCTAGTGTTGAGAAATCTAGTATATCAATTTGTAGTTCTTAAACTATTTATGTTGTCTCAATTGACCGTTGGATAACAACCATTTCTCTAGTAAGTATAGTAGGTGTGACTAGCCATTAACACAAATTTTATAAATTAAGAAACTAAAGGCTATTCGATCATGAATAGCTAAGATCCAGGAACCAGGTTCTCTGACTCCCCAGAGAGAAGTTTCTCTTTTTTTAAAAATATTAAAGCAATTGCAGAAAGTAAATTGGGTTTGTGTGTGTGCATTAAGGGTGAAGAAAAAGATGAATTACTACGCTCTTTCCAAATTGTGACTGATTCTCTCTTCTGGCTCTTGGGAGGCCATGTTCAACTCATCCAAAATGGTAAGAGAAAGATTTTTAAGATAACTGATAATCATTGTAAAGTACCTGCTAACAACTTGATTTGTTTTTTCCCAAAATAAATACATCATTAACTGTACAGATAACCACAGTTAAACGAAACTACATTGAAATAACCCCACACTGCAAAAAAAATAAAAGCCCATTTGGAAATTCCAGCTTTAAATAGCCAGCATTGACAATGTGAATATTAAGGAGAAAATTGCTTAAATATAATTTTCTTCTTAGCTTTTTCTATTTGGCAAATCCAAGATAAGGATTAATGATAATTTTAACAATTTAGGGAAAAATTTTTCAAAGTTCCAAAGATTACACCTGCATTTTAGACTTACTGTGAGAGAAATCCCTACGTACAGAGTAGATATGACTTAATTCATAGCCTTACTGTTCATATATATACTTTTATATATTGAAATTTTTACTGACCTTGAGAGATTTTATAGAATATTTCTACACTTACTTTGAGAAATATAAATATGCATTAGGTTTTTTTTTTAGATTTTATTTATTTGAGAGACAGTGTGCACAAGAGAGGGGAAAGGGGTAGAGGGAAAGAGAGAAGCAGGCTCCCCACTGACTGGGGACCCTGACGCTGGGCGTTATCCCAGGACCCTGAGATCATGACCTGAGCCAAACGCAAACTTTTAACCAACTGAGCCACCCGGGCACCCCATGCATTAGTTTTATGGTTTTTAGTTCATAGTTACAGTTCTCTACGGATTGTTAAAAACACAATCCTGGTCCTTGTGCCTCTCACTTCATTTCCCATTTTCTAAAGGCAACTTCTTCAATTAGTATAACTAATACTTTGGGTAGTTATATCCATTTTTTTTTTTTACTTATGTTAGTCACCATACGGTACCTCATTAGTTTTGTTTTGTTTTTTTTTTTAAGATTTTATTTATTCATTTAACAGAGAGAGAACACAAGCAGGCAGAGAGGCAGGCAGAAGCAGAGAGAGGAGCAGGCTCCCTGCGGAGCAAGGAGCCCGATGCGGGACTCGATCCCAAGACGCCGGGATCATGACCTGAGCCAAAGGCAGTTGCCCAACCAATTGCGCCACCCAGGCGTCCCCCTCATTAGTTTTTGATGTAGTGTTCCGTGATTCATTATTTGAGTTATATCCATTTGAAGCTAAGTACATGCAGAAACCAAGTCCTGTGATTCCCCAAAGAACAGTGTCTCTGTCTCTCTTTCTCTTTTAATACTTAGATACTTCCTTTTCTTTTAAAGCGTTACCTGTTAGTTTACTGTTATGAAACAAATATAAAGTTCCCAATTTAAACAACTTTTATCAAAAACATAAAGAACTTAGTTTTACTATAGTGTAATGTAGAAGACCTAGTAAAAAGAGAGACAGCAAGAGAAAGAATACCTAAATACAACTTTCAAAATATGCCAGTTTTGTTTTTTTTTTAATAATAGCTGTAACAAAAATGACAGTGTTCTTCAGGTCAATCTGTAGGTTTAAAATATCAATAATGTATTAAAACTAAGTGGTTGTGAAATTCATATACAAAACTGGGGTCTCCAATAACCTTTCTCTCTAAAAAGAATCAGCTTTTTGGAGAGAAAGCTGACTGTATGTCTGGGGTAGAAAATACGCAAGGTAAGCCTGAAGTATTTTTAATACCAGATGGAAAGGAAGCAATCAAAGTTTATTAGGATTCTGTGAAAAGGACTCAGGAGCCAAAATAAGGAGGTTTTTATTAGCCAAAAACAGGAAATTTGAATAATAAGGACAATAATAACTACTGAGGATTGAAACACATCAAATATAGTGAGACTATTAAAAAAATTATCGTTAGATAGAGAACCAGTTCATTTTGAAAACTGGTAAATGAAGAATCCATTTATCTTGCCCTTTCTTATATATTGACAAGGGGAAATTTCTCTTTATAGAAGTATTCCAACTAATAGGTGAAAAAGGAAAGATAGGATATCACCAGTGTACAACCATTAATGAATGAACAAATTTAGGAATTAATCATCCATCACTGTCAAAATTTCAGAAGTACTTCCTAATGGCTCATCATAACCTCACATATGAAATATGAATGTCAAAAATTCAAACCTGAATCATTTTGATCCCCCAGCTCCAATTACCAATTTATAGAAGGTCAGAGGACCATTAAATTACACCTCATGAATGTAATTAGCAAAACTAGCTTGTGGGAAGCTCATAGGACAATTGACATAGTTTTGTCAACAAAATATGAAGGGAAAAAAATGGTAGAGGAGGAATTCATAGGTTAAATTTGAAAGATAACCAGTTACAATGTATAATATGTGCAATGGGTGGATCTTAGTTAGATCCTGATTCAAACAAACTTAAAAATCTGTAAAACATTTGGAAATTGGAGCACTGACTGAATATTTGATAAAAGTAAGGAATCATGATTGTATAGGTTAGATAATAGTTATATTTTTAAATAATTCATATATTTGGGGAGTATATATTGAAATACTTGCGAATGAAATAACTTATCTTGGATTTGCTTCAAAATAAAATGGGAGGCTAGAAGTGAATGGGCTAGGTGATATAAGATTGGCCATAAGTTGATCACTGATAAGGTTGAATGACTGGTACATGCAGAGTCATGATACACTCTCTTGTGTTGGTTTGAAGCTTTCATTATAAAAAGTTTAAATGGGCAAAAGTATCAGGTTTTTGGAGGGGACAAAATAGTTATTTGACAGTGAAACAACTACTCTTGAAAAACAGAATAGGGGCTCCAAAAATAAGTTTTATTGAGTTTTTACTTATATTATTATATAAATTATATTTATATATATTATTTATAATAATATAAAGCAAACATAAAAATAAAATGGAGTGACTATTAAGTTAGCATAACTTTTTTAATATAGAAAAAATATATACTACATGAGTTCAGTGAGTTCAGAGTTTAAAAAGTTACTAATAAAACATCTTTAAGTAGACAAAAATGAAATAATGTACTTATCACAGTTATAAAAAAAGAATTTTTTAATATTGAAGTAGTAGAAAATAAGAAGCCATAGAAATATTTAGTAATAGGGGAATTGATTTTTTTGAAGTTAAATGTTACAAAAAAGATGTTTAGTAAAATATTGAAATATTGGACTCTGTAAATAGAAGAGTAATAAATATGTGAAAGAAATCAAGTGTGTTCTCTCAGAAGAGAAAAAGAGTAAAGTTTCATGGAAGCTAGGATAGCATTCACAAGAGTGCCTTGTCTGCACACCTGATCCTACTTTAATTAAAATTCTGATCAGTTAATGGAGAAGGGAATAGAAATTGAAAATTTACTGGGAACCTACACTGTTCTAAGGCGTTCTGCAATAGACTGTGAGACAGCTATTCTAGCTTTGTAGATGAAGAAATGGGTGTTCTGAGAGGTTAAGCAACTTGCATAAGCATCCAATGTCAGGTCTTCATAACTAGCTGCTCAGAGCCTAAAAATTATAAACCAGTAAAATCAAATGTTGTTCTATAAGTAATAATTTTATTATTATTTAAGACAAAGTATTAGCAAACATGGTACGTTATATAAAATAACTCAGTATTTTAAGGATGTAAGCCACTGTTCACAGTTGTATGTACCATTTCCATTCCTTCATATTCTCTCTTCTTCACAGGAAATTTCATTTTATTCACTGAAATTTATTGCTAGAGATTCAAATTTAAGATATGTTTTATTTTGTTTCTTATTTAATGGGAGATAACAATAGAGTCTTAGCTTGGTATTTGTGGATGCTTTCTATTTATACTTTTCATAAAATGGAATGACTTATTTATGGTTGTTTAAACTGCCCATCTTAAAATCTTCTTTATTGTGAAGTATACAAAAACAGGAATGTTAACAGAAATGATCATGCTTTGATCTGGTTTTGAAAGGACAAATGAACTCCAACTGTCTCATAGGATCTTTTAATTTTAATTTTTTTCTCTTTTAGTACTACAAAGTGATCATTTCTTACACTTACTTCAAACTGACAATGTTCAAATAGGATCTACAGTCATGACTATGCTACAGAGCATACTACAGATTAACAGGTGATTTGGTTTTGCAAAGTATTTATCAAAGTATTTATAATTTTTAACTTTTGTTTCAGAAGCATTACCACTTTTATTCCAGTTTTGCTGAAATCATCAATTACATATGTCTTGTACATGATACCACAAGAGCTCTGTTACCATTGTCTTTTAGGAAAGAATGTAAAATATCATCAAAGACTGGACATTTATTGTTGAATTGGTATCTCAGAGCTTAAGAAGATTTTAGACCAATCTCGGGCTTAGAGAAGAAATACAGTGATATCTGAAGAAAAATATTGGGATCACAATAAAAAATGCTTAATCATATATTTATTTAGCGAACTGCAAACTTACTGTTATGCCAGATGCTTCAGAATGGCATAAAAGAACTAATGGGCAATGTTTTCCAGCTTAAAATGGAAAAAAGAGTATACACAGTTGTAATAATTGACTCTGCCAGTTCCATATGGATTTATTAGGCATCTGTTATGTGCCAAGTATGTGTCTATCATTGGGTTCCCAAAGTTGATTAAGATATAAACTTGCCTTCAAATAGCTTACAGTGTAGTGGAAGAGACCAGCCCATGGACATAATTATATTATGTCCAATTATATATTATATTAAGTGTTAAAGGAGCTCCTATCCCAAACTGAGGGGTGATGCTTCCAGGAGAAGGTAACACCTGAGGTGAAACTTTAAGGTTGAAAATTAGCCAGAGAGGAAGAAGAGAAAGCAGTGTTTCTTGGCAGAGGTAATAATGTAAGCAAATGCACAGAGATAAGAAATAATATGCTAAGGATAAAAAGCGGGTACAATTTATCGTTGCGGGCATTTAAAGTTTGGCATGTGGAGGTGGCTGCCAAGTTCTGCAGACTTAAGTCATAAAGAGCTTATATGCTGTGTTAAGGAAATTAAATCTTATCCTGTAGGTAATGGGATCATTAAAAGATTTTTAAAGTGGATAAAAATAAGTGTATTTTATTACTTAAATTACTCAGGTTACTGTGTCGGGGAAGAATTTAAGGGGGACAAAACTCTAGACAAAGAAGGCAATTAGAGGAAACAACTTCAGTAATCCAAGGGAAGTAATAAAATCTTGGCCTTGTGCACTGGTACCAAGTAGATTTTAAAGTGAATGGATCTTCAAAACTAATGAATTAAAATCATCAAGATTTTATTTCCACTTGTGACTGAGGTGGAATAATAGAAATGGATTTACCCTACTACCTAAGAAAACAAACAGCAGGCAAATTACAAAATGAGGGTATATTGGGGTTTTTTTTGTTTATTTGTTTTTGTTTTTAGTATTTACTTCATGTTTTTATTTTCCGAAGAAATAGAACAGAACTCATATTTGAAACCCCACATTTACCATCCCTGCCCCCTACCCCTGCTTCCCTGATACTATTCCCCTCCCTCCGTTAGGGAGTTTTCAGGAAAGTGGACTTAATGAAAGAAAGTGACCCCTAAGGAAAACGAATGAATAAGGTGAACCTAACATTTTCTCTAACTCATAGCATAGAGAGGGTTCCAGACCGTGGCTCGGGAAGGGGTGTCCTAGCCAAGCTGTGGTGAAGAAATAGAGGTGAGGGTCTGGAGAGAACAAAACAGGTAGAGTTCATAAGACAAAACATTAAAGAAAAGAGAGCTACATGCAGAGAGAGAGCCCCAGAGATCAGAAAGTCTCCTTTAAGTATTTGGTACTGATTGGCACATACAGGTAAGGAAACTATCCAGTGTTAGAACAGTAATCCAAAACAGTGAAAAGGAACAGTATCAGAAATTCACACAGAGCCAAGAATATTGCCTGACTCCAACAGCCAAAGTGGAAAACCTCATGAATAATGGAACAATCTCAGTACTCTACTGAGAAAGGTTTCATCTCAGTACTGGGGGATAATTAGCACTAGACTGAGTGCTATTCTGGACCATCCAAACAAAATAAAAGCAAATCCAGATGGAGCAAATTATTTCCAAGTAACTGCTCTGGTTTTTGAAACTTCCTTTATCTTAAAAATCTTTATTGTAAAGTATACAAAGGCAGAAAGTTTAGCAGAAATGGTTATGTTCTGATCTGGCTTTAAAGGGATGAGAATATCCCACTTACACCATCATTGCATCTTTGCTTTGATCTCTTTTATTTTCTCTTCCTTTAGTAATACAAAGTGATAGTTTCTTATAGTTACTACAAACTAAAGATACTCAGATAGGATCTACCATCATATTTTATTTTTTTATTTTTTTACGTTTCTTTTTTTTCCCCCCAAATATGTTTATTTTATTTTTTCAGTGTTACAAGATTAATTGTTCATGCACCACACCCAGGGCTCCATGCAATATGTGCCCTCCTAGTAGTATATCACTTGAAGGTAGACTCTGTTGAAGGTAATATGCTATGAACCTTAACACAGCCAATAAAATAACAAGACAAAGAGTTATAGCTAATAAGTCAAGAAAGTAGTAAAAACAAATCCTAAAGAAATACTTATTCCAGAGTAAGGCAGTAAAAGAAAAAAGGAGAAAGTGAATAAAGGACAACGAAAGAAGTAGTCACCAAGAAACAGATTTAAACCTATCTATATTAGATATAAATGCTTGGCAACCCCAGTTAAAAAGAAGAGAGTTACAGATTGGATGAAAAAAATAGGAACCAACTACATGCAGCCTTCCAGAAATGCACCTTAAATATAAAAACACCTAAATAAGTTAAAAGTAAAAGTATGAAAAAAGATATATCATGCTAACCTTAGTCAAAAGAAAGCTGGAGTGTCTATATTAATATCAGAAAAAGTAAGTTTCAGAGCAAAGAATACTACTAGTGATGGTTATTTCATAATAATAAAGAATCAGTTCATTAAGAAAATATGTTTATTGCTCTAACAGCAGAGCTTCAAGATACAAAAAAAATTGATGGACTTGCAAGGAAAAATAGACAAATCTATAATTAAAGTGAAAGATGTCAATACCCCCTCTTGATAATTGATAGAATAAGTAGATAAAAAGTTATGACTACAGAAGATTTGGACACTATCAACCAACTTGGCCCGATTGACATTTTTGAAACACTCTATAAAACAGTGGAAGGCAGATTATTTTCAAATGCAAATGGAACGTTTACAAAAATAGACCATTTTTGGGGCCATGAAATAACTTTCAATAAATGCAAAAGTCATATAAAGTATGGTCTCTAACCTCAATGGAATTAAATTAAAAATTAATACCAAGAAGACCTCTGAAAAATGTGTGGAAAATAATGCATATCTAAATAACCCAAAGGATAAGGAAGAAATTTTAAAAAACTAAGTTAGAAGTTGTTTTTAAATAGATGGAATTGGGGGTGCTTGGGTGACTCAGTCGGTTAAGGGTCTGCCTTCTGCTCAGATCATCCCTGGCGCCCTGGGATGGAGCCCCAAATTGGGCTCCCTGCTCAGCGGGAAGTCTGCTTCTCCCTCTGCTCCTCCCCCCAACTCTTGTTCTCTTTCTGTCTCAAATTAATTAATTAAATCTTTAAAAAATAAATAGATGGAAAGGAAAACATATATCCAAATTCCTGGGATGAATCTAAATTCAAGCAACACTCAGTAGGAAATTTTTTTAAAGATTTTATTTGTTAAAGAGTAAACACAAGCAGGTGGAGGGGCAGAAGGAGAGGGAAAAAACAGACTCACTTTTGAGCAGGGAGCCTGACACAGAGCTTGATCCCAGGACCCTGGGATCATAACCTGAGCTTAAGGCAGATCCTTAATCCACTGAGCCACCCAGGCATCCCTTAATGGGAAATTTTTTTTTTTTTTTAGTTAACCAAATTTATTTTTTTTCCCAAATACTTTTATTTTTTTCAGTGTTACAAGATTAATTGTTCATGCACCACACCCAGTGCTCCATGCAATAAGTGCCCTCCTCAGTACCCACCACCAGGCTTGCCCAACCCCCCTCCAAAACCCTCAGTTTGTTGCTCAGAGTCCATAGTCTCTCATGGTTCATCTCTCCCTCCGATTTCCCCCCATTCCACCTTCCTTTCCTTCTCACAATGCCCTCGTTTTTCCTTATGCTCCACACGTGAGACCATAAGATAATTGACTCTCTCCACTTGACTTATTTCACTCTGCATAATCTCTTCCAGTCCCGTCCATGTTGATACAAAAGTTGGGTATTCATCCTTTCTGATGGAGGCATAATATTCCACTGTATATATGTACCATATCTTCTTTATCCATTCATCTGTTGAAGGGCATCTTGGTTCTTTCCACAGTTTGGCAATTGTGGCCATTGCTGCTATGAACATTGGGGTACATGTGGCCCTTCTTTGTACTGCATCTACTTCTTTGGGGTAAATACTAATGGGAAAATTTTTATCACTAAATACCAACACAGGTTTCCCCCACTATCTGAAAGTAAAGCATTCCTATAAAACCTTTCCTAAGCCAAAATGGCATAAAGCAAAGAAACAGCATGAATTTATATGAAAAAAATTGGGGGCATGCTAAGACCCCAAAAATAACCTCCCAGACTTTTCTACTTTAAGACATATCTTGTTAAAGAATGCACAGAATAAATTGAGATAAACCACAGATGCTCACAGGCAGTTCAGTCATGGCATCTTGATGCTGAGGCAGTTCCCAGGGAAGGAGCTTCCTTCCAGAGTGGTACCACTCTGGCTTCTTGGGATGCACACTGCCTCTATAACAGTTGGTTGCAAAACAAATGCTGAATGCTATTTCTACTTTTCACCTTTTTTTGTAAAAGCAACAATCTTCAAATTTCTTTTAGTTAGCAAAAAACAAGTACTAATGTAGGTATTTCATAGAAGTCAAGTGGTGTAATGCAAACTTTTAAAAAGCACAGTATACGTGTATTAGAAAAAGAAAGCGTTAGATCATTGCCCTCAGCTTCTACTCTAGGAAACTAAGAAGAGGGAATTAATTAAATTCAAGCAGAAGAAAGAAAATTATAGGGACACCTGGCTGGCTCAGTTGGTGGACTGTGTGGCTCTTGATCTCAGGGTTGTGAGTTTGAGCCCTATATTGGAGGTAGAGATTACATAAAAAATAAAATCTTAAAGAAACTTATAAAGATCAAAGAAAAATCGGTAAAATAGTAAAAACAATAGAGAAAATAAAAGAACCCATAAGCTGGTTCTTTGAGAAGGTCAGTGAAATTAATAAGCCTGTAACAAAAGACTGATCAGGGGAAAAAGAAGAGAATACAACTTACCAGTGTCAGGAATTGGGAGACAACACAATAAAGTCAATAGATATTAAAAAATATTACAAGGAAATAATGTGAACAACTTTATGCTTGTTAAGGTAAGATAGACAAGTTCTTCGAAAGACTCAACTACCAAAATTTAAGAAGCAACAGAAGAAAAAAAAAGCAGCAGTAGCAGCAGCAGTAGATAATCTGAATACCCTATAACTATGAAGAAGATGAATTTGTAGCTAAAACACTTCCCACAAAGAATACTCCATGATTAGACAGCTTTTTCATGGGTAAATTCTACTAAACATTTAATGAAGAAGTAATCCTAAACAAATTCTTCCAGAAAATTGAAGAGAAGGAAATATTTCCCAACTCATAATGAGGTTAGCATTACTTGATAACAAACCAAAGACATAATATATTAAAACCTAGCAGTATATTAAAAAGCTAATATATTTTGGGGGCCCCTGGGTGTCTTAGTCAGTTAAGCACCTGCCTTTGGCTCAGGTAATGATTCCAGGGGCCTGAAAAATTGAGCCTCACAACTGGCTCCCTGCTCAGCGAGGAGTCTGCTTCTCCATCTGCCCCTCCCCCTGGTTATGCTTCCCCCCCCCCAATAAGTAAATAAAATCTTAAAAAAAAAAAAAAGTTAACACATTTTGAATAAACTGCCTTTATCCCAGGAATTCAGGGCTGGTATAACATTCTAAAGTCATTAATGTAATTCATCATATTAATAAAACAAAAAGGTGAAAACATATTATATTGATAGATACAGAAAAGCATTTGAAAAATCCATTCCTGATTTTTCAAAAGAAAAACTTTCAGCATAGTACTAGTAGAAGATAGAACTTTCTTAGCCTGTTGAAAGCATCCAGGAAAAACCTACTTAATGGTAATATGCTAAATGCTTTCCTTATATAACCATGGACAAGACAAGGATCTCCATTCCAATCACTTCTATTTAACATCACATTGGAGTTTCTAGCCTGTATAGTCAAGAAGAAAAAGAAAACCTATTTGTACAGACAGGAAGAAACAAAGCTCTCTGTATTTGGAGAAAACATTGTCATCTCTGTAGAAAAATCAACAGAATGTGCAAGGAAGTTACTAAAACTAATAAGTGAGTATAGCAAGGGTAATAGGATATAAAATCAGTATAAAAATATAAATTGAAGTTTTATGTCATCAATTGATACTCAAAAATTGAAATTTTAAGATATTGCAACTTAAAATAGCATAAAAATATGAAATATGTAGGATTAAATCTGACAAAAGCTGGCAAAGACCTATTCACTTAAAACTATAAGACACTGCTGAGAGGAATTAAAGAATATGTAAATAAATGGAAAGATATACCATGTTACTAGATGAGTGGTGCAATACTAAGTCTCAGTTCTCTCTAAGTTGATACATATTTTAAATACAGTCCCACTCAAAATCTCATTTTTGTAGAAATTGACAAACTGGTTTCTACAATTCATATGAAAATCAAAGGGCCAAAATATAAAATAGCCTAACCAACTTTGAAAATGAACAAAGTTGGAGAGCTAACACTATCCAATTATACTGGCTTTATACTTTATAAAGCCAGTATAATTAAGACAATGAGGGATGCCTGGGTGGCTCAGTCTGTTAGGCATCTGTCTTCGGCTCAGGTCATGACCCAGGGTCCTGGGATTGAGTCACTCATCGGGCTCCTTGCTCAACAATGGAACAATTGGCTATCAATATTTAAAGAAAAGAATGTTGATCTATACCTCTTAACCAATACAAAAATGAATTCAAAATGGGTAATAGACTTAAATGTGAAATCTAAACTATAAACCTTCTTGAAGAAAAATAGTAGAAAGCCATTATGACTTTGGGTTGCATAAAATTTCTTAGATTTTTAGATATGTCACCAAAAGTAAAATCTATGAAAGAAGAAACGGATTGTTAGACTTCCTCAAAATATTAAGTTTGCTCTTCAAAAGACATTTTAAGAAATGAAAAAGACAAAAACACAATGGCTGAAAATATTTGGAAAGCATGTATCTTAAGTGTTTTTATCTGGAATATATAAAAACTCTCAAAAATTTTTAAAAAGGCCCAGTGTGAAGAAAGAGCAAAAGATTTGAACAGACACTTCATGAAGATACATTGATGGGACATAAGCACACAGAAAGGGATGCCTGGGTGGCTTTATCAGTTAAGCATCTGCCTTTGGCTCAGGTCATGATCCCAGGGTCCTGGGATCAAGTCCCGCATCAGGCTCCTTGCTTGGCAGGAAGCCTGCTTCTCCCTCTGCCTCTGCCTGTTGCACCCCCTGCTCGTGCTCTCTCTCTCTGCAAATAAATAAATAAAATCTTAAATACACACACACACACACACACACACACACACACACACACAAACACACAGAAAGATGTTCATCAACATTAGTCCTTAGGGAGATACCACTATACACTTGTTAAACAGCTAAAATTTAATACATCGACCCAAGTGTTGACAAGAATATGGAGGAATCAAACCCTGCTAGTGGGAATGATAAAATTGTACAATCATTTTGGAAGGTAGTTTGACATTTTCTTAAAAGCGTGTACCTACCATATTATCCATCCCTTCCACTTCTAGGTATTTGCTTGAGAAAAATGAAAACATATGTCCATACAAAGACTTGTATACAAATGTTAATAGCAGTTTTATCTGTAATAGCCAATGACAAGAAACGATTCCGATTACAGGTGAATGAACTATATGGTATATCCATACAATAGGCTACTACTCAGCAGAAAAAAAAAAGGAATGAATTATTCATACATGTGACAGTACAGGTGAATATCAAAATAATAGTCTGAATGAAAGAAGTCAGGCAAAAAAATACATACTGTATGATTCCATTTGTATAAAATTCTAGAAAATCTAAACTAATTTATAGTGACAGAAAGTAGATCAATTGCTAAAATTTTATTCAGCTCAGTTATTAATGAAGGAACCAGTAAGATGTTTATATAGGTTCAAAGGAGACTTTGAGTAGGAGAGATTTATAGAGTGGTTTGTTAAAGGAATGTAGAAATGAATTTACTCATAGCTAAAAAAAAAAACAATAAATAGTAACCTTTACAGTTACTTTTTCTACTGGATAAAATCTATTTGTATTGTTGAATAAGAATCTATTTGCGTTGCTCTCAGATAAGAATCATTGTTAACTTGTTTTCTATAAGCCAACCTCCACTTACATATTCCTTAGTGGGGGTTGAGTAAAAGATACGCAGTGATTTCTTTTGACTATTTCTAAGTTCCAGATAAGTTTTCATCACATTGGTAACACAGATGATAGTTGTTAGTATAATGAAGGAAATACCAAAGGAAAGGTAAATTCCTTCTATGTTAAGTCCATGATAATTGAATACCTAATAACTTTTTTGTTTTTATAACATCATTAAGCAATGAACCATGTACTGTTTTGTGATTTTCCTCTTCTTGTTGAAGTTTTTGAATCATTATTTAATATTTTGTACATTTATCTTTCTTCTGCAATTTGATTGCAGGTTTTTTAGAGGATAGGGCATTTAGCTGCTTTGTATTCCATTTTACCTAGCATAGCACCTTAGGCACAGTAGAAATTCAATAAATAATAATTGATTTAATGTGGTGTTTTCTTGGAACTAAGCTATATATTTAAAAAATGGGTTATCTTCTTGCATCCTGACACAGGCATCAAGTTGCTAGAATTTTTATGTTCAATTTTTTATGTTACCTAGGCATCCATCAGTAACGGTATATTCTTTGTCTTTTTATTTTGTCTATTAGTGGTGATTTACTCCGAATAGAAGGAAAAACTCTGCATTCAATTTTAGATGAAGTTGTTTTCAAGCTTTTGTCAACTCCTAGCCCAGTCATAAGAAGTACTGCTACAAAGCTCTTACTGCTGATGACTGAATCCCATCAAGAAATTTTGATTTTACTGAGACTAAGTGCCTGCTACAAAGGTAGTGCATATATTCTTTCTTTCCTGGAGATTCTCAAAAAGAAATAATCATTTCTGGAACCATTATTTCTGGTGTATGGAAAACAAAATTCCTATTTTTTTAAGGTGTTTTTTAAATTCCAGTTGTTAACAGGCAATGTAATACTAATTTCAGGTACACAATTTAGTAGTTAAAGAGTGATGGGGATTCTTCACATCCTAAATCAAATGTGTATACTCACTAAGACAGGGCCACATTATGTGGAAATTTTTAAAGATTAGAACATTACGTTACGATGCATTTAGTACCCAAACTATTACAGTGGCCTTCAAAACATCCTTGATGATTTGGAAGGCACTATTTAGTAACTTACCTTGTACCGGTCATTACTTTGAACATTGTAAGTATTTTATGTTATAGGAATAGAGAGGGAAAGAAAGTGCCAGTAATAGAACTCTAATTGATATTGTGTCAGATACACATTTTTAAATTCCATAGATTTCTTCTATAGATGTGAATGTCCAACAGACTTCATTATAAAGGAATTTCACCTGAACAATTCTTCTCCCTTTCTTTTCTCAATAGAACTTACTCAGTTTCTTCTAGATACTTTACAATCGTGCTCGCTTCGGCAGCACATATACTAAAATTGGAACGATACAGAGAAGATTAGCATGGCCCCTGCGCAAGGATGACACGCAAATTCGTGAAGCGTTCCATATTTTATGCAGTTCCCCAGTGAACTGCCGCTCTTCGCGGAGTGACTCTGAGGAAACGGTATCGGTCGAAGGACAAAACTTATAAAAAAAAAAAATTGTGTAGATACTTTACAATCATTAATACTACTGAGAACTTGAGTTTTGAAGAGAGTATAAAGACATGGACAGAACCATATGGTGGCTTCCCCAATTATACACCCCAAGGGCATTTTACTTTATTTATATTGAATACATACATTATAATACATCATTCCGATGTGCTTAGAAATAGTACTTTATATCTTATACTAGTACTATGTTTCATTTTGTGATAAAAATGCAGTATTTGTAGCACTTCTCCTATAGTAATTGCTTAGTAACCTATTCATTTGCCCCAAATTACATATAATACTGTACATTTTTATTTAGCAATAATTTTAAGAATGACTAATAATGACCTGTTTAAATGCTTCCACAGTGTAGGCATTTATTCAGTATGTTATTATCTTTTTAAAAATATTTCAGTTTGAGATATTTACATTCAAACAGGAAAAAAGTTATCTCCATTCTTTGACTTAAAACAGTGATTCCGGGGGTGCCTGCGTGGTTCAGTCATTTGAGCATCTGCCTTCAGCTCAGGTCATGATCCCAGGGTCCTGGGAGTGAGTCCTGGATCGGGCTCTCTGCTCAGCGGGAAGCCTGCTTCTCTCTCTCCTGCTCCTCCTGCTTGTGTTCCCTCTCTCACTATCTCTTTCTCTCTGTCAAATGAATAAATAAAATCTTTTTAAAAAACAAACAATTCCACTTAACCTTTTTTTTTTAATTAAAGACGCTGAGTTGACAGCTTTTGCTTCGGATTCTACAAGTGGGCACATAAAAACTCTTAGGACAGAGAAATATCTTAAAGACCTCAATCTAAGAAGTCTTTGAGAAAAAGAAAAAGAAAAATCATGTGATTAATTTTGCTGTAATATTCATTTGTTTCTAAACCAGACTTTAGTCTGGTTTAGAGGTTTAAACCTCTAATTAATACCGATTATATAACAAATCATATTTTATTATTAAATGTTATACCTTTGTTATTCCATTTCAGGACTCAGAAATCTTCTAAATAAATATGAGCCTGGGACAGAGTTTAGTCAAGAACTTGGACAGCTAATTGCACTTTTAACCCCTAACGTCTATCAGGAAGTAGAAGAACAGGTAATAAATTATAAAAATAATTTGCATATATGCTAACATTTCAGTAAACATTTTAGTTTGAAAATACTGGAGAGTGGTAGGTAGCCTCTTGAATCTTTTATTTGCTGTCTCTTCCCCTTTCTTTACTTATCTCCCCCAACATTCAGAGCAGTCATAGTTTGATTGGGGAGGGAGTTTTTATAGACCAAAGTTTTAGTCCTAGAGTCTTATTTTTTTTTAGCCTGTTCAAAGAGTTCTTCATCCCCTTGAATGCTTGAATAAGGGAGGCCCAGCATAAGAAGTCAAGCAAACAGGGTAAAGCATTAAATAAGCAGAACTATAAAATCCTTATAAAAGGTGTAGAAGGGATATTAATTAAGGAGAATTCAGAGCTAATCAAACTATATCTTGAATACATTTTAGATATTGTCTGAGAGCCTAATGTATCTCCTTTGGGAGATCAAGTTTAATATTCTTAGACCTTACCTGTCCTAGACCTATGAAATTGTTTCCTCCTGCTCAGTTTATTAGAGAGAGAGATTAATACTTGTGCAGGCCTAATATTTTGGGAGATTAATTTCTAAAAAAGACTTTCATGGAGATGTCTTTAAATTAATTCTGGCCTTTAATTTCAGAAACTACATCAAGCAGCTTGCTTGATTCAAGCTTATTGGAAGGGTTTCCAAACTAGAAAGAGATTAAAGAAGCTTCCATCTGCTGTGATTACTTTGCAGAGGAGTTTCAGGTAAGATGTTTTGGTGAGAGGAATGATGATCTCAGAGTACAGCTATATCTTATTATACAATATAGCAGAGTAAAAACTTAGGATGTTTTCCCCCCAATTTTCTAATCTGTTTCTCTTACTCTTTTTTAATTGAAGTGTAGTTCACATATAATATTATGTGTCAGCTATACAACAGTGATTCAACATTTATATACACTATGAAATGATTATCACATCAGGGTTAAGTCTGGTTATCAGCTGTCACCACACCAAATGTATTACAGTATTTTTGACTATATTCCCTATGCTGTACTTTATATCCTATGACTTACTTATTTCATAACTGGGAGTTTGTACTTCTTTTCACCTATTTTGTCCATCCCCCTGCTCCTCTCTCCTCTGGCAACCATGAGCAGGAGGGGCAGAGGGAGAGGAATGTCAAGCAGACGCCATGTTGAATGCAGAACCTGATGCAGGGCTCGATCTCATAACCCTGAGATCACAACCTGAACCGAAACCGAGAGTCAGAAGCTTAACCGAGTACACCACCCACGTACCCCTTTGTTTCGTTTTTTAGATTCTACATATAAATGTAGAATCATATGGCATTTGGTTTTCTCTGACTTAATTTCACTTAGCATAATTCCCTCTAGGTCCATCTGTGTTATCACAAATGGTAAGATTTCATTCTTTTTTATGGTTGAGTAACATTCCATTTTATTTATATACCACATCTTCTTTATCCATCTATTGATGGACACTTAGGTTGCTTCCATATCTTGGCTATTGTGAATAATGCTGGAGTGAAGATGGTGTGCATATAACTTTTTGAATTAGTATTTTCATTTTCTTTGGATAAATACATATAACTGGATTTGCTGGGTTGTAAAGTATTTCTATTTTTAATTTTTTTAGGAACTTCCCTTCTGTTTTCCATAGTGGCTACACTAATTTACATTCCCACCAGCACTGCACTTTGGATTGCCTTTTCTTCACATCCTTGCCAGAGTTTTTTATTTTTTGTCTTTTTTTATTAGCCGTTCTGACAAGTGTGAGTGAAAACTCATTGTGGTTTTGATTTGCATTTCCCTGATGATTAGTGATGTTGAACATTTTTTTAATGTGTCTGTTGGCCAGCTTTATATGTTCCTTGGAAAAATGTGTATTCAGGTTCTCTACTCATTTTTTAATTGAATTGTTTGTGGATCATCTTTGGTGTTGAGTTCTATGAGTTCTGTATATATTTTGGTATTAACCCCTTATGGGATATAGTATTTGCAGATATCTTCCCCATTCTGTAGGTTGCCTTTTTGTTTTGTGAATATTATATCACTGTGTCTAAAAGCTTTTTAGTTTGACATAGGCCTGATAGTTCATTTTTGCTTTTGTTGCTGTGTCTGAGGAGACAGATCCAAAAAGTATTGCTAAGACTAATGTCCAAGAGTTTACTACCAGTGGTTTGTTTTAGGAGTTTTATGGTTTCATGTCTTACATTTAGGTTTTTAAACCATTTGGGGTTTATTTTTGCGTATAAGAAAGTGGTCCAGTTTATTCATTTGCATGTTCAATTTTCCCAGCACCATTTGTTGAACAGACTATCATTGTATATTCTTGCCTCCTTTGTCATAGATCATTGACCATATGTGGGTTTATTTCCTGGGCTTTATATTCTGTTCCACTGGTCTAAATATATTTGAGCGAGCACCATACTGTTTTGATTACTATAGCTTTTGTAGTATAGTTTGAAATCTGGGATTGTGATACCTCCAGCTTTGTTGTTCTTTCTCAAGATTGGTTTAGCTATTCAGAGTCTTATGTGGTTCCAAACAAGTTTTAAGATTCATTTGTACTAGTTCTATTAAAAACACCAATGTAGATAGGGACTACATTGAATCTGTAGGTTACTTTGAGTAGTATTTTAACAATATTAATTCTTCCAATCCATGAGCACAGTATATCTTTTCACTTATTTGTGTCATCTTCAGTTTCTTTCATCAATGTTTTACACTTTTCAGAGTATAGGTCTTTCACCTCCTTGGCTGAGTTTATTCCTGTATTTTATTCTTTTGATACAATTGTAAATGAGATTGTTTTGTTAATTTCTCTTTCTACTACTTCATTAGTAGTATATAGAAATACAACAAATTTCTATCAATTAATTTTATATCCTGCAAATTTACTGAAATCATTTATTCTAATAGCTTTTTGGTAGAACCTTTAGGGTTTTCTAACTTGGCGTTATATGCAACTGATGAATTATTGAATACTACATCTGAAACTAATGATGTACTATATGTTGGCTACTTGAATTTAAATTAAAAAAACTTGAGGGTTTTCTATATATAGAATTATATTATGAGGAAACAGTGATAGTTTACTTCTTCCTTCCCAATTTAGACACCTTTTATTTCTTTTTCTTATTTAATTGCTGTGACTAGGATTTCCAGAACCATGTTGAATAAACTGGCAAGAGTGGACATCCATGTCTTGTTCCTGATCATGGAGGAGACACTCTCGGTTTTTTACCATTGAATATGATGTTAGCTATAGGTTTGTCAGATATGCCCTGTATTATTTTGAGGTATCTTCCAACTATACATACTTTATTGAGAGTTTTTACCATAAATGACAGTTGAATTTTCCCAGATGCTTTTTCTGTATCTACTAAGATGATCATATGATTTTTTTCCTTTGTTGATGTAGTTTATCATGTTGATTGATTTGTGAATATTGAACCATCCTTGCATCCCTGGAATAAATCCCACTGGATCATGGTGTATGATCCTTTAATGTATTGTTGAATTCAGTTTGCTAGTATTCTATTGAGGAATTTTGCATCTATGTTTATCAGGGTTATTGGCCTGCAATTTTCTTTTTTTGTAGTGTTTTTGTTTTTGATATCAAAGTAAAGCTGGCCTTGTAGAATGATTTTGGAAGTATTCCTTTCTCTTAAGTTTTTTAGAGTAGTTTTCTACCAAACTCTTTAAATGTTTGGTAGAATTCACGTGGAAACCCACTGATCCTGGACTTTTGTTTGTTGAGAGCTTTTTTGATTACTGATTCGGTACCAGTATTAGTAATTGGTGTGTTAAGATTTTGTTTCTTCCTGACTCATTCTTGTAAAATTGCATACTTCATTTCTTCTAGGTTGTTCAATTTGTTGGCATGTAATTTTTTAGTTGTAACCTCTCTTTCATCTCTAATTTTATTTGGGCATCTCTCTTTTTTCCTTGATGAATTTGGCTAAAGGTTGATTAATTTTGTTTATATTTTCAGAGAAGCAGTTTTTAGTTTCATTGATCTTTTCTTTTTTTTATTTTACACTTATTTCTGCTCTTGTCATTATTATTTTTTCTTTGATTAACTGTGGGCTTTGTTTTCTTTTTCTGGTTCTTTTAGGTGTAAGATTACATGATTGTAGATTTTTCTTGTTTTTTGAAGTAGGATTACATTTCTCTAAACTTTCCTCTTGGAACTGCTTTTGTTGTATCCCATAGATTTTGGAATGTTCTGTTTCCATTTTTATTTGTCTTAAGGTAATTTTTAATTCTTCTTTGATTTCTTTATTGACCCATTGGTTATTTAATAGCATGTTGTTTAGCCTCCACATGTTTGTGTTTTTCCTGGTTTTTTTCTTGTAATTGTTTTCTAGTTTTATACAATTGTAGTTGGAAATGATGCTTGATATGGTTTCAGTCTTAAATTTGTTGAGATTTGTTTTGTGGTCTAACATGTGATCTGTTCTCAAGAATGTTCCATGTGCAATTGAAGAGAATATGTAGTTTGCTATTTGGGGATGATGATCTGTATATATGTTAAATCCCTCTAGTCTAATGTGTTGTTTAAGTTCACTTTTTCATTATTGATTTTCTGTCTGGATGATCTATTCATTGGCATAAGTGGGTTATTAATGTCTCTGCTATTGTATTACTGTCATTTTCTCCCTTTACATTTGTTAATGTTTGCTTTATATATTTAGGTGCTTCTACATTGGGTGCTTATATATATTTACAACTGTTACATCCTCTTGTATGATTTCTTCATCATTATGTAATGCCCTTATTTGTCTCAGTATGGTCTTTGATAATAAAGTTTATTTTGTCTGATATATGTATTTCTACTCCAGCTTTCTTTTCACTTTATTTGCATGGAGTATCTTTTCTTCATCCCTTTATTATCAGCGTGTGTGTCTTTAGGTCTGAAGTGAGTCTCATAGGCAGCATGTAGATGGGTGTTGTTTTTTTATCCATTTAGTTGCTCTGTGTCTTTTTTTGGGCATTAAGTCCATTTACATTTAAGGTATTTATGATGAGTATGTACTTACTACCATTTTGTTATTGTTTTCTGGTTGTTTTTGTAGTTCTGTTTTTTTTCTTTTTTCTGCGATTTGACGACTTTCTTTAGTGTTATGGTTGGCTGTCTTTTTATTTTTTGTGTACCTATTATAGATTTTGGGTTTGTGGTTACCTTGAGATTCATAACACTCTAATTATGGTGGTCTGTATTAAGTTAATGGTCAACTTAAATTTGAACACTAAAACACTCCCCATCACCATGTTTCTTGTTTTTGATGTCATATTTTGTGTGTCCCATAACTAATTATTGTAGGTACAGTTCACTTTATTACTGTTGTCTTTTAATCTTCATACTAGCTTTATAAATCGTTCTTCCACTATCTTTATATGTTTGCTTTTACCAGTGAGATTTTTTCTTTCATAAATTTCTTCTAGTTATGACCTTTAACTGCTTAAAGAAGTCCCTTTAATGTTTCTTATAAGTCTGCTTTTAGTGATGAACTTTAGTGATGAACTCTTTAACTTTTGTTTGTCTAGGGAACTCTTGATATCTCCTATTCTGAATGGTAATCTTGCTGGATACTCTTAGTTGTAGGTTTTTCCATTCAGAACTTTGAGTACATTATACAACTCCCTCCTGGTCTGCAAAGTTTCTGCTAAAAATCAGTCGTATATAGTTGTTCCCTTGTTACATAATTAGTTATCTCTTGCTGCTTTTAAGATTCTCTCTTGGGGTGACAGGGTGGCTTAGTTGGTTAAGCATCTGCCTTCGGCTCAGGTCATAATACCAGAGTCCTGGGATCAAGACCCGCATTGGGCTCCTTGCTCAGCAGGGAGCCTGCTTCTCCCTTCCCCTCTGCCTGCTGCTCCCCTGCTTGTACTCTCTCTCTCTGTCAAATAAATAAAATCTTAAAAAAAAAGTCTCTTTAATTTTTGACATTTTAATTCTTGTGTGTTTTGATGTAGACTTCTTTGGGTTAATCTTGTTTAGAGTTTCTCTGCTTCCTATACATGGATGTCTGTTTCCTTCCCTAGGTTAGGGAAATTTTCAGCTACTATTTCTTCAAATAAATTTTCTACCCCTTGCTCTAAACCTACTCCTTCTGAGACCCCTAATATGCAAAGGTTAGTACATTTGATGTTGTCTCAGAAGTCCTTTAAATTATTCTAATTTTTCCAAGTTCTTCATTCTTTTTGCTGTTCTGCTTGGGTGATTTCCACTACACTGTCTTCCAGACTGCTGATTGGTTCTTCTGCATTATCTAATCTGCCTTTGATTTCCTTCTAGTTTATTTTTCATTTCATTTATTGTATTCTTTAGCTCTGATTGGTTCTTTTTTTTTAATATTTTCTGTGACTTTGTGGAAGTTCTCACTGTGTTCATCCATTCTTATCTCAAGTTTAGTGAGTATTTTTATGACCATTACATTGAACTCTTTATCCAATAGATCATTCATCTCTGTTTCATGTAGTTCTTCTTCTGAAGTTTTTTCTTGTTCTTTCATTTGGACCATATTCCTCTGTCTCCTCATGTTGTCTGACTTTCTGTATTTGTTTTTATTTATTAGGTTGATCAATTCTTGGTCTTGAAGGAATAGCCTTATGTAGAAGGCATCCTAGAGGGCCCAGAAGCAGAGTCCTCCCCAGGTCACCAGAACCAGGTGCTACAGGGGTATTCCCTATGTGGGCTTCATTCTCTCACCTTTTATGATTGGGCTGCAACTCTTGTGGGCACACTGGTAGGTGGGGCTGTCTGCAGTTCCCCCTGACAGCCAACTTGGGTGAGTGCTGATCCAGGCCAATGCTTCCACTGAATACAGTGAAGCAAGATGTGTTTTTAGGAGGTGCTAGTCCCCCCCAATGCCACCTGCCAGTTTGTGTGGTGCAGGACAACAGTGAAGAAAAGCATGCGGTGCTAGCAGAGTAGATGGAGAATGTCAGAAATGAACACACCAGTACTACCATTCCCAGAGAAAGTCCCTACAGATCCCTGGCCCTCCAGCACACAGCCTAAAATCAGTCAGTAAATTTCCTTTTCATATGGCTGAGGCACTTTTTAAACTGCTGCTTTTGTGCTGGTTTTCAGAGCAATGAAGTTTGTGCATGGGACCTTTAAGAACAGTCTTGGTTTCCTATAGCCTCCCTGCTGTCCCAGAATTAAGCCCCACTGATTTTCAAAGCTGGACATTACAGGCACTTCTTCAGGCACATGTCCCAGGGAAGGGTTGTCTGATGTAGAGTTTGAACCTCTATATCTATGGTATCTCTCCCCCACAGATGTTTAACGACTGAACCACCCAGGTGCCCCCCCTTTTTTCCAGTTTTACTAAAAACTTTATTTAAATAAGATATAGGAACTTCTGTACTGAAAAAAAATATAGAACAAAAGCCACACATTTCCTTGTGTAAAGCCATATTGTATGATAACTAGAATACGGTTCAGCAAAGTGGCTAGAATTAAGCAATACTACTAGTACTGCACTAACTACTGCACCAGTAGTATGAGTCCCAACCAGATTGCATCTCTGTCCCTTCTATTCTTCTGAATGTGGCTTTTTCTTTATAACTTTAGCTGTGGAATAGCTAATCTTTAGGTTGTTTTCAGAGAGAGTTGCTATTATTTAGTTGAAGCCTTGTTTGTCTGGGGAAGGAGGTGAGCCTCAGGGTCCTCCTGTTCCACCCACTTGCTTCTCTGTTTCTTTTACTCTTGCTTTCATTCTTGTTCTGAAAACACATTTCTGAGTACCAGTACTCTAGTAACTAGATGTATTTTCAAAGCAAAGGACAAACAAAAATCTGATGGAACGAATACACAATCCTATTCACTTGATAAGACTTTTTTTGTGGGCCAAGCCTACAGAGAGAGGCAGTGATAGTCAATTATTTAGCCCTTAAAATAAAAAATTGCCTTAATTGTTCACAAATTATGGTAAAAACATGTATGAATTCATAAAGATTTTAGTATGTTCACCTGAGTTTTATCAATAGATATGGGATGGACAGATATGGTCATTTAGATAGGACACAGTTTGTCATTTATCTATTTGAAGTGGACCAAAAATGAAATACCAAAGACATGGCCCAGTTTTTTATGACAGACCCGTCCAGATTCTTAGAGCAATGAAAAGAATAAAACACACACATATACACACACATGCGCACAAATAAGTGACTTAGCTCCTAGTCATTTATGATGAAATGGCGCTATCACAGAGGTGATTTTTCATGCAACCTTAAACTTAAAGCTAAATTTTCGTTCACTAAAGTGAAACTTGCATATTCCAGAAGTCAGTTTTTTAAGAGAACTAAAACTAGTCTTTTAATAACTGCAGCTGCATTTCTCAGTTATAAAAGTGTTTTAATATAGTAAACTAAAATTTAGATTTAAGTCATTGATGAAAGTTTCCTTTAGAGAAGTTAGATTATAAATATGGAACATGAGTTTTGTTGTTGGTTTTTTTTTTAAAAGATTTTATTTATTTATTTGACAGAGAGAGAGAGATCATAAGTAGGCAGAGTGGTAGGCAGAGGGAGAGGGGGAAGCAGGCTCCCTGCTGAGCAGAGAGCCCGACCCGGGTCTCAATCCCAGGACCCTGAGATCATGACCTGAGCCGAAGGCAGAAGCTTTAACGCACTGAGCCACCCAGGCGCCCCTGTGTTTTTTTTTTTTTTAGTATATGTGCTGCCGAAGTGAGCACTGTGTTTTTTTTTTTTTTTAAAAACAAACATTTTTAAGATATATTTCAGTTGCCTAAAATATGCCAGAGGCTATGCTGGGTATTGGGAGAGTTAAACAGACTCAATTTTGTATCCCACCTTAGCAACATTGGGCTGAATGACTATGGACAAGGTGCCCAACCTCTCTCTGCCTCAAATTTCCCATCTATTTAATGGGGATAATTGTCTGTTACCTCCAAGATTAAAATAATATAAGGGGTTTTTTTTAGCATATTACCTAGAACTTAGAAGATTAATAGTGGGGAAAATGCGTATGGCACATTTTTTGCCTTTGAGGGTTTACAAATCTAGCTAGACAAATAGATATATTAAATAAATATTATTTGTGAGAGGCAGTTATAACCTATTACAGCATTGCTCAAAGTTCATTGTGTATCACAGTGTATGTATTTGAAAACATTTTTAAAATGATTTCTTTGGTCAAATAAATTTGGGAAATGAATACTTTGAGAGTCACAATGTTTGTTATTCTATTAAAAAATCTGAGATGTTCTTGGTAGAGCCCTGCCTTCTGTGGTGAAGGTAGAGTGTTTATGGATTCTATTTGCTATCATTCTCAGTTATCTGCCATCTTAACATTTAAAGGTACCCCTGTACCGTGGGTTCAGATATTTAATGTTTAGTCTCACAATAATTGTCAAATTTGCCGGTCTATTTTGTCTTGTAATATTAAAATCTGTATTTAAAAGTATCCCAGGATTACAGATTTTTGTCCACTTAGAAGTATATCTATGGAGTCTAATTAATGTTCCACTATTTTAAAATAGAAATTCCATTGCTTTGTATGACAAATCTAGTCCAGTTATAAATATTTCCATTAAAATTATTTTCCATTAAATTTTAGCTATGAAGCCAAAATTATTTAAATCTCACATTATAATTAATTTTTTTTTCCAATATTTTGAATTTGAAGTTTTAGGACAGATTGAAGTATAGTTTTAACCTTTGGGCTCTCTTTATTAATTTATTATTTTTTAATTTCAAGTTTGCTCAGGCTTTACCACCTTTTCTAGTTGAAATAGTTTATGCAAATTTTTCTTCCTTCCTTTATAACTTGGCTTTCTGCAAAGGTTATTTCTGTCTTTTTGTGGTCAGGTCGTTATCTCAGAATAATTTTTCCCTCCCATGTTTTTTGCGAGGGCAGGAGGGTGCGGGTAGGGACTGCCCGCCACTCATAATTATGGGCCCAGATACATCAGAGCTTTTAAATTCCAGCAAGAGGCACTCTTGTGTAGTCACACCTTTACTAATGCACTTTCTTGGGTGTTTCTTTTTTTATTTTTTATGATTTGTAAGTTACCTTTTGACCTGCCTTTTTTTTTTTTTTAAACTAAAGTATGGTTACATTAGTTTCAGATATATAGCATAGGGATTCAGTGACTATATACTTATGCTATGCTCACTACAAGTATATATAGCTACTGTACTGTCACTATATAATGCTATAACAATACTGTATTCCCCGTATTCCCTATGCTATCCCCATTCATCCCCATTACTTGCTCATGACATAACTAGAAGTCTGTACTTCCCACTCCCTTTCACCCATTTTGCCCTTCTTCTCACCACTTGGGGGTTTCTCTTCTTTGAATCATTTTTTATGGTCAGAAACTATTTTCTGTTACATACCAAGCAGGGTTTTCTGAAGCAGCTAACATCTATACCAGGTACCTTTGGGAAACCTCACAGCTACCTACCTTTATCATAGGGCTGATATTTTGGTGTCTTAATTGTACTTGTTTCACTTTGTAGGGGAAGAAAAAAAATTTCCCTCTACCATATTTTAGGTTCATTCCCTGGAAATTAGACTGACAAAAAAAGAGGGAAAAAGAATTAACAAAACACAGTTTATTAATGTGTGCAGTGCACATGATACAGAAGAAACCTTACATGATGAGTAATTCAAACGATTAGTTAGAGCATGGGCTTGTATAGCATCTTAACAAAGAATAATAAGGGCGCCTGGGTGGCGCAGTTGGTTAAGCAACTGCCTTCGGCTCAGGTCATGATCCTGGAGTCCCGGGATCGAGTCCCACATCGGGCTCCCAGCTCCATGGGGAGTCCGCTTCTCACTCTGACCTTCTCCCTTCTCATGCTCTCTCTCACTCTCTCTCTTTCCTAATAAATAAATAAATAAAATCTTTAAAAAAAAAAAACAAAGAATAATAAATTCATAAAGAAGTGACAGATAAAAAGAAAAGGATTTTAGACTTCCAAAGTCAGAAAATTATGGAAAGGTAAATATATTTGGGAAACTAATGGGATATGTGGGTTATTTGTCTAGGTCCATCTTGGCACTAACTTTCTATGTTCTTCATGGCCATAAAACTTCTTTGGGAGGGGGGATTTATGGCAGTCTTCATTTCTGAGACTTTCCTGCTCTTATCCAAAAAGGGAAGCTCTGGGAAGGCTCTTCCTACATTTGGATTCTCATTTGCCTTCAGCTCAAAATATTCTTTATGCCAGAGTGGCATATTCTGCTATACTTCAACTTCTCCTTGAAATTGAGCTTCTGAAGGGCAGACTATGTTTCTTCTCTGTTTCCCTGAGTGACAGTATCAAGCAGGCAGCAGTCACTCAGATAAATGTTTGTTGAGTTAATGAACAGAGCCTGTTAACTCTTTTGGCAGTCAACTCATATGGTACTTCCCCAGTTCATACTTACTATTCTCCAACAAAGGAATTCTTAGAGACTTCCTGATGTCTTGGTAGTAGTTTGGTCAACTCCCTCTTTGATGGTAAAAATTCGTGTTGATTAAATGTTAATTCATAAAATGTATTTATGTAACTTGTCTTGGGAATATATCTGACCACTCATTTCCTTTTCAGAAAAGCTCACAGATGCTAGATGGTCAAATGCCTAGTCTTTCTTAGAAAGAGACCATTAAATGAATGCTCGTTTAGTTTTTTAGTGATTAAAGAAACTCTTTAACTAGGACTACAGAGTACCTATCTGCTAGTAACTAACTAAAATGTTCCTAAGTGGGGGAAAATATTTAAATTCAAAATCACATTAATTCCTAATAAATGTTTTCAAACATGAAATTAAAGCATGAGAATTCAGAAACACACATATTTATAATTTATAGTCATTTCAATCTCTGAACCTCACTTTTCTTTATTTCTGTTTGCATTTTACTTCTGCCTGCATGCTCCATAGTCCTTTCATATTTTATTTTATAGCTATATTTTATAGCCTGCATGTTTTTTCCTAGACCCAGTTTTCTGACAGGTTAAATATCTTGCAATACACTTTTATTTTTATTTTTTGACTTTTTTTTAAGCTTTTATTTATTTATTTGACAGAGCGATTACAGGTAGGCAGAGAGGCAGGCAGAGAGGGTGGGGGAAGCAGGCTCCCTGCTGAGCAGAGAGCCAGATGCGACTTAATCCCAGGACCCTGAGATCACGACCTGAGCTGAAGGCAGAGGCTTTAACCCACTGAACCATCCAGGTGCCCCGGAATACACTTTTAATGATTACTATGTTTCTTATACTAATAGTAAATTTAAAATAATGATAATGCAATATTAGACATTCTAATCTGTAACCAATTAGGTAATTTAAAAGAGATCTTGTTTTAGGGTCAACTGTTCTGTTTTACCCTCCATAAGTAGGTAAAGGGTAAAACATACTTACCTGTATGCTGTGTACAATCCAGAATTTTGTGGGGAGAGTTCTAGAGGAGAGGCAAGTTTCCATCAGCCATTCTTTGAGAACATAAAGGCCCTTTACTTACTTCATTTCCAACTTTTTGGAAGAGAAGGAGATACTTAGAAAGTAAATGGCTAGCCCTACATACTCTCTAGAACTCCTCCTTTTGGCACACATACACTTTGAGGTCTTCTCTTCCTTTCATAATGGGGTAAGAAAGATATTTTGAAACCTTCGACTCTTGACAAAGTGTAAAGCCAAAAAAAAAAAAAAACAAACACTCAAATTATAATTGGTAGCACTTAAGAAACACTAAGAAAAAAAGCAAAAACCATACACACTCACACAAAATTCTTATCAAAATAATTTTTTGAGGGGCGCCTGGGTGGCTCAGTGGGTTAAGCCTCTGCCTTCGGCTCTGGTCATGATCTCAGGGTCCTGGGATCGAGCCCCACATCAGGCTCTCTGCTCAGTGGGGAGCCTGCAAAAAAAAAAATAATAATAATAATAATTTTTTTGAGTTTTCCTTTTCTGTTTTGAAAGATTTTTTAAATTGCTTTATGCTTGTTTTTCCTTTTCCAAAGAAACTGAATTAAACATCATTATAACCCTCTATAACTATGCCGTTTTGAAGTCTGCCTATCTACAAAGCTATAGCCAAGATACCTCATTTGTTGGCAGTTTAATTCTGGGAAAAGAATCTAAGAGCAAATGCTCTTGAGTGAGACACAAGCAAATTAAGTCTATAGAAATAAAATAAATAATATATCCTCTCTTTTCTTCTTATCCTTTTTGGTTTCTTTTTCTATGGGTATCTGAAGGCATTTTGAGTATATCCGTTATAGACTAATACTTGTGATCTCCTTACATAGTAATATAGGAAGCAATCAAAACTAGGTAGAGAGGCGCCTAGGTGGCTCAGTGGGTTAAGCCTCTGCCTTTGGCTCAGGTCGTGATCTCAGGGTCCTGGGATTGAGCCCCGCATCAGGCTCTCTGTCGACTCTCTGCCTGCCTACTTGTGAGATCTCTCTCTGTCAAATAAATAAAATAAAATCTAAAACAAAAACTAGGTAGAAATGGCTAAGGAGAAATTTTGGTAAATAAGAACAGGTAATATACAAATGCCAGTTAAATAATTTTTTGTGGCCACATGAAAATTTTCATAATTGGTTCTAATAATAATAGTTATTAGTCCATAACTGAGTAATAGGTAAACATGAAGAATAAAAAAATTATTCATAATCATTCTATGCAGCAAAAATCACTGTTGAAATTTTATTTTTTAATCATTTATTTTTTATGTACATGATACATATTTTTTTTTTTTTTTTTTTTTTTTTTTTTTTTTTTTTTATTAGAGAGAGAGACTGAGAATGAGAGGAGAGAAGGTCAGAGGGAGAAGCAGACTTCCCGCAGAGCCAGGAGTCCGATATGGGACTCGATCCCGGGACTCCGGGATCATGACCTGAGCCGAAGGCAGTCGCCCAACCAACTGAGCCACCCAGGCGCCCCTGATACATATTTTTAACACACTTTAGATGTCTTCTCTATCCTGATTTTATTTTCACTTGACATTAGATTTGGGTATTTTCCCAATTTGCTAAATATTTTTTGAAATTTTTATTTTTTTATGGTTCATAGAATCCTGTCCAGTGGATGAACCAATAATTTATTTATCCATTTCCCTACCATGGGGCATACAGTTTGTTTTCAACTTGTTATTGCTGTAACAAGTCTGCATATATATAATTACTAGTGAGGCTAAATATCTTTTCATATATTTCTTGAGTGGGTATATCATTTATGAAAAAATTGTGTATAAAGTACTTAATGTTTCTATCACAGATCTAAACGAACTAAGATATTGCTAAAGATAAATAAGCAGAAAGAAGAAGAGCACCACAGATTACAGCTGCAGCTTCAAAGACAGAGAGCCATGAGATTGTCCCGAGAATCACGGCTGAGTATGCTCGAAATGGTTCATCCAGGTGAGTGGCAATGTCAATTTTATAACTGTAAAAATGCTTAAAGTATCTTAATGAAACAGGTTTCCACTACCTGATGATTTTTTTTTCTTTTAATTTGGACCCTTTTCCCTGTTTATCCCTTCTCAGATAAACCCTATTAAATCTCAAGTCAAAAAATAAAAGCTACCTTTCTTTTTTTTTTTTCTTGATTAAGATCAATTAGTTGATGATGAGCAGTCTCTCTAGTTTTCTTAAATCTTTCAAATAAATTAGTGAAACATAGAAATATATGCTTAAAGATAATTTTCAGAGACGTAAAGAATCCCTTTGATCTTAAGTAAGGAGTTAGAATATTGCTACATTCTTAAATCAGATCTTTACCATTACCCCAGTATAAACCTTGTGACATCTTACCACTTTTGATACACTAAGCTGAAATTAATATTATAGTCTAGGAATCTGAATGGTTTCAAGATTTTTTTTTGGTCTTCCCCTTCCCCTCCTACCACTCATTCCCAGTGTTCTTACCTAACCTCTTATTTCTCTTTTTTTCCCTTAAATATAGATGTTTCCCAGGATCCATCTTTACCTCTCTCATGTTATTCTTCCTTTAGTATCCTATCCATAACTATAGCTTCAACTACCAATTGAGTGCTTAGCACACTCAAATCTTGTTTGCATCTTCACCTTCCCAAGCTCTAAACCAGCACTTCCTTTTTTTTTTTTTTTTTAAGATTTTATTTATTTATTTGAAAGAGAGAGAAAGAGAGCACACGTAAGCATACTAGTTGAAGAGAGGGGCAGAGGAAGAGGGAGAAGCAGACTGCCTGGTGAGCAGGGAGCCCAATATGGGCTGTCTCCCAGGACCCTGGGATCATGACCTGAGCCGAAGGCAGACGTTTAACTAACTGAACCACCTAGGTGCCCCTAAACCAGCACTTTTTACAAAATGAAATGTTCTTTATCTGCACTATCAAATATGGTTCTTACTGGCTATACATCACCATTGAGTACGTAGAATGTGGCTAGTGCATACAAGCACATGAATTTTTAATTTTACTTTATTTAAATTAAAGTAGCCATTTGTGGTTAGTGTCTACTATATTGGACAGCACAGCTCTCTAGCCAGCTCCCTATTGGACAGCTTTACTTAGATATCCACAGGCATCCCCCAAACTAGTTATTACCCACTCCTGCATTTCCTCTCCCTGAATTCCCCATCTCAGGTAATAGCACCAGCAATATACTCAGTTTCCCATCTGTGAGACATCCTAGAGTTTTCTTTCTCATATATAATACCTTCCAGAAAGTAAAAAGAAAGTCACCTGTAGTCATCTGTAGTACACAGCGTAGTTAACATACATGCATCTTGCCTTTCCTTCTGGTGGTATGGATTGAATTCCTAACCATGTACTTGTGATTCTTTTTTCTAAATAGTCGTGCTGTTGAATTTTTAACCCTTTCTCATTCCTTTGCCACAAAAATTGTATGAATCTTTTCTCTAAAGAATGTGCATAATCTGAGAAAGCTTTTGGAGTTTTTTGTTTCTGATATCTTAGAACCATTATAAAATAATAAACTTGGGGAAATTAATAAACAATATTTAAAGAAACAAATAAAAAGACTGTAAGATTATTGCTATTATCATTATCCTGATTCCAGAACTTGAGAAACCATAGCAGTTGAGTATGTTGTAATAGTGTCTGTCATCTTTTTAGGTCAGGTGGAAAAATATAATCGGGAAATAGAAGAGAAATCAGCATTGATTATCCAGAAACACTGGAGAGGGTACAGGGAAAGGAAAAATTTTCGCCAACAGAGGCCATCTCTCACGGAGTATAAAGCAGCTGTCATACTTCAGAGAGCAGTGAGTCTAATGTAGTAAAAAGATTACTGGATTAGAAGGCAAAAACATGGATTCAAACATGACCTTGTATATACATGCTGTAAAGTCTTGGTCTAGTCACTTAGGTTTTCTGAGACTTAGTTTCTATCTCTATAAAATAAGAACCTCCTTACCACTGGACTAACTGATTTAGACACTCAGTCCTCAGTACTTCCATAGAACCTTGTACATCATTTATCATACTGCAGTGTTAGTTAATTTTTTTTCTTTCTTTCTTGGGCTGTGACTGCCTCAGGGATAAGGAACTAAGTCTTACCTATTGTCGTCAGCTCTCAGCATGTGCTTGTTGTATGATTGGATGTTTACCCTACCTTTTTCACTCAGTTGTTATGTAAATGAGATGACCCAGTTTATGGGAAAGTATTTGTAAATTGCAAAGCCTGTACTTGTTCAGCACATCATAGTTTATTTTTTTAATGTACAGATAATATATTAGATATAACTGGATCACTATAATTCTTGAATTATAGAATGGGATTCTTAAATAATAATTTTTCTGGGATTTAGTAGTATTTATTGCCTTGTAAAAGCTTAGCACACAAGGCTATTTATTTCATTTAATGACCAATTTTCCTAACATCTGTTATTCACTTATACCTGTTAACTTTCATATTAGAATTTTAGGTCCTATAGCATTTTTTTTTAAACATTTTATTTATTTATTTGACAGAGAGAGAGATCACAAGTAGGCAGTCAGGCAGAGAGAGGGAGAAGCAGGCTCCCTGCTGAGCAGAGAGCCCGATGCGGGGCTGGATCCCAGGACCTTAGCCGAAGGCAGGTCCTGTAGCATTTTATAGTCCTTTATTGTTGAACTTTGGGTTAATTTCAGTTTTTCACAGTGATAGATTTTTGAATAGTCTCTTTGTTAATTCTCTATGATTAACATTTTACAAAGATTATTAAAAGCCACTCAAAAAATAGGATAGAGTACGTACTACAGAAATAGGAAGAGATCTATCTGCTGCATCCTTCTTCCTCATGCTTTTCTAATGATGTAGACTGTATGTGCAACAAACAATCCTGTACCATCACCAAACCACACCTATACCTGCATTTTATCCTCTGCTAAACAGGGCCATCTAAGAATTAACCCATGGATACCAGTGTTGGACATACTTCTTTTAGAGGAACCCTTGGGTCCTTTCTAATACCTTTACCTCATGGCTACCTTCCTTAAATTGGAATCACTACCTTGCCTATTTAGATAAGCCCAAAATTTTATAAAAGGGTCCTCTACTCTAAAGTGAGATACCCCAGTTTTTCCACCATTCCTTAAAGAAGCACAGAGGACTTTATAGGAGGATATCTGAGGGCTATGAAGGCAAAGTTATTTTGGCTTTCACACTTTTCTTTGGCATAAGACGAAAAAGATAAGTCACATCTGCCTCATCTCTCTCCCACCCCAAAGGAAAATGGGTCTCCACTGTAAGAACAAAAAGGGATGGGTTTAGTCTTTGTAACTTGCTACTAAAAATAATGGTGAAGTCAAAGCAAAGCTAGCCAAAAATAGAAAGATAAGAGGAATTCCTTTCAAAGAGGGAAAAGAGAAAGAAAAATTATGAAGTATAGAGAGGGAAGAAAAATGAAAATAGTAGAAAAAATTAGAATAAGGTAGTCAGTGGTCAGTAAATGACACATTTTGCTACATTTTGAAGTATCCTTTTCGAAGACATTCTATAGACCTGCATATAGACTGTGTCCAATACAGTACCCACTAACTGAGTATGTTACTACCTGAGTACTTGACTTGTAGCTAGTTGAAATTGAAATGTGCTATAAATGTGAAATGCCCACCACATCTTGAAGACTTAATAGGAGAGTGTGAAATAACTTTATTAATAACTTCTACATTGAATACATCTTGAATAATTTACGTATATTTACATATATTTAGTTATATTTACATAACCCAGTATATGCAAAATATTAATTTCACTTTTTTGCCTTTTTTATATGGCTACTAGAAAATTTAAAATTACACATGTGACTTCCATTATATTTCTATTTGAACTGCAGTTGATCTTGTTAAGAAAGAAGAAGGAATAATTCATTAGTTTCACTGAAAATAGTAGGAATATCATTTCATTGAACTTGTTCCTTAGAAGGAACTGGTTTTCAGTATTTTTGGCAGGAAAAGGCCAGAACTGGAAGAAAGACCAGAGCTGTTGTTTACCTTTTTCCCTCCCTTATTTTGTGCAAAAGCAGAGGCATTTTTTCTCATGTAGCTAGAAATTGAAAAAAACCCTGTGTAAGCTTGCTAATTTCAAATTACACATCCTTCATGTAGACAACTTGGAGTTCTCTGTAGTGGCATAGTAGTGTTGAAATTAGATTTGAGGAATTAGTTGCATTTTCCCTTTTAATGCTTCAGGATTTCCTTCTCTTGCTTTCTCATCTCTTAAGCTCAGTGGGAAGGTGATCTTCACTGGTGTCTGGTCTCTAGGGCCAGAATGATGGCAATTCTTGCTACTTGATTATAGCAGAAAAGTATTATAGCATTATATACATATCCATCACAGATTGACCACAAAAACACTTGGTAAAACAAACCATTAACAGTTGAGAAAAAACGGGGAGAGAAATCTAATTTCAGAGACTTCCGAAATGACAAACAATGAAGAAAAGGTCCAGGTGGGCTTTTTTGATCTAGGGGCAGAGATTCCTCTGTTCTGGTACCTTAATTCTGAAGTTCCCAGCATAGTGTGATAAGCCAAGCGTGGTTCTAAAAGCAGAAGGGTAGAGGAGAGAGAGAAAGAGAAGCAAGGAAGAAGAATCCAGTAAAGGGAAGAATACAAGGAAAAGAGAGAGTCAACAGGAAGATGCAAGTATAGTTGAAAGCTCCAGTAACATACTAAAATAGGAGTATTAGGGAAATTTTATAAACTGAGTGAGAAGACCTCCGCCCTGTTATTCCGCCCCCTCCCACATAGGTCCCAGTTTGCTGTCACCAGGCTTATCTCCTGCAAACAGTAGATTGAGAGTATTTTCTTTGAGAAATCTGAGAAAAGTTGTAAATACACTCAACAATGAGTGTATTCAAAGAAACAGCTCAGTTCAGTAGTTCTGTATTGAAGTATGGTAGATAAACCCTACCCACCTGCCCAGAATTTCTAAACACCTTAGAGATTACTTTTAAAAATTAGCTCAAAGTATCATTGGATATCTGAGAAAAGGTGAGCCCAAAATAGAATAAAACTACTTGATGGAAATACAAACATTGCAGGGGTGCAAAACCTTATACAAAATCTATTATTTCCTCAGAGCTAAGAGAGGATAATGCGTGAAACAAAACCAAGATGCTACATAAAAGGGAACAAATAGAATAAACATTGGCAGAAGAAAAAATGCAAGACCTAACAAATGAGCTAGGGGGAAAAAAGTTTGGGAAATCCAGAGAGCAGGGCAAAATGAAAAGATAACCAGTCCAGGAGGTCAAACATTCAAACTTGAAACAAGAAACAAAAAAAACCTGAGGAGAGGAAATCAAGTAATTCAAGATTTCCCAGAACTGAGTGTTACAAGTTTTAGGTTAAAAGGACTGACGAAATCTTTAATATAAGGATAGAAACATACCCACATTTATTTTACATTACTATGAAATACACCGGTGACACATATACTTCTCAGTAGCAACATTGGAAACTAAAATGTATTGGGGTAAGGCTGTTACATATTTGAGGGAAAATGATTTCCAACTAGAATTCTACACACAACCACACCATTGGTTTAAGGTAAGGGTAGACTAAGACATTTTCATGCATCACAAAGTGTTTAAAAAGAAGAAGTAACCCAAGAAAAAAGACAATGTGGAATATAAGAAAATTCAAAGGAAAGATGAAAAGGAGTCACCAAGATGCTCGTGAATGCGGATCTCAGGATGATACATATGCATCAGGCATAAAGAATAGTCATTCCAGATTTGAGCAGGTCAGAAAGCTCCAGATGTATGTCCAAGAAAATAAATTCGATAGAATGCCTGATATATATATATATATATAGATATATATATAGATATATATATCTATATATATATATATATTTTAAAGATTTTATTTATTTGACAGAGAGAAAGAGATCACAAGTAGGAGGAGAGACAGGCAGAGGTAGAGGGAAAGCAGGCCCCCTGCTGGGCAGAGAGCCCGATGCGGGGCTCGATCCAAGAACCCTGAGACCATGACCTGAGCCGAAGGCGGAGGCTTTAATGCACTGAGCCACCCAGGCACCCCTGCCTGATATATTTTAATATATTAAGCATTAGGACAGTTTAGATAAATAATTAACGATAAGAAAAGCATAGAAAAGTAAGCACAGGGAAACACCACTTATTAATTCTAGAGAAAATAAAAAATGAACGAAAAAGGAAAAGTAAATCATACGTTATATGGTTCAAAATTGAATGGCCTTTATGTAATCATAATTATGTAAACACTGAACATTGATTTAACTAAATTTGTAATAATATTGGTTGTTTGGGGCTATGGAAAGTATGTGGGAAGGCAAGCAATGAAAGAGAGTCTTATAACTTTCTTCATACAGGAAAGTCAATGATAGAAAAATGATAGAAAAGTAGATGGACAGGAGGGCATGTATTGCATGGAGCACTGGGTGTGGTGCATGAACAATCAATCTTGTAACACTGAAAAAATAAAATAAACATATTTGGGGGAAAAAAAAAGAAAAACCTGAAAGAGTTAAAAGTTGTTGTCTTTGAGGGAGGGGGCAGAGAACTCTAGGGTTTTTTGGTAATACTTATAAAACTGACACTTTAAACAATAGAATTACATCAACAAATTTTTTTCTGGAAAGCACTGTATAGTAAAATATTTTACACTTTATGAGCCATAGTCTGTTGCAACTGTTCAGCTCTACAGTTGTAGCACAAAGGAAACTGTAGGCAATACACAAGCATGAAACATTAATAATATGTTATTTGTAGGCACTGAATTTTGAATTTCGTATAATTTTCACATGTCACAATATATTCATTTCCTTTTTGAACTTTTTAACCATATAAAAGTACAAAACCATTCTTAACACTTAAGCCATGTAAAAACAGGCAGCAGGTTGAATTTGGTTTGTGGGCCATAATTTTCCAACCTCTTCCTTAAAGCGATGTGAAATATGACTTTGATGAAAATAAAAACTACAGGGAAGGGAGAAGAGTGGAAAAAAATAGGCAGAATAATTTCAAATTTTCTCCAAATCTTGCCTGTTTCAAGACTTCTTTTATTAGGAGTTCTTTCTGAAGGACATGAGCAAGAACATTCAGAAACTATGTTGATCAGTTGCCCCATACTTTACAATTTTATTATATCTTCTCATTTAAGCTTTTTCTTACATACTGTCCCTTTGACCCTCACATTTTTCTAATCTAAGTAGAATCGGGGTTTGTGTTTTCTATAGACATATGAGTCCATCCCGTGGAGATCAAGTGACTTGCCCAAAATCATACACAGTTTATAAGGGACGAATATTGAGACAAGAACTTATTTCCAGTTTTTTCCTCTTTATTGCTTACTATACTATGCCCCAAATCGTAGTTTATAAGGGACTAGAATTGAGAGAAAAACTCACTATTTTTTTCTCTTTTTTGCTTTCCATACAAACAAGAATATATCCTTGTAAAATATGAAAACGCTGCAGAAGAATATCATTAAAAAGTCATTGTCTTCCCTCACTCCCATCACAGTCCCATCCCTCTCCCCACGCACACTCAAGAGTTAACAACTGTTATAATGTTGTTGCTACCGTATGTTGTAGAAGAAAAAAAGTTCTGTTTGTCAGGAATGAAAAATCACAAATCTTTTTTTGCCCCAGACTCTTAAATTCCTAGACAAGTGTCGTAAGAAAAAGAAGCTATTTGCTCCTTGGCAAGGACTTCAAGATGTCACTGATGCACGCAGAGTTGAACTGAAGCAACAAGTGGATGACTATCTCAGAAGACATCCGGTATGCAGGCTTCTGTGCCATGATATCAGTGTTACATTTTTCCAGTGCATGATATTCATGCATTTGTGTTTCTCTTGATATAAAGTTAATACAGTGGCTTTACCATAGAGTTAAGAGATTTGGAATCTTATAATTACATGGGCCATAATGTAATCAATAGGGAAGGAGCCTGCTTCAAATCAGTTATTTCCTACACTGTATCAGCAAGACATGGTCATTGTTTTTTTCCAATAGTATGTAAAACTATTGATTCTTTTGAAGCTTCCACAAAAAATATATATAACTTCCAATCAATAAATATTCATTGTTAACGTGTATACCCAAACACATAAAATGAACATGTGGGAATTGACATCTGCTATTAATGAAACCATTAATGAAACCCCAGGAGCTAATATTATAAAACATTGAGTCTTTGCTTCTTATGATTTTATCACTGTAATACTGCTAACACGTTTCTCCCAATAGAAATGTCCATATCTTTTACTTTCTATGATTATAGTACTACAGATCAGGTGTTATTTGCTTTTCCCTTATGAGGTTTTTTTTTTTTTTATTTTTAAGATTTATTCACCTGTTTAATAGAGCGAGTGTACGCGGGGTGTTGTGGTGTGGGCAGAGGGGGAGGGAGAGAAGCAGATTCCTTGCTGAGTGCAGAGCCCTATGTGGTGGGCTTGATCTCACAACCCTGAGATAATGACTTGAGCCAAAATCAAGAGTCAGATGCTTAACTGACTGCACCACTCAGGAACTCCTCCCTTCTGAGCTCTTGACCTTATGCTCCTATATGTCTTTGAAGATCATTTTCCTTTCTGCATTTAGTATAACTCATCACCCCATCATTAATTTTAATGACCTGTATTACTTCTAGTCATCTCCACTTTTCTCTTGGTGCCTTTTCCATACTTCCATACTTCACTAATTTTATGGGTAAAGTTGGGAGTTTATACACTTCAGCCAATCAGAATTCCTACAGCCCTCATTTGAACTAACCACTGATGAAAGTGCTGTTTGGTACTTTTCACATCCATTTTCTTGTATTTCTACTGTTTGTCTCTGGGTTCTCTCTCTCCCTCCTCCCTGGCCCTGCCTCCCCACATATACATTTTTCTCTGACTCTGTCTCCAAAATCTGAAGGCTCTGGGTGACCAATGTTAGAGTTTAAGAGTAATGTTTTCATTACAATCACTGTTTTCATTCAGAGCTCCCAAAACTAAAGGGCTTCATGCAAATAAACAACCCCCCAAAACCCAGGAAAAAACCTATATAAATGGAAATTAGAGTACTAATATATTATAGCTGAACATGTATCTGATAGATAAGCACTGGAACAAGGGGCATTGGTAAAAGCAGAATTGAACAACAAGGTCCAATTGAGGAAGCCTGAATAAGGCCTCCTATGTTTCCCTCCTACTAATCTGAATTTAAGAACCCACAAACTAATGTAAGCCTATGAAGAAAAAGAAAATAACAAGCCTGCCCTTATAAGTCAGGCCCTCTGTGGTTACCACGTAGAGATAGACAATAGAAAGAACTTCTGACTTCTACTTCTAACCAAGATGGAGTAACAGAGACTGAATTTTACTTACTGCCTAAAACTACTGGAGGAAAAAAAGATAAATATGAAACAATGGTTTCTAAGACCATGGAAGTCAGACAATGAAGGTTAATAATTCCTGAGAGGCAAGATGGAGTAAAAGGGACTGCATTTACTTCCGGCCTAAAACAACTGGGAAACAAAAAAGATAAAATACATGAAACAACTGTTTTTAAGATCATCGAAATCAAACAAAGAAGGTTAGTAATTCTTGAGAGGGAACAAACTGTGCCCTGTGATGGCCCTAGCTTATTGTCCTGAGATAGTTTCTAGGTCACAGCACAAGGAGGAAAGAAGAGGAGACCTTTGGGATCCCTGTGCTGAGGATATAGAATTGAGAGTCTGAGGAGAACAAGGCAGCTAGATTTCATAGAACAGAGTACAGAGTGAAAAGATATACAAAGAGCACCCCAGATATCTGCAGAATATTCTCCTTGAGTAGGAGTCTGATTAGTACATGTATATAAGGAAACTATGCAAGACTAAGGAAATAGTTGTTTTCAAAGATAGGAGGGAACAATGCCTCGTACTCAACACAGGTCCAAGAATAGCACATGCTCCCATCAAACAGACTGGAAAAATTTAATTCACAGGGTATCAGAAGAGTACTTAGGAAGGTCTTGCCTTAGTAGTAGAGAGTAAATAGTGTAGACTGATACGTTCTGCTTAGACAAATCATAAAAGAGTCAAAAAGATTTTAAAAATTTATGTAATTTAACCACATCCCAGAAAAAGACTCAAGGTAAAAGTTACAATGTCTTGTAGCCAATACAAGATTAACAGGCATATATAGAGGCGGGAAGACATGATCCATGGTGAGGATACTTAATCAAACCAATCTAGAGACTACACAAATGTTAGAATTACAGAGAAGGAAGTTCATATATTTGAATTTTAAGTAGGGATGTGGAAGATACCAAAAATACCCAAATCAAACTTCCAGAGATGAAAATTTCAGTGTTTGATATGAAAAATGCACTAGATCATTAGTAGCAAATTAGACATTGGTGAGTAAAATGTTAATACAGTCAAAGGCATAGTAGTGTATACTATATAAAATGAGACACGGAAAAAAATTTTTAATTGAAAAGAACATTAGTGATCTATGAAACTGGCCAAATAAATGAATAATTGGAGTTTCTGAGGAAGATGGGAAGGAAAAATAATACCCCAAAACTTTCCAAACTATAAATTTACCCCCAAGTCAATGAAAGCACAGGCACATGAAAAAAAACCCTATGCCACGACATATGATGATCAGATTCCTCAAATCAGTAATAAAGTAAAAATATTAAAAATAGAAAAATAAGAACATATTATGTAAAGACAGATAGAAATGACAAATTTCTCAGCAGGAAGAGTTCAGGTAGGAAGACATCTTTAAAGTTTTGAAAGGAAAAAACCTATCAATGCAGAATGCTTTACCTTAAAAAATTATTTTAACAACAAAGACAAAATCACTTTTTCGGACAACAAATGATGAACTACTATGTCACCAGCATATTCACACTACCAGAAATGTTATATCCTTTAAGTTGTAAAGGATTTAAGATTTTTCTCAAAAATGATACTAGGAAAATGACAACACAAGAGGTCCCAAATTAAGAACACTGGAAATGGTAACAACATGGGTAAATACATGACTTTTTCCTCATCATTTAAATCTTTATAAAATGTAACTGATTCTTTAAATCAAAATATCAAGTGTTCTGTAATGCATACTAGAGGGTAAATATTTCCAGTTTTGTAGATGTTATAATCTTTATTGCAATTACTCATCTCTGCAGTTGCAGGTTAAAGAGTTAGATAATATGTAAACAAATATGTGGCTGTATTTCATTTTTAAACTTCATTTTCAAAAATAGTTGATTTTAGTTTGGTCCTTGTTGGAAACAAAAATAATAGCAATGTTTAATGGTATTTGTAACATATGTAAAAATATAGTGCTTAGCAACAATAGTATAAAAGCCAGGAGGAGAGAAATAGATGTATACTATAGAAATGTCTTTTTCTATATATGAAGTGAGATAATATTACTTGAAAATAGATTGATAAGTTAAAAATGTATACTATGTATCCTAAAGCTACCAATAAATAAATAATAATTAAAAAACAAAAAAGGCACAGCTAATCTATAAAGGAGATGAAATGGAATAATAAAATATAGTTGAGTAATCAAAAAGAAGGCAGAAAAGAGGAAACATAAGGAAAGTGATGGGGAAAATGAAAACAAATATGACCATTGATAGACTGTTATCAATAATTATAATAAATGTAAATGGTCTGAATACCCCCAATTAAAAAGCAGGGATTGTCAGATTAAATAAAAAAGTAAGACTTAAAAAAAACTTAAAAAAAAAAAGTAAGACTTGATTATATGTTGACTATAAGAAACGCACTGTAAATATGAAGAAATAAAAAGAGTAGAACAAAATGTGCAAACACAAGTGAAAAGAATCCTGGAATGACTATGTTAATATCAAAATAGATGTCCGAGCACTATTAGCAAAATATTACCAGAAGTAGAGAAAACAATTTCTGATAAACGATAAAGGGTTCAATCAAAAGGATATAAGAATCTTAAATGTTTATGCATCTAATAACAGAACTTTAAAATACATGAAGACAACATGGATGAACCTTGAAGACATTATGCTAAGGGAAATAAACCAGACACAAAAGAACAAATATTGTATGATTCTACTTAGAGCAGGTACCTAGAATAGAGACTGAAAACAGAGTGGTAGTTTCCAGGAGCTAGGGGTGGAAGAATGGGGATTTAGTGTTTAAATGGTATAGAATTTCAGTTCGGAAAGATGAAAAAGTTTTGGAGATGATTATGGTGATGGTTGCCCAAGAATGTGAATGTATTTAATGTCACTGAACTATACACTTAAGAATGGCTAACATGATAAATTTTATATATATTCTGCCACAATAAAATACATGAAGCAAAAACTGGTAGAACTATGATGAAAGAGAAAGCACAATTATAGTTGGAGATTCCACTACCCATCTCTTAACAGCTTATGCAATAAGTAGACAGAAAGGCAACAAGAATATAATAGACTTGAATGACACTATTGAATACCTTGGCCTGATGGACATTTTTAGAATACTCCATGGAATGACAACAAAATAAACATTTTTGTCATGTGCACACAGAATTTTTATCAAGGTAGATCATGTTCAATGCTATAAGACAAATCAATAAACTAAAAAAGACTGAAATCATACAAATAAGTTATCTGACCATAATGAAATTAAGTTTGAAATTAATAACAGAAAGATCTCTAGATATATCATCCCCAGATATTTGGAAACTAAACAACATACTTTTAAATAACCAAAGGATCAAAGAAGAAATAAAAAGGGAAATTAAAAAGTATTTCAAACTGAATAGAAGCACATTTCAGAACTTATGGATTTCCCTAAAGCAGTATTTGGAGGGAAATTTATTTTGCTGAACATCTATATTAAAAGAAGGCTCAAGTCAAAGACCTCAGCTGATAAATTAAGTGATTAGTAAAAGAACAAGTTAAACCCAAAGTAAATAGAAGAAAGGAAATAAAAAGATCAGAGTGAAATTAATAAAATAGGAAATAAAGACAATAGAAAAAAATCAGTAAAACTTAGCTATTTGAGAGGATCAATAAAATTGATAAACTTGTAGCCAGACTAATCAAGAAAAAGAGGAGATACAGATTACCACTGTCAGGGATAAGAGAGATGACTTCCTTATAGAAGGATAATAAGGGACTATTATAACAACTTTATATGCCAATAAACTTGATAAATCTCATGAAATAACTTCCTTTAAAGATAAGAATTACTGGGCGCCTGGGTGGCTCAGTTGGTGAAGCAACTGCCTTTGGTTCAGGTCATGATCCCAGAGTCCTGGGATCTAGTCCCACATCGGGCTCCCCGGCTCCCCTGGGAGTCTGCTTCTCCCTCTGACCTTCTCTCTCATGCTCTCTCTCACTGTCTCTATCTCAAATAAATAAATAAAATCTTTAAAAAAAAAAAGATAAAAATTACCTAAGCTTACCCAAGAAGGAAGAGAAAATGAATAGCTCCGTATCTATAAAGGTAACAAATTGTTAAAAAAAAAACAAAAAACAAAAAACACAGGATTAAAAAAAAAAATCTAGGAAAAACTCCAGGATTAGATTGCTTCCATGGTGAATTTAAGGAGTAAATAAAGCCAATTCTATATAAAATCTATCAAATTGAAGGGGAGGAAATACTTCTCAGCTCATTTTATAAGACCAACATTATTCTGGGTGCCTGGGTGGCTCAGTTGGTTAAGCAACTGCCTTCGGCTCAGGTCATGATCCCGGAGTCCCGGGATCGAGTCCCACATCGGGCTCCCAGCTCCATGGGGAGTCCGCTTCTCACTCTGACCTTCTCCCTTCTCATGCTCTCTCTCACTCTCTCTTTCCTAATAAATAAATAAAATCTTAAAAAAAAAAAAAAGACCAACATTATTCTGACACCATAACCAGAAACATGACAAGCAAAGAATTTCAGAACAATATTTTTCATGCATAGATGAAAAAATTCTAAACGATACTATAACAAGTTGAATTAGTAATATATTAGAAAGTTAATGCATCATGGGTTTATCTCAGGGATACAGAACTAGTTTAACCTTTGAAAATCAATTAATGCAATTCACCATATCAACAGACTAAGAAAAACAATATCATCATAAAGCAAGGTAGGAATAGAAGGAAACTTCTTCCATGTCATAAAAAAAATATCTACAGCTGACAATGATGAAAGACTGGAAAAGGAAAACTTCTTTCCTAAAATCAGCTTTCTTTAGGAAAGCTTCTTTCCTAAAATCGGGAATAAGACAGGATATCATCTAGTACAATCAAAATCTCAGCAGGTCTTTTTTTCTTTCTCTCTTTTTTTTTCATTATTAACTATAATGTATTATTTGTTTCAGGTGTACAGGTCTGTGGTTCATCACTCAACACACAGCACTCACCACAACACATAATCTTCCCACCCTAGCCACCTAGCTAGGTGACCTAGGTCACCTCGCCACCCAATCCCTTCCACCCTCTTCCACTCCAGCAACCCTCAGTTTGTTTCCAGAGATTAAGAATCTCTTATGCTTTGTCTCCCTCTCTGGTTTTGTCTTATTTCATCTTTTCCTCTTTTCCCCTATGATCCTCTGCCTTGTTTCTCAAATTCCACATAGTGATATCACATGATAATTGTCTTTCTCTGATTGATTTATTTCACTTAGCATAATATCCTCTAGTTCCATCCACTTCATTGCAAATGGCAAGATTTCATTTTTTGATGGCTATATAATATTCAATTGTGTGTGTATGTGTATATATATATATATATATATATATATATATACACACACACACATCATCTTCTTTATCCATTTGTCTGTTGATGGACATCTGGGTTCTTTCCATAGTTTGGCTATTGTGGACATTGCTGCTATAAACTTAGGGTTACAGGCGCCCCTTTGGATTACTACTTTGTATCTTTGGGGAAAATACCCAGTAGGGTTTTTTTTTTTTTTTCCCCAAATTTATTTTAATTTTTCAGTGTTACAAGATTGATTGTTCATGCACCACACCCAGTGCTCCATGCAATACGTGCCCCTCTCGATACCCACCACCAGGCTCACCCCCCCCACCCCCTCCCCTCCAAAACCCTCAGTTTGTTGCTCAGAGTCCACAGTCTCTCCTGGTTCAACACCCCCTCCGATTTCCCCCCATTCGCCCTTCCCTTCCTTCTCACGATGCCCTCCATGATTTTCTTTATGCTCCACACGTAAGTGAGACCATAAGATAATTGCCTCTCTCCACTTGACTTATTTCACTCCGCATAATCTCTTCTAGTCCTGTCCATGTTGATACAAAAGTTGGATATTCATCCTTTCTGATGGAGGCA
>CM052799.1:136298420-136402669 GCA_028533885.1 Nasua narica
GTCTGGAATTGTGATGCCACCAACTTTGGTTTTCTTTTTCAACATTCCTCAGGCTATTCGTGGTCTTTTCTGGTTCCATATAAATTTTAGGATTATTTGTTCCATTTCTTTGAAATAAATTGATGGTATTTTGGTAGGGATTGCATTAAATGTATAGATTGCTTTAGGTAGCATAGACATTTTCACAATATTTGTTCTTCCAATCCATGAGCATGGAACGTTTTTCCATTCTTTGTGTCTTCCTCCATTTCTTTCATGAGCACTTTGTAGTTTTCTGCATACAGATTCTTTGCCTCTTTGGTTAGGTTTATTCCTAGGTATCTTATGGTTTTGGGTGCAATTGTAAATGGAATTGACTCTTTAATTTCTCTTTCTTCTGTTTTGCTGTTGGTATATAGGAATGCAATTGATTTCTGTGCATTAATTTTGTATCCTGACACTTGATTGAAATCCTGTATGAGTTCTAGCAGTCTTGGAGTGGAGTCTTTTGGGTTTTTCACATAAAGTATCATATCATCTGCAAAGAGTGAGAGTTTGACTTCTTCTTTGCCAATTTGGATGCCTGATTTACATTAAATTTTAAGAAGCGCTGACCTAGGCTGCTTTTAAAAATTCAATTGTTGTGGCGTACCTCTAATTTAATTATCCTGGGTTGAGTACCAACCGTCAATGTTTTTTAAGAGCCCTTCGAGTGATTCTAATTTGCAGCTCAGGTTGAGAAACTACTACTTGTTGAGTTTTGGTATAGAAAGAATATCCACAGGGCCCCTGGGTGGCGCAGTTGGTTGAGCGACTGCCTTCGGCTCAGGTCATGATCCCGGAGTCCTGGGACCGAGTCCCGCATCGGGCTCCCAGCTCCATGGGGAGTCTGCTTCTCACTCTGACCTGCTCTCTCTCACTCTCTCTCTTTCCTAATAAATAAATAAATAAAATCTTTAAAAAAAAAAAAGAAAGAATATCCAGTTTTCTGAAGGTTATTAAAATGTTCCTCTATTTTCTAATGACCTGAGGCTATATTTTCCTCAAATGCTTTGAGCAAAACAACATATCACAATAGATTGAATACAGAAGCAGATATGAGAATCCAATTTTCTTCTCTTAAGCCGAATATTAAAGAGCTTTGCAAAAATGTAAAAAAGTGCCCCTCTTCAAAACTTTTGTTGAGAAAACATACTTATATTCCAAAAAATATTTTTATGTTAACATGTAATACATCATTATTATTACTTTTTAATGCGTCATTAAATAACTATTTTTAATATTTGTTTTATTCTTTTTTATTATGTTTTAATTCTAATATGGTAAACATCAAGAGAAATAAATAGTAGTTTGCTGGAGCCTTCTCTTAGTGGCTTTTACTAAAGCTGATTGTTAAGTTTTTTGGGAATCTTATGAACTAGTATAAATATAAGAATAAATTATATAGAGAGGATAAGAATAAATTATAAAGAATAAATTATATAGAGAGGATTCAAAGATGTTGGAGTAGTAAGCACCCAGAATCTGTTCACTCACCTTGACAAAATTTGCACTGGCAGAATATGTCATGTGACTATTTTGGAACTCCTGAGTCTATGGAAGGTTCACAACTTCTAGGGGGAGATTTGGAAGATAAATTGCAGTAAATTTTAGTCAATTTCAGCTGTAAGTACAAGAGCAACTGCCTTTCCCTCCAGCTTGCATACAGTTAGTCCGAGTCAGGGTGAGCAAGAAGGACCCTGTCCTCCAAATACTGGTGATCTGTTCCTTGGTCAATGACAAAAAACAGGGTGGTCATTGTTGTTTTACCTATCCCAATTATTGCAAGTCACTCCCCCTCTGGCTGAAGTGACTTACCAGGGATTTTTAAGAGGTGGCACCCCTTTTTACCCTCCTTTCATTTTTTCTTTTTCCCCTTTTGGAAGCCAGACATTAAAAACTAGGACATTCAAAAGCCAACTATACATGAAAATGGTCTATCCACTTTATGGAAGCCCTCTTGAGAGCCTATAGAATGGTGCCTTATATATTTTTTTAGTCTATCGACTATGCATTACACACTTCAAAGTGCTCGATTAGTAATTGTTAAATAACTGAGTTCTCAGCATTTGGCTAAATGTCTATTACATCAGATGTTTAACCCTAAAATACACTGTTCATTCAATGAATACGTTTAAGCATTTATGATATAAAAAAGGCTGTGCTAAATGCAAAGGATAGATACAGTATCTGGTAATGGAGCTTGTGTAGAGTTAACATTAAACAAGTAAATGATTTAAAGTATGAGGATGATTATTTTGTAGGGAGTGATGTGAATCTGAGAGTCACTAACTTAGTCTGGGAGATGACCTGAAGACCCCCTCAAAGTGAATTGAAGAATGAACTGACCAGTTGGAGAAGTGGAATATTCTAGATAGAGGAAATATAAAAATACCAGTATTCAACCAATTCATTACGAAGGAGGCATTCAGTAACAATTTGTTGAGTCTAGATTTATTTAGCACACATGGGCTTACCTTGCCATTAGGAGATCCAAGTTAAGTGCCCTGGGGATTCATGTAATACAGTCTCAAGAATAAATAAGCAGAATAGAAAGATTAATAAAAATAAGATTAAAGTAATAGATATAGAATGAATAAGTTAGTTTCATAGAATGCCCATAGAATGCAAAGAAGAGAGTTGGGGCAAGCTCTCTAGAATGTGTAACTCCCAGCACTACACAGGCATAAAGAGGAAGTCAATACCTTAATGGAAAAGGGTCTCCCAGGGAGCAGAGACTCAACCCCTGTGTCCCCATGGGAGTCCTGTGAGGTGTCTTATTACTGAGTCTATAAATTATGCAACCAAATCCTTCATTCACATTCATCAGTTTGCATTTCTTTTGCCTGTTGGCCTAATTAAAATGTATGCAAGGAAAGTGAATGAGAAGGTTGGTAATCTTGAGGGCTGAGAGAAATAAGGCAGGAGACAGTGGCTAGGGCTGGAGACAGTGGCTAGGGCTGCATTTCTTTCAGGGATCAGAAGGGAAGCTGTTAATTGCTATTTATACAAAACTTCTTAATAATTTGATTTTGGTTCCAGATTGAATACACACTCCTGTACAGTGTGCTTATACTGTAAAGTAGTAAATGGATAAAATCTGTTAATTGTTAAAGAAATCTGATAAAAAATCAAGGGGCGGTTGTTGAGTAGGACATAGCTTGGACAATTTAGAAGTAATTAGGAGATCCATAAACTTTCTTATGATATTGCTATATATACAAAGCTTCACATTTATTAGTTATATCTGCAATGGTTGGGTGGATTTGTTAATCTTGGTGATGTTTTCTTGATAGAGTCTTTGGAAGTACTTAGGAAACATCTCAGAGATGTCAGTTTGTTAGGTAACTTGAGTTCCAGTGGCCTCTTTGTGTTAACATAATTCATTAAGTATAGCTGTATCTTGAGGAAATTTTATAGTATTGGGGGGTTTTCCAAAAGAGGGCCCTGCTACATCCCCTAAGATACATGATAAGATTCTTCAAAGTGATGACCTGGAGAAGTCCACGTCACAAAGTTTGCTTAGAGACCTGAAATTTATTCTTAGATCCTAGATCAAAAATAAGCCACATCAGTTCCTGCCTGGCACATGGTCGTCTGTACCTAGTAAATATTTGTTGAATGAATGTTGAATAAGAGCTTTGTGGTTACACCTCCTAGGAATTTTCCACACTTTGATTTCAGATTCCGCATTCCCTTGGCTCTAGGTGCCTCAGGAGGAGAAAGTCACTATTTCCCCCATTTGACTTCCTCATATATTTGTAAATGCTCAATAACAATTCATATAGAAATAGTATCTGAGTTCTTGTGGCATGAATGCTGTTCCTCTTCTACAAAATACCATGACTTCATCCTCTGGAGAGAATAAGCCCACTTTGAGCCATTTCCTACCCTTTGCCTACCACGTCTTTCAAGGTTTTCTGCCTGGCACCACATGTTCCATGAAGTACACAGAGCCTGCTGATTTGGTGGGGGCAATACTCTTAAAGTTAAAATACTCAATCAATTCTTCAGGAGCCTGGACTATTCAGGCCTTTGAATCAAATAGCTCTGGTATCTCTAGATCCTGAAGGCACAATGGGAGTTTTAACAGTGATCGCTTCCTCAGCTGTCCAAAGGGCAGCTGCCAGCCAGACTATGGCTGGGAGACAACCCTTCCATCTCCAGGGTAAGGATGGATGGTCTCTTTATCTCTCCTGCTCTTCCATGTGCCAGGGTTCCTGCAGGGTTCTTGCTTATTCCTCCCCATATTTGGACAAACTGGGACTGGTTGGAGATGTTTAGCTAGAGCTGAAAGATAGAAATTGGGACCTTAACCTTGGTGGGAAAAGAAACTGGCAAGATTCTGTATCCCTCAGGCATTTCTGGTGTCTCTGAGAAGACTGGAACCAGAACACCAGCTCATTCTACACTTACAGCCCTTCCAAGACTGAACCTGCCATCCTTGCTCCCCATCTCAGAGCTCATCCGGCAGGAGGAAGGAGGCACCTGCAGCTCCACACATAGAACAGGTCCCAAATCTCAATCTCTTCCATCCTCAAAGATAGATGATATGAATGATAGACCTGTGGAGACCAAAGCCTGGAGGAGGGCAAGAAAATACATATTAAGGATTGCTAAATATTCCAAGTTTTAAGGAATACAGAGGATGGAACAAAAGTAATCAGATCCGGTCTCAGTTTTCCTAAAGCCAGCTCAGTCTCTTCAGGGTTTGGTGCCTAGTCAGGATGGCCAACATTCCCAGGAGGAAAGTCAGAGCAGAAGTCCTGATTCCCATAGAGAGCCATCTCTGGCATCTGTTGCTAGGAATCAATTTGTGTGAAGTTGTGTGAAGAATGACTACTAACAATGCTATGGAGACAAATGGTCTGAAATCTGTCATGTCATACTGGCCTCCTCAGGATACCAGAACAGATCCCAAACATTTCACAGAGGAGCAATCCCTCTGTCCTCGGCATACGTGGGACACCAATTCCCATCTGCTGCAGATGCAACCTGCATCCAGGCAGGTTCTACTCAAAAAATGGACACTGCAGCATGAACAGGTATATCTATATTTCCCAGAGGAGACACCCATGACTTATGATCTATGAGTGCCAAGAAATTCAGAGGAATTATCTTAGGTTTTGAGTATGGGTGTTCAGTATACACTAGATCCTTCTAGGATTTTTGCTAATGTAGGGGAATGTAATCAATAAGAACCCAGTGCTCTGCAGGGCAAGTATAAGGAAATATTTTCATACAAAATTCAAATCTCGTAATATAGACTTTACTTCACCCCTAGGGAATCCTAATTAATGAGGATTTTATTTGCTGACTGTATTTAAATACAACTCAGAGAGACCAGCTATGTGATAGATTCGCACATCATCAAGGAGCAGTTTCAGCTGTTGATGAAGCTGTTCAGTGCCTCTGCCCTAAACAGCTGCAGTTGGTACTCAGCCACATTCTCTTGCTAATTGGCCTCAGTTAGAAGATCTTGGAGAGGCTGCAGAAAATGTTCTAAACACTGGCTCATGTTGGCCTCTGGAAAGGCAGTCCTGGCTCTGTGGCTTTCACTGGCTCTTAGTTCCAGTGGCCTTTCTTTTGGACCAGCACTTGATTGCCCACTGTGGCTTTGACCCTCTTTTTCTTCAAAGGCCCCATGAAGCTCCCTTGAAAGTAGCCTGTTATCTAGCACTTTCATGTTTGTAAATAGTAGCTTCAGCAAGAATAAATATGGAGAAAGAGAAGTAGTAAAAACAAAGATAATCATAATTAAACTAGAGACTTTTTTAAACCTTTGTTAAGTGGATTATGCTAGTTTTGTTTTGTTTTGTTTTGTTTTTACTTGGAGTATAGTTGACACAGAACATTACATTTGTTTCAGGTATACAACATAGTGATTCAACAACTCTATATGTTATGCTGTGCTCACCACTAGTCAGCATCTGTCACAATACAACGCTATTATAATACCATTGACTATATTCCCTGTTATACCTTTTATTTCCATGAATTATTCATTCTGTAACTGGAAGCCTGTCTATTCCCCTTTATCCATTTTGCCCTGCTCCTCCCATCCCTCCTTCTCTGGTAACCATCAGTTTGTTCTCTCTATTTGTGGGTCTGTTTCTGCTTTTTGTTTGTTCTTTTGTTTTTTAGATTCCACATACAAGTGAACTCAAAATGGCTGTACCATTTTGCATTCCCATGAACAATGAATGAAAGCTCCTGCTGCTCCACATCCTTGCCAGCATATGATGTTGTCAGTATTTTGAATTTTTGCATTTCTAATAAGTATGTGGTGATATCTCATTGTTATTTTAATTTGCAATTCCCTAGTGATATGTGATGTCCAGCATCTTTTTATAGGCTTATTTTCCATCTATATATCTTCTTTGGTGAGGTGGCTGTTTAGATCTTTTGCTTACTTTTTAATTGGGTTGTTTTCTTAGTTCTTTGTATATTTTGGATACTCATCCTTTATCAGATAGGTGTTCTGCAGTATTTCCTCCCAGTCTGTGGTTTGTCTTTTCATTCTCTTAGCAGAGTCAGAAGATTTTCATTTTAATCAAGTCCAACTTATCAGATCAACCCCCCCCCCACACACACACACCCTCCCATGGACCATGCTTTTGGTGTTGTACCTAAAAAGTCATTGCTAAATCCAAGGTCATCTAGATTTTCTCTTATATTCTAAAATTCTTATAGCTTTGCATTTTACATTTAGGTCTGTGATCCATCTGAGTTAATTTTTGTGAAAGGTGTAAGTCTGTGTCTATATTCATTTTTTGCATATGGGTGTCTAATTGTTCCAGTACCATTTGTTGAAAAGACATTTCTCCACTGAATTGCCTTTCCTCCCTCATCAAAGCTCAGTTGGTTATATTTGCATGGATCTATTTTGGGTTTCTCTTATCTGTTCTGTTCATCTACTTATTCTTTCTCCATTAACACACTGTCTTGATTACTATAGCTTTAAAGTAAGTCTCGAAGTCAGCTAGTGCCAGTCCCCCAACTTTGTCCTCCACCTTCTTCTCCTTTATTCTCTGTTCTGTTAATTATTCCAGATTTTTCTTCCTGTATAAACTTTAGAATTAGTTTTTTTTTTTTTTGATATTCACAAAATACTTGCTGGAATTTCAGTTTGGATCATGTTGAATTTATGATCAATTTTACTGTTCTTATCCATGAACATGAAATATTTCTATTTATTTAGATGCTTTATTTCTTTCATCAGAGTTTTGTTTCTCTCATATAGATCCTGTACATGTTTTGTTAGATTTATGCATGTCTGTCTTTCAGTGCTAATATAAATAGCATTGTTTTTAATTTCAAATTCCAATTGTTCATTGGTAGTATATAGAAAAGCAATTGATTTTTGTACATTAACCTTTTATCCTACAACCTTACTATAATTGCTTATTAGTTCCAGGTGTGGGTTTTGTTGTTGTTGATTTTTATTTTTTGTTTTTTAGTTTACTAGGGATTTTTCTACTTATATAATCATGTTCTGCAAACGAAGACAGTTTTATTTCTTCCCAATCTGTATTATCTTGTCTTACATTAGATAGGAATTCCAGTAAAATGTTGAATAGGAGTGGTGACAGAGGATGCACTTGCCTTGTTCCCAATCTTAGGGAAAAAAATATTTTTTTACCAGTAAAAATGATATTACCTGTGGGTTTTTTGTAGATTTTTTTTATCAGGTTGAGGCAGTTCCCTTCTATTTCTAGTTTTCTGAAGGTTTTTTTTTTTAATATGGCTATTGAATTGTGTCAAATTTTTTCATTTATTGATGTAATTGTGTGATTTTATATGTTTTTTAAAATTATTGTTCTCCAGAGAGGATTTTTTTTTAAAAAAATTCTTTTATTTATTTGAGAAAGAGAGAAAGAGAGAGAGAGCATGATCGAGAGGGAGAAGCGGGCTCCCCACTGAGCAGGGAGCCTGATGGGGGGTTTGATCCCAGGACCCTGAAATTATGATCTGAGCCAAAGGCAGATTCTTAACCAATTAGCCACCCAGGCCCCCCAATTTTATGTTTTTTGTATATATATTTATTTAACCTATATTCCTCAAGAACTTTTTATTTCTTTCTGATTTTAAAAAATAATGGCATAGTTATACATCAGATTCTTATGAATTTAAACACTTACTCATTTAACAATTATTTATTGAACATGTACTCTGTTGAACATATTACCTTAGGTATGGAGAATACATTAATAAATAAGGCTATATGAAAGTTTTGGGATAAATTTCTATTTGGCATAAGGGAAGGTGAGAATGAGGAGGAAAAAACTGGAAAAAAGAAGACCAGGAGGGAATTGGGCAATAGTAAATCAGAGAGGATGTGAAATTTCCTGTCCCCCAAATTGTTCTCACTGAACTCTTGAGGAATGGTCACTCTGTAAGGGACAAGTAACTGAGTGATGATAGACTTCCGTGATTTCTGCAGTCCCTAACTGCTCTAGAGTTCAGAACAATATCCAAACCCCTCACCATAAAATATCACACACTATTTCATGACCTACTCCTTGTCTACCTGTTCATATTACTCATGTTGTTCTTCGAGCAGTCCATGCACATGCTGCTTTGCCTCCACGGCTCTTTTCCCTCTTATCTAATGGGTCAACTCCTAATTATCTTTTATTGATCACTCTCTCAGGGCCTAAAGTGCTTCCATTAAATTGCATTCTAAATAACTTCCAGTCTTTCAGTGCCCTCAATTCAGCTCTTTAACCTCCACTCAGTATTATTATTCCTTGATTTGCCTAATGTTCACTGTAATGCTCACTGAATGACCAGTCTGTGCTGATCCAAGAATGAAAGGCAGGGCCTTAAGATTACCTACTTACTAGACTGACAATTTTCTAATCTCTTCTCCAGTAAGAAAATTTCATTATGTTAAAACTGGAAGATCTGTTCTAAGGCTGAATATGGATACAAGGCAGTATGGAGAAAGACAATGTTTGTGTAAGGGAATAACTCAATAGGACTCCAAGAAGATGGTTTCTATTTTCTCTGAGATAAAAGTAAGTTCATCTGCTGGGAATGTGAAGAGGATGTTAAAGGTCTGAATAACTGTTGTGGAAAATGGGAGAGGAAGGTGAATACACACCAAAGATTTGGGAGCGTGCTGAGGATGAAGTGAAGTTAGAAACTGAACATGTAGAGGTAACCATCTCCCCGAAGTCAAATTTTCTCCTGCAGCATTCTTCACTCCAGTGGTAGGTGTGAAGACTGGTGGTTGCACTGATCCAGGCTTTCCTCGGTGGGTATAATCAGGGATAAGAGAATACAATGTACTGATGAAGTACCGCAGCTTCCGCATTTGATAATTTCAAATCCTGGCTCTGCCCGGCATTATGTGAATTTATGCAAATTACTTAATCTTTTCAAGCCTTATTGTGCCCAATGTAAGATGGTGATAATCATGTGTACTTCACAGATTCAAAAGATACTGAGTGCTCTACTGCATACTGTTCTTGGACTTGGAAGGAAATATAGCTGAGATCAAGACAAAAATTCCTGTCTTTTGGAAGTAATAACTTAGTTAGGGGAGAGAAAATAAAGATAAATGAAATAAAGATGGCAAAGTGCTTAGGGAAAAAGTAAGCAGAGAAAGGCTATAGTGCATGCCAGGGTCTGCTATGAAAGGTGAGTAGTCAGGGAAGGCCTTAGTAAGCTCATGTTTGAATCTCAAAGAGTTACTTAAGCATTAGGGTGAGTATGCATATAGTGGGCTAGCAATAAATTCAAACTAATGGCCTTATTGTCAAGAGTGCCTAAAGTCGGGCACCTGAGTGACATTAGGCGTCTGTCTTCGGTCATGTCGTGATTCCAGGGTCTTGGGATCGAGTCCCACATAGGGCTCCCCACTCTGTGGGAAGCCTGCTCTCACTCTCCCTCTGCTGCTCTCCCTGCTTGTGTTCCCTCTATCGCTGTGTCTCTCTCTGTAAAATAAATAAATTAAAAAAAAAATTGTGGCTTATATGGGGCGCCTGGGTGGCTCAGTGGGTTAAAGCCTCTGCCTTTGGCTCAGGTCATGATCTCGGGGTCTTTGGATCGAGCCCCGCATCGGGCTCCCTGCTCAGCAGGGAGCCTGCCTCCCCCCTCTCTCTCTGCCAGCCTCTCTACTTCTGATCTCCATGTCAAATAACTAAATAAAGTCTTTAAAAAAAAATAAATAAAAGAGTGCCTAAAGTCAAGGGAGCCGGTTTCCCCCCTTTCCTTAGGCCTTACGGAGAGCATGCATGATTTCTGTGACTATTATTGGAGCTTCTGACTCCCAGGTAGACCTGGGCCCTCAAATCTCATCTTTTGCTTAAGTCCCAGCTCAAACGCCACTTCCTCAGAGGCACTTTTTTAGTAGTATTCACTATTCTCCCACTCATGTCCTTAGAGACAGCTCAGATTCTCTTTCATAAAGCCGCCAGGTTCTAGTCCGAGTTCTAATCACTAAGTCACCATTTGTCTTTGGGTGACTCCCTTTAATTCCGGCTCTCATTTTTCGTCAGTAAAATGAAAAAATAATATTAGACGATCTACTTTTGGGTTCTTAATAATAGTTTAAGATTCTAAGAGCAAAACCCATATCCCCATTCCCTTCTCAAGCTCATTCAACAATCCTATGACACCTGGTACTCGCAGTACGGGGGCTCCGCAAAAGCCCAAGCCGTAGTCCTGGCGAGTCACCACCAGCACCTCAAAGTAACTGGAGCCAGCGGCCCATCCACTTCACCGTTTAACACCTGACCACGGCAGAAGGCCCGCCCTCGCGGCATTTCCGGTTCTTCCGCAGATCTTCTTCCGGAACACTTGCTCACGTCTGACTCCGCCCCCCTCCACTGTTTAGAGACCATTGGATCTTTCTTTGAGGAAGCAGAGAAGTTCCTGGCGTTGATTGGTTTCCGTCATTGTTGATGGGTTAGTTACAAACAAGGCGTGCCTGGTCTCCCTGGTAACGCCCTGCCGATAGCCCGGATTGGTTAATGTCCTAATCCCATCTTCCGTCCCAACTGCGAGTGGTTGAGTCCCTTGACGGGGCGCGGCGGTGGTAGGTGTCGCGAACGGGATTCCCGAGCTGACGTGGCTTAAATTTGGAAGGGGGCAGCTGGTGCCTTCGGCCGCAGCCTCTTCCAGGTGAGTGAGGGATACTCCCCAACTCCTCCCTTCCTTGAGTCTTTTAACGGTCACCCCTGCGCCGGGGCTGCCGAAGCGGCCACTCTCGGGTCCCTTCCCCGCCCCTCCTCTTCCTGATTCAGTCCGGGATCCGTCCCTACACACACCTCCCCTCACCTACCAGGCCTAGTTCTAGTTGCTCACAAGCAAGCTGGCCCCGTCGAAGGGCTTCGGGGTCTCCCTGCGCGGCCTCGGGGCACATATGCGCGGTCTGCTACCTGCCCAGGACTTTTCTTCTCCGGGAGCGACGGAGAGGGCCCTGGGGTCAGTCCTGTCCGCTCGGCCTTGTTCCCTGAGCGGCCTGCTCGGGCCGCCCTAGGTACGTAGTAGCTGACGTCGGAGAGAACCTGCCTGGCCCCTGCGCTCAGGCCCTAAACAAACTTAGTGTCCGGAAGGGGAGGCGGGACCCAAGAGGAATCAAAGCTCCTGAAGGCAGAGATCGCAGAAACAGTAGAGTAATAACACAAAAAAAGGGCCTGTCAAAAGATTCTGCTAATGAATTGCTGATGAGATTCGGAGAGAGGAATGATCTTGGCAATGCCCTCAGCACTAAAATCCCAGGAATCAGAGGTGGGCAGGCAATTAGAGGAAAGGGAACCCTGAAGAAAGTTCTGGAGGAAAAAGAACTTGATTTAGTGGTGTGCAGGATATTTTTCTGCTTAACAAGAGTGCTGTAGGGGGGAGAGTAAGGGTGAGTCCCTTGACAGATGAGGAATATATTTGTCTGACTTATTTAAAGAGTTCCAGTTGGTCTATGGGGGAAAGGACAGTTTAAGTGTGGGACAAAGATATTTAAAGTCACTGCGTAAGTACTTTCACTTTTGGCGATAGTTGGAAGCTTTCCGGGCTTTTAAAGAATCTTACAGTTCTTTGCAAGATGGCAGTGGAGTACTCTGTACAGAAAGTCTCGGAGGTCTTTCCAAAAACATGAAGTAATTAAATTTGTATGGTCAGAATGACTACGAATAGTCAAACCCAGTAAATGTTAAGTTGGAAATGGCAAGATTTGGTCATGGAATAGATATAGGAAAAAGTTGAAGAGAACTAAAAAAAGTTGAAGAGAACAAACATTATACACTGATATTTTCACAGCTTTTAGTTTTCATCCCTTGACCATGGAGCGAACATCTAATGCTTTCCTCTCTACTGCATTACATTTGTTTAACCATACCCAGTAGTTCGCAAACATTTTTACACACTCTATCAGTAAAATATTTTTGAGCAAGCATATTCCAAATATGTTATATTTAATTATGGATAGTGGTGTGCATAGCACAGGAAACATATACAAAAACATTTAAAAGGATGGACAGCAAATTCTTGCCTACTCGCTAGGACACTCCCATCCCAATTTGGGGACCACGAAAGTTGTTTACTTATTTTACAAGAAGGCTGTTTACATATCTAAGGACCTTCAGGCTGGATGGGGGAACCTTTTTTTTTGTTTTGCTTTTTGTTTTGTTTTTTGAACACCTCCATTCTTGTGGGATAGAACCTCCTAAAAACCATAAAAACCATCTTTAGGAGATAATTTTTTTCCCCTTCTGTTTGACTCTTAAAGGCCCCCACGTTTTTCTCCCTTTGCATTAATGGATTAATTAAAGGGATATTGATTTTACTAATTTATAAAAATAATAAATCATTCATAAGTTTCTCTTGGTTAAAAAATATAAGGAATGAATCACTTGGAACTCATCTCATCACTGATCATTACATACCAGTCCGTTGTTAGGAACCACCACATAAAAGGAGGCTAGGCTCAATAATACTATATTTTTAATTAAGCCATGTAAAAATCAGCATCAGCAATACGTATTTTTGGTAAAATGAAATTCAATAAAAGAGTATATAATAAAAAAAGAGTATATAATATAACAACAAAAATCTCTTTCTTCTCTAGCTACTGACCTTTTTTCTTGTTCCCCACTTTGCAGAAGTTAAGCGCTGTAGATTATTTCTTGTTTCTTTTTTTTTTTTTTAAGATTTTATTTATTTATTTGACAGGAGAGAGATCACAAGTAGGCAGAGAGGCAGGCAGAGGGGGGGGGAAGCAGGCTCCCCGCTGAGTAGAGAGCCTGATGCGGGGCTCGATCCCAGGACCCTGAGATCACGACCCAAGATGAAGGCAGAGGTTTTAACCCAGTGGGCCACCCAGGTGCCCCAATTTCTTGTTTCTTCTTAAGAAACTTTCTGATCATACTCAAGCACTTATATATCCTCCTGCTTTTTCTCTCCCACAAGTGGAATCATGATGCACATACCGTTCTCCACCTTTGTTTTGCCACTTAATACGATATTTTTCTCTACCCATTAGTATTAAACTACCTTATTCTTTTTTTATGTCATCCTATTTATTATTTATTTATTTGTCAGAGAGAGAGAGAGAGAGCGCGCACATGCACAAGCAGAGGGAGCAGCAGGCAGAGAAAGAAGCAGGCAGGGGGCTGCCAGGTGCCACCTCAACATACAAGTGCTAAAATCCTGTGGCAGCATTTGTGGAAGGTGTGGCCAGCAATGACTTTGGGAGATTGTTTTATTTGCCTCAGTGTTTTATTGGAGGTTGGCCATTGCCTGAAGCCCTTTATTTTTTCTTTTCCCAAGTTGGTACTCATGATTCTGGTGCTTTTTAAAACAGTAGCAAGAGCATTTTTTGTTCAACAGTCACATATATTCCCTACATGAATTTCTTACTGTGAACATGAGTATTTTTCCCTTTACCAATTTTTATATATGCTTTTGTCCATTTTTGTCCTATAGTGAGCTTGAAGAAAGGGGGAGATCCATCCTCCTTCATTTAGCTTAAGCATGACCAATTAGTCATCTCTAGTGTCTCTTTTGCCCTTAAGTTCTCAACCTTGAACTACCTAAAGCACTTAGCTGTGCTTGAGATGACCTTCCCAATTACATTTCCATATTATGCCTTTTATGTCAACAGCTATACAAATAAATCTTGAATCATGGAGTCATATAACTGGTCATTAGAGAGCTTCTTGTCAGTCTTTTTCATTTGAAGATAAAGAAACTGTAAAATAACTTACCCAGCAGAATACAGCCTCTTTCTTTTAGAGCCAGAACTGAACACTCAGTTGCTAATTCCTGATTTGGTGCTTTTTCCACTATACTACCCACTTTCTCATGGACCTCTTAAATTATTGAATCAATCTATGAGAAACTCCTTTACTTTGACCTGAAATGGTATATCCCTGATAGTGATCTTACCTCAGATATGCATAATTTTAAACAGTTATGTGATGAGCTTTTTTTTTTTTAATATTTTTTTTCTTTTTAATTTTTATTAGAGAGAGAGAGACTGAGAATGAGAGGGGAGAAGGTCAGAGGGAGAAGCAGAGCCCCCTGCAGAGCCAGGAGTCCGATATGGGACTTGATCCCGGGACTCTGGGATCATGACCTGAGCCAAAGGCAGTCGCTCAACCAACTGAGCCACCCAGGCGCCCTATGTGATGAGCTTTTTATTCAGTAATGCTTATTTAGCAGATGGACTTTGAAATGTATTAATTTCTCTGACTGTCAGTTTTCCTTACCTTAAAATGGCGATGCTGATAATACTGATCTTGCAGATTTTGTGAGGATTATAGAGAAATGTAGTGAAATGGTAATATTGCTCAATAATCGTTACCATTAATATTATCGTTGTCCTATGTTCATCTGTATGTGTCCTTCATGCGCAGAAATTTTTGGTAGGATGCTGGTTGAGACACACCCTCCTACGGAGGATGAATGAGAATCTCATGCATGGTGGATACCAGTGGCGGGGAGAGAGGAAGATGGAGTTTTAGTTTGAGAAAACATTCAGGATTTAATTGTGTGTTTGGAAAGTGAAAAAAATGCCTTCCCAATTGAAATGATATAACCATAATAATGTTCTGGGATAATGGTGAGATACAAAAGATTTTATTTAGTTCGTACCCTTGGACGTGTAAATATGTACATATGTTTGCCTACACATGTTTTACATTTCTTTAAAGGGCCTATGGTTTTAAAATGGTTGAGAACATTGCCACAATGTCTGAAATCTCAGTAATTTTCTATTTAGCCCTAAAGGTAGTAGCGGTAGCAGTAACATCCAAACTCCTTAGAACAGAAAGTGTGGGTGCAAACAGCAGGGCTTTCATAGAGGAGAGATGGAGGTTGGTTGGAGAATTTGAAGTGAAAATTATGGAAAATGGCCAGTGATTAAGGTACTTATAGGTCATGGTATGTGACCAGTCCAGGGGTTAAGTCCAGTAATTCACTTATGGATAGCTCTAACTATTAATTGACTTTTAAAAGACCTTTTTATTGTAAAATAAAACTCAAGTACAAAAAACACACCAAAAAATATATGGTTTGATGAATTATCAGAAGGTGAGCATTTTTGTTATAACTGTGAGGTTCAGAAATCTAACTTTGTTAGTCATCCAAGAAACTCCTCCATGTTCTTCTTTTCATAGAAATCACTTCCTTGTGGTTTCTCTCTAGTTTTATCATCCAAATGTGAATATTATCTCCTCCTTCCACCCTTTTTAAATTGGTATCTCTTAAGTCTTTTCCTTACAATTTCTGTTGAAGAATTTAGATTTTTTGACCTATGGAGTTACCTACACTTTGAGAATTTCACTTTCATGGGGCAGTTCAGCATATTCCTGTGTCCTTTGCATTTCTTGCAAATTAACAGCTGGATCCAGAGGCTTCCCCAGCCTGAGATATGATCTCCATCAAGACTATAGGTGGTGGTCTTTTATCAAAAGGTTCAAGATGTTTTGTTTTTTTTTTTGTTATTAATCAGTTGTTGATGCTCAATGTCTACATCGATGAATGTTCATTGCTTCTCAGTTTGTCTTTATTTTTAAGCCTTTTCAGTGGACAGAGCTAGGAGAATAGATGTACTAGAGTAAAAATACCTTGTAAGCTCATACTGATACTTTTTTTTTAATCTTACCACTTATTTTATTAATTTATTTTTTCCCCAAATACTTTTATTTTATTTTTTCGGTGTTACAAAATTAATTGTTCATGCACCACACCCAGTGCTCCATGCAATACGTGCCCTCCTCAATACCCACCACCAGGCTTGCCCAACCCCCCACCCCCTCCCCTCCAAAACTCTCAGTTTGTTGCTCAGAGTCCACAGTCTCATCTCCCCCTCTGATTGCCCCCATTCACCCTTCCTTTCCTTCTCACATACTGATACTTTCTATTCAAATTCAAGATCAGTTTTTTTTTTTAAGATTTTATTTATTTGAGAGAGAGAGAGAGAAAGCATGAGAGGGGAGAAGGTCAGAGGGAGAAGCGGACTCCCCACGGAGCTGGGAGCCTGATATGGGACTTGATCCCAGGACTCCGGGATCATGACCTGAGCTGAAGGTAGTCGCTTAACCAGCTGAGCCACCCAGGCGCCCAAGATCAGTTTTTTTTCCCAAATACTTTTATTTTATTTTTTCAGTGTTATAAGATTCATTGTTCATGCACCACACCCAGTGCTCCATGCAATACATGCCCTCCTCAATACCCACCACCAGGCTCGCCCAACCCCCCACCCTCTCCCCTCCAAAACCCTCACTTTGTTGCTCAGATTCCACAGTCTCTCATGGTTCATCTCCCCCTCTGATTTCCCCTAATTCATCCTCCCTTTCCTTCTCCAAATGACCTCCATGTTTTTCCATATGCTCCACATGTAAGTGAGAACATATGACAGTTGAGTCTGTTTGACTTATTTCACTCCACATAATCTCTTCCAGTCGCGTCCATGTTGATACAAAAGTTGGATATTCATCCTTTCTGATGGAGGCATAATATTCCATTGTATATATGGACCATATCTTCTTTATTCATTCATCTGTTGAAGGGCATCTTGGCTCTTTCCACAGTTTGGTGATTGTGGCCATTGCTGCTATGAACATTGGGATACATGTGGCCCTTCTTTGTACTGCATCTGCTTCTTTAGGGTGAATATCCAGTAGTGCAACTGCAGGGTCATAGGGTAGCTCTTATTTTAATTTCTTGAAGAGGCTCCACACTGTTTTCCAAAGTGGTGTACCAATTTGTGATAATCATGTTATCACATAATGTTATGTGGTTGGCATATTAGAACACTGTTATTCTATTTGAAAGTAAAAATAGTACTTGACCTATTAATAGAATTGTAAACATATGGTGTGGCAAAACCAGACATAATCAAGTGGATTCCAAAAGACAGATATAAAAGAAATAACAAATTTTAGAACAACTTGACTTCTGTCATTTGGCACAGACTGCCTTGAGCACCATATTAGGGATGATTCTGAAGCTGGGTGTTCAGATCTCCAAGGGAAGCATGTCATGATTGACGAGCAGTGTCCGCCATGGGCACAGGATATGAGACAGTTGTCCCATATTTGGCATCCCCATTCTTTTTTTCCAAATATGTTTATTTTATTTTTTCAGTGTTACAAGATTGATTGTTCATGCACCACACCCAGTGCTCCATGCAATACGTGCCCTCCTCAATACCCACCACCAGGCTTGCCCACCCCCCATCCCCTCCCCTCCAAACCCCTCAGTTTGTTGCTTAGAGTCCACAGTCTCTCATTGTTCATCACCCCCTCCGATTTCCCCCCATTCACCCTTCCCTACCTTCTCGCAATGCCCTCCATGATTTTCCTTATGCTCCACATGTAAGTGAGACCATAAGGTAATTAACTCTCTCTGCTTGACTTATTTCATTCCGCATAATCTCTTCTAGTCCTGTCCATGTTGATACAAAAGTTGGATATTCATCCTTTCTGATGGAGGCATAATATTCCATTATATAGATGTACCACATCTTCCTTATCCATTCATCTGTTGAAGGGCATTTTGGTTCCTTCCACAGTTTGGTTTTAATTTTTTTTTAAGCTACTTAACATTACAACTAGAGGCTTAATACAACTATAAACCCAGGAAGACCTGAAATAACCTTCCTCGCCTACGAAAAGTTATAACTACCCTCCCATCTTATCCTTCTACGTATTTCCTTTTGTTCTAGTATTATATAAATCTTATTCTTGGGGTTCATTCTGACTAGGTTCTTTTATTTCTTGTCATTTATTTTTGTCGGTCTATATGTTTGTTCGTGTTTGTTTACATACCTTATAAATCTTATAATCTTTTTTGGGGCCCATTCTGGCTGGGATTTCTTCTTTTTCTCTCTCTCTCCTTTTTATCCTTATTCTTTCTATTTAGTGGTGAATCCCAATTGCTCCAAAACCTTCCAGGGTGCACCCTGCCTGGTCATGGGTGATATATCCAACTATACATCCTCTCATCCATTTCTCATCAAAATGACTAGGAGGAGGAACACCCAACAGAGGAAAAACCCAGAGACTACACCCTCTCCCTCAGAACTATTGGACATGGACATAAACAGTATATCAGAAAGGGAATTCAGGGTGACAATTATCCAGGCAATGGGTAGGATGGAGAAAAACATTAATGACAACATAGAATCTCTAAGGGCAGAAATGAGTTCCAGTATAGCTGATGTAAGAAGCACTATCAATGAGATCCAATCCAATCTAAGTAGTCTAACAGCTAGAGTTACGGAGACAGAGGATAGAATTAGTGATCTAGAGGATAAAATGTTTGAGAAGAAAGGTCAGGAGGAGAGCTGGAGCAAACTGCTCAGGAATCATAAGAACAGACTTAGGTAAATAAATGATGCCATGAAATGTTGCAACATCAGAATTATTGGAATCCCAGAGGGGGTAGAGAAAGAAGACTAGAAGATATAACTGATCAGATTCTGAATGAAAATTTCCCCAATCTGGGCAGAAAGGACACCAGCCAAGATCAATGAGTCTAGAAAATCAGAGAGACACATCATTGTAAAATTTGCAAATTATAATTTTAGACAAGAGATCCTGAGGGAAGCTAGGGGGAAGAGATTCCTTACATACGGAGGAAGGCCCATCAGTGTAACATCAGACCTGTCCACAGAAACCTGGCAAGCCAGAAAGGGCTGGCATGATATATTCAGGGCACTAAACGAGAAGAACATGAAGCCAAGATCAGTTTTTATCTTGAGGTTCTTAATTTCTTCTGTTTTATACCTGTATTTCCTTTTTTTTTTTTTTTTTTAAGATTTTATTTATTTATTTGACAGAGAGACAGTGAGAGAGGGTACACAAGCAGGGGGAGTGAGGCAGGGAGAAACAGGCTTCCCGCTGAGCAGGGAGTCTGACACCGCACTGTATCCTAGGACCCTGGGATCATCATCTGAGCCCAAGGCAGATTCTTAACGACTGAGCCACCTACGCACCCCAACCTATGTTTTCTTTTTTCATACTGAAAATCTGATAGAATTACTCTGCCCATTAACCGCTCATTTACTTTAATTCCACAGGACACATACATAGTTGTCAAGGAATAACCATACTGATACAACCACCACTAATTTTGGTTATTGCAAACAGTTCTAAAAGGCTTTTTGTTTTGTTTTGTTTTTTGGATATGTTATTCACATTCTTCCCAGTTTTTCTTTATAGTAGCCCTATGTATTGTCAGAGCATATAATCATTAAATATTATGTTCTCTCCATCCCAGTCTTAGTTCTACAATTGACTATATATTTAGTGCTTACTACCAGTCTTTATGATGATGATTCTTTTTTTTTTTTAAGATTTATTTATTTATTTGGAAGGCGGGGGCATGAGAGCAGGAGAACACAAACAGAAGGAGAGGATGAGGGAGAAGCAGACTTTCCACTGCGCACAGAGTCTGATGCGGTGCTCTATCCAGGACCCTGGGATCATGACCTGACCCAAGGGCAGATGCTTAACTGACTGAGCCACCCAGGCACCCCATGATGATGTTTCTTTAGCCATTTTGGTTGTCTCAAGCTTTCTCTTTAATAGATGCCTTAGGAAAGGCTCATGGGAAAATTTTTCATGAATTTTCTTGCTTGCTTTTAACATTCTCTCTGTGCTTTTTATATCTGAAGGTCATTTTTGCTGAAAATAAGATCCTTGGCTCACATTTTCTTTCCTTGAATATATCAAATCTGTAACTCCAGTTTTTTTCTGGCAAAACATTCCTGTTGAAAAATCTAAGGGTAATATTCTGTTTTCTTTTCTTTTCTTTTCTTTTTTTAATTTTACACATGATCTTTTGGCCTAAATCTCAAAGGATTATTTTTAAGTCCATTAATTTTACTGGAATGCCTTGATCATTCTGGGTTGATACTCTCTGCTACATGGTGGGCTTTTTCAATATGTCACTTCAAACTTCAGGAATTTAAAATTTCAGTTAAGTATTTTTCAGTTTTGTTTTTGTGTTTTTTTTCTGTAACTTAGTTTTTCTTCAGGGAATTTGGTTGTCCACATTGATTATCATCTTTATCACTTTATCACTTTCTCCTGATTCCTTTTTTTATGGCCTAACTTTAAGATAAAAAATAAATTATTAGGAATAATTTTAGGTTTACTATAGAAAATATGCAATGATAGGTTAGAGTTCAGTATACTCCTGACCCAGTATTCCCTAATGTTAATATGTTACATTAGCAAAGTGCATTTGTCAAACTAAGAAACCAGTATTGATTCATAGCTAAATTCCATATTTTCTTCAAATTTCATTAGTTTCTCCATTAACTATTCCAGGATCAAATTATAGGACATCACATTGTATGTAGTACATTTCTTTTTCTTTCTCTTTCTTGTTAAAAATTGAGATGATCATAGAGTCCTATGCAGTTGTAATAAAAGAAAACAGAGATCTCTTGTACAGTTTGTTTTGTTTCCCTCAATGGTTAAAATTTTAGAAAACTATTGAATAATATCACAACGAGGATATTAACTTTAATACATTCCCAGTTTTATTTATATACTTGTCTCTGTGTGTGTGTGTGTGTGTGTGTGTGTGTGTGTGTATAAGTTCTGTACAGTTTTATTACTTGTATAGGTTCACGTATCCACCACCACAGTTAAGATATTGAACCGTTCCAACATCACAAAGACCCCTTGTGTTGCTTTTTTATGACTTTAGCCACCTTCTTCTACCCTCCTACCTCCAACCCCTCCCTAAGTACTGGCCACCACTAATCTGTCTTCCATTTCTAAAACTTTGTGATTCCAAAAATATTATATATGTATAGGACTATATAGTATGTAACTTTTGGAAAATTGTCTTTCTTTTTTTTTTTTTTTTGGTCAGCATAATTGGAGACGTATCTAAATTATTGGGTGTATCAGTAGTTTGTTCCTTTTTATTGCTGTGTAGTATTCTGTGGTATATATGTTCATTTTCTTGTTGAAGGACTTCTTTGTTGATTACAGTTGTGGATTCTTAAAACTGAAGCTGTTATGAGCACTTATGGATAGGTTATTGTGTGAATTTAAGATTTCGTTTCTCTGAGACAAAATTGCTGGGTCATAAGGTAGTTGCATGTTTAGCTTATAGGTAATTTCTTCTTTTATATTAACCTCCTATTTTTCTTCTTTTTTTTAATTTTTTTTTTTTAATTTATTTGACAGAGACAGCGAGAGAGGGAATATAGGCAAGGGGTGTGAGAGGGAGAGGCAGTTTTCCTGCTGAGTAGGGAGCCCAATGCGGAGCTCAATACCAGGACCCTGGGATCATGACCTGAGACGAAGGCAGACACTTAATGACCGAGCTACCCAGGCACCCCACTTTCTATTTTTCTTAAGGCATGATTTATTATGATTACATTTTACTCTTTTTTTTCATTTTTAGTTTCATCTTCATTTCCAAAATGATTTTTTAAGCTTTCAGTTACTTCTTGAGTTTCCTCTTCATTTCTGGGTTTTTCTACTGCGGGAGGTAATTGATAAATTTATTTATAAATTGATAAATTTATTTATTTTAAACCAAAAAAAAAATACACATGTGTTCAGCAAAGTTTGCAAGTAAATTTGATACATATCTCTATCATATACCTACTGTTTATGCTCTGCTGTGCTGTTAGATATTGTATAAAATTTATAGTTACTATTAATCTTTGTTGAGAATATTTTAATATTGAAGTAGATATTGTCATTGTTATTCTTGAGCTTTATTGAGGTATAATTGGCAAAAATGTATATGTTTAAGATGTACAATGTAATGTTTCACTATACATGTACATCGTTAAATGATTACCTCAGTCAAACTAATTAAAAAATGGAAAATACCCATCACCTCACATAATTGCCCTTTTGTGCATGGTGAGAACAATTAAGATGTACTCTCTTAACAAATTTCAGTGTTATTAACTGTAGTCACTATGCTATACAGCAGATCCCCAGAATTTATTCTTACTGTGTAAGTGAAAGTTCGTATACTTTGAGAAAGGTCTATTTCCCTTACCCACCTTCCCCTGGCAACCACCATTTTACTGTCTGCTTCTACAAGTTTGACTTTTTTAGATTCCAGCGTAAGTGAGATCGTGCAGTATTTGTCTTTCTGTATTTGGCATTTATTTGACTTAGCATAATGTCCTCCAGGTTCATCCATGTTCTCATAAATGACAGGATTTCATTACTTTTTAGGGCTGAATGATATTCCATTATGTATATGCAACATATTTTCTTTATCTGTTCATCTATCAGTGGACACTTAGGTGATTCTATATTTTAGCTATTGTGAGTAATGCTGCAATGAACATGAAAGTGCAGATATCTCTTTAAGATACTGCTTTCATTTCTTTTGGTTATATATCCAGAAGTGGGATTGCTGGATCATATGGTAGTTCTGTTTTTAATTTTTCAAGGAACCACCAGATTGTTTTCTATAATAGCTGTATCAATTTATATTCCCACAAACAGTGTACAAGGGTTCCTTTTTTCTCCACATCCTGGCCAATGCTTGTTATCTGTTGTCTTTTTGATAATAGCCATTCTAACAGGTATGATGTGATATTGTGGTTTTGATTTGTATTTCCCTGATGATTTTTGGTGTTGAGCATTTTTTCACATACCTTTTGGCCATTTATATGTCTTCTTTGGAGAAATGTATGTCCAGTTCCATTGCCCATTTTAAAATAAGATTGTTTTTGGGGCACCTGGGTGGCTCAGTGGGTTAAAGCCTCTGCCTTCAGCTCAGGTCATGATCAGGTCCTGGGATCGAGCCCTGCATCGGGCTCTCTGCTTAGCGGGGAGCCTGCTTCCCCCTCTCTCTCTGCCTGCCTCTCTGCCTACTTATGATCTCTCTCTCTCTGTCAAATAAATAAATAAAATCTTTAAAAAAAATAAGATTGTTTTCTTGCTACTGAGTTATTTGAGTTTCTCATATATTTTGGATATTAATCCTTTATCAGATGTTTGCAAATATTTTCTCTCATTCTGTAGGTTGGCTCTTTATTCTGTTGTTTCCTTTGCTGTGCAGCTTTTTAGTTTGATGCAATCTCATTTGTCTTTTTTTGCTTTTGTTTGTACTTTTGAGGTTGTATCCAAGAAATTATGTCAAGGCCAATGTCAAGAAACTTTCCCCCATGCTTTTTTCTACTAGTTTTGTAGTTTCAGGTCTTGCATTTAAGTCTTTAACACAGTTTGAGTTGATTTTTTTATGTCATGTGACATAAGGATCCAGTTTCATTCTTCTGCATGTGGATACCAATTTTCTCAGCACCATTTTTTAAAGGGACTGTCCTTTCCCATTGTGTGTTCTTGGCACCTTTTTCAAAGATCAAGTGGCTATAAATGTATGGATTTATTTTTGGGCTCTTTATACTGTTCCATTGGTCTGTATGACTGTTTTATGCAAATATCTTAATGTTTTGATTACTATAGCTTTATGGTATATATTTTTTCCCATTTTGTTTTATTTAAAAAATTATTTTTAATTTAAATTTAAGTAGTTAACATACAAGGTAATATTGGTTTCTGGAACAGAATTTAGTGATTCATCACTTACATACAACACCTAGTGCTCATCATAACAGGTGCCCTCCTTAATACTCATCACCCATCCAGCTAGAGTGTATTTTGAAATCAAAAGTATGATGCCTCCAGCTTTGTTCTTGCTCAAGATTGCTTTGTCCATTCTGGATCTTTTGTGGTTCCATATGATTTAGACTTTTAAAAAAAATTTTGTGAAAAAAAAACAGCATTGGAATTTTGATAGGGATTGCATTGAGTCTGTAGATTGCTTTGAGTGTGGTATGGACTTTTAATAATGTTCTTTAAGTCTGTGAACATGGATTTCTTTCCATTTATGTGTCTTTTCTGAATTCCTTTTACCTACTTAGATCTTTTACCTCCTTAGTTAAATTTATTCCTAAATACTTTATTTTTAAAAATGCTATGGTAAGTGGGATTATTTTCTTAATTTGGAAGGGATAGCTTGTTGTTAGTAGATAGAAACATAATTTTTGTATATTGATTTTATGTCCTGAAGCTTTATTGAATTCATTTATTAGTTGTAATAATGTTTTTAAAGATTTATTTATTTATTTGAGAGAAAGAGAGAGAAAAGGGATAAACAATGGGAGGGGCAGAGGGAGAGAAACTCAAGCAGACTCCATGCTGAGCGCAGAGCCTGACGCAGGGCTTGATCCCACAGTCCTGAGATCATGACCTGAGCCGAAATCAAGAGTTGGATGCCCAACCAACCAAGCCTCCCAGGCACCCCTAGTTTTAATAATTTTTTAGTGGAGTCTTTAGGGTTTCCTGTATGTAAAATAATGTTACCTACAAACAGAGACAATTTTACTTCTTTCTGATTTGGATGCCTTTTATTTCTTTTCCTTGCCTAGTAGATCTGGCTAGGACTTCTAATACTATATTGAATAGAAGTGATAAGAGTGGGATCCTTATATCTGATTTTAAAGGAAAAGCTTTTAGCTTCGTGTCATTGAAAATAATGTTAACTGTGGACTTGTCATATATGGCCTTGATTATATTGAGGTACGTTCCTTCTGTACTTAATTGGTTGACAGCTTTTGTCATGAAGGTATATTAAATTTTTTAAATGCTTTTTCTGCATCCATTGAGATGATCATGTGATATTTATCCTTCATTCTGTTAATGTAGTGCATCACATTTATTGATTTGTGGATGTTGCTGCATCTTAGGAATACATCTACTTGACATGGTGTATGATCCTTTTATGTTGAATTGGGTATGCTAGTATTTTGTTGAGGATTTTTGCATTTATTTCATCAGGGATACTGGCCTATAATTTTCTTGTGGTGTCCTTCTCTGGATTCAGTATTCAGGTGAAGCTGTCCTCATAAAATGAATTTGAAAGTGTTTCCTCTTCTTCAGTTTTTTTTTAGAATAGTTTGAGAAGGATTGGCATTAATTTTTCTTTAAACGTTTCTTAGAATTCACTTAGTGAAGCCATCAAGTTCTGGGCATTTCTTTATTGAGAAGCTTTTGGTTACTGATTCAATTTCTTTATGTTATTGGTTTGTTCAGGTTTTCTGTTTCTTGTGATTCAGCCTTGGTAGGCTGTATATTTCTATGAATTCATTCCATTTCTTCCATATAATTTGCTGACATATAATTATTCATGGTAGTCCCTTATGATTCCTTCAATTTCTGCATTATCAGTATAGTGTCTCCGTCACATAATTTTATTTATTTGCATCTTCTCTCTTTTCTTAGTCTAGCTAAAGGTTTGTCAATTTTATCTTTTCAAAAACCAGTTTTGTTGAAAACTTAGTTTTATTTATCTTTTCTATTATTTTTCTAATCTCCATTTCCTCTATTTCTGCTCTTTGTTATTTCCTTCCTTCTGCTTTCACCTTAGTTTGTTCTTTTCCTGGATCCTTGAGGTGTCAAGACAGTTCGTTTGAGATCTTTCATTTTTCTTAATATAGGAGTCTATCTCCATAAATTCCCCTCTTAAAACCGCTTTTGCTGCATCTCATTAAGTTTCCATAGGTATGTCATGTTTTCATTTGTCTCAATATAATTTTATTTTCTTTTTGGGGTTTTTGCATATTTTTTTGGAATATTAATAGTAATTTTATTTCTTCTTTTATGTTCTTTTTTTTTTTGAGATTTAAAAAAAATTTAATTCCAGTTAACAATCATACAGTGTTGTATTAGTTTTGGGTGTACAATATGGTGATTCAACAATTCCACAGTGAATTCACTAAGTGAATTCTAAAAAAATGTTTAAAGAAGAATTAATGCTAATCCTCAAACTATTCTGAAAAAACTTCTCTGCCTCTCATGACAGTTTTTGACTAAAAGTCTATTTTGTCTTGTATAGATATAGTTACCCCTGCTTTCTTTTGGTTACTTTTTGCATGGGATATATTTTTTTATTCCTTCACTTTCAGCCTGTCTGTAACCTTAGGGCCAAAGTGAGTCTCTTGTAGGCAGCATATAGTTGGATGTTTGTGTTTGTTCATTTTAAAGATTTTATTTATTTATTAGAGAGGGAGTGAGAGCACAAGCAGGGAGAGTGGCAGAGGGAGAGGGAGAAGCAGGCTCCCCGCTGAGCAGCGAGTCCAACACCGGGCTTTATCCCAGGACTCTGAGATCTGAAGGCAGACGCTTAACCCACTGAGCCACCCAGGTGCCCCTGGATATTGTTTTTTTAATCCATTCAGCCACTCCATGTCTTTTGATTGGATAATTTAATCCATTTAAATTTGAAATAATTATTGAAAGGACTTACTATTGCCATTTTGTTAATAGTTTTCTGACTATTTTTTGATTCCTTTGTTCCTTTCTTCTCTTGTCCTGGATTTTTCAACTTCTGATGTATGGCTTTTCATGTCTTATATCATTTTTAATGCCTTTCAGTCCTTTTGGTTGATTTAGTAGGTTGTAGTTCTGAGTTTTTTGAGCATGTCTCTTTGATGTGCTTCCATTTTCTGTATGGATATTATTTTGCTCTTTTTCTTATAATAACTTCGTTTAGAAATAGTGTTACTTTTCAAGTGCTCATTTTTATGTTAATTTGATGTTGCTGAATTTTTAGAAGGAAATTTATTTGGATAGCTTTTCTTACTTTGTAGAGCTCCCTTTTACATTGTTTTCCAATGTTAGTTCAAAATGTGGCCGTTGGATTTCTGAGATTTCCCGACTCTTATTCCACTATCCCCAGCTCACTCTTTATCTGGGTCTTCCTTTGTTCTCTGTTGACTGTCTTGATGAATTTTGATTCCATCCTCAGTAGAGGACCTATTCTGAAAGAGAGCCCTGACTCTTCAGTTTTGAGAGTTCATGGGGCCCAGACTCCTTAGCTATTTCTGACCTTGCAGGTTTCTTGCACTTAGGTGCTGTTGGAGTAAAGATATACCTCTCTTTTTCACTTGCTGTTCTTTAATTGGCTGAGCACATTTTCTAGTGAATATCCACTAGCTCCTTTGTGGTTCTCTTGGTATCCTGTCTGTCACATTCTTATAGCTTCTATAGGGGGCATTATTTTACCTCTATCCCCTTAAGGTTTTTCACTAGGCCTGAGAATTAAATGTACATAGGACAGATTAATAGGGAAAGCATTATTAGAGAAAGATTTATTTAGTATAAATTTTAAGTGACACTGGTGCTCTCATAAGGAAATGAAGACCAAAAGAAGCAATTAGAGTGGAGCATTTATATACTGAGTTGGACAGAGAGCAGTAAATTGTGATAATGATACAAGGCAAAGGCGTAGTTACTCATGGAGAAGTGACTAGGAAGATAAGGATTCACAGACAAGATTTGTTTACTAATTCCTCTTGGCTTCAACTCTCCATCCCTGGGGATAAGAATGTTATTTTCTTCCTTATGTAGGGAGGACATCTTCCATATGGGTTTTTATATCTTGCTTTCAGGAAGAAAAAGGGGAGGTCAAAGCATCTTCTTATACCGGCTGGTTTTCAAGTGCCTTTAGCTCAAAATAATCTTTATGCCCAAACAGCATATTTGAGGTGGAACATTCTGCCACCCCCTTCACTTCCTTCTTCCTCCCACATGGACAGCAACGACATGCAGATCTTGTGACTGTTGGTGGTTTGTCTATATCCATGTTTATTTTAGAGTTTGTGGGAAACTTTGTCACAATGTTTTTGGGTTTTTTTTTGTAAAGGCTATATATAGGTTTTTGACTTTTGTTATCTAGTTGCTTTGTTAGTTTTTATGTGGGAATACAGAAAGATCCACAGTCAGTGTTGTCTCCTACTCCATCTTCTCAGAGTCCCATCAGTTGGTTGATTTTGTGTGTGTGTGCTTTTCCTAATGTGGTCTGAAAAATCTGAAGATAAAGTGAATTTGTTTGATAAATTAGGTTCTGCTATGACTTTCTTTGATTAGTGCAAATCTCTGTGCCTAATAAAGACTCTTTAGTTTTGGTGTTCATTTCCTTCATTAATGATTACTATAGAAAATTCAATCTCTAGAGTTGAAAAGAAAGTTTAGTCTATGTAATGGTGAGTTATGATTTTTTTTAAAACTGACTGTAGTTATGAGTCTCACAGCTTGAATGAGTGGTTATATATATTCCCATTTACTTAAATGTGAGCCTATGTTGTCTTCCTAGTAGTTACATATATACATAATACATGGTCCTATGTTGCCCTTTGAGGAGTGATTTTCTTTTTCCTTTCCTATTTCACACATCTTTCCTATATGTTATATGCTAGTTAGGTTATCCAGGATAACCTATTATAGAAACCAACTCCCTACCACTTCTTTCTTAATCAAGGACTATGATTGCCCTAAACATTATTACTAATCAGAGTAGAAGAAAACTTAAGCAGAAATTAGTTTTATTCAAATGCTTATTTTGTAGAATAGCCCTTATATTTCTCCATGCTGAGGCTTTTAAAGGTCAAACAACATTTTATCATTAAATATAAAATTTAGCATAATTACTTATACTAGTGCTATGCACAGTACAGTTCTGTTTTGGTTTTTCCTACAAAGTATTAATACTTTCACTTTCAAAGAGTTTATGGACTAGACATTGACATGATCTGAATGAATAAATAAGTAAATAATAAATAAGAAATGTGTGAGTGTATTTATATATATGTGTGTGTGTGTGTGTGTGTGTGTGTGTATTTAGGTTGTCTTTTTCTTCTTTAATGAGTTTTGTTAGCTTGTATCTTTTAAGGAATTGTCTCATTTCTTCTATGTTGATGAATTTATGGGCCTAGAGTTAATTCGTTGTGTTACAGTATTTTAATGTATAATATTTTAATGTATGTTAGATCTATAGTGGTGTTTCCTTTCTCATAATTGGTATTGATAGTTTGGGTCTTCTCTTTTTTTCCTTGGTTAGCCTGACTAGAGCTTTATCAATTTTTTTGATCTTTTCAAAAAACCAACTTTTTAAAAAAAGTTACTTTAATTCCACTTAGCTAACACATAGTGTTTTATTAGTTGCAGGTGTACATTATAGAGATTAAACAATTCCTTACATCACCCAGTACTTATCACGACAAGTGTACTCCTTAATCCTCATGACCTAATTAATCTATTACCCCCTCTTGCCTCTAGTAACCATCAGTTTGTTCTCTATGATTAAGAGTCTGTTTCTTTGTCTCTCTCTCTTTTTCTACTCTTTGCTCATTTGTTTCTTAAATTCTACATATGAGTGATATCATATGGCATTTGTCTTTCTCTGACTGACTCATTTCACTTAGCATTATACTTCCTAGCTCCATCCATGTCATTGCAAATGGCAAGATTCCACTGAACAATATTCTATTGTAAGTATACCGCATCTTTTTTTATCCATTTATCAGTTGATGGACACTTGGGCTGCTTTCATATCTTGGCTATTGCAAATTAAAAAAGGGGTACATGTATCCCTTTGAATTGGTGTTTTTTATCCTTTGGGTAAACACTTAGTTTTTGTTTTATCCTTTGGGTAAACACTAATACTGCATTAGTAGTATTAGTATTAGTAGTATTGCTGGACTGTAGGGTAGTTCTATTTTTAACTTTTTGAGGAACCGCCATACTGTTTTCCAGAGTGGCTGCATGAGTTGGTATTCCACCAATAGTGCAAAAAGTTTCCTTTTTCTCCACATCCTTGACAACACCTGTTGTTTCTTGTGTTGTTGATTTTAACTGTTTTGACAAGTGATATCTCATTGTGGTTTTGATTTGCATTTCCCTTATAAGTAATGATGAACATCTTTTCATGTGTCTGTTGGCCATCTGTGCGTCTTCTTTGGAGACATGTCTCTTCATATCTTCTGCCCATTTTTAATCGGATTATTTGGTTTTGGGGTATTGAATTTTATAAGTTCTTTATATATTTTGGATACTAACCCTTTATTGGATATGTCATTTGCAAGTATCTTCTGCCATTTTGCAAGTTGCTTGATGTTTCCTTTGCTGTGTAGAAATTTTTTATTTTGATGTAGTCCCAATTGGTTATATGAATTTAATGCTGCACATTTGAACAAATATTATATTTAAATTTTTTGTTTACTTTTGTTGATGTTTCCTTTGCTGTGTAGAAATTTTTTATTTTGATGTGGTCCCAATTGGTCCTAAATGCTGCACATTTGAACAAATATTATATTTAAATTTTAGCAAAACAACATAGTTTATCAGGAAAGCCTCCTGAAAGAATGGAAGCACATAAAAAGAAAAATTTTCCCACATAATGGGTTTATTTGGCAAAGTAGGAGAAAATAACGTTCTGGCCAGGGAAGGAATGTTAGAAGTTTATGTTTGAAATCAAGTTATGATGAAAGAAAAGGGGTTACAGATAACTTTAAAAATACTATTTGCCACTAAACAATTATATATCTGTATTTTATTTAGAAAATCTTGGTGGTAATTGAAGTGCAGTTGCCACTGAAAAGAACATTGTGTGACTACACTGTACATACTCAAATGTGTTTTTAAAGACATCATCATGCTATTTTCTGTGTCTAATATGTATCACCTGTACAGTTTATTTCACTTATAGATAATATAGTTACCAGTACATGAGAAACCTGTATCCATTTTACTGATTTCTGTGTTTTCTTTTCTGGCAGAAATGCTGAGCCGATTGTCGGGATTAGCAAATGTTGTTCTGCATGAATTATCAGGAGATGATGCTGATGAGAATATGAGGGCTTCCCTAGACCCTGTGAGTAGCTCTATTCTGAATTAACCTGATGAGACATATATTCCATGTTTTTCTGAGGGAAAGAATTTAAGATAGAAGGTTTTGAGCAGCCTCCATTTTGCTAGGTGGAAGAGAGGATTAAGAAAAGTATTGATACTTTATAAATGATCCTTCTCCTATAAGTTTGTAGCTTATGAGTCACAGTGATGGGAATCAAGTTCTGGATGAATTGTTTTAACTTCATGTATATATACTTTAACTATATACTATAATATACTTTAACTATATGTATATATAACAGGTATATATCCTGTTCCCTGGGAAAGGTTTGAATAGTAAGTGGCAGAACTGGGGTACCTTTCAGGTTTGAAAATATATTTGCTATTGTAAATTTATCTACACTTCTCTTATAGTTTGTATTATATTTTTTGATAGCCACATGAGGAATCAAAAGAAGTCCTTTAGTTTTCTGAAAGACAAGCAGTATTGCCTAATGGTTAAGATAATTTTATTCAACTGCTCCCTTAAATTTAAATTTTTAGTTTTAATAGTTTGTTATCTTTGCTTCCTTTTATTTTTCTCTTTGGTAAAATTAGGATAATATCATAAATGAGATAATGTTTTGTTTGTGAAATGCTTAACATTTACAAAATAATAATTTTAATATCTATGATAATAAGTATTATGAGATCAGAGTTGGAAAGATTTCTTAAGTATGGAAATGAGATGGGCAAAAGATAAGATGAAGTTGGAATGAAAAAACTTTTTTGGACACTAATATTTTTTTTCTCTGATGCACTGGCAACTTTTTGTCTAAATACTAGGCATTACCCCAAGAATCTGACATGGAATTTAACGATAGGACACAAGAGGATGTTCTGGAGCGCCTGGCTTATGCTGAGCAGTTGGTGGTGGAGCTAAAAGAAATCATTAGAGAGAAGGACATTCAATTGCAGCAAAAAGATGAAGTTCTACAGGTACCATAGTTTTTCTCCTTTGTGCTAAGCATTTGATAAAAGATAGACACAACATTCACCTAGATCTTTTTTTTCACTTAGATTATTGGAGAGTGTGATTCTTATTTCCCTAATACTGTAAGATGATGCCTCCTGAGAATAACTTTTGTTATGTATTAGGTATGTGATGAATAAGCGTTTGTATATTTACTGTCATTGTTCTCTGACAGGAAGAAAGAAAAGCTGCTGATAACAAAATAAAAAAACTAAAACTTCATGCTAAGGCCAAATTAACTTCTCTGAATAAACACATAGAAGAAATGAAGGCACAAGGAGGGACTGTTCTGCCTAAAGAACCTCAGTCAGAAGAGCAACTCTCCAAGGTATGGAAATGGGATACACTATATGTTTTCTTTTTTTTTTTTTTTTAGATTTTTTTTTTTTTTCTATTTATTTGACAGAGAGAGAGAGACCACAAGTAGGCAGAGAGGCAGGCAGAGAGGGGGAAACAGGCTCCCTGAGGAGCAGAAAGCCCGATGCGGGGCTCGATCCCAGGAAGCCGAGATCATGACCTGGGCCGAAGGCAGAGGCCTTTACCCACTGAGCGACCCGGGCGCCCCTACACTATATGTTTTCTGAGTGGAAAAGCCTCCCATGATAGCAGATCTTCACTAATCACAAAAATTTGTGAACCTAAAGTAGTATAGCACTAAACGCTGTCCTTTCTTACTGAGTATAGTCTAGCTGGGCTCTGGGCCACACACACAGAGAATAAAAGGCCAACAGAAAATGTAGACATGAAATGTAACCTAGACTTTCAGAGATTTAACAAGAAAGTAAATACCATAGTGAGGCATTTGGATAGGAGAGGCATATATTTTATGGAGGAATTACATCTTTGGTTAGAAGATTAACTATGTGGTCTGTAAGATCTTTGCAGCTCTGAATTCTTTAATTCAGTGACTCAACACAGAATATTCTGTGTTCTAATAGGGCCACATGGTAACAGATTAAAGTTTCATGCATTGTAACTGAATCAACTAGATTGCTGTGGGGTCCCTGTAAGGGGTGCTTTCTAGGTTTATGACTGCCACCAGCAAAATAATTTAAGGTTGAGGTTAGAGACAAGAATAAGAAAAGTGGAGCCTTTTGAGAAATGAAATACTCATTTTCATTACTTTCCTGTATGGTTAAATCCCAAATATTCACATTCAGTTGGCTATTTAGTGAACAAGAATCTTCAGGTTTTTGGAGTTTGTATAGAATATATGGAGGCTGGCATATCGTATGTGCACATTGCAGTTGGCCTTGGACTTAACTCTGCATGAGAAATCTATTTTATTTTTTAAATTGCACCTTGTTTTACTCTTTGATTCACTAGTATTTTTTTTAATTTAAATTCAATTCGCCAACATATAGTACATCATTAGTTCCAGATGTAGAATTCAGTAATTCTTCAGTTGCATATAACACCCAGTGCTCATCACATGATGTGCCCTCCTTAATGCTCATTCACTAGTATTCTTATCTCAATGTTTTTAGTTCTTGGGAAATAAGGTTGTGATCCATTCTGTAGGCACAATACTGGGGCCACTGGTTACTTTCCTAGTACCCTGATTAGTCTTTCCTTTCTGGGTCTAATGCTCAGAAGACATTAATTTTCCTACATTAATAGCTTTATTTAACTTCTCAAAGCTTATTTTAGAAGCTTTCTCATTCTTCTCAAATAACTTGTTCATCTTTATTCTTTTCTTACTTCTTGGTTTTTCCTCTGGTAATTCTTTCTTCTTGTAGCTGTGGTACCAGCCTGTCTCTCCCCATGTTGCTTTGTTTCTTCTAACTGTCCCCCTACTATGATTTTTGAATTACCTATTTCATTTTATTTTATTTTATTTTATTATCTTTTTAAAAATTTAAATTCAATTAGCCAATATATAGTACATCATTAGTTTCAGATGTAGAGTTCAATAATTCATCAGTTGCTCCTTGCTCGGTGGGGAGCCTGTTTCTCCCTCTGCCTGCCGCTCCCCCTGCCTGTGCTCACTTTCTCTGTCTCTCTCTGACAAATATATAGATAAAATCCTTATTTAAAAAAAAGGAGTCTTCCATGGTTTGTCTCCCTCTTTGATGACTTCCCATTCAGTTTTCCCTCCTTTCCCTTAACATCCTCTGCCTTGTTTCTCAAATTCCACATATCAGTGAATTGGAATGTGGAATTATCATTCCACATATGAATGATAATTGCTTTCTCTGATTTACTTTATTTTGTTTAGCATAGTACCCTTTAGTACCCTTACCCTTTCGTTTAGCATAATTCCATCCACATCGTTGCAAATGGCAAGATTTCTTTTTCTTTTTTTTTGGATGGCTGAATAATATTTCATTGTATACATATACCACATGTTTATCCATTCATCTGTTGATGGACATCTCAACTCTTTCCATAGTTTGGGTATTGTGGACATTGCTGCTATAAGCATTGGGGTGCAGGTGCCCCTTTGGATCACTACATTTGTATCTTTGGGGTAAAACCCAGTATTGCAATTGCTGGATCATAAGGTAGCTCTATTTTCAACTATTTGAGGAACCTCCATACTATTTTCCAGAGTGGCTGTACCAGCTTGTATTCCCACCAGCAGTGTAGGAGGATTCCCCATTCTCTGTATCCTCACCAACATCTGTCATTTCCTGACTTATTAATTTTAGCCATTCTGACTGGTGTGAGGTGGTATCTCACTGTGGTTTTGATTTCTATTTCCCTGATGCCAAGTGATGTGGAGCATTTTTTTCATGTGTCTATTAGCGATTTGTATGTCTTCTTTAGAGAAATGTCTGTTCATGTCATCTGCCTGTTTCTTGACTGGATTATTTGTTTTTTGGGTGTTGAGTTTGGTAAGTTTTTGTAGATCTTGGATACTAGCCCTTTATCTGATATGTCATTTGCAAATATTTTTTCCCATTTCATAGGTTGCCTTTTAGTTTTGGTGACTGTTTCCTTTGCTGTGCAGAAGCTTTTAACTTGATTAAGTCGCAATAGTTCATTTTTGCTTTAGTTTCCCTTGCCTTTGGAGATGTGTTTACCAAGAAGTTGCTGCAGCCAAGGTTGAAGAGATTGTTGCCTGTGTTCTCTAGGATTTTGATGGATTCCTGTCTCGCATTTAGGTCTTTCATCCATTTTGAGTTTATCTTTGTGTATGGTATAAGAAAATGGTCCGGTTTCATTCTTCTGTATGTGGCTCTTCAATTTTCCCAGCACCATTTATTCTAGGGACGGTCTTTTTTCCATTGGATATTCTTTCCTGCTTTGTTGACGATTAGTTGACCATGGAGTTGAGGGTCCATTTCTGGGTTCTCCACATCTGTTCCACTGATATATGTGTCTGTGGACACCTTTGTAATTTAACTTGAAATCCAGCATTGTAATGCCACCAGGTTTGGTTTTCTTTTTCAACATTTCCCTAGCTATTTGGGGTTTTTTCTGGTTCCATACAAATTTTAGGATTATTTGTTCCAGCTCTGTGAAAAATGTCAATGATATTTTGATAGGGATTGCATTGAATGCAGATTGCTCTGGGTCACATAGATATTTTACCAATATTTATTATTACAATCCATGAGCATGGAATGTTTTTCCTTTTTGTGTCTTCCTCAATTTCTTTCATAAGTGTTCTGTAATTTTTAGAGTATAGATGCTTTACTACTTTGGTTAGGTTTATTCCTAGGTATCTTATGGTTTTGGGTACAATTGTGAATGGGATTGATTCCTTAATTTCTGTTTCTTCTGTCTCGTTGTTAGTATATAGAAATGTAACTGATTTCTGTGCCTTGATTTTATATACTGCTCCTTTTTGGAATTCCTATATGAGTTCTGGCAATTTTGGGGTGGTCTCTTTTGGGTTTTCCACATAGAGTATTATGTCATCTGCAAAGAATGAGAATTTGACTTCTTCCTTGCTGATTGAGATGCCTTTTATTTCTTCTTGTTGTCTAATTACTTACGCTAAGACTTCTAGTGCTATGCTAAACAACCGTGGTGATAGTGGACATCTCTGGTGTGTTGCTGACCTTAGGGGAAAAGCTCTCAGTTTTTCCCCATTGAGAATGATACTCACTGTGGGCTTTTCATACATGACTTTTATGATATTGAGGTATGTTCCCTCTATCCCTACATTGTGAAGAGTTTTAAGAAAGGATGTTTTACTTTGTCGAATACTTTTTCTTCATCTATTGAGGGGATCGTGTGGTTCTAGTCCTTTTTTTTATTTAAGTAGTGTATCACATTTATTTGTGGATGTTGACCCACCCTTGCAGCCCAAGAATAAATCCCACTTGGTTGTGGTGAATAATCCTTTTAATGTACTGTTGGATCCTATTGGCTAGTATTTTGGTGAGAATTTTTGCATCCATGTTCATAAGAAATATTGGTCTGTAATTCTCCTTTTTGGTGAAGTCTTTGTCTGGTTCTGGGATCAAGGCAATGTCGGCCTCGTAGAACGAGTTTGAAGTTTTCCTTCCATTCTATTTTTTGAAACGTCTTCAGAAGAATAGGTATTAGTTCTTTAGATGGTTGGTGGAATTCCCCTGGGAAGCCATCTGGTCCTGGATTCATCTTTGTTGGGAAATTTTTGATAACTGTTCAGCTTCCTTGCTGGTTATGGGTCTATTCTGGTTTTCTGTTTCTTCCTGGTTCAGTTTTGGTAGTTTATATGTCTGTAGGAATGCATTCATTTCTTGCAGATTGCCTAATTTGTTGGCATATAGTTGCTCATAATATGTTCTTATAATTGTTTGTGTTTCTCTGGTGTTGGTTGTGATTTGTCCTCTTTCATTCATGATTTTATTTATTTGGATCCTTTCTCTTTTCTTTTTGATAAGTCTGGCCAGGGGCTTATCAATCTTATTAATTCTTTCAGAGAACCAGCTCCGGGTTTCGTTCATCTATTATGCTGTTCTTCTGGTTTGTATTTCATTGATTTCTTATCTAATCCTTATTATTTCTCTTCTCCTGCTGGGTTTAGGCTTTATTTGCTGTTCTTTCTCCAACTCATTTAGGTGTAAGGTTAGGTTGTGTATTTGAGACCTTTCTTATTGCTTGAGAAGTGCTTGTATTAGTGTATACTTCCCAGTTAGGACTGCCTTTGCTGCATCTGAAAGGTTTTGAATAGTTGTGTTTTCATTTTCAATTGTTTCCATGAATTTTTAAAAAATTCTTCTTTAATTTCCTGATTGGCCCATTCATTTGTTAGTAGGATGGTCTTTATCCTCCATGTATTTGAGTTCTTTCCAAATTTCTTCTTGTGATTGAGTTCCAGCTTCAAAGCATTCTGGTCTGAAAATATACAAAGAATGATTCCAGTCTTTTGGTACCTGTTGAGATTTGATTTGTGACCCAGTGTGTGATCTGTTCTGGAGAATGTTCCATGTGCACTTGAGAAGAATATGTATTCTGCTGGTTTAGGATGAAATGCTCTGAATATATCTGTAAAGTCCATCTGGTTCAGTGGTCATCAAAGTCCTATTTTCTTCTTCTGCTTAGATGAAATGCTCTGAATATATCTGTAAAGTCCATCTGGTCCAGTGGTCACCAAAGTCCTATTTTCTTTTTCTGCTTAGATGATCTGTCCATTTCAGTGAGGGAGGGTGTTAAAGACCCCTGCTATTATTATATTATTGTTGATGTGTTTCTTCAGTTTTGTTATTAATTGGATCATGTAATTGGCTACTCTTGTGTTTGGGGCATAAATATTTACAATTATTAGATCTTCTTGTTGGATAGTCCCTTTGATTGTGACGAGTGTCCTTCCTCATCTATTATTACAGTCTTTGGGTTAAAATCTAATTTGTCTGGTATAAGGATTGCCACTCCAGCTTTCTTTTGATGTCCATTAGCATGATAAATTGTTTTCTCCCCCTTCACTTTAAATCTGGAGGTGTCTTTGGGTCTAAAATGATAACATATGGATGGGTCTCTTGTAGATAACATATGGATGGGTCTTGCTTTTTTATCCAATCTGATACCCTGTGTCTTTTGATTGTACTTTATGTTTGTATTCAGAGTAACTGTTGAAAGATATGAATTTAGTGCCATTGTATTACCTATAAACTCACTGTTTCTGTATATTATGTCTGTTCCTTTCTGATCTGTGTTACTTTTGGGCTCTGTCTTCGCTTAAAGTATCCCTTGTAATATTTCATATAGGGCTTGTTTGGTGATCACAAATTCTTTTAGTTTGTTTGTCCTGGAAACTTTTTATCTCTTCTATTTTGAATGACATCCTAGCTGTGTAAAGTATTCTTGGCTGCATCGTTTTGCCATTTAGCACCCTGAATATATCATGCCAGTACTTTCTGGCCTGCCAGGTGTCTGTGGATAGATCTTCTGCCAGTCTAATGTTTCTACCTTTGTAGGTTATGGACCTGTTGTCTCCAAACTGCTTTCAGAATTTTCTCTCTGTCTCTGAGATTTGCAGTTTCACTATTATATGTCGGGGTGTTGACCTATTGTTACTGATTTTGAGGGGGGTTCTCTGTGTCTCCTGGACTTTGGTGCCTATTTCTTTCCCCAGTTTAGGGAAGGTCTCTGCTATAATTTGCTCTAATGCACCTTCTGCCCCTCTTGCTCTTCCTTCTTCCTCTAGAACCCCAATAATTATAATATTCTTTCACTTTATGGTATTGCTGATCATTCAAATCCTCCCCTCATGGTCCAGTAACTGTTTTTCTCACTTTTGCTTGGTTTCTTTATTCTCCATAATTTTATCTTCTATATCATGTATTCTCTCTTCTGCCTCCTTATCCTAGCAGTAAGAGCTTCCATTGGTGATTGTATCTCATCAATTCTGTCTTTTATTTTAACCTGATTAGATCTTAGTTCTAATTTTATTTCTCCAGAAGGGGATTCTCTAGTGTCTTCAAGCTTTTTTCAAGCCCAACCGGTATCTTTATAATCATTGTTCTGAATTCTATCTCCAACATCTTACCAATATTCATATTTATAAAGCCTCTGGCAGTGATTACAGCCCCTTGTTCTTTTTTTCTTGCAATTTTTCCTTCTGTTCTTTTTGTCCAGAGTAGATAGATGAATGAGACAACAAAAAAGAAATAAAAAATAAAAATATCAACCATGACCCCAGCAAAATATACACTCGGTAAATCAGAAAAGATCAGAAACCAAAAAAGAAAAAATAAATAAATAAGGGGGGAAAAAAGAGAATATAATCAAACAGGTAGACAGAACAGGGTGATATACTTGGTCCTGGCTCTATGTTGGTCTGTTTTTTAGAAGACACTTGATCCCAAAATTGTAAATAAAGAAAAATATATACTAAAATAAAATTGAATATAGTGAAAGGAGGTAAAAAATGAAGAATATATTTATAAAATATAAATGTAAAATGAAAATTTAAAAAAGATTTAAAGAGAGTTGATAAAATAAGCTAGTTGAAAAGGAAAAAAGAAAAAAAAAGGAAAAGAAAATTTTAGACTGAAAGACTAAAGAATTGTGAGAAAAAAACCCTTGAGTTCTTTTTTTTTTAAACCCTTGAGTTCTATATTCTGTTTTCCCCTAGTGCAGGAGTTTTTCGGTTCTGTGTCATCTGTAAACTTGGTTTTAGCCTAGTGTTCCAGCTGGTCCTCTGGGGGAAGGGCCTTTTGCACTAATTCTCAGGTGTCTTTGCCTGGGCAGAGTTGCACTGCCTCTTGCCATGGAGCTAGGCTCAGTGTAAGCTGCTTCAGGTTGCTTTATGTGGCTTTTGTTCCCTTCAGGCTTTTTGTGCTGCTTTAGAGGGTGAAAAAAAATGGTGGCACCCTAATTTCCAGCCCCGGAGCTAAAGATCAGGGCCCCTACTCTTCAGTGCAACCTCATGGAGAAGCAGTCAATACCTATTGTGTGTGCTAAACTGCAGATGCTTACAGTGTACCCCTGCACCAATCCTCCCAGGGGTGGGGGGGGGGTGCTGGTCAAACCAGGCTGGCTGCTTTCTGGGCCCCTGCTTCAGGGGAGCATGCCTCCACCTGCCTCCACCTGCCCTGCTATTCCCTAGGGAAGAAGCAGGATCTCACAGTGGTTTTGCTGCTTGCTGTATCCCTGCTTGGCGAGCAGTTGATCCACAGCTGCACAGTTCAGGTTTATGGCAACACCAAGCTGAGAGGCCACTCTGGGGCTTGCTAATTGTAGTTGGCTTCCCTATTCCAATGCTTGGGAACTCTGCTGCACTCACAAACCCCCGTTCTTTCTGTGACCCCAGGATCCTGAGACCACACTGTCCCATCTAGGATTCTGTCTCACTTTGCTATCTTAGCACATTTCAGGCAAGGATGTCCCTTACTGGAGCACACTTCTAAAAGCTCTGATTTTTGCACTCTGCTGCTATATCACTTTCCAGTAGCTGGCTTCCTAAGGCTCCCTCCCTGTCAGTTTATCTTCTGATATGTATCAATTCACTTCTCCACTCCTCCTACCTTGCAAAAAGTGGTAGATTTTCTATTCGTAGAATTGTAGCCATTCTTTTCTTAGATCTCAGGTTGAATTCACAGGTGTTCAGAATGATTTGATAGATATCTTGCTGAAGTCAAGAGACCAGATGAAATGAGGGTCCTCTACTCTTCCACCATCTTCCCTCCTTCTTTTAAATTATCTATTTTATACTCTGCTTTTTTTTAATTTAATTTTATTTTTTCAGTGTTCCAAGATTCATTGTTCATGCACTACACCCAGTGCTCCATGCAATACGTGCCCTCCTCAATATCCACCACCAGGCTCACTCAACCCCCACCCCTCTCCCCTCCAAAACCCTCACTTTGTTGCTCAGAGTCTACAATCTCTCATGGTTCATGTCCCCCTCCAATTTCCCCCAATTTACCCTTCCTTTCCTTCTCCGAATGACTTCCATGTTTTTCCTTATGCTCCACACATGCGTGAAACCATATGATAATTGACTCTCTCTGCTTGACTTATTTCACTCAGCTTAAACTCTTCCAGTCCCGTCCATGTTGATACAAAAGTTGGGTATTCATCCTTTCTGATGGAGGCATAATATTCCATTGTATATATGGACCATATCTTCTTTATCCATTCATCTGTTGAAGGGTATCTTGGCTCTTTCCACAGTTTGGTGATTGTGGCCATTGCTTCTATGAACACTGGGGTACTTGTGGCCCTTCTCTTCACTACATCTGTATCTTTTGGGCTAAATACCCAGTAGTGCAATTGCAGGGTCATAGGGTAGCTCTATTTTTAATGTCTTAAGGAATCTCCACACTGTTCTCCATACCAACTTGCATTCCCACCAACAGTGTAAGAGGTTTCCCCTTTCTTCACATCCTCTCCAATACTTGTTGTTTACTGTCTTCTATATATAGAAGAATGGAACTTAAGGTCTGAGGCCTTAAACAAATCAACACTTAGAGTTTCATTTCTTCCCTCTGCTAAATAAGAGGGCCAAATCAAATGATTTCTATGTTTCAGTCATAGCAACTTTACACTCTTGTATACCCATTACAGAGCTACCTATTCTCTGAAAAGTATAGTTGAGGAGATTAGGGCAATCCTCAGATGCTTGACCAACAGTTATGTAGAAGAAAGTATAAAATTATTTTGTGTAGTTCTAATAAGCAGATTTGGTTCATTTAAGTGTGGTGAATTTATTAGGGAGGGAGAATCTGGTTTAGTCCGAGGAAGAGCTTATGGGGGGAAAAAACAGACCTGAAAAATTTGGATTTCCTCTTACTGGATCTTGTCTGATTTTGCTTCTCACTTAATAAATAGCTCCTGTGCTTTCCTGAATTCTGTCCTCTGGTTCTTCAAGGCTGTGGGACTAAGTTTTCTTTTAAGTTTTAGTCCTTTGTGGTGCTGACTGGTTTTGTTCTCAGACTAAAAACCGTAAGAAAGGAAAAATTGATATCAGTTCTTCTAAGTATTGATTCCCTTCCAGTATCTTCCTGATTTTGGTTGTCCTCTCTCATTTTCAAGTAGCTATTTTTCTATCATGTCCAGAGTTGATAGCTGTTAATCTGAGTGAGGATGAATCTAATAGGAGCTACTTGGCCATACTAAAATGGTAAAACTCTTAAGATTCCTTCCGATTGTTAGGTCAGGTGTTATTTCTTGCTCCCGTTTATAAAACTATAATCAAATGGTTATAGGGCAAGTTAGAGCAAAAGATTGAATATGTATTAATTATAGTTCTTTTATTTTTTTTTTTTTTTGACCATGTTTTTATTTTTTTTTTTTAATTTTTTTTTTTTAAAGATTTTATTTATTTATTTATTAGGGAAGAGAGAATGAGAGAGAGCATGAGAAGGTCAGAGTGAGAAGCGGACTCCCCATGGAGCTGGGAGCCCGATGTGGGACTCGATCCCGAGACTCCGGGATCATGACCTGAGCTGAAGGCAGTCGCCCAACCAACTGCGCCACCCAGGGGCCCAATTATAGTTCTTTTAAATAAATGACTTTATCTTCTTCATTTTTAGCATGATAAGAGTTCTACAGAGGAAGATATGGAAGTAGAAAAGATAAAACATAAACTCCAGGAGAAGGAGGAACTAATTAGCTGTTTGCAAGCCCAACTTTCCCAGGCACAGGCAGAGCAAACTACACAGGTAAGAGTGTTAAGTCACCTCATAGTCATTAAGTTGATGAATCACTAAGGCCCAATGGATTATTATATGACAAATACATTTTTCTAGATGGCCAATGGATATTTACCATACCGTAAAGAAATAACCAAATAATCAATTTACTTTTTTCTTCCCTTTCCTTCTCTCATCAACTTCCTTTCCTTCCTGCCTAAGTCTAGTAATTGGTGTTTGCCATTCTTGGTTGAGGTTTGTGGAGATCCAGTATGCTCTTTTAATATATGGTTTCACATATTTTTATTTCAGAAGAGTTTTTCTTAATTATATAGCTTGTGGTATTTGGTCTGTTTTCTTATCTAGGGACTTCTATTATCTTATCTAGGGACTTTGATTATCTTTAATATTTGTCACTCTCAATACCTTTTTATTTCTTTCTTCATTTTAAAGTTCTTTTTTTTTTGTCTTTAATATACTTAAGTTGTTCCAGATATACTTAAAAGCTTTCCAATAAGTGAACTGAGGGCTGAAACATCATTTTTATTAAGATCTACATAAATATCACCTATGACTCATGCTATCTGCATAAAGTATTCAAATAAATAATTACAGTGTTACATGAGTGTAGGAAAAAAATCATTCAAACTGAATGAATCCACCGACACTGACTAGGTAGGTGATGTGTTTACTGTAATACTAGAACAGCATGCACACTTTTTTTGTATAGCAATTTAAGAATATTTGACATTATGCAATAAAGTGAAATATAGTTCTGTTTTGTATTTATTTACTTTTGTGTTCCTTCTTGTTTAAACTTCTTTTTCTGAAATTTTTTATTATATATCAAATTTTTCCTAATTTCAGTCACCTCATTTCTGACTTTTCTGATTCTGATTATGCTGTTTTTCTGTGTCTTGTGTAATTTTCTTAATTTTTTAACACATTTTGAGATAGGTTGAAGTTTTGATTTGTTTTTTGAATATGCCTCTGGTCTTTTATTATCTGTATGTTATTTTGCTCCTTAGCTTTTTTTTTTTTATAGTAACTTTGTATGAAATTTGACCTACACCCTTTTATGTTCCTTACTTTTGGGGGTAATTAATTTTTCTAAACTTTTGGAAGTAGCCTTGGTTCAGGAAAACTTTCTTTATTTAACAGACATCTTTCTTTCTTCCTTCCTTCCTTCCTTCCTTCCTTCCTTCTTTTCTTTTCTTTTCTTTTCTTTTCTTTTCTTTTCTTTTCTTTTCTTTTCTTTCTTTTCTTCCTTCCTTCCTTCCTTCCTTCCTTCCTTCCTTCCTTCCTTCCTTTCCTTTCCTTTCCTTTCCTTTCCTTTCCTTTCCTTTCTTTCATGTCCAAATATTTGGCAGCTGGATTTCCGAGATTTCTTGGTTTTCTGCCTCCTGCCCTTCACTTTGGCCTATACCAACATTGTCCAATAGTAATATAATGTAAGCCACATGTATACTTTAAAATTTGTAGCAGAAACAGGTAAAATTAGTTTTAACAAGGTATTTCATGTAGTCCAATATATTCAAAATATACTTTTGAGATTAATAATTATTTTTTTTGAAGTTTCAATATATTTATTTATTTATTTATTTATTTATTTATTTATTTTTCTCCCCAAATATGTTTATTTTAATTTTTCAGTGTTACAAGATTGATTGTTCATGCACCACACCCAGTGCTCCATGCAATCGAGAAGGGCACGTATTGCATGGAGATTAATAATTATTTTTGTGTTATTTTTCTTTTTCTTTTTTTTTTGCACTGTCTGAAATTTGATGTGTATTTTTACATTATATCTCAATTTGGATTATTAAATTCTCATTGGAAATACTTCTTCTCTGCTTAGATTTCATAAAATTTCCAGTTGAGAAAATAGATTAATATACTTAAGTTGTTCCAGATATACTTAAAAGCTTTCCAATAAGTGAACTGAGGGCTGAAACATCATTTTTATTAAGATCTACATAAATGTCACCTATGACTTATGCTGTCTGCATAAAGTATTCAAATAAATAATTACAGTGTTACATGAGTGTAGGAAAAAAATCATTCAAACTGAATGAATCCACCAACACTGACTAGGTAGGTGATGTGTTTACTGTAATACTAGAACAGCATGCACGCTTTTTTTGTATAACAATTTAAGAATATTTGACATTATGCAATAAAGTGAAATATAGTTGTATTCATTGGGAAAATAATTTATAGTTCAATTAATTAAAATTAAATGATATTGGGCACCTGGGTGGCTCAGTTGGGTAAGCGACTGCCTTCCGCTCAGGTCATGATCCCAGAGTCCTGGGACTGAGTCCTGCATCGGGCTCCCAGTTCTATGGGGAGTCTGCTTCTCCCTCTGACCTCTGCTTCTCCCCTCTCCTGCTCTCCTTTTCTCTCTCTCTCAAATGGATAAATAAAAATCTTTTAAAAAAATTAAATGATATTAATAAACTCCTTATTTGCATTAAGCATATTTCAAGCCCTCTGGAGCCACATGTGGCTAGTTCATAATGAATTATACAGCATGTGTATAGACCTTTTTTCTTCCGTTTCTGTTATAAAAATTCTGCATAATTTTTATTACATTTCTAGAAGTTTCTTCTTATTTCTGGTCCGTGTCTTAGAAGACAGCCCTGATGAGGCAGTTTTGAGAATTCAGAGGGGCTAAGTTGTTCTAGCCTTTTAGTCCTTCTTACTGTGGACCCCTTGCATTTACCCAATATTGGAGAATGGGGAAGCCCTGCCAATTTAAGCTGCTGTTCTAAGATTGGCCAGCTGTGCTTTCCAGTAAGAGCTTACTGGCTATTTGGGGATTTTCCTGTTCTCGAGACCATTAATGTTGCTCTGTTGCTGCCTGCTTCCTCTTGCATAGACTCTAATTCCATGCAGGTCTTGTGCCTTTTGGTGGTTTGCTCTACCTGCTTGTATTTTAGGGTTTTGGGGACTACCCTCCAAATTTTTTTATAAATATTGTCCATGGGTTTTTGGTTTTACTATTTAGTTGCACTGTTTCTATGTGAGGATTCAGAGAAGTTGAAAAACAGCTGCTATTGCTTTTGTTTTCCTCTGACAAATAATTCTTATTACTTTTTAAAAACCCCAGCACATGTATTTCCTTTTTGTATTAAGTGCAAATTAGAAGGATATTGGTAGGTATTTTGGGCAATTGATAAAGGGAGGTCAAAGAATTAAGAGTGCTAATTCTTTTGTTTAAATAAATATTCTTTTCCTTCTGTGTCTTCAGTCTGATAAGAGTTCAACAGAGATGGAAGAATTTTTAACGATGAAGCAACAGCTCCAAGAGAAGGAGGAACTCATTAGCACTCTGAAAGCCCAGCTCAGCCAGACACAGGCAGAGCAAGCGGCTCAGGTAGGTTGGAAGGTACCTCATAAGAATTAGAATAAAGAATCATGAAAGTCTAATGGTGACAAGCCAATTCAGACAGTCATTTTTTAAATCCTCAGTATATAAAAGTATAGTAGCTAGAATGTAGTCGAAATTAGAAGAGCATAGTAGTAGAAGAAATTAGAAATGTTATTTACCTCGATAAATTTGCCATAGCCTATTTTATGGCTGTTTCTTAGTTCTGTAAGCCTGAAATTTGGTTTTAATAGCAGACAAAAATTCAGTCTCTTGGGAATGGACTCCCGTTGTTTCAAAGAGACTGATAGATAAACCAAAAGAAATACAAATGATTAGGTCTATCCTTTCCCTATAGTAAAACCTTAATAAGAAGTTAAATTATAATCAGAAGATTGCTTAGTGGGCATATAATGAGAAAGTGGTATAGATTATGTGATTCAGTGTTAAATGGCACTAGTATGTAATATTCCTCCTATTTATTTCTGATACCAGGATCAGACTGTTTGGACTGGCATTCTCAACTCCTTCTGTTAACTCTTTTTCTGAATTTCCACTTTGACCACCCATCTCCGTATTTTTCCTTTGAGAATGCTTTTGACTTGTGAAACTTTTTTCCTGCAAAGTGTCTTTACATGATAGTCTTTTCCATGGAGTGTTTCGTTTTTTGATAGCTTATGGTATTAATGATGTTTTCTGTCCACGGATGGTCTGCTGCTGAGTATACAGTTAAAATTGCATATCTTGAAATCCTTACTGTTACCTATTAGCTTTTATTGTGTCCTTTTTATGTAGAGGACCTATATATAATGTATGATAGAGAAATACAAAATATGATTTTTACTGAGTGACTTAAAACATGGAAAGCCAAGAATATAAATATATTAACGGATCCATCTATAATGCAAGCCATTCAGAGTAAGTGAATAGTGATCATCAACACAAATGGAAAGTATTTTGAGCGGTCAAAGAGGTCACCGTGAGTGTGACAACCGGGGAAGGTACATGGAAAATTTAGGATTTAGGCAAAACTGTGATGGACAGATAATAATCTCAATAAGATGGTTGAAAGTATTCCATTTGTGGAAAAACGGTCTGAGCAAAATCACAGAGAGAAAAAAGAATATGGTATATTTATAGGAAAGGATGTATAGATGCATTTGGCTAATGTAGGATGCCAGGCCTGTACATTTGCAACACAGGATTCCAAATTCATGGTAATGTCAGAATTCAGAGAATCAAAGAAATTATGAGGATTTTTTCCCTACCTAGAAGGAAAGCCAAGGTCAATTCAAGATGTCACAAACTGAGAAATTTGCAATAGTTGAAGGACCAATACAAAATGAGCAAGTTAAGATCAGGTCAGCGTGCTCGACTACAGTTCTTAAGGAAATAAATAAGCAGGCAGTCATCTGCAGACACACACATCCTCAAACCAAAACAAAACTAAAACACTGATACTGAAGAGCTCATACTCAATTGATTTCTATTTTATTCTGTAAAGAGCCAGTTACAAGTGAGGGTGATCTAGAAACCTGCAAGTGATGACAGCTGAAAATAGCTGTCCGAGGAGGTGGTGTGGATTTGGAAATGGTAATACCAAGTTCTTTGGTAGAAGCAGTTCTTTGAAGATAAGACTAGCTAATATCCCTGATGAATACAGATGCAGAAATTCTCAGTAAAATACTAGCAAAACGAATCCAACAATACATTAAAAAAAATCATTCACCATGATCAAGTGGGATTTATTCCAGTTGTAGAGAATTTTGAATAAGAGATCTTTTAGTTTGAAGTTTGACTTATAGGGCATGACAATTTCACTGAAAGTTTTAGACCATGAGTGTGCTATTAACGTGTCTAGAACTTAGCAGAAATCTAATTTCATTTTGTAGTTTTAATATTCTAATCTCTGCAGAGCTTTTGAAAAATATGCCTCTTGTATATTTAAACATTTCTAATAGCCATGCAAATATAATTTTTAATAAAAATTTATATTTGAGCTGATTTCTGAGTTTGATAATAGGATTTCTCTTACATTTGGAAGTTACTGTCAGGCCTATCTGTCTCTCTTACAACATTCTCATCCTTGACATTAAAAATTTAATTAAAATCTATTGCCAATCAGTTCTCAGTGTTTGTCTTTGGAGAATAGTGTGTGAGTTTTGTTTGTGCAATATTTGGGGAGTGTAACGTGTATAGTTTCTTTGGTGTGTGTCTTTAGTTGAGTTCCATGCAGCAGGTGGTCCGAGAGAAAGATGCCCGCTTTGAAACACAAGTTCGTCTTCATGAAGATGAGCTTCTTCAGTTAGTAACCCAGGCAGATGTGGAAACAGAGATGCAACAGGTGTGTTGCTAAAACTTAGTAGAATGACTGTCATTTGGTTAACACTTAATTAAATGATCACAGCCACTTTTCTACCCTTACATACTGCTCTCCACTTGGCCTTAGTGTGCTCCTTAATTGGCTTCTTTTTGGTGATCTTGTCTTCTGTTGCATATTAATTATTTATTTTTTTCTTGTCCTTACCTTGCCTTTTATGCCTCTAACCAGGTTGTTGGTACTCAAAAGCTGGCTTTAATTGGCAAATGTATGTGGTAGTCAGATACTGGTTTCTCTTCAGTTTGCCAATTGTAGCTTCATTAAAGACCGGATCCAAAGCTTCAAATCAATGAAGCCAGTTTTAAACTTTCAAAAAATTAATTATGAAAAGGAGTGATTTTGAAACCATAAAGTCTTTTATTAAATTGATTATTCTTAAAAAAACAATCGAGTGTATTTTGGAAATTGGCTTCATTGTTTTTGTCATCTACTAACTCCAAGGTATTTATTTTTATTTATTGTGTAGTGCAGTGTGGTAACCAAAAGTGCTCCAGTGGTATTTCATGGTTGATCCATTTAATTGTTTTTGAGTGAAAACTTCTTCCATGTTCTGAGTTATCCTTCAGAATATACTTTTTGAAGTGGAATATTAATGTATACACGTATTATTGATTTATTTATCCAACAAATGTTTATTGAGTGCATGTCCTGTGCATGAAGCTAGAAGAGAAATGGTTTGTGCCTGCATAGAATGTTCTTTTTGGTGAGTGAGATATACATGTACTTATGTTACTTAGGTGTAGGACATTGATTCTATAGTTTTAAAAGTGGATGTATTATTTTCTTGAATTATTAAGAAGACTCCCTAATTCAGGGGCTTGCTTGTGTCTCAGTTTAGCTGTTGTCAGTGTACTGGAGAAGACATTTTTGGAGATTCTTTTTTGATGCTGGATGGGGAGCATGGCATGCTGGTGTCCCACTCTTTAGTCTGCCATCCTCAACATTCCAAAATCTTAAGTACACAAATCTACATTGATCTCTTGAAAGGTAAACAGATAACGGTGCTCATTGGTTTAGCCCATTGTATCTAAAACATTTCCTTCTCAGAAATTAAAGGTGCTGCAGAGGAAGCTTGAAGAGCATGAAGAGGCCTTATTGGGCCGTGCTCAGGTCGTGGGCTTGCTGCAACAGGAGCTGACTACTGCCGAACAGAAAAACCAGGTACTGCCTTGTGATCCTTAGCCCCTGCCTTGGGATTGGAGTATACATTTCCACTTTGTCATTCATTCATTCATTCATTCATTCATTCATTTATAGAAAGGAGGGTAGGTGGGTGGGAAGGGGCAGAGGGAAAGAGAGAGAATCTTAATGTAGGCTCCACACCCAGGGCAGAGTTCGACACAGGGCTTGATCTCACATCCCTGAGATCATGATCTGAGCCGAAACCAAGAGTCTGACTGAGCCACCTAGGTTGCCCCCAATTCCACGTTAATTTCCAGGCAGCATGTATAAAATCATAACTCTTCTGAGAATCGATGCCATTTATTCATTCTTTCAACAAATACCCCATGCCTTAGTGGTGGTGATATAATGATGAGCAAAACAAATACCATTCCTTCCCTGATGAAGCTTGTATTTCACATCTTTCATTGTGGCTATTTTTCTTTGTGCTTTTAGGTCTAGGATCCTAGTTTCTCTAGAATGTCATTCTGTCCTCTAGTGAGTTTCCTTTCTGTCAGTTTGTTCCTTTGCTATCTCAAATGGTTCTTGTGCTTTGCTTTATGTACTATCCCTTGTTTGTTTGGTTGATTCTCTGTTGGCTTGAAGTAATTCACCATGCAATAGTCCCCAAATCTAAAGTGATCAGACACTGGTGTTCTAAAATCTTAAACTCAAGTATCCCGTCCCAGGCTATAACCCCCCTGTCATTCCCTTTCTCAGACTGTCTTGACCTTCATTCTCATTGAGATCCCTTGATCCTTTTACTCTGTTTCTCTACTATGTTAGTTCTTGGCCTGTCTCCTCTCTCTGTCTGCTATTGCCTCATGTTTGACCATTTGGACTACTCTTTTATCAGCCCTTGGATTCCCCATGTCCTTGTCTTATCCCATCTAAGTAGCCAAGTACTAATGTGGAATCGGTGCTACAGTTCACATTCTCTGCATGTTCATCTGCATGCTGCATGCTGCTAGAGAAAGACAGTTGTTTCCTTCTTAATTTTCAACTCTCCTTGAGGAGGAATTTCTTCCATAGACATGTTTTCCCATGTCTCCCATCCTAATAAAACCTATGTCCTAATCCCAAGTCCCTTCTCTCACTGTCATCAAACAGTTGGGTTCAAATCTCAGTGTGCCTCTTACTGGATAGTTACTATATAAATAGTTATAGCTATGTGACTTTCGGCAAAAGTCCCTTCTTCTCTCCTCCTGTTGGCACCTTATAAGTATCTGTCTCATGGCCTCTACCATTTTTGTATTATAATTATCTGATTAAATACGACTGTCCCACTGTACTCTTGAGTTCCATGAGGCAACTCACAACTAATAAAACAGACTAAGTCCCTTCCCTTATTGAACTTATTTTGTAATGAGAGAGACAGAAAGTAAGGAATAATGGCACAAATAAATATGTATGAATATAAATTGTTAAAAGTTATCAGGAAGTGAAAACAGAGTCTTATGCAATTGTAGGTTAGGTCCTGACTGTGTAGCCCCATGCTTCACCTAGAAGAGGCACTTCACTATGCTTATGAAAGAATGAATTTATGGCTCATAAGGCTTTGCCTTTTTTCTTAGATTCTCTCTCAGCAATTACAGCAGATGGAAGCTGAGCGTAATACTTTAAAGAACACTGTGGAAACAGAAAGACAAGATTCCAAGATTCTGATGGAAAAGATGCAACTTGAGGTGGCAGAGAGAAAATTATCCTTCCATAACCTGCAGGACGAAATGCATCATCTTCTGGAACAGCTTGAGCAAGCAGGTCAAGTGCAGGCTGAACTACAGTCTCGGTACAGTGCTTTGGAACAGAAGCACAAAGCAGAAATGGAAGAGAAGATCTCTCACATTTTGAGTCTTCAAAAGACTGAGCAAGAACTACACTCTGCCTGTGATTCTCTGAAGGAGGAAAATTTAAAGCTTGTCCAAGATAAGAGTGAACAGGCAGTTCATTCAGCCCAGACCATTCAACAACTGGAAGGTCAGTATTTGATTGCCTTTCAAGTCCTCTTGTCTAGCACCTGAGTGGCTCCTATTTACAAATTTCTGGGATCTGTTAATGACATGATTTGCTCAAATCAATTGAATAAGTAGAAGAATTAAGAATTCATCTCTTCCAGGGCGCCTGGGTGGCTCAGTTGGTTGGGCAACTGCCTTCGGCTCAGGTCGTGATCCTGGAGTCCTGGGATCGAGTCCCACATTGGGCTCCTGGCTCCATGGGGAGTCTGCTTCTCCCTCTGACCTTCTCCCCTCTCATGCTCTCTCTCACTGTCTCTATCTCAAATAAATGAATAAAATTAAAAAAAAAAAAAAGAATTCATCTCTTCCAGGGGCTCCTGGGTGGCTCAGTGGGTTAAGCCTCTGCCTTCGGCTCAGGTCATGATCTCAGGGTCCTGGGATCGAGCCCCACATCGGGCTCTCTGCCTAGCAGGGAGCCTGCTTCCTCCTCTCTCTCTGCCTGCCTCTCTGCCTACTTGTGATCTCTCTCTCTCTGTTAAAATAAGTAAATAAAATCTTAAAAAAAAAAAAAAGAATTCATCTCTTCTGAATTCATCATTTCTCCTGTCTCTGGCTGAAGGTATAATCTGGCTTAATATTATAATTATCATCATGGTAATCATGTCTCCTATATTAAAAAGAATGCTATGTGAAAAATGACCTCCATCTGAAGGGTTCAGTGACTGAATTGAGTAAGATTTGAATTATATTTTGGAAAACTCAGGCTAGATCTAGGTGCACAGATAGGGAGCTGAATTGTATGGAGTCATCCTTACTTCTAAAGATGAATCTAAATACTTATAAGTGATAAGCCCTTTTTAAGGAAAACTTTTATCCTTTAAGAAGGTTTAGTGGAAAGTAATATAGGGGCGACTGGGTGGCTCAGTTGGTTAAGCATCTGACTCTTGGTTTCAACTCAGGTTCTGATCTCATGGGTTGTGGGATCGAGTCCCACATTGGGCTCCATGCTCAGTGTGGCATCTGCTTGGGATTTTCTCTTTTCTCGCTGTGTCTCCCCCACCAGAGTGCACATGCTTTCTCTCTTGCTCTCTCTCTCTCAAATAAATAAATCTTAAAAAAAAAATAAAGTAATACATGCCTCTAATTTAATTTAATTTTGATAGAATATTTAAAGGAAAGATTTCAGAAAGGCTTAAGTTGAAGATCTCTATTGAGGAACTGAACATTAACCAGGAAGCTTTGGGGGGCATTGCATGGAAATAGCTTACCAAATTTCAGACTTGCAGCAGAGATCATTTCTATTTAATTACTTTCTTTTCCTTAGATCAACTCCAGCAAAAATCCAAAGAAATTAGCCAATTTCTAAGCAGACCAACCTTGCAACAACATGAAACAGCATCTCAGACTTCTCTCGCAGATACTGAGGATACACAGGTAATTAAATGTATACTTCTAATGAATATCACCTGTCTATCTCTGCTGTATCATATTTGGGTGCTTTAATGAGAATTTATTCCAGAAAGTAATATAAACTTTCTTTTATCCAGAAAATGATATAAGTCTTTTATGCCTGATAAGATGCTTTTTTGGAGTTGATTCCATTTGAAAGGAATCATGAAAAACATTAATTTAGTGTCTCAACAGTGATTAATGAGAACAAATAACAGATAACAAGCACCATGATCTCAGGAGCCTTTCTAAGGTCTTAAAATTCTGTATTGAAAATAAATCATTGTTTTTGATCTTTTAATCAGTTTTCTCAGCTGAGAAGTCACTTTTGTTTTTGGTAGACTGAAATTTGATCCACTTTAATGCACATAATTTAGTCTAACCAGACTTAAAAGTCTATAGAAATCATAATCCTCCCATTTATTAACAGTAAAAACTTTAATTGCCAACTAGCTGTTGTTTGGCCAGTATATTCTCTTTTCCTTCTCTAAAAATCTCTATGGGAAGCTAGATTATAATCACCAGAAGGCTGCTTATTGAGCATGATTATCAGAACAAGGAGAGTTAGTTTGATGATCTTAATTGGTTAGTGTCAAACTGGGATAACTGGATTTATTCATGTCCATTATAAGATGGACAAAACTCACAGACATTATGACCAGCAGAGTTCCGTGGTCCCTGGGCAGTACTGTGCACTGATAAAAATTTTTGCTTCCTGGTATCTAGGTTTTCCAATCTCTTGGACTGGATCCAAGAGCCAATGTAGCCTTTCCAATCTCTTCTGTTCTCAAAATCACAACTTTTTCCTCCAATGTTTAAGAACATTTGGGGCGCCTGGGTGGCGCAGTTGGTTGAGTGACTGCCTTCGGCTCAGGTCATGATCCCGGAGTCCCGGGATCGAGTCCCACATCGGGCTCCCATCTCCATGGGGAGTCCGCTTCTCACTCAGACCTTCTCCCTTCTCATGCTCTCTCTCACTCTCTCTCTTTCCTAATAAATAAAGAAATAAAAAAAAATCTTAAAAAAAAAAGAACATTTTACAGTAATTGCAAGAAAATTGAAAGAATTTGTTACTGAACATCTATGTACCCACTATCTAGATTCTGTCAACATTTTACTATGTTGCTTTATCAATTATCTATCCATTTATCCATCTACCAGTTCATCTTAATTTTTTATGTGTTTCACAACAAATTGTAGACATGAGTACCTTTTTCAGCATGCATATCATTGACTAAATTTTAATATTAATCGTTCTTTTTCTTTGAAGTAAATTTTACAAAACATGAAATGTATAAATATCTATTGTACCATTCACTGAGTTTTGTCAAATGCATACACCCGTGTTACCCACATCCCTGTCAAGATATATCACTATCACCTAACAAAATTTCCTCATATCTTTTCACAGCCAATCACATCCTAACCTTCTAGAGCTGACCAATGTTCTGTTTTTTCACCATAGATTAATTTTGCCATTATTATATGATGTTAATTTAACAACATCTGTAAATGTAATCATGCAATAAATGTGCTGTTTTTTGTGTAAAGCTTCTTACACTCAGCATGTTTTGAGTTTCATCGAGATTGTTGCATATATCATAATGTACTCTCTTATATTGCCGAGAAGTACTCCATTTTGTGAATATACTGCATTTTCCTTTTGCATGATTGTGCTATAATTTCTTGTTGATGAATGGGCTTTTTCATGTTTTGGCCATTATGAATTAAGCTGCTATGAACATTCTTGTACAGGTATTTGTGTGGACATATGTTTTCATTTGTTTTCAGTAAATACTAGTTGAGGAATTACTGGGCCAGAGAGTATATATTTAGTTTTATAAGAAACTGCCAGGTCATTTCCCAAAGTTGTATTATTTTATATTGCCACCTAAGATACATGAGAATTCTAGTTGTTCCACATCTTCTCCAAGATTTGATATTGTCAGTTTAAAAAACTTTAGCCATTCTGATGGGTTCATGGTGGTATCTCATAGCTTTAATTTTCATTTTCCTGATGACAAATGATGTTGAACATTTTTTCTTGAGATTCTTGGCCATTTGTGTATCTTCTTTTGATGGAGTGTCTGTTCAAGTCATTCCTCCTCTTAAGAAATCAAGTTCTTTGTCTTTTTATGATCAAGTAGTAGAAATTCTTTATATAGCCTGAATGCCAGTTTGTGTTTTCAGATCAGTTTGGTTGGCTGTTTTCTCCCACACTATAGCTTGCCTCCTACTCCTATTCTTCCTGATGTCTTTTAATTAGCAGACATTGTATAATTTTGATGAAATCTATTATTTATCAATTTTTTATGGATGTCATTTTCTATGTCCTGTGAAACCTTTGCTTAATGCCAAGTCATGAAGAATTTTCTCTTGTGTACTTCCACAAGCGTTACGGTTTTAGCTTTCCTAGTTAAGTCTCTGAACCTCACATAAGTATTTGTGTGTGGTGTAAGGTAAGGGTCAAGGTTTATTTGGATTGTTGACAGTTTTTGGCTATTATAAATAAAGCTACTGTGAATATTCTTTTACAAATATTTGCTTGGACCTAGGGTCTCTTTGTTTTCAGTAAATATCTGGCAGTGGAATGCCTGGATCATGTAGGTATTTGGGAGGTTTTAAGATACTACTAGACTGTTTGCAAAGTGATTGTACCATTTTCCATTCCCACTACCAGTGTATGAGAGTTCCAGAGATAAGCCTCAGTTGGTAATGATATATTAGCCTTCTATTTTGTTGATTACATTTGTTACAATTTTGTTTTAAAGTTTTGCATCTGTGTGCATGAGGACTGTTGTAGTTTTTTGTAACTTCTTTGTCTGGTTTTCCTAGCCTTTTAGAATGAATTGGGAAGTATTCTTTCCTCTTCAGTTTTTTTGAGAAGACTTTGTGTAGACTGGGTACTATTTTCTCCTTAAATGCTTTGTGGAAATTCACCGGTGAAGCCATCTAGTCCTGGAGTTATCTTTGTGGGTGCATTTTTCTCTACTAATTCCATCTGTAGTTACATGACTATTCAGGTTATCTGTTTTTTACTCAGCTTTGGAGTTTTATATCTTTTAGGGAATTTGTTTCATCTAAAGTGTCATATTTATAGGAATAAAGCTGTCCACAATAGTCCCTTATTTTCCCTTTTAATATCTGTAGAACTATGGTGATGTCAGCTCTTTTATTCCTGATATTTGTAATTTGTGTTTTTTTCTTATACAGGTTAGACTGCCCAAAGGTTTACTGACTTTACTGATCTCAGAAAACCAGCTTTGGTTTCACTGATTCTCTGTTGTTTTGTTTTCTATTTTATTGATATCTACTTTAATCTTTATTATTTCCTTTCTTTTGTTTCCTTTGGATTTGATTTCCCCTTTTCTTAGCTTCTTAAGGTAGAGGCTGAGGCCACTGGTTTGAGAACTTTTGTATTTCTAACATAGGTGTTTTGTACTATAAATTTCTCCCTACAATCTTCTTTGGCATATCCCACAAATTCTGTTGTGTTTTCATTTTCGGTTAGTTCCAAATATTGATTTCCTACTTGATTTCTTTGCCTTGGGTTATTTAGTTTCCAGATATTTGGGGATGATGTGCCCAGGGCTATTTCTGTTACTAATTTTGATTTTAATTCTACTGTGGTCAGAACATACTTTACATAAATTGAATCTTTTAGAATTGATTGAGACTTTTATGGCCCAGAATATTGTCTATATTGACAAATGTTCCATGTGTACTTGAAAATAATGTATAGTTTTCTGTTATTGACTGGAGTGTTCTATAAATGTCAATCATGTAAGGTTGGTTGATAATGTTTTTCAAGGATACTATATCCTTGTTTTTCTGCTTGTTCTCTCAATTAGTTGACTGGAGTATTAAAAATCTCAGATAATTGTTGTGGATTTATCTATTTCTCCTTGTTCTATCAGGTTTTACATGTATTTTCAAGCTATGTTACTATAGGCTTAACCACTTGGGATTTTTAGGTCTTAATTAAGTGATCCATTTATCATTATGAAATAACCTTCTTTATCCCTGGTGACATTTGTGACATTCTTTGCTTTGAAATGTCCTTTTGTTTGATATTAATAAAGCTACTGGACTTTTTTTTTTTTTTTAAGATTTTATTTATTTGAGTGAGAGAGAGACAGAGAGAACAGGCAGGGCAAGGGGCAAAGGGAGAAGCTGACTGAGCTAACCAGGCACTGACTTTTCTTTTTACTGGTATCAAAAGATATATCTTTTTTTCATTCTGTCACTTTTAATCTAGTTGTATCTTTGTATTTAAAGTGCATTGCTTGTATGCAGTACAGAATTTGATTCTCCTCCTTAATCTAGTTTGTCAGTCTCTGCCTTCTAAATTGGAGCGTTCAGACCATTTACATGAATGTTATTGATGTAATTTTAAAAAGTCTCTCACTTTCTATTTGTTTTATTTCTTACCAACTGTTTTCTTATTTTTTTTTTAACTTTCTCTTCCCTTTATAAAAATAGGTTATTTTTTATGATTTTGTTTTTCTCTTCTTGCTGGTTATTAGCTAAAATTCTTTGTTTTGTTACTCTAGTGACAATTATGGATTATAGTCTCTATCATAGTTTACCTTCCAATAATATTATGCTGCTTCATGTATAGAATAAGAACTTTATACTCACATCCTTGTATTTCTTCACTTCTGGGATTTATGTTATTATTGTTTTACTCACATATATATTATAAACAAAAAATACAAAAATATAACATGTATAAACAAATTATTACTTAAATGGTTATTTATTCAATTATTTTTTAAAGACAGTCAAATAATAAAATATTTAGCTATCAATACAGTCACCATTTCTCGTATTTTCTCTTCTTAGAGTAGATCAGGGTTTGGCAGCCTGTTTCTGCAAAGGGTTGAATAGTAAATATTTTAGGCTTTGTGGGCCATATAGTCTTTTTTGAGCTATTCAGCTCTGCCATGATAGAGCAAGAACAAACATAGAATAAAGGTAAACAAATGGTTGTGACTGCCTTCCAATAAAACTGTACTTCTAAAAACAGGTCGAAGGCCTCAAAAGTTGCTGAACCCTGGTGTAGTTTCATATTTCCATCTGGTATTGTTTTCTTTCTGCCCGAAGGACGTCCTTTAACTTGCATATGTGTGTGGGACTGTGTGCACATGTGCATGATTGTGCAGGTCTGCTGGTGATGAGTTCTTAAAGCTCTTCTATATGTCTGAAGACATCTTTATTTCTCCATTGTTGTTGAAAGATATTTTTGCTGACTACAGAATTGTGCATTGATATTTTTTTTTCTTTCAATGCTTCAAGCCTGTTACTCTACTGTCTTTTTTCTTGCATTTTGTTTTTGACAAGAAATCTGCTGTCATCCTTGTCTTTTTTTTTTTTCCCCTGGCTTTTTTTTAGGATTTTATAACTGGTTTTTAGCCTGTATCTTAGTGTAGTTTTCTTCATGTTTCTTGTGCTTGGAGTTTATGGAGACTTTTGAGTCTTTGTGTTCATAGTTTTCATCAGTTTGGAAAATTTTCGGCCGTAAACCAGTCAAATAATTTCTTCTGATTCTCTCCCCTCCTTTGAGGATTCCATTCACACATATATTAGATTACTTGAAATTTTTCCAGAATGCACTGATGCTGTTTAATGATTTTGGATTCTTTTTTTTCTTTCATTTTAGTTTCTATTTCATGTCTTCAAGTTCACCAATCTTTTCTTCCTTAATGTCCAATTTGTTGTTAATCCCGTCTCATGTTTTATTTATCTGAAACATTGTAATTTTCTTCTCTAGAAGTTTGCTTGGGCTTTAAAAATATATATTCTATATTTTATTTGATCTTTTTGCATATACAGGATGCAGTTAAAACATTTTTAATACCCTTCTTTCTTTCTTTTTTTTTTTTTTTTTTGTGGGGCTTGAAGTTGAACCCTCACATCAAGACCAGAGCTGACATCAAGAGTCCAATGCTTAACTGACTGAGCCACCCAGGTGCCCCAGCCTTATCTTTTTTTTAAAAATTGAAATATAGTTGACACACAGTGTTATGTTAGTTTCAAGTGTACAACATAGTGATTCAACAATTCTTTATATTTTTCAATGCTCACTATGCGATGCTATTATCATACCAGTGACTAGATTCCCCATGCTGCACCTTTCATCCATGTAACTTACTCATTCCATAACTGGAAGCCAGTACCTCCCACTCCCCTTCACCCCTTTTGCCCATTCTCCCCCACCCCTCTGGCAACCATCATTTTATTCTCTGTGTTTATGGGTTTATTTCTGCTTTTTATTTGTTTGTTTTGTTTTTTAGATTCCACATAGAAGTGAAATCATATGGTATTTATCTTTCCTTGTCTGTAAAGTCTTTATCTTTAAATTCTAACATTTATGTCAGTCCTGGGTCAGTTTCGGTTAATTATTCTCTTCATCGTTGCTTATATTTTATTGCTTCTGTGCATACCTAATGCTCTTCGATTGGTTACCATACACTGTGGGTACTGTGTATATTTGTATTTACATAATATTTTAATGGGATGCAGTTAAGTTACTTGAAAAAATTTGATCCTTTTGGGTCTTGCTTCTTTGATATGTTAGGCAGGTCTCCATTAGTAGTCAGTCATTCCTTGCTACTGAGGCAAGACCTCACTGAGTATGCTACATGATACCTTGTAAAGTCTTAAGTTTTCCACATTTGGCTGTGGGAACAAGCACTCCTTCAGGCCCTGTACAAGCACCAGATGTTGTTTTTTAAACTCTTCAGATAGTTTTGGATAGTTCTGATAGCCTTGGATGATTTCCTCACCTTCGTGTCCTGCTCTGTACCCCATCGAATACTTGCTGGGGACCCTCTGCAGACCTCCAGGGTTTTTTTCTGTATGCCGCTCTCTCCTGGCCTGGTGCTCTGTTCTGAACTTCACTTACCTTGACTTATCTCCTCAACTCGAGGATTCTGCTAGGCTCTGCCTAGGTTCTCCTTTCTTGGGTCACAAGCCTGAAAATTGGCCTAATGCATTAAGCTTGGTCAGGTGTAGGCTCACCTCATTCTTTCCCACCTCTTAGGGATCACTGTCCTTAGTTTCCTGATCCCTAGTATTTTGAAAATTATTGTTTCATTATTTTATCTTTGTGTGTGTGTGTGTGTGTGTGGTTGTTTCAGGTGAGAGGATAAATCTGTTCCATTTTACTCTGTTTGGCAGAAACAAAAATCCTCTATTGGATTTTTAGCTATATGTTTTTACAAAAATGTTTTTAAGCGGTTGTTCTAATAGGTATGATATACATGTTTAACTTTTAAGTCTTCTTAATTACTTGACAACTTCACCTAAAATGTAGAGACCTTGTCATCCTAAATCCTTTCCCTATTCTTTATGCTGTCAGTGCTCTATGTATTATATTAATGAAAGTTAGATGTCCCATAACACAATTTTAACATTATATTTTAAATAGTCATATATATTTGAAAGAAATTAAGAGGAAAATGTTGACATTTATATTTACCAGTATGTTTACTATTTGTGATGCACTTTCTGATAATCAGATTTCTATCTGATACAATTTTCCTTTGGCCTCTAGAATGCCCTATGATATCTTTGTAAGGCAGGTCTATTGGTGAAAAAATCTTTTAGTTTTCTCTTATCTAAAAATGTCTTCGTTTTGCTTTTATTCCTGAATGATATTTTGTACTGGATATATAATTCTGGATGGACAGAATTCAGGACTTCAAAGATTCTGTTTTACTATTTCCTGGCTTATATTTTTCTCCCAACAGTTGGTCAAATTATTCAAATTATTGTCTCCCTCTATATAAAGTATTTTTTCTTGGATGATTTAAGACTTTTCTCCTGGGCGCCTGGGTGGCTCAGTGGGTTAAAGCCTCTGCCTTCGGCTCGGGTCATGGTCTTGGGGTCCTGGGATTGAGCCCTGCGTCAGGCTCTCTGCTCGGCGGGGAACCTGCTGCCCCCTCTCCCTCTTCCTGCCCCTCTGCCTACTTGTGATCTCTCTCTCTCCTTCTGTCAAATAAAGAGTCATAGTTCTTTAAAAAAAACAGAAGACTTTTCTCCTTATCTTTGTCTGTGACATACTTAGTTGTGGTTTTCTTTGTAATTTTCTCACTGAGCTTTTGTTGAACTTTTTGTATGTATAAATTTAAGTTTGGGAAAATTTTTGCCATTCTGTTTGAAATAATTTTTTCTTTCCATTATGTCCTTGCTCTCCTATGGTATTCTAATTACAAATATATTGAACCTTTTATTTTTCTCACAAGTTCCTGAGACTCTGTTCATTTTTTTTTTTTTTCAAACATCAGATTGGATAATTTCTGTTGATCTATTTCCAAGTTCACCAAGATTTTTTTCTTTCATCTAGCCTACCCATTGAGTATTTCATTTCAGGTGTTCTGTTTCATCTAGATTCTACTATTAAGCCTACCCATTGAGTATTTCATTTCAGGTGTTCTGTTTTTAGTTCTAGAATTTCTGGGTAGTTCATTATTTTGTAGTTTCTTTATACTACTAAGATTTCCTATCTTTTCATTCATTATAAGCATATTTTCCTTTATGTCCTGAGCATACTTATAATAGCTTCTTTAAAATTCTTTTTTCTAGTTCTAAAATTTGCATCATTTTGTGCTTGGTGTTTGTTGATTGTGTTTTCTTTTAAAAATAGGTGACATTTCCTTGTTTCTTTGTGTGATGAGTGATTTTGTATTGTAACCTGAATATTGTGAGTGTTTTGTTCATAAGATTCTCTTCTTTCCAAAATTCTGAAGAGTTTTTATTATTTTTTAAAACCCAGTAATATGGATTCAAACCACAAACTCTAGCCTGTGATAGGCAGCATTCAAAACTCGTTATTTTTGCCTTAGCTCTTCTGTTTTGGGTCAGTCCTGCAAATGCACAGTTCGTTCTTCAGCCAGAGATTAGGCTAAGTTTATACATAGAATTTAGGGCTCCCTCTGTTGAATTTTTTCTCCTTTCTTTGATTTGCCTCTCATGATCTGGCAGCTGTGGTTCTCCCAGAATCTGTCTTCTCATTTTCCAAGTTCTCATTCTGTGGCTTTTCTATCAGTGTTTTACTTGCTCTGTGTGATGCAAACTGGGAACTTCCTTCAGGATAAAAGTCATAGAATCCTTAAACTCATTTCTTGCCATTTCTTTAAGCATCAAATGAAGACTTAGGACTGAGTGAGCTATAAACACCCTCAAGACTCAAAAATTCTACACATTTGTGAAGAATTGTGTATAATAATTCCCTTGGAGAAGAAAACATAAAATCACATACAACTAAGGATATGTCATAGGAAAACCAAACTAGTATGTATGCATAAATGAAGCACAAGATAATTTTTATTATTCTTGGAAAAAAACAAAAACAGTTATGGCTCTTCTTCCTTTCTTAAAGTTTACATGTTAATTTTTGTTCCTGTTCTTCTTTGGGATCTCTCTTCATGTTTAGTCTCCTATATGAGTGTGCCCTTATTATCAAGTGTCATTAGTCAAACTTTGTAATATTACTTAATGGACCCGAAAATCTTTTTTCTTATTCTTTGTTTTTTTTTCCCCCAAATATGTTTATTTTATTTTTTTAGTGTTACAAGATTGATTGTTCATGCACCACACTCAGCACTCCATGCAATACGTGCCCTTCTTAATACCCACCACTGTCTTTGTAATCCAGGGTCCATTTTTTGGACCCTGGATTAAATTTGAAAGCCAATGAGAAGGAAGGGAAGGGTGAATGGGGGGAAATCGGAGGGAGCGATGAACCAGGAGAGACTGTGGACTCTGAGCAACAAACTGAGGGGTTTGGGGGGGGGGGTTGGGTGAGCCTGATGGTGGGTATTGAGGAGGGCACGTATTGCATGGAGCACTGGGTGTGGTGCATGAACAATCAATCTTGTAACACTGAAAAAATAAAATAAACATATTTGGTGGGGGGAAGAAAGCCAATGAACTAGAAGTGTGTGTGAAAGATTTTCTGTCTTCTGATAAAAAGCATTACTTTAAAGGTGCAGATAAGTAGATGCCATTTTCATGCTAGAGAACTTTTAGAAGACAAAATTGCCAGAGCCTCTCTTGGTATCAGTGTGAAAGTTTTCACTGAGAATAATTAATATGTTGTCTTTCTACTATTTAGGCAGTCACTGAGGGGAATATTGCCTTTTTACAGAAGCAAGTGGCAGAACTAGAGAATGAAAAGAGAGCTTTGCTTCTTAGTTCTACAGAACTGGAAGAGCTGAAAGCTGAAAATGGTATGTATAAATAAAAACAATAATTCTCTGTGTTTTTAACCCACATGTGCCTCTGCTTTTATCACTTACATATATAACATGTAGATTTTCTGATTCTATGACAATAAAGATCTTAGCATAGCTGGTAGTTATTAAAGATAGGATTAATACACACTAAACAATTAAAGCACCATACCTATGTTTATGTAGGTATAACATTTTGCCTTATGGGGTGTAAATGTTGCAGGATATCTGTATTATATTTATTTTGGAGTGGTCAAGGAATCTTTCGGAGCATGGCTTGAATAGGACCTTAATAAGATAAGGAATTTTTTTTGAAAGATTTTTTGTTTATTTATTAGGAAAGAGAGAGAGTGAGAGAGAGCAGGTCAGAGTGAGAAGCGGACTCCCCATGGAGCTGGGAGCCCGATGTGGGACTCGATCCCGGGACTCCGGGATCATGACCTGAGCCAAAGGCAGTCGCCCAACCAACTGAGCCACCCAGGCGCCCAATAAGATAAGGAATTTTTAAATAGGCAAAATGAAAAAAGAAAGAACATTCCTGGTAATAAATTTTGGAGATGAGATAACAGAGATCAGTATAAACAAAAGTCCAAAAGTAGAAAACATTTTGGGTTTTGCTCATGCTCTATACTGCTTAGAACCCTATTCTTTTAGCCAGGCTAATTCTCACTCATTTTTCAGGCCTCAACTAGGGTATTATCTTTAACAGGAAGTTGACCTTGATCCCTGTCAGTTGGGTTAAATTTTTGTGCCTCTTTATAACATTCTTGTGTTCCTTTGATAGTGTATTAAAAATCATCTGTTTATGTTTGTATTTTATTCTGTAAGCTCTTCAGAGATAAAGTATAAGCCTTTCAAGTGAAGGAACCCTTTTTCTTTCTCATCTTTGGTTTACTTTTTACCAAGAACTAGTATGGTCCCTGGCAAATAGTGGCTGCCAAAAAGTTTCGTTGGATTGAACTAAAGTTAGCACTTTGTTCTGGTAGACTGTGTGTGAATAGTAAAATTTTAGTAAAAATAAATACTTCCTTCCATTTATCATTTACTTCACAAGAAACTTGATGCATTTAGTAACATATAGTTAATAGTGCATTAATGATCTATTTTATCCTTGATAAACTGACTACTATGCTTTATCTTCTAAGAGTGAGAATGAATTTGCACCATTTCTTAAACTTAAAGACAGTGTTTCCACCTTAACTATTTTTTAGTTCTACTTAGCGCTAAATACTAGGGATTATATATCTTTATTAGACCATTTCCACCATTGCTGATACATAAACGACACCACAAATTCAGCTCATTAGTCAACCCACTTAAAGTACTTCTTTGGGACCTTATCCATGATGCTTACTTTGCAGTTTTGCAGAAAATGCCTGTCAGTCATGTAGCTCATTATAGTTTGCTGTTTCCTGCAGGGATCACTGGCCTTAGGATTTTTTGTATCAGTTTTTGTGTTTGGTTTCAGGTTACTTTTGCTTTATGTGTCATATTCTATTCAACTCACCTTTTGTACTTCCATTTCTACCACTGTTCCTCTTCCTCAAATAATCTTGTGTGGTGTCTGAACACATTATATACTGTCTTAAATTCATTTGTTTCATGAATTGTCATTCATTTAGCAGATTTCTATGGTATCTATTCTATGTGCCAGGCAGTAATCTAGTTGCTGCAGATACTGCCCTGAACATATTAGAGGGGAAGATAGGCCATAAGCAGGTATATAAATAAGAACATTTCAGAGAGTGACAAGCATTAGGATAAAAATAAAATAGGTAAGTGCAGGTATGCCTAGGGGAAGAGGAAAGCAGCATTAAAGTGGTCAAGGTAGTCCTCTCTGTTAACGTGAAACCTGAATGATGAAAAGGGGACAGCCATGCAAACAGGCTAAGCAAAGAGCATTCCAAGCAGAGAAAAAAAGTAGGGCAAATACCATGAGGTCTGACTAAACTTGATATGTTTTCAGACAGAAATAAGACCAGTATTTGGGGAGTAGAGTAAACAAATGGGCAATGGAGAAGAAGAGGTTGTAGAGTAAGTGGGGTCAACTCATGAGAGCCCAAGTAGGGCATGTTAAGACATCTAGATGTAGTATATAAAATGTTTTTTACCCTTTAATATATCTGCCTTATCTTCTCCAAAGGAGTATAAACTTTTGGGGGCATATTAATAATCAGTATTTTTTATCCTCCAAGGTACTAACTACCCTTTGTGTGTATGTGTGTGTGTGTGTGTGTGTGTGTGTGCGCGCGCATTAAAATAGAACATGGGGTAGAACTTGGAAGACTGGATTATAATCCCAGCTCTCTGTGAACTAGCTGTAGGTCATGTCGTTCTTTGTTTCCTTAGATGGTCACTGAGGAGATCGGATAGCTCTGTTCTAGTGCTAAAATTTGCTGCCTCTATGAATATATGTGAAAGAACATCGAAGACATTTAAATGCTATATTAATGTAAAATGTGTATGTATTTTTTAAAGATTTATTTAGAGGAAAAGGAGAGAGTCTGTGTTAGTAGGGAGAGGGGCAGAATAAGAGGGAGAGAGAATCCTCGAGCAGACTCCCTACTGAGCACAGAGCCCAATGCAGGGTTAAATCCCAGAACCCTGAGATCATGACCTGAGCTAAAATCGAGAGTTGGCCGCTTAACCAACTGAGCCACCTAGTCACCCCTAATGTAAAATGTATATTATGAAAACAGTGGGATTATGGATAAACCAAGGCAAATTTATTGCCCTATAGGGCCCAAATTATACCACAGAAATAGCTGCTACTTACATGCTCTGGCATCCTTCTCCTTAAAGCCCTCCACTATTTATATACTTCACTCAGACTAATTATTATCACCTACCACCATTCTATCTTTTTTTCACCATTTGTCTTATATCTCATCTTCTTTTGCCACTTCTTTGCCACATAAATCTTTTATCTTCCCCAAACTATTTTTTTATTTCTTTCCTTTTGATTATTTCATGCATCTCAAATAGGCTTACACACAATCATGCCTCTGTTTCCTCAGACACTCTGCATAAATCATCTAAGCATATTTATTTTGTGACTTTCAGAAAAACTATCTTCTCAGATTACTCTCTTGGAGGCTCAGAATAGAAGTGGAGAGGCAGATAGAGAAGTCAGTGAGGTAAGTGATATGTTTAAAATAAACAGAATGTGAACTAGATCAAGAGGAGTTAGTTCAAACCTAAACATTTCTGCAGTTTTCTAATGTTGACCAAGCATTACATTACCTAGAAAGTGAGATCTATTTAAAAAAAAAAAGTCATTATGATTATTATTTCCCATTTAGTCTCATTCATTTGTAAATATTTGGATTTTTAAAATTTGCCCTGAAGCAAAGTACAAGTACAGTAGCCATTTACTTGGAATTTGATAATCCATTTCTCATACTGAGTTATTATTTATCTCAAATTCTTTGCCCATTTCAGAGAAGTTTCTCAGTGAAATTACATAAAATCTCTAGTTCCCCTCCACTAAATTGGCACAGGTTCATTTCGGATTATATTAAAAAGGGAATTTTTGAAGATTGGTGCTTTTTATAACCTGAAAATTACTATAAGAAATGTGTGGTTATTTAATATTCTGTTGATTTAAGATTATTGCTGGCTGTATTGTGTTTAATTAGGTTTTTGCTTCCAATCAAGAAGTCCATGATTAAGTTGTAAATGACCTTAAGGAATAGTGTAACTTTTTAACAGAAGTATCTGCTAAAAAAAAAGTATCTGCTTAATTATTATATTAGAGTTCTTCAGAAAAACAAAATAGGTAGTATGTATATCTGTAGAGAGAGATTGTAGAGAGAGATTTATTTTAAGGGAATTGGTTCATGCAATTTTGGAAGCTGGCAAATCCAAAATCTACAGGGTAGGTAGGTCAGCAGGCTGGAGACCCAGGAAAGAGTTAACAGTTTCGAGTTTGAAGGCAGTCCGCTGGCAGAATTCCTTCTGGAGGTGGTCTGTCTGTCTTTTTTTTCCCCCTTTGGTTAAGGCCTTCAGCTGACTGGATGAGGCCCACCTATATTATGGAGGGTAATCTACTCATACTCCACTGATTTAAATGTTAATCACACCTAAAAAAATACCTTCACAGAAGCATCTGGAATAATGTTTGACTAAGTATCTAGGTATTATGCCCTAGCCAACTTGACAATAAAATTAACTACTACACTTATATTCAGTATCTTTTGATGTGGCCACTTGGCAAAAGGAAACTAAATTTTGAAAGTTGTAGCATTATATGGATAATGGCAGAGTAAAAATGAATCTCGTTTGGGTAAGCAGGTGCTTAATGATGCTTAGCAGTAGTGTCTAGTGAAAACAAGATAACTTAGATCAAAAAGGAGGAATAGATAAGAAAGATGGCAGTCTCTTAAGAAAAAGAAAAAAAAAATACCAGAAGGGAGAACAGATAAATAGAGTATAATGAAAAAGAAAGGGGGAAAAACACACATAGAGAAATTGTAAAAAGAAAGGTGCCTAAGTTAATTCTTTGGGATAAGAGAAAGTGAGTAGAAAAGACTCATAGAATATGTAAGCTCAGCTGAAAGGGAGCTAGTATTAAGGAGAAAAAGTATTGACAATAGCTGGAAAAAGCAAAGTTCTCTGGTTCTCTGTCCTCTCATTGTGGATGACATTGGTTTTTTTCACTTGAGCCAAAAAGTTGATTGAATTTTATAGATATCATAGGGAGCAGCAGAGGGTATGACCAAGGGAAGGAGGAGAGTAAGTGAAGTGGCATGACAAAAAGTGGAAATAAGTACACTTAACGTGAGAGAGAGAACAAAAAAGGAGTTATATTGAAGTCTTCTGGCAGGAGTGATACCTTGACTGTATCAGGTCTTTAATGTATATAGGGACAGATAAAATATGAATGTGACACAAATAAATTATAAAGGAACTTTTTCTGTGTGCTTAAATGTTGTATTTGGTTTTAGTCTCCAGAAATTTGAGTATGAATAATGCAGAGAACAAAGAATTTTAAATGATTAAAAATGATGCTCATGAAAAATGGTAACTTTTCTTAAAATAAATAATTTTAAAATGATGAATATATTTTTGTTCGGTGGCTGAGAATGTTACAACATAATAGCAAATACTCATTGAATACTTGCTGTGTGCCAGCTTTTGCCAGTAAATGGCAGAGCTAAGATGTGAATTTAACCAAATGGGCTGCAGAACATGTACTCTTGGCCACTACATTATTTGACAGTCCTATGGGTTTTTGTTTTTTTGTTTTTTTTCTCCTATCAAATTGAAATTTTTTCTGGAAAAAAAAATGGTGCTGTTGGCAAAGGGGGAAATTTTATTGTGTACACTGTCCCCAAATTCATTTAGTAAAATTCTGATGAAATTTATCAGGAGATTCACTGATTTTGATTCCCAGGAAGACAATTATAGAAATAATGTATATGGGTTGAGCAGTCTAACACAGTTATCTTTGTAATAATAATAGTTTTTAAAATAATTTTGTCAAACAAGTCTGTAATTTTATACCCAAGCCTCAGCAGAACTCCTTTTTGATTATTTGATAGTGGTAAGTTATCTTAATTTACTTATTTGATAATCTACTTATCTGGTAATGGCTATCTTATCTAATAGTTCCCGTTTTGATGGATAGTTTAGGAAAAAGAAGTATAACTTCCTTTGTGATATGGGATGAAACAAAATTTAATGCATTTCCTGCCTCCCTTTTTATTTTAAATGGTTCTTAAGAGAAACATGTAGGAATTTTAATCCAAAGAAAAAAGTTTCCCAAGTCAGGGATATCTGGAAAAGGAATTCCAGGTTACCATATATCTTATGACTGTGGCTTAACCTCAGTGTAAGATTGACAGGGTACTCTCAGAGGTTCAATTTGGGAAATGAAAACTGATTTTAAAAGTATTTAGCAGTTTTATGGTAGGAAGTTTGGACTAGTAAGTTGCAGATTTGAAAAATGCATGAAATATGAGATTTTAGTAGACTCTTTCCTATAACATCTGATTGAAACTTTTCATTTCTTTTTTTAAAAATAGATCAACATGGTTGATATTACCAGGCTCAATAGGAGCAGCCCTTCTGCCAAGGAGAGTGAACAGGATGTCCTAGACAACACATTTTCTCAGAAACATAAAGAACTGTCAGTTTTATTGTTGGAAATGAAAGAAGCTCAAGAAGAGATTGCATTTCTTAAGCTGCAGCTCCAGGGGAAAAAGGCTGAGGGGGACCCTCAGGTCCCTGACCAGAAAGAAATGAAGCAGACAGAGAGTGAAGGGATGCCTACAGTTAGCATGAAAATACTGCCTGAAGATACAGGACAAGATTTTCCCTCAATGCCACATGAAGAGAGCAGTCTTCCAATAGTTGAAAAAGAAGAGCAGATGAGTACTAAACATCAAAATAGAACATCTGAGGAAATATCTTTAAATGACACAGGGATGGAATTAAAATCAACCAAGCAGGATGATGTTGATGAACCCCTTTCTGCTGTACAAGGTATTTGTCAGTGTCACCAGGATGAATTGGAAAGGCTAGAAAGGCAAATTTCGGAGCTTAAGATAAACTTTCGTAAAGCAGAAGAAATCTATGAAGAAAACTTAGATGAGAAAGCTAGGGAAATCAGCAACCTAACCCAGCTGATCGAAGAGTTTAGGGAAAATGCTGAAAACACCAACAGTGCATTCACTGCTTTGTCTGAAGAAAGAGACCAGCTTCTTTCTCAAGTGAAGGAACTTAGTGTGGTAACAGAACTGAGGGCTCAGGTACAACAACTGGAAGTGAGCCTTGCAGAAGCAGAAAGGCAAAGAAGACTTGACTATGAAAGTCAAACAACTCATCACAACTTGCTTACTGAACAGATCCACAGTCTCAGCATAGAAGCCAAATCTAAAGATGTGAAAATTGAAGTTTTACAGAATGAACTGGATGACATACAGCTTCAGTTTTCTGAGCAGAGTACACTGATAAAAAGCCTGCAAAGCCAGCTGCAGAAGAAGGAAAATGAAGTGCTTGAAGGAGTAGAACGTGTGAGGGATATCTCAAGTAAGATGGAAGAACTTTCCCAGGCTCTTTCACAGAAGGAACTTGAAATAGCAAAAATGGATCAACTCTTATCAGAGAAAAAAAGAGATGTGGAAACCCTCCAACAAACCATCCTGGAGAAAGATCAGCAAGTGACAGAAATTAGCTTTAGTATGACTGAGAAAATGGTCCAGCTTAATGAAGAGAAATTTTCTCTTGGGATTGAAATTAAGACTCTTAAGGAACAGCTGAACTTATTATCCAGAGCTGAAGAGGCAAAAAAAGAGCAGGTGGAAGAAGATAAAGAAGTTGTTTCTGGCCTTAAACAGAATTATGATGAGCTGAGCCCAGTAGGGCTCCTAAGTAAAGAAGAGCTTCAGCATGAATTAGACCTTGTGAAGAAGGAAAGTGAACAGAGAAAGAGAAAGCTCCAGGCAGCTCTTATTAATAGAAAGGAGCTTCTACAGAAAGTCAGTAGATTAGAAGAGGAATTGGCCAAAATGAAAGATGAATCCGTGAAAGAGATCCCACTCAGTGAGCGTGAGAAGAGGGAAATGGAGGAAGATAAAGAAAGCAAAGAAGACTCAGAAAAATGTGTGACTGCTAAGTGCCAAGAAATAGAAATTTCTTTAAAGCAGACAATATCTGAAAAAGAGGTAGAATTAGAGCATGTAAGGAAGGATTTAGAAGAAAAGGTAGCAGCTGAAGAACAGTTACAGGCTGTGATCAAACAGATGAATCAAAACTTGCAAGAGAAGACAAACCAAATAGATTTGCTGCAAGCAGAAATCGTTGAAAACCAAGCAGTTATCCAAAAATTAACCACAGGTAACAAGGATGTAGGTGATGGAGACTCAGCAACGCCTGTAAAAGAAACAGTGGCGATCAGTCCACCTGGTGCAGGTAGTGGAGAACACTGGAAACCAGAACTGGAAGAAAAGATATTGGGCCTAGAAAAAGAAAAGGAACAAATTCAAAAGAAGCTACAGGAAGCATTAACCTCTCGAAAGGCGATTCTACAGAAGGCACAGGAGAAAGAAAGACAGCTTAGGGAAGAGCTGAAGCACCAGAAGGATGACTATAATCGCTTACAAGAACAGTTTGATGAACAGAGCAAGGAAAATGAAAACATTGGACACCAGCTGAGACAACTCCAGATTCATGTAAAGGAGTCTATAGACAGAAAACTCCTGGGCATTGACCAGCAGGATCCAGGCTGTCTCACTTCAAGTTCAAAAGAGCCTTTATTCAAAACCACAGAGCAGCAACCTGCTCAACTTGTTTCAGAGTCTGACTTGCTTTCTCATCCAAGAGATGCAGATGCTCTGCAGGGCAGTACTTCTGTTGCCCAGATTAAGACCCAGCTGAAAGAGATAGAGGCCGAGAAAGAGGAGTTGGAATTGAAGGTTAGTTCTGCAACAAATGAGCTTACTAAAAAATCAGAAGAGGTATTTCAGTTACAAGAGCAGATAAATAAACAAGGTCTGGAAATCCAAAGTCTGAGGACAGCGTCCCATGAAGCTGAAGCCCATGCAGAAAGCCTGAGGCAGAAATTGGAAAGCAGTCAGCTAGAAATTGCTGGATTAGAACATCTAAGGGAATTGCAGCCTGAACTAGATGAACTGCAAAAACTCATAGGCAAAAAGGAAGAAGAAGTTAGATACCTTTCTGGACAGCTTAATGAGAAAGAAGGGGCGCTTATGAAAGTACAGACAGAGATGATGGAACAAGAAGATTTAATCAAGGCTCTGCGTACCCAGCTGGAAATGCAAGCCAAAGAACATGATGAGAGGATAAAGCAATTACAGGTGGAACTTTGTGAAATGAAGCAAAAACCAGAAGAGACTGGAGAAGAAAGTAAAGCAAAGCAACAAATACAGAGGAAACTGCAAGCTGCCCTTATTTCCCGAAAAGAAGCGCTAAAAGAAAACAAAGGCCTCCAAGAGGAGTTGTCTTTGGCCAGAGATACCATTGAACATCTCACTAAGTCTCTGGCAGACATGGAAAGCCAAGTTTCTACTCAAAATAAAGAAAAAGATATATTTTTAGGAAAGTTAGCTCTTCTTCAGGAAGAAAGAGACAAGCTCATTACGGAAATGGACAGATCTTTAATGGAAAATCAAAGTCTCAATGGCTCTTGTGAAAGTCTGAAATTAGCTCTGGAGGATCTTACTGAAGACAAGGAAAATTTAGTGAAGGAAATTGAATCTTTGAAATGTTCTAAGATTGCAGAAAGCACTGAGTGGCAAGAGAAACACAAAGAGTTACAAAAAGAGTATGAAATTCTTCTGCAGTCCTACGAGAATGTCAGTAATGAGGCAGAAAGAATTCAGCATGTTGTGGAAACTGTGAGGCAGGAGAAACAAGAACTGTATGGCAAGTTAAGAAGCACAGAAGCAGACAAGAAAGAAGCAGAAAAGCAGTTGCAGGAAGCTGAACAGGAAATGGAGGAAATGAAGGAAAAGATGAGAAAGTTTGCCAAATCTAAACAGCAGAAAATCCTAGAACTAGAAGAAGAGAATGACCGGCTTAGAGTAGAGATACAGTCTGGAGGAGGTCCATCTAATGATGGTATGGAAGCACTTCTTTCTTCCAATTCCAACTTGAAAGAGGAACTAGAAAGAGTCAAAACAGAGTATAAAACCCTTTCTAAAGAGTTTGAGGCTTTAATGACTGAGAAGGACTCTCTAAGTGAAGAGGTTCAAGATTTAAAGCATCAAGTAGAAAGTGTTGTGTCCAAACAAGCTAGCCGAGAGGCCACTGAGAAACATGGTAACCAAACGGATATCATTGAAGGGGCAACACAGTCTGTCCCAGGTGGATCTAATGAGCAAGACTCTCGGGACATGAGCATTGGGCCGGAGGATTCAGAATCCGTTTTGTCAGAGGACAGTGCCAAGAAGCCTGATGAAGGTGAGAAGGTCAGCTCACATGATGAAATTAATAACTACCTTCAGCAGATTGATCAGCTCAAAGAAAAAATTGCTGAGTTAGAGGAAGAGAAGCAGAAAGAAAGGGAATTTAGCCAGACTTTAGAAAATGAGAGGAGTACTTTACTGAGTCAAATATCAGTGAAGGATGGCGAACTAAAAATGCTTCAGGAAGAAGTAACCAAAGTAAGCCTATCAAATCAGCAAATACAAGAAGAACTTGCCAGAGTCACCAAGCTAAAGGAGACAGCAGAAGAAGAGAAGGATGATTTGGAAGAGAGGCTTATGAATCAGTTAGCAGAACTTAATGGAAGCATTGGGAATTACTATCAAGATGTGACAGATGCCCAAATAAAAAATGAACTACTAGAATCTGAAATGCAGAACCTTAAAAAATGTGTGAGTGAATTGGAAGAAGAAAAGCAGCAGTTAGTCAAGGAGAAAACTAAGGTGGAATCAGAAATACGAAAGGAATATTTGGAGAAAATACAAGGTGCTCAGAAAGGACCTGGCAATAAAAGCCATGCGAAGGAACTACAGGAGCTCTTAAAAGAAAAACAACAGGAAGTAAAGCAGCTGCAGAAGGACTGCATCAGGTACCAGGAGAAAATTAGTGCTCTGGAGAGAACGGTTAAGGCCTTAGAATTTGTTCAGAGTGAGTCTCAGAAAGATTCGGAAATAACCAAAGAAAATCTGGCCCAAGCCACTGAACACCGCAAGAAGGCAGAAGCAGAATTGGCTAGCTTCAAAGTACTGCTAGATGACACTCAGAGTGAAGCAGCAAGGGTCCTAGCAGACAATCTCAAGTTGAAAAAGGAACTTCAGTCAAACAAAGAATCAGCTAAAAGCCAAATGAAACAAAAGGATGAAGATCTGGAGCGAAGACTGGAGCAAGTAGAAGAGAAACACCTGAAAGAGAAGAAGAACATGCAAGAGAAACTGGACGCTTTGCGTAGAGAAAAAGTCCACTTGGAAGAGACGTTTGGAGAGATTCAGATTACTTTGAACAAGAAAGACAAGGAAGTTAAGCAACTTCAGGAAAACTTGGATAGTACGGTGGCCCAGCTTGCAGCTTTCACGAAGAGCATGTCTTCCCTCCAGGATGATCGAGACAGGGTGATAGATGAAGCCAAGAAATGGGAGAGGAAATTCAGTGATGCTATTCAAACCAAAGAAGAAGAAATTAGGCTCAAAGAGGAGAACTGCAGTGTTCTAAAGGATCAACTTAGGCAGATGTCCATCCACATGGAAGAATTGAAGATTAATATTTCCAGGTAAATGGGTAACATTTTTGCTCTTCTAAATGTAACTGAAAGTAAAGAAAGCCTCTATTTAACTATTTTTATTCCCTTTACTATTATGGGACTAATTTTGGCTTAAATTTCCCTAGAAGCTACATTCTCTCTCACTTCTGACTCTCTCTTTTTTTGTCAATGACTTTTGGCTAGCGTTAAGGTAAAAAAAATCTATGTCTGCTTCTCTTCCCATCTTTCTATTGAGAGATGTCTTTGATTTCTCCCTTTCTTTTGATTTTCATTTTCACTACTTTGTCTGGATTTTTACTGTGGTGCTCCCAAATGATTGCTTTAGCCTCATAAATGATTTCCTCTTTTCTCTTCCCCATAGTCACATCAATTCCTACTGCATGAGAGTTATTTTCCTCTAACTTCAATTTTATATCATTTTTTAAACTCAGGAACTAACAGTGTCCCCCATACTGGGTACTCCTCTACTTTTAATAGGATTTTTCTGCTTTGAGACAGGTTTCCTCATTATCATACCAAGATTATTCCTTTAAGGAGCCAGACATGAGCTTGTCTGGAGCAAAATAAAGCAAAATAGGAGAAAGTACTGCTTTCTAGAGTGTGCAGAGTCATGTCGCTAAAATAAGCAACATGGCTTTGGAGTTTTATGTCTTAAGTATCATTAGGTGCAATATATCTTTAATGCAGAGCATCCAGTAGAACTAATATCTTTTCATTGAAAGGATGAGCGCACATTTAATTATGAATACCGTTTCATCTTTAGATCTGAGTGATGTCATTGTATATGTCCCTAGGCATCAAATAGTGTTCCCTTGAAATCTGTGATTAATGACCTCCTCTCTTTTTTCCCAGGCTTGAACATGACAAGCAGATTTGGGAGTCCAAGGCCCAGGCAGAGGTTCAGCTTCAGCAGAAGGTCTGTGATACTCTGCAGGGGGAAAACAAAGAACTTTTGTCCCAGCTAGAAGAGACTCGACAACTATACCACAGTTCTCAGAATGAATTAGTTAAGTTGGAATCAGAACTTAAGATTCTCAGAGACCAGTCAGCTGATTTAAATAACTCTTTAGAAAAATGTAAGGAAAATAAAGAAAACTTGGAAGGGATCATAAAGCGGCAAGAGGCTGACATCCAGAATTGTAAGTTCAGCTATGAACAGCTAGAGACGGATCTTCAGGCCTCCAGACAACTGACCAGCAGGCTGCATGAAGAAATAAACATGAAGGAGCAGAAGATTATAAGCCTGCTTTCTGCCAAGGAACAGGCAGTGCAAGTAGCTGTTGCTGAACTACATCAGCAACATGATAAAGAAATTAAAGAATTGGAAAACCTGCTGTCCCAAGAGGAAGAGGAGAATATTGTCTTAGAAGAGGAGAACAAAAAGGCTGTTGACAAAACCAACCAGCTTATGGAGACACTGAAAGCCATCAAAAAGGAAAACTTGCAGCAGAAGGCTCAGTTGAATTCCTTTGTTAAATCCATGTCTTCTCTCCAGGATGACCGAGACCGCATCGTAGGCGACTACCAACAGCTGGAAGAGCGACATCTCTCTGTCATCTTGGAAAAAGATCAACTCATCCAAGACGCTGCTGCTGAGAATAACAAGCTTAAAGAGGAAATTCGATGCTTGCGAAGTCATATGGATGATCTCAATTCTGAGAATGCCAAGCTAGATGCAGAACTAATCCAATATAGAGAAGACCTGAACCAAGTGATATCAAGAAAGGACTGCCAGCAAAAGCAGCTCCTTGACGCTCAACTTCAGCAAAATAAGGAGCTGAAAAGTCAATGTGTCAAATTGGAAGAAAAGCTGAAGGAGTCTGAGGAAGGAAAGGAGGATCTGCGGAGGTCCTCTCTTGCTCTGGAGGAGGAGAAACGAGGTTTGTCTAAAGAGATTGAGAGCTTAAATGTGTCTGTATCCCAACTAAAGAGACAATTGACAGCCTTGCAAGAAGAAGGAACTTTAGGAATATTTCAGGCCCAACTAAAAGTAAAAGAAGAAGAAGTACAGAAGTTAAGTACTATCCTTTCCTCCTCTCAGAAGAGAATTACAGAACTGGAAGAGGAATTGGTTCGTGTTCAGAAGGAGGCTGCCAAGAAGGTAGGTGAAATTGAAGATAAACTGAAGAAAGAATTGAAACATCTTCATCATGATGCAGGGATAATGCGAAACGAAACAGAAACCGCAGAAGAGAGAGTAGCAGAGCTGGCGAGAGATCTGGTGGAGATGGAACAGAAATTACTCTCGGTCACCAAAGAAAATAAAGATCTCACAGCACAAATCCAGTCTTTTGGAAGGTCTATGAACTCCCTACAAAATAGCAGAGATCGTGCCAATGAGGAGCTTGATGAACTAAGAAGGAAATACGATGCCAGTCTCAAGGAGCTGGCAGAGCTGAGAGAAGAACAGGGCCTCCTAAGCAAGGGGAGAGACGCTCTTGTTTCAAAAGTTGCCCTATCTGTGAACTCCACTGAGGATAACAGCTTGCCTCACCTCGAGAAACTTAACCAACAGCTTCTGTCCAAAGATGAGCAACTGCTTCACTTGTCCTCACAACTAGAAGATTCTTACAACCAAGTGCAGTCCTTTTCCAAGGCTATGGCCAGTCTACAGAATGAGAGAGATCACCTGTTGAATGAACTGGAGAAATTCCGCAAGCTGGAGGAGGGGAAGCAGAGGTCTGCAACCCAGCCTGCAACCAGCCCGGCTGAAGTCCAGAGTTTAAAGAAAGCTATGTCATCACTCCAAAATGACAGAGACCGACTAGTGAGTGTCTGGTTCTCTTTCTGATCTTTGTTTGACAGTTTTTGAGCCTTTTCTTTAAAATTTTTCGGTTCTATAGAAAAGGATGAGCACATTCTTACATGTATTATCTGGGCATTCTGGGACAATATTATACATCCATCCCACAGATTCTGTTTGATCTTAGAGAAACACACAAACATTATTTAAATTACTTTAAATTACTATTTAAAAACAATTACAGATTTTCTTTGCACAACACTCTCCATTGGTTATAAAAGGACTAAAAGAGATGGAGGTTGTTTTATGCATTTTATACACACATGTCAATATTTCCAGAATTTGTCACAGTTTAATTGAGCAAAGGTCATTCAGGGCCTTTTTGCAGTGACAGTTTAGCCTTAGGTCATCTGGTAGAATTAAAGGTGGAGAGGACTCAGCTCGTCTCATGTATAACTCAACCCTAATTTGTCACAAAAAAAAGTTAAATATATAAAGAGTTAATTTAAAAAAGTTCAATACCCAACTTTTTTCAATCTGAGAGAAAGATAAGGAGGATCTCTCATGCTGAAATTTTGCTTTTAGAAGGATCCAGTAGTTTAATTCGGGTCTTTTTTTCTAAGAACTTCCAGGGTATCAAGATTCAGAAGCAAAAACTGGAACTGTATGAGCTGCCAAGTTCTACCTTGTGAGGTTACTATCTTCATTTTCATGACAGTTCTTAACTCTTTTAAGGCCAAATAGGAAATAAATTGAGCTTCAAAAGGCTAGATTTTCCATTAAAAAGTGACCCATGTTCAGAATACAAAAATTCTAGTTTTAAGAATAGCCTAAATAAAAAGATCATTGCCCCTAACTATAAATTCTTGTTCTAATTTTTCTTTTTCTTTGTAGGTAATGTGTTCATTCATATTACACTTAATATCCAGTATATATAGATAACTTTTTCACTTTTGTAATCTGAACAGAACCCCTCTTTTCAGCTGTGGTTTTGACAGCAATATAATGTATAAATATTTGTTTATATCTTAAAAATAGTTTCAGTTCAGCTGACTTTGTCCTAGGAGCTAAACCTTTTTTTGTTGCTTTCAGAATGCAAATGCAAAAGGTTTTCATCAGGACAGTATATACCTCAAAGAGGTAGTATTTTATAGCATCCAGGACTCGATTAGCTTCAAAGTCAAAGTCTTTTTCCTGGAAGCTATTAGGTTAGATTTTGAATTGACAAAGTTTCATTTAGTCAATTGCTTTACTTTTCTTATCTATTCTGAACACTGGGGACAAAACTTGCTATCTCTCAACCTTGCTGTCTCTCAGCCCTTTCTATCTCTCAGTCCCCATTCCACATTTTTGTCTGCTGGATATTTATAAGCCAAGTAAGCATATTTTTACTTCTGTATTTCTATAACCCATAGTAATGTTCCTCTGTTCCCTAAGGCTCATAGCTGTCTATGATTTTATTTCATTTATCATCAGGATCTGTCACTTTATTCACAATGGGCCTCAATTATCTCTCTTCCTTTCCATCATTATCATCTTAGGATATGTTCTTAACACCGTACACTTAACTGTTGTGATACTGCTTCTCCCAGTTTGTCACTTTCCAATATACTTTTGTATACCATCGCTGAATAAATCTGAAGCTCTACATTCTTATTACCCGTACTGCTCAAAAACCTTTAAAAGTTGTATTATCTGTAGAATAGCCTTAGGATTCAAACCTCTGAGTCTGGCATCTGAGACCCTATAATTTGTTCAGGTCCTTCTTTCCAGCCTTCCTTGTTACTGCTCATAAAGTAACTGCTCCCTACTCATACTCATCATTGCAGCCAAACTGATCTACTCATTATGCAATAATCCTACCTATTACTTCCACATTACCATCCTCTGAACCAAAATTCCCTCAGTTTTCCTTTTTTGGGCAAATATTTCCCACTATTAAACATCGCCCTGGAGCTCAAACTTTCTGGTTACATTTCCAGACCACTTAATTGTCTATTACCTTCTGTATTTCTCTACTACTTTCATTTGTTCCATATTGTCTTGATGTGTATATGTATATATGTCTATGTGTGTGTCATGTCTTATACTTGTTTGTATTTCCTATGATTTTAACATAGGAAGAATTAATTATGTGGTAGAAATCAACAATTTGTGGCCATTCTCTATTTTTGTTGTCGTTACTGAAAACACTGTTTTTTTTTGTTTTTTGTTTTGTTTTCCATTTTGTAGAACTGTCATATAGTAGAGTTCTGGAAACATTTGCTTTTACATCTGCCATAAGTGAAAGCCAAGGCAGGTTTATAAATCACATGAAGGCCTGTGAGCCTGACAGTCTGGTGATACATATGAGGTCCACCATAGTCTGCTGAGGCCCTTCTGCATACTTTTGGAATATATTGTTAACTGACTATCAACTCTTTTCCACATAATTTGTTCTCAGTCTGTGTCATAGGTATTGAAGTTTATAGTCTCTCAGTCACTGGCTGCATGTATGATAAATACGGGAGCTTTCTTATGTCAACCACTATCTTTTCAACATGCAGCTTAGGCCAGCAGTTTATTACCTCTGCCTATACTACACTTCCTTTCCCTTAGGACCACCCCAGAAATGATTTAGATCTGAAAGGGATTGAGCTTGCTTTGATTCTCTTCTTTACTTAGTTATTCAAGGGGAAATTTCTCCAAGTCTGAGGGTCCAGGTGGCAGAGAATTAGCCCTGGGGATTCTACTACAGTGTCACAAACAACTCTGAAAACATCGTAGTTTTCCTGTTTGAACTTCCTTAGGACTTTCCCATAATCAAATCAGTACTTAGGCAATTTCTGCCTAACGGGTAGATAACAAATCTCCAGAGCTGCATTTATCTATACACATTTTGTTCTTTTTTAAAAAAAATTTTTTTGTTTTTAAATTCCAGTATAATTAATGTACAGTGTGACATTAGTTTCAGAAATACGAGATAGTGATTCAGGAATTCTGTACATTACTCAGTGCTCATCAGGATAAGTGTACTCTAATTTCCTTCACCTGTTTCACCCATTCCCCAGCCACCTCCCCTCTGGTAACCATCAGTTTGTTCTCTATATTTAAGAGTCTGCTTTTTTGCCTCTTTTTACCTTTGATCATTTGTTTTGTTTCTTAAGTTCCACATATGTATAAAATTATATGGTATTTGTCTTTCTCTGACTGATTTATTCCACTTAGCATCATACACTCTAGACCCATACAAGTTGTTGGAAGTAGTGAGATTTCATTCTTTTTTTATGGCTGGGTAGTATTCCGTTATATATATATGTATATACATACATATATATATACCATATCTTTATCCATTCATCCATTGATGGACACTTGGGTTGCTTCTGTAGTTTAGCTATTGTAAATAATGCTGCTATAAATATAGGAATGCATACATCTTTTCTAATTAGTGTTTCTGTATTTTTGGGTTTAATACCCAGTAGTAGAATTACTGAAATGCATGGTAATTCTATTTTTAATTTTTTTGAGGACCCTCCATACTGTTTTCCACAGTGGATGCACCAGTTGCATCTAGTTACATCCTCATGAAGAATGCACAAGTGTTCCTTTTCCTCCATATCTTTGCCAACACTTGTTTCTCTTTTTTTTTATTTTAGCTATTCTGACAGGTGTGAAGTGACACCTCATTGTGGTTTTGATTTGCATTTTTCTGATGATTAGTAATGTTGAGTATTTTTTCATGTGTCTGTTGGCCATCTGTATTTCTTTTTTGGAAAAATGTCTGTTCGTGTCTTCTGTCCATTTTTAAATTGGATTATTTTTTTTTTTGGTGTTGAGTTTTATAAGTTATTTATGTATTTTAGATACTAACCCTATAGTGGATATGTTATTTACAAATACCTTCTCCCATTCAGTAGGTTGTCTCTTTTTGCTGATTGTTTCTTTTGCTGTGCAGAAACTTTTTATTTTGATGTAGTCCCAATGGTTTATTTTTGCTTTTGTCTCCCTTGTCTTGGGAGACATATCTAGAAAAATGTTGCTAGGGCCAATATCAAAGAAATTACTGCCTGTGCTGTCTTTTAGGATTTTTGTGGTTTCAGGTCTCACAGTTAGGTCTTTAATCCATTTAGGATTTATTTTTGTGTATGCTATAGGTAAGTAGTCCAGTTTCATTCTTTTGCATGTAGCTGTCCAGTTTCCCATTCCATTCCCATTTCACCATTTGTTGAAGAAACTGTTTTTTTCCCATTTGCATATTATGAAAAATTATTCATTGTATATTAATTGACCAATAATTGTGGGTTTGTTTCTGGGCTCTCTTTTCTGTTCCAATGATCTATGTCTGTTTTTATGTCAGTTCCATTCTCTTTTAATTATTACAGCTTTGTAGTATAGCTTGAAATCTGGGATAGTGATACCTCCAATTTTGTTCTTTTTCAAGATTGCTTTGGCTATTTGGGGTCTTTAGTGCTTGCACAGAAATTTTAGGATTATTATTATTTTTTTTTTTTTTTAGTTTTGTGAAAAATGCTATTGGCATTTTGATAGGGATTGTATTTGATTATGAATTGCTTTGAGTAGTATTGACATTTTAATAATAATTGCTCTTCCATCCATGATTGGGAGATTCCCGTTTTTTTGTGTCATCTTTAATTTCTTTCACCAATATTTTATAGTTTTCAGAGTACAGGTCTTTCACCTCTTTGGTTAATTTTATTCTTAGGTATTTTCCCATTTTTGGTTGCAGTTTAAATGGGATTGTTTTATTAATTTCTCTTTCTGTTGGCTCATTGAGTATATAGACATGCAACAGATTTCTGTCTATTGATTTTTGTATCCTGTGACCTGACTGAATTCATTTATCAGTTCTAGTAGTTTTTTGGTGATGTCTTTAGAGTTTTCTATATAGTATCATGTCATCTGATACTGAAAGTTTGACTTCTTTGTTACCAGTTTGGATGCCTTTTCTTTTTCTTATTTGATTCTGTGGCTAGGACTTCCAGTACTATGTTGAATAAAAGTGGTGAGAGAGAAAATCCTTGTGTTGTTCCTGACCTCAGGGGAAAAGCTCTCAGTTTTTCCCACTGCATATGATGTTAGCTGTGGGTTTTCATATAAGGCCTTTATTATGTTGAGATATTCCCTCTAAACCTACTTTGTTGAGGGCTTTTATCATGAATGGATGCTGTACTTCGTCAAATACTTTTTCTTCACTTATTGAAAATATCCTATGGTTCTTATTTATTTCATTGAAGTGGTGTATCATGTTGATTCATTTGCAAAAATTGAACCACCCTGCATCCCAGGAATAAATCCTACTGGATCATAGTGAATGATTTTTTAAATATACTGTTGGATTCAGTTTGACAATATTTTGTTGAGGAATTTTGCATCTATGATCATCTGAGTTGTTGACTGTAGTTCTCTTTTTTTAGTGGAGTTGGAATAGGGTAATGCTAACCTCATACAATGAATTTGGGAGCTTTTCTTCCACTTCTACTCTTTGGAAGAGTTTGAGATGAACTGGATTAACTTTTCTTCAAATGTTTGGTAGAATTCACCTGTAAAGCTGCCTTGTTGGTTGGAAGTTTGTCAATTAGATTCCATTTCTTTGCTCGTTATCAGTCTGTTCAAATTTTCTATGTCTTCCTGCTTCAGTTTTAGTAGGTTACATGTTTCTATGAATGTATTCATTTCTTCTAGGTTGTCCAATTTGTAGACATACAATTTTTCATAATATTCTCTTATAATCTTTGTTATTTCTGTGGTGTCAGTTATTTCTCCTCTTTAATATCTGATTTTGTTTGAGTCCTCTCTCTCTCTTTTTCTCTTTTTCAATGAGTCTAGCCAACATTTTATCATTTTTGTTGATCTTTTCCAGAAACTAGCTCCTGGTTTCATCTATCCTATTGTATTTTTAGTTTCCATTTTGTTTATTTCTGTTCTAATTCATTATTTCCCTCCTTCTACTGGTTTGGGTTTTGTTTGTTCTTCTTTTTCTAGCTCCTTTGGGTGTAAGGTAAGGTTGTTTATTTGAGATTTTTCTTGCTTCTTGAGGTAGGCCTGTATTGCTATAAACTTCCCTCTTAGAACTGCTTTTGCTGCATCCCAAAGATTTTGGATTGTTGTATTTTCATTTTCATTTGTCTCTGTGTATTGTTTGATTTCCTCTTTGATTTCTTGGTTGACCAATTCATTAGTAGCATGTTATATAATCTCCATGTATTTGTGTTCTTTCCAAATTTTTTCTTGGGATCGATTTCTAGTTTTATAGCATTGTCAGAAAAGGTGCATGATATGACTTCTTTCATTTTGAATTTGTCGAGACTTGTTTTGTGGCCTCACGTGTGATCCTTTCTGGAGAATGTTCCATGTGCACTTGAAAAGAATGTGTATTCCACTGTTTTAGGATGGAATGTTCTCAATATACCTGTTAGATGTGGCCCAGTATGTCATTCAAAACCACAGTTTCCTTTTTCCTTGTTGATTTCCTTGTTGATCATTCTATTTGAATGATCTATCCATTGATTTCAGTGGGGTGTTAGTCTCCTACTGTTATTGTATTGTTCCCTTTATGATTATGTAATGTTCTTTGTTTCTTGTTACTGTCTTTATTTTAAAGTCTATTTTGTCCACTGTAAGTATTGCTACCCTGAATTTCTCTTGAAATTCTTTTGCATGATAAATGTTTCTCCATCCCCCTCATTTTCAATCTGCAGATGTCTTTAGGTTTGAAATGAGTGTCTTATAGACAGCATCTAGTTGGTCTTGCTTTTTTATCCATTCTGTCACCCTGTTTTTGATTGGAGGGTTTAGTTCATTCACATTCAAAGTAATTACTGATAGGTATGTATGTATTGCTATTACATTACTTGTTTTACAGTTGTTTTGTAGATCTACTCTGTTCCTTCTTCTCTTGCTCTCTTCTCTTATAGGTTGCTGGCTTTCTTTAATGATATACTTGGATTCTTTTTCTTTATTTTTTGTATATCTATTACCAGTTTCTTGATTTGTGGTTACCATTAGGTTTATATATAACACCTTTGCATATAACAGTCTATATTAAGTTGATTGTTGCTTAAGTTTTTTTTTAAGATTTTATTTATTTATTTTTATTTATTTATTTGACTCCCACAAGCAGTGGGAGCAGCAGGCAGAGAGAGAGAGGGAGAAGTAGGCTCCTGGTGGAGCAGGGAGCACCACATGGAGCTTGATCCTAGGACTCTGGGATCATAACCTGAGCTGTAGGCAGACACTTAACCAACTGAGCCACCTAGGCACTCTGATTGTTGCTTAAGTTGGATCCCATTCTAAAAGTACTAAAATTTACTCCTCTCCCCTGCATGTTTTAGGTGTAGTGTCATACTTCACATATTTTTATTTTGTGAAACCCTTGAGTGGTCTTTATAGTTATACTTAATTTTACTACTTTTGTGCTTCATACTTTTCTTATTCCTGTTTATAGTCTTTCCTTTCCACATGAAGAATCCTCTTTAACATTTTTTGTAAGCCTGGTTTAATGGTGATGTATTTCTTTAACTTTTGTTTGTCTGGGAAGCTCTTTATCTCTCCTCCTATTCTGAATGATAACCTTGCTGGATAGAGTGGTGTTGGTTGCACGTTTTTTTTCTTTCAGCACTTTGAATATATCATGCCACTTTCTCATGGCCTGCAAAGTGTCTGCTTAAAAATCAGCTGATAACTTTATGGGCTTTCCCTTTATACTGTGTTCTTTTCTCTTGCTGCTTTTAAAACTCTTTATCATTACTTTTTTGCCATTTTAATTACTGTGTGCCTTGGTGTGGACCTCCCTGGGTTAATTTTGTTGGGCGCTCTCTGTGCCTCCTGGATCTGAATTTATGTATCTTTCCTGAGATTAGGGAAATTTTCAGCTATTATTTCTTCAAATAAATTTTCTGCCGCCTTTACTCTCTTCTTCTTCTGGGATCTGTATAATGTAAATACTACTTTTGAAGATGTCGCTGAGTTCCCTTAGCGACATCTAAGGGAACAGTTCCCTCTGTTCTCATTCTTTATTAATCTTATTTCTTTCTCCTGTTCAGCTTGATTGCTTTCCATTACTCTGTCCTCCAGGTCATTGATCTGTACTTCTCTTTTCTCTATTCTACAATTTTTTTTCTCTAGTGTATCTTTAATTTCATGTCTATTTGTTAGGAAAGTCAGCAACATCAAGTCAGCTGTTGCAAGTAGCAGCCTTATAAAGAAAAGGTTCTGTGGTGCTCTGTAGTGTAGTGTCCCTTGTTCACCAGCATCTGGCACTTCCAGGGTGTCTCATGTGTGTTGTATGCACCTTCCTGTTGTGGCTGAGCTGTGTTTGCTTTCAGTATAGTCATCTGTATTGGCTCCCTTTGCCTGTTTTGGGCAGAGTTTGGTCCCCGCATTGTTAATGGGCCACTCTGGAGCTGCCTTGGGCTTGAGTTGGGTCAGACCAGGCATTTGCCAGAGTTGTCGTTGCACTGAACTGTGTTGCTCTCCCTGTGTTATCCCCTCGGTGGCTTTTGTTGGTAGGTGGGGCCTGCAGTCAGACCAGATGTCTGCTCCCAACCCATTGCTAAGGCTGCAGTCAAACTAGTGTGCATGGTTATCTTCCCCCCTCCCTTGTACAGGAGTCACTTTGGAGTTGTACTGGCACCTGTTGGGGCTACTTGAACAATGCCACACCTGTGGCACCGCTTTGGATATACTCCTGCTGAGGCCAGGTTGGAAGAGCCCAGGGTTGAGGTGTGCTGTTAGCAATCCAGGTAGAATGTGTTTATGCTGTGCTGTTCCTGTAGGTGTCTGTATTTGTAGGCCGGGGGTAGGAGCAAGATGGTGCCCACTGGCTCCTTTGTTTTTGGAGAAGTCTCCCAAAGATCCCTGACCCTCCAGCCCACACTCTGAGATTAATAAATAAATCTTCCTGTATACCCCTGGAAAATACCCCAGGCATTTTCCAAAATGCTGCTTTTATGTTGTATCTCAGCAGGGCTGTTTTTTTGTGCTGTTTATTGGCAGGCACTCAGTTTCCTCTTGCCCTCCAGCTCTCCCAGAGCCAAGTTGCTCATTTTTAAAGTTCCAGGTGGTAAGCCCAACTGATTGTAAAAACGCCATATATTAACCCCCCTGGTTCTCAAAGCCAAATGTTGTGGGGATTTGTCTGCCCAGTGCAGGTCATTGTGACTGTGATGCCTTGTGTGGAGTCTGCTCCTGTTCCTATCTCTGTGCTAGTAGTGCCCTTTCCTCCCATGGACAGTCTCATGGATCAGCTTGGTTCCCAACTGTGTCTCCACCTTTCCTACCATTTTGGATGTGGTGTCTCTGTTTAGCTGTGGAGAGTCTGTTCTGCCAGGCTTTGGGTGGTTTTCTGGGCTATTTACGTTGATGTGGATTTATCTAGTTGTATTCATCAGATGAGGTGAGTTTAGGATCCTCTGACTCTTCCATCTTTCCTCGAAGTCCTGGATACTCATTTCATTCTGAAAATGACTTGAAGTAGCATATCTTGAAGTTGATTTCAAGATAATATAATACAAGTAACTGGGAAGGAAGAGAAAATGAGGATAGAGAAAAAGATTAAACCAGGAATAAATTTAGTATCCCTAGGAAATATCACAATATCTTTTTAGAAAGATGGGTCATTAATTTTATTCCCCAGTTTTCTGGCAGCCATCAGAAATAAGGAATTAGAGAGCCATATACATGAATTGCAATGTCCATATTTTAGGGAAAAGGAAGAAAGAAAAGTTGTTTGTTTAATATAAGAATAGTTATTCTTTATGTATTGAGGCCTGCAAGAAATTTCCTTCTGTGCTTCCATAGAGAGGACTATATGAAATCATAAAACATCCTTTACTTCTCTACAGTAAATATAACTGTTTTATAGGGTTTAGTTTGGCTGTTCCTTGCTATAACTGCATAGCAAAAGAACTTTGTATAATTTCCTAAATGTACTTATACAAATAGTTAAAATGCAGTCCTGGACACACAGCTTTCTGATGATCTGATCTATTTCAAGATTAACATTTAGAGTATCTGGATTAGAGGAGGGAATAATATATTTAGTGCATAAAAAGTATATTGTTTAAAAAATAAAGTTACGTATATAAGTCATTAAATTCAGCATGTCATTGAATTCTGCATGTTTGATGAGAAAAACAAACAACATCTCCACTCCATCTCTTTCTCTTTCTCCCAAGGCAATTTGCTTTTAACTCTCTTACTATTTTGGTGTTTTCTCAGTGCCTACATATCATACTTATAATACATCTTGGATTTTCATTCTTTGCATTAGCTATTGACTTTCTTTTATGCTAACAGGGTTTAGTTCTCTTTCCTCCTCCTGCTTCCACAGTACATATGCATATATTCAGTATACAACCTCATCCCCATTCTGATGAAATTTAAATTTTGGTTAATTCAGTATTTTTGTTTATCAATGTTTACATTTTTATGACGATAAATGAGAGCTGAGACATGTTATTTTTATTTTCCTTGGCATCTTTTTTTTCCCTTAGAGTTAATAACTGTTTTTGTTGTTACTTAGTTTTCTTTGTATTTATCAATTTAATTGAACTCCAGGTTTATTGCCATTTATCCACATCTCTTCTTAAGATGTTTATTCCTATCAATTTTGTATTTATGAAGAAAATTTAGAGTCTCTTTCTTCTTCTTACATTAACCAGGATACTGTTTTCATCGTAGGATAGCTCCCTTCACTTCTCTTCTATATTAGATCTTCTGTTTCTTCTATTCCATGTCTTCCTCATCTTGGTTTTGTGTCATTTAAAAGAAATCATTTAGTAGCTCCCTAAGAAAAGATACAGGGGAAGTAAATTTATTGAAAATGTCTTTTCATCTCATAGTTGATTGATAGTTTGGCTGGGTATAGAATTCTAGGCTGAAAATAATTCCCCTTCAAAATTGTGAAGACTTTGGTCTGTTTCCTTTTAGTTTACATTGTGGTGCAGAAGTCTAAAGCTATTTTGTTTCCTGATCTGTAAATCTGATCTGTTTCTTTACCTCTTTCTGTCTCTGTCTCTCTTTTTCCTCTCATCTTTTTCTGGAAATGTATAGAATTTTTTAGTCCTGTGTATTCTGAAATTTTTACAATAGTGTACTTTGATGTGGGTCTATTTTCATTCATCATTGTTTCTGTCTAGTCCTTTGAATCTAAGAAGTCATATTCATCTATTCATCAATTTTGGGAGATTCTTTTGAATTATATTTTACCATTTTCCCCCATCCTTTTTCTCTGTTGTCTTTTTTTTTTTTTTGAAAAGCCTATTATTTAGATATAGGAACTTCGTCCTTGAGGTTTTCATTTTTGCTATCATGTTCTAATTTCTAAGGATTTCTTTTTTTTTCTTATGTCTCCAAGAATAGGGGTCGTAATTTTGTTCTTTGATGTTTTCTCATAATGAATTTTTCTTTAATATTTTTTCTGCTACAATGTTTCTAATTTCTAATATTCTCTCTTAAATTTCAAGCATATTATATTCTTTCCTCTGCTAAGCTCTTTTGAATTACTTTTGTTCTAGTTCTTTTCATCTTAGCCTTAGAAATAGCCATTCTTCAGGTGAGGGTTAATCTTTGATTTACTCTTCATGTTTAAGGGTAGGGTCTAAAAATCTTGTGAATGGGGCTTACCAACTGTGAGGTTGGTGATTGCAGGGTGATGTTGCTGTTTTTTGTGGGTAGTCTGCATGTTGGTATCTTTAGTTCCTCTTGGGCTGGTTAGATTTTCTAGAGAAGACTTCTCATTTCCTTAATGGATGGTAAAGGTCCAGGTGCCAGCACTGTCCATGTTGAGTAGGGGAAAGGGTTCAAGAATTCAGGAGGCATATATTGACTTGATCACCCTTGTTTTAGAGTAGTACCTTTACCTTCAGTTGTGCCTGGTATTTCATGGTCCAGAGACTTCTTTTACCTTCTCCAAAGAATAAAACTCTAGTTGTCTGTTAGAGTTAACAAAAGATGTGGAACTGAGGAGAGTATTTAGGGATGCAATTGTTTTTTAAGCAGCTTTCATCTAATCCTCCTTATTTCAGCTACCACCTTCTCCCTACCCCCATCACCATCTTCTCCAGAGGTACCTGGTGCTGTTAATTCCTGAGCCTTTTGAAGATTCTGCAGAGTAAGTTCTATTGGTTCTTGGCTTTCCTTACTGCCAGCTTAAGATTTGGCTTTCCCAGATCTGTTAAGTCAGTTACTACTTATGCATCTCTGCTTTTCAGCTTCCAAAATTAATTTTGTTGCTGCTGACTCCTCTCTTGTTCTTCCTGTTCTTGTGTTTTATGCTTATAAAATGATGCCTTTATTGTAGCTTTAATGATGTTTCCAAGAGTGGGTGAAAGAGACGTGTGTTCAAGGCCCCCTTTAAATCCAGATGTCCTAACATTATTTCTTACTACCAAGCTTTTAATGAGTACTGGGGATAAAGAATTTGAAGATGCACCTGGAATGTAGATAGGCAGTTTTGTTGATTAAAGGCAAGTCCATCATCATTGTATTATCATCATCATTATTGCCATCACCATCACCGCCATCGCCATAAATTTTCTCATTTAGTTCTCATAATCTAATGAGAAGTACCATAAGGGGGGTAAGGGAAATTAAGATTAGGGAAATTTTATAGGTATGGGAAATTCAGGCTTAGGGAATGTCAGGAATATGCCTAGGGTCACACAACCTATGTGGGTAGGATGTTGGACCCTAAAGCCTAAGTAAGTGCTCTTAAACCACTGAACCTGGGCATCACTGCCTTCTTTTTATAGTCAACATCAGCTAAGCTAAATTAAGGTTGATATCCATATAAGAACGTTTAAGAGCCTAAGCAGGACACAGAGCTAAATAGAAAGTCAGGCTATCTTTACATTTCTTGTTCTGGGGAGTTAACACCCACAAAGAAACTGTAGCTCCTTTAAGTCTGTCCTATATATGAGCTTTAGATCTAGAGTCAACCTAAGACCTTGGGAGCAGAGGCCTGGGGTTCAAGTTGCAGGAATGGTCGGAACCTGTAGCCTCGATGATGGCCCTGTGGGGTGATTCCCACCAGCAAGGCACTCTTTATTTCACGGTTTTAGAGATTTGTACTGCAAATATATGTTAATGAACTTATTAGATGCTGACAGCATGTTGTGGTGTCTGACTTCTTAGGGAACTGTTGATGACTTACAGCTGGGTGAATGAGACATGCTGAATCACCCTTTTACTTTCCCTTTGGTTAAAGCTGAAGGAATTGAAGAATCTGCAGCAACAATACTTACAGATTAACCAAGAAATCACTGAATTACGTCCACTGAAGGCTCAACTTCAGGAGTATCAAGATAAGACACAAAATTTTCAGATTATGCAAGAAGAGCTAAGGCAAGAAAATCTCTCCTGGCAGCATGAGCTGCATCAGCTCAGGTATGATCATCCCTGCTTTTTGACCCTTTTCTTTTAGGTTTCTTTTTTTTAAATTTTTTATTATAAAATAATTATAGTTTTATAAGAAGTTGCAAAAAATAAAACAGAGAGCTCCTGTGTACCTTTCACCTAGTTTCCACCAATGCTAACATCTTGCATTAGTATACCAAAATCAGGAAATGTCATAGGTGCAATTCAAAGACCTTCAAAAAAAAGACCTTCAGATTTCATCAATTTTACCTTCACTCAAGTGTGTGTGTGTGTGTATACTTTTTTATATGTGTAAATACATGTAATCATCACGACAACCAAGATATACAAGTGCTCCGTTTCCACAAATAATATCCCTTGTGCTACTAATTTACAGTCATAATCTTACCCCCAAGCCAGTATCCGTGACTCTGACAACCACTAATCTGTTCTCCATCTCTATCATTTTGCCATTTTTGAGACTTTTTTTAAGTTTTTATTTAAATTCTATTAACTTACAGTGTTTTAAGTGGAATCCTACAGTATATAACCTTTTGAAATTAGCTTTATTCACACATCATAATGCCCTTGAGGTTCATTGACATTGGTCATGTATCAATAGTTCATTCTTTTTTATTGATGAACAATATTTCATGGTATACTGTACTGCTTTGACCATTCACCCAGGAGTGAATGGTTACTTGTTATTATTAATAACGCTGTTATAAACATTGTGTATAGGTCTTTTTTATTGATGAACAATATTTCATGGTATACTCTACTGCTTTAACCATTCACCCATGAGTAAATAGTTATGTTATTATTAATAAAGCTGCTATAAACATTTGTATATAGGTTTTTATGTAGACAGTAAGTTTCCGTTTCTCTGAGATAGTTGTCCAGGAGTACAAATGCTAGTTTGTATGGTAAGTATCTGTGTAGTTTGTCAAGAAACTGTCAAATTATATTCCAGAATGACTACCATTTTATATTCCTACCAGCAATATATGAGTGTTCCAATTTCAATATCAAATGCTATATCCTTGTCAGCATTTGATATTATAACTACATTTTAATCTTTTAATAGGTATGTGATGCAGTCTCATTGTGGTTTTAATTTGCATAATGGCTAATAATGTTGAACATTTTTTAATTGCTTATTTGACATCTATATGTCCTTTTTGATGAAATGTTTGTTCATGTGTTTTATCTATTTTTTATGTGGGTGTTAATTTTTTACTATTGAGTTTTGAGGGTTCTTTATATGTTCTAGGTACAAGTTCCTTGTCAGATAGGTGGCTTGCAAATATTTTCTCCCAGTTTGCAGTTTATCTTTTCATTCTTCTCAGTAAGGTCTTTTTAATTTTGATGAAATCCAATTTAATGATTATTTTTCTCTTTATGCGGATTCAGTAATTTCTGTTGTTCTGTCTTCATATTCACTGATTCTTGATTCTTTCCTTTATCACTTCCATTCTGCTATTGAGCCCATTGATTAGTTTTTATTTTGGATATTGTATTTTTCAGTTCTAAAATTTCCATTCAGTTTTTTATATCTTCTATTTCTTCACTGAGGTTTTCTCTATTTTTTAAAAATTAAGTAATAGTTAACATAAGTTTCATCTGTATAACATAGTGATTCAGCAATTGTATGCATTATGCATACAACTATGATATGATAAGTGTAGATACCTCTGTCACCTTACAAAGTAATTACAATATTATTGATTATATTTCCTATGGTGAACTTTTCATTCCTGTGATTTATTTATTTTATAACTGAAAGTTTGTCCCTCTTAATCCTCTCACCTATTTTCCCCATCCTCCAACCCCCCTCTCCTCTACCATTCACCATTTTATTCTCTGTATTTATGAGTTCACTCCTTTTTTTATTTGTTTTTTGTTTTTCAGATTCCACATATAAGTGAAATCATATGGTATTTGTCTTTTTCTGACTTATTTCACTTAGCATAATACCCTCCAGGCCCATGTTGGGGCGTGAATGGCATGTTGTTGTGAATAGCAAAACTTCTTTCTTTTTTTAGTTGAGTAATATTTTCATTTGTGTGTGTGTGTGTGTGTGTGTGTACACATACAGATCTTTTTTATCCATCTATCGATGGACACTTGAGTTGCTTCTGTATCTTGGCTATCATAAATAATGCTGAAGTGAACATAAGGATGCATATATCTTTTTGCATTAGTGTTTGATTTTCTTTGTGAAAATACCCAGTAGTGGAATTACTGGGTTGTATGTATCCTGTTTTTAATTTTTTGAGGAACCGTCATACTGTTTTCCATAGTGGCTAAACCAATTTACATTCCCAGCAACGGTGCCCGAGGGTGCCTTTTTCTCCACATCCTCACCAACACTTACTATTTCTTGTCTTTATGATTCTGACTGCTGTGAGGTGATATGGTGATTTCGATTTGCATTTCTCTGAAGATTATAAGCAAAAGATTATATGCAAAACATATTTGCATATGTATGTTGTCTGTGTATCTTATTTGGAGAAATGTGAAGCTTTCTCTGTTTTCATTTGTTTCCAGTGTGTTAGTAATTGCTTGTTGACGCATTTTTGTGGTGGCTGCTTTAAAACCCTTATATAATTCTATAACATATAATTCGACATCTCTTTCATTTCAGTGTTATAATCTGTAGATTTTCTTTTCTCAATCAAGTCGTGACTTCCCTTGTTCTTAGTATGATGAGTGATCTTCAGTTGTATCCTGAACATTTGGGAGATTATAAGACTCTAAGTCTCATTTAAATCCTCTGCTTTAGTAGGCTTCCACTGCTAGATGGTGGGTGATGTCCAGTGGGCTCCCTACCTCAGCCTTCATTGATACCACAGGAGAGGAGGTGCCTTGATACTGCCAGAAAGAGGCAGAAGTCCAGGCTCCATACATGGACTCCAGTGATACCACTGGGGGGTTGTGGAGAAAGGCATTTCATTATCACTGGGCAGAGACAGAAAAAAATGGTTTCTGGTCTATTGATTTTTCCCTCCCCTTCTCTCCTTGTTTACCTTTCTATTAGCTTTTCTCTCTTTACTTCCACATTTGAGCAGTTTTGAAGAAAAATAATTAATTAGGCCTCAAGTGAGTGCCAGAAAATATTAAGGGGAAGGAGAGGAAAATACTTCATATTTAGAAGGAAGAAGAAAATGAGGACATAGGTTTGCTTCCCTGACTTTAGGACCAGTTTCTTTAGCTGAATATCTCCAGGACCTCAGTCTTCTGCTCTTGATCTTCTTTGGGGAAATTAGCTTTTCAAACATGAAAAAGCTGGAACATCTTGTTCAAGCTTCTATTAGCTGCTAGCCTCAGGGTTGGCTTATTAGAAGAGCCTGGATTTATACCATAACCTTTCTCTTCCCCTCGTGGCTATTGGTTTTCTTATTCTGCTCTGGTTCCTGTGCTCTCTTACATAAGCAGAGTAAATGATTTATATCCCTTTATGGCTGAATTCTATGAAGTAATCAGCTTTATTCCTTAGGCCCTATTCTATATTGAGCATCTCTTTCCATACCATGACCACCTTTTAGAAAAATGGCAGCTTGACGCTTTTTATGGAAGATTATGATCTTTCTTCTGCATTCCACTCTTTAATTGTTCTCTCTCATTTTTCACAGACCGATATCAAAGGAAGTGTTGAAAATCCTAGGCCTTTTACATGTAGTGGCCTTGTAATAAAATTTTATTTTAGTTTCTAAGTTTGGGCTCTGCCTTTTTGACAAAAGTTTTGACTGTAATCCAACTCACTTCTTAGCAAAGCAGGATTATTTCATAAGAGGTATATGCCATTTAGAAAAGAAGGGACCATTTTGCCTTATTTCTAAAATGAAAGACAAAAAAGTCAGATGCAATTCAAACAAAACCTTATACTGTTGGAAAAAATAGAGATGTGGGTACTATTCAAAGTGAAGAGATGCTGCAGGAATTTGATTATAATCCTAATGAGTTCTTTTAGAAAGAGTGGAGAGAGAAGTAGAACTAAAGAATGTGTCAGAGACAGTTTTCCCTAGTACTACAAAAAAATCGAGCTGAGGTCAAACAGAAGCTTCTCTCTCTTGGCCAAATTTGGGGAATAAATAGAAATATAAGCAGCTCGTATTTGTTGGGTGATTATGATATGTAAGGCTCTGTGTTTGGTGCGTAACATACAGTGTCTCATTTAATCCTTGGACTAATCCTAAGGAATGAATAGTTTATTCCCATTTTACCAGTGAGGTTCAGAGAGATTAAGAAACTTTACTCAGGGTCTGATGCCTTATTTATGATAGATCCAGTGTTTGAACCCAGTTCCTTCAACACTCTACAGTTGCTCTGGGTAGCACTGCATTTTCGTAACTATGATGTTAGTCTGCATCTGGCACTACCTTTCTGAAGAATTACAGTGGTTTCCCATTGCTTGCAGAGTAAGGTTTATTTAGCATGCTACTCAGTGCCCCACATGATCCAACCTCACTTCTTTATCCTCATTTCCTACCCTATCTGCTTTATATACTGTCTGGTACGATTCTAAAATTCAGTATGTATGTGTGTCTATATATTCATTTTTGTGCCTTTTGTTTATTATGATCCTGGAACCGGGAATGCTTTTCCATGAAATCATCTTCGGGCGTGCCAGTTGAAATGCTTTTATTAGTTCAGCTTCATCAACTTGCTCTACAGTTCAATTTATAATATAAATTTTGCTCTGGTGATATATTTTCTTTACTACATTTCCACAGCCCATAAGACTGTTTTGAATGTGTAATTATTCATCCGTGTATCACAAGTATTTTTTTGCCTTTGATTATTTCATGTGTTTTGAAGGATGGAAAAGAGCTCCTGGGAAACCCAGGAGAGGAGAATGAAGGAGCAGTACCTTATGGCTATCTCAGATAAAGATCAGCAGCTCAGTCATCTGCAGAATCTTATGAGGGAATTGAGGTCTCCTTCCTCCCAGACTGAGGCCCTCAAAGTACAGTACCAAAGACAGGTGAGTAATTTCAGTGCTGATTGCTACTCAGTGGTAACCACGACCCAGGAACGATCAACTTCCTGCAAGCCAAATGCCCATCTGCCACTCTTGGGTAAGCTGTCTTGGTACTTCTGTGAGGTGGACAGAGTTCATGGAGGGAAGGGATTAAGCATGAACAGCATTAGAAGGGAATTTCATCAGTGTTTGTACCCTGGCAGGCATCCTCAGGGACATCAGCATCCCTAGATGGATCACAAAACCTAGTTGATGAGACAGAACTTCTTAGGACTCAGCTCAATGACAGCCTAAAGGAAATTCACCAAAAAGAATTAAGAATTCAGCAACTAAACAGCAAGGTAAGTGTTTCCTACTATATTGGAATTAAGTTTCTTATTTCCATGACCAAAAGCCAGGGGGTGAGTAGACGCTGATTAAGCCTAGTTTCTAGCTGTAGAGTATCTCAGGATACAGAAGATTTACTTTTCATGGGAGTCTGGGTTGCTCACCCCAAAGCTCTAGACACAGGGCCATTTCCTTTTCCGCATCCTTGGAGCACCCTTGGGAATGATTTGGAGAAATCTATTCAATAAGAAGAGATTTTTTTTTTTTGTAGTAAAAAAAAAATCAGCTCTTCTAGGAAGCCTTGTTCCCCAGCATTGTACCTCTTGTTCGTAATATTAAGGTATCTCCCTGCAAATCCTCCAACACCTTCCTCTCTGTTTCTCACCAGTGTGCAACAGGAAAATGTCTCAGGAAGGAGGAAGGAAGCTTTTCAGATGTGATTAGATAGCAGGGATAGAGGTGAGAGGTCTGCTCTTCATTTTACTTCATTTGTAGGCTTCCTCATTGGTGTCTAATGTTCTGTAACTAAAGAAGCCAGCTTTTTCCCAAACCCCAGCCATGCCAGTCCACACACTCTAAGGAAGCATATTGGGATGGATGGGATGTATTTCTTTCTCCCTTTCTTCTCTTTCTTCTCTTTCTTCCTTTCCCCTTTCCTTTCCTTTCTCTTTCTTTTTTAATTTTTTAAAAAAATTTCTAAAGATTTTTAAAAATATTTTTTATTTGTCAGAAAGAGAGAGAGCATATAAGCAGGGGGAGCAGTAGGCAGAGGGAGAAGCAGGCTACCTGCTGAGCAAGGAGCCCAATGTGGGACTCGATCCCAGGACCCTGGGATCATGACCTAAGCTGAAGGCAGATGCTTAACAAACTGAGCCACTGAGGCAGCCCTTAAATTTTTTATTTTTAATGTCTATTTTTTAATGTAAATTAAATTAGCCAACACTTAGTACAACATTAGTTTCAGATGTAGTGTTCACCAGTTCACCAGTTGCGTATAACACCCCTGGGATGTATTTCTGTAGGGAAAAGCCACTTTGCCATCTGGTCCCTAGACCAATCTCACCAAGGCAAGATTAAAGAAAATTATTCCTGGATGCCTTCTCACATCTCTGCTCTCTCTCCTCATTCATTCTCTGGCTTCTCTTCCTTTTTCATCTGCCTCTCCTCCCCCACCCACTTATGAATGATTATACTGCCTGTTGCTTTCTGACTATTCTCGAGTGGCACCTCCCTAATTCTGCCTTCTTCAGAGGAACCCAGCGACGTAGTTTATGTTAGAATAAGAAGGGATTTAAAAGATCATTTAGACTCTAGAGTACAAAAATTGGCTGTTAGGAAAGCTGTGAATGTCCAAAAATTCATATACAAATGGTTGTGTGTATGGGGGGGTGTTTAAGTTTATCATCATGAGAAGTCATCAGTTCAGCAAGGTATCTATGATTCAAAAATGGTAAAGATAGGTAGGCTATATCACAGATAGGGAAACTAAGACCCAGAGGTATTAAGTAGTTTGCCTAAGGTGTTAAGAGGAGGTCATTCTTGAGATAAATACGATAACGTTTGTGGAAAAGCACAGTACCTAGCTTATGTAGAAGGTATTTTTAGATGTTAAATTCAGCTAATTGACATTGAAGTATCAGAAGCAGGTAACACTATTAACTTTGGCAGAAAAATTTGCATTTTTAAAAATAGGTTTGTTGATCCAAATGAATGAGTAAAACTGTAGATCCTTTACTGGGATAATTATCTGGGAGTTTTAAAGGGGGCTCCAGAGCAGCTCCTATCCAGTTCTCATTCTTTCCATAAATTAGATCCCATCTCAACCTTGTTACATTTGCTCTCCTGAAAATCACTGTAAATTACTCTGGACATTTGTCTTTCAATAATTAATCTCTTTAAACCTGAGATTTAGGGCTATTAGTAGATGAGGGGGTCATTTTAGTGGGTAGCAACTAAAACACTTCTAATGTAAATGTTTTATTGAAGTAAAATTTTCATAAATACATAGCATATTTTCACAAAGTGAAAGCACCTGTATAACTAGCACCTAGCTCAAGAATCAGAACATACCAGAACTCCAGAAGTCCCTCATGTCCTTTTCTATTTACTACCACACCGTTAGGACTACAGATACATGGAATCATATCTTCTCTCTTACATTACTTCATTTATTTTGTGAGAGTCATCCATGTTGTTGTAGCTAGTATGATTTTTTCCGTTCTCATGCTATATAACATGGCATTGTAGGCATATACCGTAGTTTCTCTATTCTGCTGTTAAAGGACTTTGGGGTTTTTCCAGTTCGGGGCTATTGCAAGTAGTGCAAGTAATGTTTTTATAAAACAAAATAAAAGAGATTAGAAATATGTAGGAATTATGTAATACATAATAAAGAGTCTAGTTTTGGGAAACTTTAGTTTTAATTATATATTTATATACTAGGTTCTGGGCCATAAAGTTATGTTTTCTTTAATAGATTTTTGGAGATATACTTCATATATCACTTAAAGTATGAGAAATACTACTTTGGGTCACAGTTCTGGGTGAAAAAGAGTTCTTCCTTTAGGCATCTCTATCACTAGTCTCATTCATTCATTCATTCATTCATCAAGCAAATAACTATTATTAGTCTTCTATGGGTTTGGCCAGATGTTAGGATACACAGCAGTCTCTCATGGAGCATATCATCTGATAAGCTTAGAGCCTCACTCTAAATAGGTTCCAGTTAACTAGGAGAATGGCTTCTTTAGCCGTAGAATGGGATTGTAATAAATTGGCTATTAGCATAGAATGCTCCTCTCCAAACCACGCCCTAATTCCGTGGATGCTCAGACTGTATATATATTTCTGCCAGCACGGTTGGAGGTTTGTATATAATGCAAACTTAAAAACTTGTAACCTAAAACTTAAAAACGGAAGAGGAATGACTGTTGATATAATGTAGTCTAGATTATTCCCTCCTATTCTCTTTTAAGTAAAGATTTGATGAAGCACAACAGCTTATGAGCTAGAACAGAGGTCAGCAGACCCTTCCTTAAAGGCCCGGTGGTAAATATTTTCAGTCTATAGGCTATGTCGCCGCTATTACTACTATTTAGCTTTGCAGTTGTGTCACGAAAGCAGCTGTAGACAGTACTTCTCCTCTCTAAACAAATGGAGCGGTTATATTCCAATAAAACCTTATTTCCAAAAAAAAAAAAAAAAAGGCAGTAGACCCTGGATCATAGTTTGCCAACACCTAAATATTGGGACCTATGTCTAATCCTAAACAGAATAATGCAGACAGTATAAAAAGCCATGAGGGTGGCTTATAAGCAATTAGATTTCTCCAGTTAAGGGGGTTTTGTTTCCAATGAGCTTTACAGATCTATCCTTTCTCCTCTAGATTTGTGAAAGAAAAATAGTGTTGTATGTTTCAATACTGAGAGATTGTTTTTGCTTTTCTTCGGGGTTGGTTTTGGTTTTGGTTTTTTGGGGGGACCATTTGGTGGCCAGGAAAATTAACTTTCCTTTGTTAGGAGATCATATTACTCTCTCAGAACCCAGTAGTTGTCATCTACCCCTGTCTTCAGATTAGTATTGTTTCTCAAACATTTATCAAAAACATATAACCTGCTTCACTGCCCTTGCTGAACCCTCAGTTGGGATGCCATCACCTAGTAGGTAGAGCTCTAGACTTGGAATCAAGACCCATACTTGAGCCCCGGTCTGTCATCCGTTAGCCACATGATGTTGGGCAGGTCACAGCTTATTTTTTTTTTTTTGTCATTTGTTTTGTTTGTCAGTTGCTCTTCAGAGGTAAGTTTATTTGTTCTGATTTTTCATTCTGGCCGTGCAAATATTTTTGTTAACTCATGTGTATTTCTTATTTTTTTTCCTTTAAAATTTTTATTTATTTAGTGAGAACAAGAGCAAGAGCGAGAGTGAGAGAGAGAGCATGAGCAGGGGGGAGGGGGAGAGAGAGAGGGAGAAACAGACTTCCCAGTGAGCAGCCACGATGCCCCAGGACCCTGGGATCATGACCTGAGTCAAAGGCAGATGCTTAACTCAGAGCCGCCCAGATACCCCCATGGGGATTTCTTTCTTTCTTTTTTTTTTAAAGATCTTATTTATTTATTTGACAGAGAGAGAGATCACAAGTAGGCAGAGAGGCAGGCAGAGAGAGAGGGGGAAGCAGGCTCCCCGCTGAGCAGAGAGCCCGATGCGGGGCTTGATCCCAGAACCCTGAGATCACGACCTGGGCCGAAGGCAGAGGCTTAACCCACTGAGCCACCCAGGTGCCCCGGGATTTCTTATCCTAGTTTTCTTTATGCATCAAATGTCCTTCCCAGTCAGTCGGAGTGTCTAGAAAAATGTATCTTCTCCTCTCTGAACATTGAGTCAACTTTTTTAAAAAAATTTAAATTCAAGTTAGTGAACATATAGTGGATTATTTTTTCAGAGGTAGAAATTAGTGATTCATCACTAGTTGCATATAACACCCATTGCTTGTTACATCAGTGCCCTCCTTAATGCCCATCACCCAATTACCCCATCCCCACCCTTCTCCCCTCCAGCAACCTATATCAACTTTTTTACACAAATATTAACCCAGAATACTTACAAAAAGGATACTCAGGAAAAGATTGAACATGCACCCAGTTACACCAGTTCCCTTCACATAACGCATACAATCCTATGGTAGGTACTTTGGAGAGACATCTCTATGGTTGTTAATGTTTCCAGATGTTAATCATAACTAGAACTTGAAACTTGACAGCCTGCAGGTAAGGTATTAGAATTCTAGTACCAGGGGACTGAATTCAGATCACTGGGTAGGAGCTACAATGGGTAAATTTTTGCTCAATATAAAAAATAATCTTCTGTTCTTGGCATGGTGAAAAATGGCTTGGGCTCCTTTATCAGGAGGTGAACACCCCTGATGTTACTCAAGTAGTAGAGGAAGGCCCTGTTTTGAGTGACTACAGTATTTCCACCTGTGAGAGCATGTGCTGCATCCATTGTAGTTTCTTAAAGTACAAAGGCAGTTTAGGATTTCTTCTGTTTCCCCCTCCCCCACCCACACATTACAATTTCTTTCTCTGCTTTCCTGGTAACTTGTACTCTATAGCATTGAAGAGTCTGCCCAGTACTATGGTTGTACAAATTTCTAGGTGACAGCTCTGTCTCATATCAACTTCTAAGGATGATAGTCATTTGTTAGGAACCTCATCTTGGACCCACGCTTTCTCCTCTTGCATACCTAGAATAGTTTATGCCCTTGGATTGCTTGTGGGGTTCTGCTTTCTGGTTTCCCAGTCAATGTACTACGCACCACAAATAAAGTTTCCTACTCCTCATCCAGAATTGTTTTCCTTTTTGGTTGAAAAATTCAGAGTTTCCTCACTTTGAAGGAACACACAATGCACCCCTATTGAAATAAAGGTCTTCCATTAAAAACAATTGGAACTTTGAATTTCAGGAGAGTCTTCCAAAGCACTGCTTGTTGTGAAACAGCCCTGTGGGATGGTGCTCACCCTCTCCTCTGTTTCAGTTCTCTCAACTGCTCGAAGAGAAAAATACCCTTTCGATTCAGCTCTGTGATACCAGTCAGAGTCTTCGTGAGAACCAGCAGCACTACACTGACCTTTTTCATCACTGCGCAGTCTTGGAGAAGCAGGTCCAGGAGCTGCAAGCGGTGAGCAAGAAGGCGGCGAGAGGCTGGGGAAAGTGTTCCGAGATTGAGCGCAAATGGCAAAACATAAAGAGCAGCATGGAAGAGGCTGGCGCTGATTGACTAGGTGTGATGGAGGAAGAAAGTCAGAGAGATGAGGAGACCATTTGCTGAGATGAGAATGAGGCCTAGAAGAATCAAAGAGTAGAGGGGAATGAGAAGGAAAAACATCAGTGAAATGGTGGGAGAGAAATCAAAAAGTGAATGAGAAACAGTAGTGACTGAGGCTTTTGGACCTCTGACGCTAAAACTGTGTGGGTTTTGCTTCAGGACAGAAGAAAGCTGTAGGAAGATTTGGCCCTGGGAAACAAAATAGGCGGGGCTGTGGGCGCAGCTGTGCCTAAGGCCTGGAGAGAATTGTGGACATGAATAGGCCTGGGAAGGAGGAGGAGGTTTGGGAGGGGCAGTCGAAACGAGGGAAGGATCACGGCAGCTTCTGGAAAATCCGTGAGCCTCCACCAGAAGAAAGCAGATAAGCTTTTAAGTGGTAAGCCTTTCAACTTTTAAGAGGAGAGATTAAAAAATGAGAATCTGAGGACCAAATCTAATCCAGAGTTTTAGATTGGAGGTTAATCTCCTAGAGCAGAAGATTCTCATTTCTGACTGCACTTGAGGAGGATGACAAGCGGAGCTATTCCTCTCCGAGGTGTCTCATTCCCTCTGGTGTTCAGTGTGTTCTTATTTTGCCCATGCAGTTTCTAAGTGCTTTAAGAAAGCAATTAATTTAGTAATTCACTTAATCACTGAATTACTGGACTTATTCTTCTAGGGGCCACTGAATATAGATGTTGCTCCAGGAGCTCCCCAGGAAAAAAATGGAACTCACAGGAAGAGTGATCCTGAAGAACTAAAGGAGCCACAGCCAAGGTAGGGGAGCGGCCCACAGCCCTGGGACGCGCACTGTGTGCACAGAAATGGGCCATCGTCTCAATGGACCTGGATCCCAGTGTGCGGATTTAATATGTCTTATCAGCCTCACAGGATTGATGTGAGGATTAAATAGTAACAATTTAATAAAGTTGAAAAGTTTATAAAGCAAAAGCAACTTAGCAGCGCGCGCGCGCGCGCGCACACACACACACACACACACACACACACACACAGACCATTAATTCTGTGGTATTCAGATGAAAGGTATGCAGTAAATCCCTAAAATCTCTGAAGGCATTTTCTGCAGCTTATTTCGACAGTTATGCTTTTAAAAAATCTTTTCCTTTTTCTATTTTTTGTGTTTGTCCAAACTTCTAGACATTTTCCTGCTTTATAACCTTATAAAGACTTGGAATCCCTTGTATCAGCAACTGTGTTCTGCATCTACTGATGCTGTTTTTGTCCCTTCATTTCGAAGCTTTTTGGAAGCCCAGCAGCAGCTGTGCAACACTAAGCAGGAGATGAACGAACTGAGGAAGCAGCTAGAAGAAGAACGAGACCAAAGGGTGGCTGCTGAGACTGCCCTTTCCGTGGCCGAGGAGCAGATCCGGCGGTAAAGAGCTGCAGGAGATCGCCTCTGTTCGCTCCTGATCCGATTTGATTACACCGTGTACATTTCAGTGGCCAGGCTTGGGAGTCATTAGGATCTAATTCCCATCTTGAGATGGGGGCTGCAGCGCGTTTGGGGTCAAGACAAGCCAGATTAGTCCAACCTTAGCCCCTGTGCGGTGTCCTCTTTGGCCCTGGTGCAGGACGCAAATGTAGACAGCTGATCACTGCTGCCTGCCTGGGCCCCGTAACTGCCGTTCTCGTGTTAGAGCTTCCGTCACACGGACTCTGTGGTGTATGTGCAACTCAGTGGACTTGTTATTTGAAAGCAGCCAAATATTCTCACCAGTATTTACAGACATTTCATTTGTCCTCGGCGTAGCCTACGGAAGTTGACATACTGACCTGCATCGTGCCGGACGGTGCTGTCCGTGGTCACGGCTGCCCCCGAAAAGCTTACCATCCAGAGGAACAGACACAGAAGGTGTACTGTGCAGTCAGCCTGGCTCTCAGAGGGAAACTGGCAGGAGGGAGCGAGGCTGTGCTCCCTCAGTTTCTCCTTCCAGACTCACGAATCAGATTAAAGTGTTCTTTCTCTCCAGGAGAAAACTCTGTGACCTGCAAAGAGAGGCCAGGAGTGTTAGGCTAATGGACATCCCTTGATATGGAGGAGTGAAGAGTTCCACCCTCCCCCGCACAATTAAAAAATGCATCCCTGCAGGCAAATGTTTGATCAGATGTGCTGTGTTACCTGCAGCCCCTTTGATGCAGTTCGTGTTTTTGTGAGAAACCACTGAGTATATACGGCAACTTCTTCATTAAATGGAGAAGTTCCGGTATTAAGGAAATCAGCCAAAAATGAAGAAGAAAGCAGTCGAGGCTGCCAGTCCGGTTTAATTCTAAGAACCCCACAAACTCTTTCTTAGATGCTTTTGCCTATTAGCCTTTAGCAAATGAAAAAGAATTTAATGAGTTTCTCTAGTGTATTGGAAAAAAAGTACATGAGGTTTAGAGACACACCTGAGTCTTAAATTCTGGCTCTACCTCTTACTGTCTGTGCCACCACGGGCAAGACATTCCACCTCTTTAAGCCTTACTTTGAAGATAGTAACACCAGCATCAAACCTGAGGGTTAAATGTATGCAGCACCCGACCCAGCATCTCTTACGTAATAGGCATCCATTCCTGGTAGTTATTGTCACCTTTTA
>CM052799.1:136403169-136471637 GCA_028533885.1 Nasua narica
GTACAAGTGCTTGCCTGCTGGGGAAGGAAGGTAGTAGATAGGGGAACGAGGGGTAGGGCATCCAGGAATGGATTCAGGGTTAGTAAACTACCTATTCAGGCTTCCTTCTCCCTGGCCAGCACCAGTTAAGGGCTGCATGTTGTCATTCCATTCTTAGCCCCTAGACCTCAGGGTGATGAAATGGAATGAGGAAATTCATTCTAATATTGAGCCAAACAAACTGGGCCTTAGGGCCTGAGATTCATACCATTCATGCCTGGGCTTAAGAGAATACTTATCTGTGTATACTGAAAACATTAGGCCCCTAAGGATCCCTCTCAGTGCAAATGGAGGGAGGGAAGTCTAATAAGGTGTATAGCAGAATCAGCATTACTGTTATTTTTATATTAAATCACTGCTTAGGGAGAGCTAACTTTATCGAAGTACAATAAGTGAATTGAACTAAGGTTTTCTGGCTTCAAACCCCATACTATTTCTGTGTTTTACACAATGCTGTCTCATTAGAAATGAAGTTGGGACATTTGCTTAGGAAAGATATGTTTTCTCAGTGTCATCTGATTAAATTCTATGATCTCTTCTCGGCCTTTTGGGTAAGATCAAGTGATTAAATTCTATGGTTTCTCTAGAGAATCGTATCTGGAAGGTGGGTCACGATATCTGGTCTGATCATTCCCATTTTTGACACGGAATTAGGATTCTAAATGATCTAAAAAGGTATTTTCCCCCAATACAAATTGACTTAAAATAATTTTGGTGCTGCCATAGTAAGTAGGTCATGAAGTAGAAGAGATGAGGAAATACACTACCACCGCCCCCCACCAAACTGGCAGAGAATCCTTAAGCAGTGACTAAAGTCTTACTATTTCTAATGCAGAGATCATGTCCATTATATCTTAGACCACTTTTATCTAGTCTCTTCTTGAGTCCATTGGGGAGTTACAACTGAACAAATCAGGTCAGAACTCCACATCATCAGGGTTAGGAGAGATTAGGTCAGATACACTTAACAAAACACTCCCAATTTTTAGTAGCTAACACAGCAAAGATTACTGTTTAGTCTACTTGTGCTGTCCTCATTCTCATCTGAGGACCCTCTCACTTGGTGACCCAGGCTTCCAGAGGAGCCATTTGAGAACTGCAGTTTGCCTTGGTGAACAGTGGGCACAAGAGGATGACAAAGCTTGCACTGGTCTTAAAGTCTCCACCAGAAAGTGATGTATTTCACTTCTCACATTTAATTGGCCAGAATAAGTCACCTGAGCAAGTCTGACTTCAAGAGGGAAGGGAGGAGCAGCAAATCTTGATGAACAGTAATACAAAATGCCACAAAGACCTTCCAACATCTGATACTATCGAGTTTTTTCAGACTTTCTTCTGCTAATTGGAACCAAATCTTTCTACTAGTTAGCCAGACTCCTCACTATCCCCTAAACAGTCTGAAACTTTCTATGTCTTGCCTTTCCCCTGTGACTTATTCTCTTTCATCATTCAACTGATCAATGTTCATTTGACTATCTGTGTGCAAATCCCAGTTTTAAGTGCTATGGGTAATGTAGAAGTGAGTTTCTTTTTAAATATTACCCTTCAAAATCCACATAAAAATCACTTTTCCCACTAAGCTTTTCTTGATTACCCCACACCAAATTACTTTTACCACAAATTTCTTTACCGTACAAGGTGTAACTGCCCACGTATTGAGGACATGAATGCTCCTCTGCACCTTCTTTCCTCTGTTTTCTGGTTGAATATTTTGCTTCCTTGATCAGATATAAACTCTTAAGAGCAGCATTTTCTATAACTTCCCCGTGACTCTCAGAGCCTTGCAAAAGACTAGGGACAGAAGCATTTAATCCTTCTTTTCTTTTCTTTTCTTTTCTTTTTTTTTTAAGTGCCTTAAGCAGAAGGAACTGACTCAAACTTCAGGAAGTAGCTGTGAGGACAGGGTATCAGGAAATGACAGAAAACCTGAATACGGAACTGAAGCAGCAGCTCAGTGTCTCTTGCTCTGAAGTGGCAGCACGGAGAGGGAGTCCAGTGACGACGTGAAAAGCTGGGATCTTAGAGCAGACACACGCACCACTGGAGGTGGGTACTCCGAGCAGTGGGAAAGTCGGGGAGCATGGGGCAAGAGCTGAATTAAGAGGAAACCACCTGGCTCTTAGTCCTCGGTGAGAGATGAAGTCACTGCTAATAGGCTCTTAAGCTCTTATGGCCAGAGGCCTGGGGCTGAGTGGTTGTGGGTAATGAGTCTCTGGGGATGGAAACAGAAATGGGGGCCTGGAGCCCAGGGTACAGGATTCAGCAGCCATCCAGGACTCCTAGTTTCTGCTGACAGTCTACAACCCCCTCCTGAGGCCTGTTGCTCCTCGGCACTGAGGTGGAAAGAAGACCACAGGAGATGGAGACAAAGTCTCTGTCCTTGGAGAGCATATGGTCTCGCGGAGAGACAAAACTCACAGAGGAGACATTGTGACAGAGCAGGAAGTAGTTGCTAGGGTATGCCGGTGCTGAGCACCAGTGAGTGCAGTTCGAGCCCCAGCGCAGGCATGATGGCTCGATTAGGGCTAGTTTCTGTGATTGGAGGATCACATAATCCCAGAATGTCAGAAATGAAGGGGACTGGATGGATTAGCTAGGTTAACCTCTTCATTTATTTTGCACTGGGGAAAACTGAACATCAAAGATGTTCGGTGATTTACCAAATTAACATTTTAAATTGCCTACTCCGTGACTGATAAGTAAGTACATACCCTAGGTGATTCCCTTACCCCTGTTCCCACAGGGGCTTAGTAACAGAGCTGGGGTGACCTTCTGAATCAAGGTCCATGTACTTTACTGATGCTCTCAGGCAGCGTTGTGATGAGGATGACCCTTGATTGTGCCTACAATCCTGGGCACCATTCCTCACCAAGTTATTCCCCAGTCCCCTGCCTCTAATAGCGCCTCTTGCTTTCCTATTTCTGGCCGGTAGCTCAAGGACACCAAATAGTCTCTGTATCAGAGACTAACCTCTGTTTCAAAAATACATGAGGATGGGAGGATTTTTGGGTAAGTTAGGCCGAGGCCTCAGAGGAAGAACAGGAAAGAGGAGAAGACCATCAGTCCTCGTTGCTTCCTTTCTGATCATGAATATTTCAGAAACTTCTCCTTTCCAGTTTTCTGTGTAAAGTCATTTTGTCAAAAAGCAGCCCAGGAGCCAGGTGGACCATAAGCCTTCTCTACCTGCTCTCACATCCATATTGTTGCCCCACAGGGGAAGGCAGAGCTGTTTGGGGCAGGGACTCCTTCCACAGTGCAGCTGATTCAGTCACTACTTCTCCACTATCCTCTTGGTGTCTCTGTAACCAATCTTCCCCCCAATTTCCTTGGGCTAGTTTCCAAGGGGATTTTCAAAGAGTGTGGAGAAAGATGTAGTTGTCAAGTGGAAAGGAAAATCGGAGGCTCTGAGGGCCTGTATTGGAGACACAGTGGAGTCCTAGGAGCTGTTGTTAAGAGGAACTCATTTAGGAGACAGTGAAGAGCATAGGAAAAGACACCAGTGGAATGAGGAGTCCAGAGAAGGATGGATAGTGGAGTTGCCAGCTAGCAAGTGGTATCCGGATCAAGAAGTCTCAGTGTCCCCCAAGCAGATAAGCATCGTTCATTGTTTCCTCTTCACACAGAGATCCAGGATCCCACAGATGCAGAGCAACTTGCCGCTCTTCATGCGTAGTTGGCAGGGCCAATGGAATACTGGGGATGCCACGGTAGAACAATTTGGCTCCCCTTCATACTAGTGTTCTCTAAATATTTCTTTATTATTTACTTAGTTAATAAAAAATCTAATAACTTTTAATGTTCAAAATAAGGGATTCATTACATGTTATTTTTTGAACCAGCTATCTTCCTTAGAAATAAAACTGAACTGTTTTTAAAAGTTGAAGAATAGGTGATTCATTCCCAGAAAATAATGCTTCCCTATATGTTATTCAGGGTAGGAGTTTCACCTGACTGCCCTACTGACCTCACGCACCTGTTCAGCAGCTGCTCTTAGAGTGGAGACGGGACAGCAACTTGCACTGGAGTTGGGATTTTTCCCAATAGGATTATGCAGGTAGTAGAGATGAGTGTAGGTGTTCACTTTATTCAGGGCTGGACCAATGTACATTCCAACAGCTATAACAGGAGTCACATACAGAAACCCGAGTGGGATGGAGCTATAATTCTAGGGATGTCATAGTACCCCTCATTGATTAACACTTCAAGCCACTGCCCAGCTAGCCCTGTGACACAAATGAATGATCCCAGCACTTTATTTAACGTTAAAGGTTATCTAACATTACCTACATTACTACCTACATTTAACATTATTTAACATTTCATACCCATGATGACTTCTCTCCAGACCCAGTAGGCCTAGACCATGTTAGTTTATCTTGAGTAAATCATCCTCCCTGCTCCTGTAACTGAGCAAAAGTATTTTATTTTCCTAAAACTGCCATCTGCTTTGCCTCAGCTTCTGTTTTATTCTAAGAACAAATAGCAAAACCACTGGACTGCTATATCATTGACTTCAGCATTCTTGTGTTCCCTCTTCTTGATTTTCTTCCCCTAATTATTCCCATCTCTGTCACCCTCAGATGTGGAAGTCTGTAGTAGGGCACGATATATCTGTTTCCGTGGAGACCCAGAGTGATGACTGGGACACAGACCCTGATTTTGTGGTGAGTTTGGGAAGAGCTTTGCTTGGGAAATCAATAGAAGGTGGAGGTGGAGGGATGAGGGAAAGGTATCTGGGCCATTCTGTCATCTTCGAGGGGGTTTAGAAAGGACAATTTGGGACTGAAATAGCACTAATGATGGAACTGACTGGTAGGACAGTTGGCTGTCATGAGTGGGGGATGCATGATAGTTGACTTGAGGATGGAAGGGAACAGGGGCAGAGGAGTTTGACATTGTGATTGAGGGGATATGATAAGCTATGGTGAAGCCTGTGAGCCAGGATATGAGCTACATCTGTGTAATTGGTGGGGATTCAGTAGTCGTAGGATTCAGTAGACCTGAAGGGAGCAGAGAGGAAGTTTTCGGAGCCTACCAGTTTAATTTTAACATGGCGGCGGACAGGGTCGGGTAAATATAGGAAGGAGTCTGAGTAAAGATCCTGAGTAAAGACCCTGAGTTTCCTTTTACAAAAAGTGAAGAGGAGGCAGCAGATGCAAGAGACCTGGAGGGCATGTGTGTCAGCTGCGCAGCCTCTCTCAATGTGGCCCTCTCTTGCCATCGCCATCACTTATCGCTGAATGCTGTCTTTTGCAGAATGACATCTCTGAGAAGGAGCAACGGTGGGGAGCCAAGACCATTGAGGGCTCTGGACGCACAGAGCATATCAAGTAGGTGCCAAAAGGACTGGGGAACAGGAAAAGGGTGTGGGAAGAACCTGAGGAAAACTTGGAAACTCAGGGGAAGGTGAGGGAAAAAGGAGGAGAGGAGGGAGTTTATGTCTATGTGTCTTTGCATTTTTTTTCCCTCAAATCTGTCCCTGTGTGTCCCTATGTATATGATTATGTATTTCTTTTTCCTGTCTCTCCTCTCATCCCCCCAACCTTCTTCTCTCTCTTATTTCTGACAACTATGCTATTTTCCCCAGTGGGTCTATTATAAGGGATTCAGAGAGGAAGTGGCTCATATACTGAGGTTGTGTTACTTTATAGCCTCATAAATATAAATGTGGGTCTAGAATGTAGGTGACTTTGGATGGGCCAAGAAGGATTCAGTAAAACATCAAGGTAAATAACTCTGAATAAATATTGTAAGAAGAGGACAATATTAGGTCCTGTATCTGGCCTGGATGATTTTTAAAAGAAAAATTTGAATTTGGCTACTTGATAGAAGCTGGAAACCATGAATGGTAATATGAAGAAATGTGACACTTGGAAAACCTGTTGATTAAAACTATTTTAGTAATGGTGTTTAGGGGTCTTAAAAAACATAACCCAATATTTTATCAGAAATAAAAGCAAACCAACAAAACACTCATATTGTAAGAGAAAAGGAACATATCCAAGGGTTTCTGTGGTCTATATTGTATATTCACATTGAAAGTTTCCCTCTTCTCTCCATGGATTGTCCAGGATCATCTATCCAGAGCTGTCTGCTTTGGATTGCATCAGAATGTCAAACATGAGTAGTAAGGTAGACACAATAAACAGCATAACAAGAACAAAAATAAAAGAGGAAAAATTAACAATCATACACAAATTGGCAAAATTAATACAGCTTAAAACTCCATTTTAGCTACTCACACACACTCTAACGGCAGTGTTTTTACCTCTTTCCACCCTAGATTTAAAAAGTGTCAGTGGATGACCGTGTTGCGTAAACAACACACTATGAAAACTTGCCATATGTTATATAATTTGATAATATTCAATATTATGCATTGTTGTTTGATCAGACTTAATGATTTATCTTATGTGAAGGTAATGAATATTGTTCTTAAACAAACCAGGCAATTCTGGAAGCAGTTGGAAAGATGAAAAAAATGGAACACAGTCATGCAGGAAGTTTCTTGATGCTCCTTTGCAAGCTCATAGAGTTAAAAAAAAAAAAAAAAGATCCTTTCCTGAGTTTTCCTGAGTAAAGGCTACTCAGCGCTAGTATCCTGAGAACCGCAAAGAGGAGGATTCAAATGCTACTTGTACCTTTCCCCAACCAGGGCCTGTCTCACGCATAGTAGGAGTAGAACATTTTAAGGAAGACTCTTAAATTTTTGCCATGATCTTATAGAAAGACCTTGAGTTTGGATATCAGAGTTAGATTCAATGGATAACCCAGCAGCTACAAGTGATGTGAATTTAGACATAAACATCTCCAAATCTCAGTTTATTTGTTTAATAAATGGGGATAATGATGGCTACCCTGCAGAATATGGTTAGAATTCAGTGGGCTAACATATATCAACTTTCTAGTGCAGTAGTTAGCAGCTCTTAAGCAGCTCAATAATATTTCTCTTTCTTGTTAAATAGATTAGTTTCAATCAGATTTTCTTCCTAAAAACCTAGCATAAACTTGTAAAAAAAATGACAGTCTTTCTTCTTCCTAAGTGGTGTTTACATGGACTGTTGATTTACACTTCAGTATATCCATTACCCCAACTGCTGACCCTTGGAACTGTAAAATGTAGTGACCTTGGATGTTACCTTATTAGCCTGACTGGATCTCTATATGATAGCATAAGTGGTGGAGACATTTACACAAAAACCCACTCCCCTCCCATTTACCCACACTATCACGGTAGTGCTAGTACCTAGCCAGGTGACAGTGGTCGGGTACCTTTTCCTCTCCGATTCTCAGTTTTCCCACTGGGATCAAAAAGCCCTCTAGAGGACCTTCCATTAGTAAGTCTCTAATATTCTGGGATTCTCTCTGGCTCGAGTGGCCTAAGCCAATTTTTAAGGTCAAATGGGAATCACTAAGGGCTTTGGAAAGGAGGGGGAAGTTGGAGAGTAGCTGCAGAGCTGAGATCACTCAGAACAGGAAAAGGAAGTGATTGTGGTTCTCACTAAGCTCACTACCTTCCCCCACACCATAATCTTTCTTTTTAAAGTCTGCCTCAAGTATATTTAGTTTGGGGAGTGGCTTGGTAATTCAGTGAATAGCTCAAATGATAGTTTCCATCCCTTATTTATTGTATAGAGAAGGCTAGGCCAGACAGCTCCAAGCATCCTAGTGTTTCAAGGGCTCTGGCCCTTTCTTCCAGCTTCTTTCTGTCAGTCTTGCTGTCTCTTGCTCATGAGCCTCTTTGCAGTCAATATATCCCATGTCCATCCCTGGCTGGATGTAAACACTGAGCTGCTTCTTGTCACTATACATTACTCCTGCCTGTTCCAGAATTTTATGTAAATGCAATAATATGGAATGTGTTCTTTTGTATCTGTCTTCTTTCACTCAGCATAATTTTTTGAGATCTATCCATCATATTTGTATATCAGTATTTTTTTTAAAGATTTTAAATTCAATTTAGTTAACATATAGTATATTATTAGTTTCAGGAATAGAATTTAGTGATTGATCCATTGCATACAACACTCAGTGCTCATTACAAGTGCCCTCCTTACTGCCCGTGAACGAATTACCCCATCCCCCCATCCACCTCCCCTCCAGCAACCCTCAGTTTTTTTCCTAGAGCTAAGAGTCTCTTAAAAGGGGCGCCTGGGTGGCTCAGTGGGTTGGGGCCTCTGCCTTCAGCTCAGGTCATGATCCCAGGGTCCTGGGTTCAAGCCCGGCATCGGGCTCTCTGCTCAGCGGGGAGCCTGCTTCCCCCCCCCACCCGCCGCCCCGCCTGCCTCTCTGCCTACTTGTGATTTCTCTCTCTCTGTTGGATAAATAAATAAAATCTTTAAAAAAAAAAAGAGTCTCTTAAAAGAGGGTTTGCCTCCCTCTCTGTGCATAAATAGTCTTTTGTTCCTTTTTACTGTCAAGGAGTTTCCCATTGTATGGATATACTATAGTTTGATTTATCTGTTACCCTTCTGATGGACATCGGGGTTGTTGACAATTTGTAACTATTACAAATAAAGCTGTCACGAACATTTGGGTCCAAATCTTTTTGTCGACATATATTTTTATTTCTTTTGGGAAATAACTTGGAGTAGAATTGCTGAGATATATAATAAGTGTTTATTTTTTTTAAGAAGTTACCGAACTGTTTTCTGAAAGGAATTTACCATTTTTGATTCCTACCAATAATGTGTGGATTTTAATTGATCTGCATCCTTGTCTATACTTGGTATTATTAGTATTTTTAATTTTTACCCCTCTTGTGGGTATGTGATGATTTTAATTTGTATTTTTCTGATGCCTAATTTTATTGAGCATCTTGCTGTATGTCATTCATGTATCTTCATATATCTTCATTTAAAGTGTCTCTTCAAATCTTTTCCTCACTTTTTTTTTTAAAGATTTTATTTATTTATTTGACACAGAGAGAGAGAGAGAGAAAGAGAGAGATCACAAGTAGACAGAGAGGCAGGCAGAGAGAGGGGGAAGCAGGCTCCCTGCTGAGCAGAGAGCCTGGTGCGGGGCTCCATCCCAGGACCCTGAGATTATGACCTGAACTGAAGGCAGAGCCTTTAACCCACTGAGCCACCCAGGCACCCCGCTTTTTCACTGTATTAATGGTATTTTTGAAGATCAGAAAATATTAATTCTAATAAAGCCTAAGTTTTCAAAAAATATTTTGACTAGCACTTCATGTATCTGAGAAACTTCTGCCTACTCCTTCAAATTGTGAAGATTTTCTCTTATATTTTGTTCTAAAAGATTTATAAGTTTAGCTTTTACATTTATTTATTTACTTTTTTATTTATTTAAAAGGTAGGTTTATTTATTTATTTATTTATTTATTTATTTATTTATTTTGTTTAACAGTTATTTTATTTTAGCTTTTACGTTTAAATCTATGGTCTCTTTCAAATTAGCTTTTGTGTACAGTGTGAGGCAAAGATTGAGGTTAATTTTTTTTTTTTTGCATGGATATTTTATTATTCTAACATCATTAAAAGACTGTTCTTTTGAGGCACCTGGGTGCTCAGTTGGTTAAGTATCTGACTCTTGGTTTCAGCTCAGGTCATGATCTAAAAGTCATGAGATAGAGCCCCATTTTGGGCTCATCCTGGGCATGGAAACTGCTTAAGATTCTCTCTCTCCCTCTCCCTCTGCCTCTTCCCACCCTCCCGCCCCAAAGACTGTTCTTTCTCCATTCACTTAGCTAGCATCTTTGACCATATATATACAGGTCTATTTCTAGACTATTTTTTTTCTTATCTATATGTCAACCTTGAACCATACCATACGGCACTGATTATTGGAGCTTTACGATATGTTATAAAGTCACATCATCCTTTAAATTCATCTCCTTTAAAAAAAAAAACAAAAACTTTTTACTATACCAGGACTTTATATTTCCACATACATTTTAGAATAAATTAGTCAATTACTACAAAAAAGTCCTGTTCATATTTTGCTTGAAATTGCATTGAATCTATAGATCATTTTAGAGAAAATTTTTAGCTTAATGATTTTGAATTTTTCGACTCATGAACATGTATTTATTTGGATCCCCTTTACTTTTTTCCATGTTCAGGTCTTGGACATATTTTGTTAAATTGATGCTAAATATTTCATGTGATTTCATGTGATGATAAGTGATATTTATTTTTAACTTTTAATTATTTCCAAGTGTCCATGGCTAATATAGTCATGCTTCAGTCATATTGCAGGTTTGGTTCCAGATCCTTACAATAAAGTAAATATCATGATAAAGCAAGTCAAATGAACTTTTTTTATTTCTCAGTGCATATAAAAGTTATGTTTACACTATATTGTTGTCTACTAATGTGCAGTAGCTTTATGTTTAAAGAAAATTTGTACATACCTTAATTTAAAAACACTTTATTGTGAGAAAATGCTAAGCATCATCTGAACATTCTGTGAGTGATAATCTTTCTGCTGGTGGCGGATCTTGCCTTCATGTTGATGGCTTCTGACTGATCAAGATGGTGGTTGCTAAAGTTGGGGTGACTGTGGCAATTTCTATGGCAAAATTTTATGTGCCAAAATTGGAAGTTTGCTACATTGATCGACTCTTCCTTTCATCATTGTAGTATGCAATACTGTTTGATAGCATTTTACCCACAGCAGAGCTTCTTTCCAAAATTGGAGTTACTCCTCTCAAAACCTGCCACTGCTTTACCATGTAAGTTTATTTAATATTCTAAATCCTTGTTGTCATTTCAACAGTCTTCACAGCATCTTCACCGGGAGTACATTCCAATTCAAGAAACTATTTTCTTTGCTTGTCTGTAAGAAGCAACTCTTCATCCATTAAAGTTGTATCATGAGGTTGCAGCAGTTTAGTTGCATCTTCAGGCTCCATTTCTGATTCTAGCTTTCTTGTTGTTTCCCCCACATCTACACTTACTTCCTCAACTGGGGTCTTGACCCCTCAAAGTCATCCATGAGGGCTGGATGCAACTTCCTCTAAACTCCTATTAATGTTAATATTTTGGTCTTTCCTTGTGAATTATGAATGTTCTTAATGGCAGCTAGAATTGTGAATCCTTTCCAGAAGGTTTTCAGTGTACTTTGCCCAGATACATCAGTGGAAACACTATGTATGGCAGCTATAGCCTCACAAGATGTATTTCTTAAATTATAAGACTTGAAAGAAGAAATTACTCTTTGATCCATGGGCAGGAGAATGGATGTTGTGTCAACAGACATGAAAATGACATTAATCATGTAATCTCCATCAAAACTCTTGGATGACCAGGTACATTGTCAAGGAGCAGTGGTATTTTGAAAAGAATCTTTCTTTCTGAGCAGTAGGTCTCAACAGTGGGCTTAAAACATTCAGTAAACCACGTTGTAAACAGACATGCTATCATCTGGGCTTTGTCGTTCCATTTATAGAGCACAGCAGAGTAGATTTAGCATAATTCTTAAGGGCTCTGGGATTTTCAGAATGGTAAATGAACACTGCCTTCAGCTTAAAATCATCAGTTGCCTTAGCCCTAACAAGAGAGTCAGCCTGTCGTTTGAAGCTTTGAAGCCAAGCACTGACTTCTACTTTCTACCTATGAAAGTCCTAGATGCCGTTTTCTTCCAATAGAAGGCTGTATTGTCCATGCTGAAAATCTCTTGTTTAATGCAGCCACCATCATGAATTATGTGAGCTAGATCTTTCAGAGAATTTGCTGCAGCTTCTCCATCAGCACAAGCCGCTTCCCCTTGCACTTTTATGTTATGGAGATGGCTTCTTTCCTTAAATTTCATGAACCTACCTCTGCTAGATTCCAACTTTTCTTCTGTAGCTTCCTCACCTCTCTCAGCCTTCCTAGAATTGAGGATACTTAGGGCACTGCTCTGGATTTGGCTTTGGCTTAAGGGAATGTTGTGGTTGGTTTGATCTTCTATCCACTGAGTCTATCCACTCAGACTTTCTCCAAATCAGCCATAAGGCTGTTCCACTGTCTTATTATTCATATTTTTACTGGAGTAGACTTTTAATTTCCTTTACGAGCTTTTCCTTGTATTCACAACTTGGCTGTTTGGTACAAGAGGCCTACCTTTGGGCTTATCTTGACTTTTGACATACCGTCCTCACGATGCTTAATCATTTCTAGCTTTTGATTTAAAGTGAGAGACATGTGATTCTTCCTTTCACCTGAACACTTAGAGGCCATTATAAGGTTATTAATTGGCCTGATTTCAATACTGTTGTGTCTCAGTGAATAGGGAGGCTGAGGAGAAGGAAAGAGATAGGGAAATGACTGGTCGGTGGAGCAACCAACATTTATGAATTAAGTTTATCATCTTAGATGGGTGTAGTCTGTGATGCCCCAAAACAATTACAATAGCAACATCAGAGATCACTGATCACAGATCACCATAGCAAGTATAATAATAATGAAAAACTTTGAAATATTGTGCAAATTATCCAAATATGGCACAGAGACATGAAATGAGCAAATGGTGTTGAGAAAATGGTCCAATGGACTTGCTTAATGTAGTGTTGCCACAAATCTTCAATTTGTTAAAAACAATACCTGCAAAGTGTAATAAAGTGAAGTGCTCCTGAAATGAGTTATGCCTGTATATAGAAGTGAAATTGATTTTGATAGCGACCTTGTATCCTATGAATTTGCCAAATGTACTTAATAGTTCCAGTAGCACACCTTGTAGATCCTTTAGGATTTTCTACATTTATGAACATATCATCTGTGGATAAAATCTTAGTCTGTGTGTCTCACCTTTTTGCTTTTACTTTTTAACAAAAACAAAAAGATCTCTTCCTTCTCTTAGTTCATCTTTAAGGTCCTAGATTTTACTTGGTTCCCATAAACTGCATTGCTTTATCAAATCCAAGGTATTTTAAAATTTAAAATTTAACATCTGAGAGTTATTGTGTCAAAAGTTTTTATATATGCCACTTAGCACATTGGATTGTAACTTTTTGTATCTCTTCTACCTGACCACTATCTTCATAGTGGACCTTACACTCAAAGATTTAACTGATATTTATTGAGTGAAGGAGCAATATATAAGACCTATTTAGAGTGGCTTCAGCTATATTCTATAGAATTTGATATGAAGTTGGTCTTCTTTGGCCCCAACATTTTTATTTAAGTTGTATTATCTATTGGCATGATCCTCTGATTAACCTTGCTGTCATCCATGAGATGGAAATTCCTGAATCTCATTTTTAAATCCCTTTTAAAAACTTGTTTTAACTATGATATAGTTAGGACCCATGTGGCAATCATTGGACTCATTAAAACTTGGCACATTTTTCTTCATTTGAAAGTAACGCTTAGCCCCATTTTCTTCATTCTTCATCTGAATATTTTGGTTGGGAAATAACAGCTATTTACATGTTCTTGGAACCAATCGCTTTTTTGACACAGACGTTTCTAAAGTGTCAGTGTTGTTGAACTAGCAACATAGGATCTCTGCCTCCACTGCTGCCAGAGGGTTTAGAGCAGGCACGGGAACAGATGGTTCTTCCAGCACCTGGCTTATTTCATGTGGTTCAAAGCCAGCTTTCTAAAATTAGCTGTGACTAAAGCTGAGAAGGCTTTCAAAAAAAGACTTTTGGTGGGCTTATATTCCAAGGCCACCAGATGGATCTATTCTCCCATGGGAGAGGAGAATTTCTGCCATGGGATGGCCATTCTACCTGTAACCAATGTATCTCATTTTCCGAAGCTAGCGAAGTCCCAGTAACATCACTGTCTCAGTTCTCTAAACCTCTACGTCTTGCTGCAGGAAGTCAACTTTTTTATTAAGGATTCTCTTGCCTGAATGTTTCTAAGAATCCCCAAAGGTGCTTATAGGTGTCCAAGTATCAGTACTGATTATCACTCATTGATGCTAGTGCTAATGCTGAGCTATGCTTCATATCCTCAGGGCAAACAAATATGCAGAGATGCTCTCTATCCTCATGGGAAGATGAAAGTGAAGTAAGAAGGAGAATGCCTCCTTTTGGTGCTACATTCTCTTAGGGATAGGGGTGTCCCAAATCAAGGCTATTTGGGCCTTAATGTGTTACAACAATTAGTGATAAGAGTGAATTTAATTAGCTTTTTTTAAGTCTCTAATAATGGCTTTATATTTTACTCATTCCTGATGCAGTTACTTTTTTAATTTTTTACTTAAATTCAATTTAGTTAAAATAGAGTGTATTATTAGTTTCAGGGGTAGAATTTAGTGATTCATCAGTTGCATATAACACCCAGTGCTTGTCACATCAAGTGCCCTCCTTAATGCACATCACCAATTCACCCTTTCCCCACCCACTTCCCCTCCAGCAACACTCAGTTTGTTCTCTATAATTAAGAGTTTCTTATGGTTTGCCTCCTACTCTGTTTTTATCTTACTTTATTTTTCCTTTCCTTCCCCTATGTTCAACTGTTTTGTTTCTTAAATTCTGCATATGAGTGAAATCATATATTTGTCTTTGTCCGACTGACTTATTTCACTTAGCATAAATACCCTCTAATTCCATCCATGTTGTTGCAAATGGCAAGATTTCATTCTTTTTGATGACTGAGTAATACTCCATTGTGTATAGATACACCACAACTTCTTTATCCACTTACCCTGTGGGTGAGAATCTAAACTGGTGCAGCCACTCAGGAAAACAGTATGGAGGTTCCTCAAAAAGTTAAAAATAGAACTACCCTACAACCCAGCAATTGCAGTACTGGGTATTTATCTAAAGGATACAAACATAGTGATTTGAAGGGGCACATGTACCCCAATGTTTATAGCAGGAGTGTCCACAATCCCAAAATAAGGAAAGAGCCCAGATGTCCATCGAAAGATGAATGGATTAGTTTTTAATTAGCTTTTTTTAATTTGCGTATAGTTGATACTCAACTATAGAGTAACATCATGTTATTGAACACTATGTTATTTAACATAATGTTAAAGTAGTTTCAGGTGTACAACTTAGTGATTTGACAAGTTTATACATTACACTATATTCACCCCAAATGTAGCTACCATCTGTCCCATTACATCACTATTATGATATCATTGACTGTATAGTCCCTTATGCTGGGACTATCATTCTCAGTTCTCTAAACCTCTATGTCTTGCTGCAGGAAGTCAACTTTTTTATTAAGGGTTTATTTTTTTTATTTTTTTATTATTTTTTATTTTATTTTATTTTGTTATTTTTTAATTTATTTCATTATTATTATTTTTTTTATTTTTTTGTTCAGTTAGGCAACATATAGTTCATCATTAGTTTTTGATGTAGAGTTCAGTGATTCACTAGTTGCATATAACACCCAATGACTATTATTCTTGTGACATATTTATTCATAACTGGAAGCCTGCATCTCCCCTTCATCCATTTTCCCCAACTCACATCCCCTCTGGCAAACATCAGTTTGTTCTCTGTATTTATAGATCTGATTCTGATTTTTGTCTGATTTATTAGATTTTAGCTTTAGGAATTAACCGATTTGGGGACAGAGGTGAAGGGCATTCATTTTTGACAAGAATATACACAAAATATTTAATGTATAGATAAATCTCCCAAAGCTACATTTTTCCTAACCATCATTGTTAATGACTTCCTAGTATGCCATTGAAAGGTAATATTGCAATTTACTTAACTATGCTCAGTATTGGCCATATAAATTGCTTCTTAGTTTTGCTATTATATACAATGTTTCAGTGCATAGTATTAGACATTAAGCCTTGCCATGTTTAAAGTTATTTCCTTGGGGTAGACTCTCAGGACAAGAATGTGTGGGTAAAAGGGTATATAAATATTTTTGTACTTCTTGAGAGAGCATATCTAATGCCAGAAAGAAAATAACTTCTCAGTTACAAGAATATAATTGGTGTCACTGTCCTCTAATATCAGGGAGCACAAAAAATGAGAAAGATATCAGAAGGTTATTTAGTGGGCAAAATAACAGACTAGAGGAAATATTATTGGCTTATGGACAGTTTAAATCAGACTATGGTATGTAGGCCACACTAATCTCTTACTCCCAGACCAAGTATTGATATACTTTGGGGACTCAGATTATTGCTAAAAATAAACAACACACCTAAAAATTTCCATTTTTCTGGGAGGGAGAATTCTTTGGCTTCCCTGCTAGATGAGTCTCTGTCATGTGGTTACTTCCAGCATCCACCAGCTGAGGAACAAAGTGTCGGAGGAACATGATAGTCTCAAGAAGAAGGAGATGGAATCAGGGCCCAAAGCCTCCCATGGGTACGGAGGTCGGTTTGGGGTGGAAAGAGACCGAATGGACAAGGTAAGTTGAAAGGAATGTATTTGCTTAAAGACAAAAGATAGATTGATTTGTTTATTGGTATTATGGTTTAAAACTTATTCAAAAGAACAGTTTAGTTTGGACTTTAAAATAGAATGTCCACATAATATTTGTATCATTTTTTTCCCGATTTCAACACATGAAATATAGACGGTGGAAAACAGGAATCAAAAATTTAAAAGGGGTGGTCCATGGTAGGCCCAGCCGTACTGTAACTCCTAGACTGAGGAGACAGCGTCACAATTGGAGAAGGAAAAAATATGTTTTAAAATCATTTACTGCTTTTAAATGTTTGTATATTATGTTGATGTTGCAACTGCTCTTATTTTTTTTTACTGTGTACTTAGTGTTCTTTTTGTATATATATTATACCTTATATGATGTACACATGTGAAAAATGTTGATGTGAATTTATTTATTAGATGCCTTCAAATATGAAGATTGTTTTCCTTTATCCACTAGCTGCTATAAAAGTATGATAAAAACGATTGTATTATAAATCATAGTTTCCATTGATTTTTCTAACCTCAAAGATAGAGATATATGCCTATAACAAAAAACAGTGTATCTCCAAGGAGAAAAAATATATTCAGTGAAAGCTGTTAGTTTGCCCTCAAGAAGTGCATTGTATTGTCATTGTGTAAAATGTAACATAGGCTTATATTCTCCACAAAATTCCTAGGAAAAAACTAAAATAGATAAACATTCCTTCATTCTTAAATTCACAAGCAAATTTGACCTACACAGTCCTAAAAATACCGTAAAATGAGTTCCCAGGATCTCATACAGGGCAGTGTTTCACATCAGTCACTGTATTGGTAATGTTTATCCCAGCGTGAGCTTGGAAATACGGGAGGAAGGAGAATCTTTTTAATTTCTTCTTAATTGAGACCCTGCAAGGTACCATTACTTGGTTTGAAGTACCATTCAAGTACCAGATTATTAAAGTATCCATATCTAAATATTGGAAGAGAAATAGCTTTCAAAACCAAATAGAAAATAAAACAACAGATGGAGTGAAAAGCGGAGGGGAATAGGAAAGTTATATGCCCTCTCAGGCTACTTGCAATATTGTCTGCCAACCCCCTTTGGTGTAGAGTCAGTCACTGTTAAATATCAGAGCTCAGTTGGCCCTTCTGAAATTTGATGGACACCCAGGCACAAAGATCCAGAAAAAAAGCATCTGGCTCTTTTTGTGAAATATGCAATTGGCTGCAGCATTAAGTCCGTTCCCTTTGATCTCTCTTCAGGAATGGTCTCATTCTATTTTGACCCATTATCCTTGTTTTTAGCTTTCCTTTTTGTTTCTGGTTTAAATGCTGTCTGTGTACCTCGTCTCTATCTTTGGGGTTCCCAGTACATCCGATAGGAGTTTCCTGAATGATGGATTTCTAATGGTATTAAAGAAGACTTAGGATGTGTGAACCTCCAGAAAATATAATCTTGCACTCCTTGTGTCACATATTGTTTGTGTGATACACTGCTAGAGGCTGTGAGACTGACCCAGAATAGAATTTCTGGTATCTTTACATCCCAACCCATGACTGTATTATTTCTTTTCTTTCTTTCTTTCTTTCTTTCTTTCTTTCTTTCTTTCTTTCTTTCTTTCTTTCTTTCTTTCTTTCTTTCTTTCTTTCAAGAATTTTGTTTAAATTCAAGTTAGATCAGATATAGTGTGGTATTAGTTTCAGGGGTAGAATGTAGTGATTCATCCGTTGTATGTAACACCTGGTGTTCATTATATCAAGTGCTCTCCTTAATGCCCACCACCCAGTTACCCCATCCCCGCCCACACCTCCCCTCCAGCAACCCTCAGTTTGTTTCCTAGAGTTAAGAGTTTCTTATGGTATTGTTTCATTTTTTATGGTCATTTTTGTCTTTTCACTCATTCCATCTGATTTTTCTTAGAGTGCCGTGGGCCATGAGTATGTTGCTGAGGTGGAGAAGCACTCTTCTCAGACTGATGCTGCCAAAGGCTTTGGGGGCAAATATGGAGTTGAGAAGGACAGGGCCGACAAGGTAAGTCTCTTCCTGTGCTACACAGCTCAAATCATGTGGGATTTACCAACACTCACCACTGAACATGGGTCTACGCTTCTCCTACTGAAAGACAGGGCAGTGGACTCAGGAGGGTCCATCATGAGGATAACTCCCATAAACTTCCTTAGCAAGTTCCTTGGTGCCACTTTGGGAGACCACATGCTGAGCTGAATAGTGTTCATTTAAATGAGACAAAGATTCTCAAACTCTGTTTAGATACGGAATCCATCAAACCACTGATTTTTTTTTTTTTTTGTATACCTATACACATGAAGAAAGAAGAGGGAAATTTCAAAACTCTTCTTTTGGTCACACATCAAAATGTTATAATTGTTTATGCCTTTCCAGAGAACACAGATGTTAGCTTAAGTATTATTACCACAGCAGCAAACAATCAAACAAAACAGCCAATTAGGGTCATAATGTTTTTAGAAGGTAAAGGTTACTTTTCACAGGATTTAGCACCAAATACCTGAAGTTCAGAGGTTTTAAAGACTCCTTTGTACAAAAAAAGTAGTTTTAAAGAGAGGAGATTGCCCAACCAACAGCACCACCCAGGCGCCCCAGATTAGACTCTTTGCTCTTGTTTTTTATGGTGCAGAATAGTCTCTTCCCTTGCAGCTGCACACAGACAAGACATTTCCTTCACAGTTGGCTGGGATTTTCTCTTTACCTGCAGTTGTTAATTAGGTGGGCCTGAATCCTTCAAGCTAAGGGTTAAAATGTTACTTGCATTTTAGGGAGGTGGGGAGAAAAGCTCAAAATTACTGTAAGGAAAAGGAAAAACAAAGAAGGTAAGTAAGGCAGTAATGGAGTATGGAACATGGAATGTTCTTTAACCTTCCATCTTGCCCTTGCCTCTCTCCCATCATTCTTTCTTTCATTTGCCTCAGGAGCCACAAACTGAGTCACCTAAACAATTAGTGTGTCATGTAAATCAAGAAACAATACATACTAAGAGCTCTTGAGATGCAAAATCTTGTCTTGCTTAGAGACCCGTAGGTACTGAGCTCCTTGGGGATGCACCTGTGTGGTGATGTTAGGTATTGGCCAACATATCCACTCCTGGAGCAGCTAGGATCTCCCAGTTGCCTCTCATCCCATCAAAACACATCTCTGGTTTTCTGCTGCCACTTAGGGAAAGAGAAGAGGCATAATATAATCAATTAGGAATGGAATAATATTTCTTACATGTGCGTAGTGCTTTATATTTTACAAGGCTCTTTTCTAGCTATTCCCTCATTTTAGCTTCAGTAGAGTTTGGAAGAAAAGCACTAATTTACTGAGTGACACGATGCAAACCCTTTGTACACCTTGCCCCCTTTAGGACTCACAATATCCCAAATAAAGAGGGATCATTTCTCCCATTTTATAGTTGAGGTTAATAAGGTAGGTTTACCTATTTTCAGTTCATATTTGAAGAGACCGAGGCTATGTGATATAAAGAATATGCCTATAGTTAAACAGCTGTAAATAGGGAAGGTTGGGGCTGCGGTTGGAATGTGGAGCTGATGAACACACAGAGCCCGTGTTCTGTAGCACACTGCCACTACACCAGCCTGTCAGGTCAGAGTGTGCCTCTGTGTCTGGCTTACACCCCCATTCTCAGCCCTGAGCTCTTAGAAACTAGCCTCTGGTTGGAGCTAGGGGTAAGGATATGTGACGGGGGAGGGGGGAACTGTCAGCTCCCGTTCTAACTAATGCGCTCTGGTTTTCTCTGTAGTCAGCAGTTGGCTTCGATTACAAAGGCGAAGTGGAGAAGCACGCATCTCAGAAAGGCAAGGACCCTGCCCTTCAGCTTTAGCAACCTGATCCACCTGTTCTGCTCAGACTTCACCTCCCAATAGCTGTCATCAACTCCCTCTAGTCCCATGATGTAGTTCCACAGTTTGTTTTATTTATTTATGTATTTGTTTATTTTAAAAGATTTTATCTATTTGAGAGTGGAAGAGAGAGAGGGAGAGAGAGAGAGCATGAGCAGGGTGGAGAGCATGAGCAGGAGTGGGGAGAGCATGGGGGGGAATGGGGGGGAAGCATGAGTGGGGGGGTGGAGCACAAGCAGTAGGGGTGGAGGTGGGGGGTGGTGAGGGGCAAAGGGAGAGGGAGAAGGAGGCTCCTATCTGAGCAGGGAGCCCAATGCAGGGCTTGATCCCAGGACTCTGGGATTATGACCTGAGCCAAAGGCAGATGCTTAATGACTGAGCCACCCAGGCACCCCTCCATGTGCTCTTAAACCCCACAAAAATGAATCACTATTATTATTTAGGGATACTTATTTAAGTTGACCAATGTATTTGCCAAGTTCCTGGAGCATCTGTTTATTGTATCTTATTATTTTCTCCTTCCTTCTATTTCCTTCTTATTCAAGTATATCCTTTGCTAACACATCCTGCGAGAGCCTATGAAAGAACTCTCAGGCTTTGTCTGAAAGATACGTTTTATTCCATTCTTCATTGTATTTTCCCTTCCTCACTTTGAAGGTATTATTTCATCCTTTTGGCTACTTTTTTCATCTTCTTAAACTACTCTTGGGTAGTCGAACCATCATTCCTTTGTAGGTAACATGTCTCTCTGTTCTGTTTTTGTTTGTTTGTTTGTTTTTCCATTAAAGGCTCTCTTTTTTGTCTCGGATAATCTCATATATCATCAGGATATATCTAGGGGTTGGATCTATTTCTCTTATCCTACATGAGACTTATCGATTCTCTTCAACCTGAGAAATACTTCCATTAAGGAAAGTGTCAGGCATGTTTTCTTTGAACGGTGCTTCTCCTCTTCTATCTTTTATTCCTTCTTCTGGAACTCATTCTGATGCATATTGGAAATTCTCATTCTTATTTGGATGTCTCTCTCTTTTTTATTTTTATTTTTTAAAAGATTTATTTATTTATTTATTTATTTTAGAGAGAGAATGCAAGGTAAGGCACAGAGGGAGAGGGAGAGAGAGTCGTAAGCAGGCTCCTTGCCCAGTGCAGAGCCCATTGCAGGGCTTGATCTCATGATCCTAAGAATCATGACCTGAGCCAAAATCAGTCGTCAGACGCTTAACCAGCTGAGTCATCCAGGTGCCCCAACTATATGGGCTATCTTGGTGAATGTTCTATGTGCATGAAAAAAGTATGTTCTGCAGTTTGGGGATATAATGTTCTGTAAATGTCAATTAGGTCTTGTTAGTTGCTAATGTTGTTTGGGCCTTCCATAATTTTAGATTCTTTTTGTCTAAACATTCTATCAATTAATGTGAGAGGAGTGTTAAAATTTTTATCTAGGATCACAGACTTTTCCATTTCTCTTCTTATTTCTGTCAGTTTTTACTTCCCGAGTTGTGATTCTGTTAATAGGTTATACCAGCATACATATTCCTCATTAATGGTGATTTGTTCTCTTATTGTTGTGTTATACTTTTCTTGTCTCTTATAATGCATTTTATATATATCTGTCTCATATTCCTGCCATCTTTCTGAAACTTTTATGCATTTTATATATATCTGTCTCATATTCCAGCCATATTTCTGAAACTTATTCTTTCTGTGGTATGTATTTTTCTAGATCAGCATTAATTTCTCAGCTTAGAATTCCTGTGAAATATAAGTGGTATAAAACTGGGTATTTGCATTCTACATACTCAGAGTAGGCCTGGAGTTTCTGAGTCCCATAGGTACAATATCTCCCCACCAAATGCTGAGCAAACTATAACCCCCCTCACCATTTCCCCACACAAATGAGTAGAATTTTTCTAGAACTCTTATAGGAGTGGGAAAACTGCCATTTCTTGTTCCCCAGCCCCCTGTTCTTGTATAAGAACAGGTGACCCAGATCCTAATCCATAGACACAAAATTTGGGACTTAAAACACCCCTGGGTTTTCTGAGTCAGCTCATAATTACCCTCATCTCTACTGATTTGATTCATCTATTTGTCTCTGGAGCCAGGATTTTTTTCTTGTCTCTTGAGCTTCACTATTAAAAAAAAAAAAAAAAAGATTGTTATATTTTAGCAGACATTTCTAAGTGTTTATATGGGAGTAGGGACAGGCATAAATTTTGTATGTATCTTCCTTCCCCCCCCCCAAAAATCTCTCCTTACATTCTCTATACTTTCCCCTTCCTTGAAGAAGGGAGAAAATTGAAATGGTCTTTTCTTCTTGGGATGCAAGTAAAGGAGGAGAGGAAAGGAGTGAATAATGTTGAATTAAAGTTTACGAAAGATGACTTAGGACGCTTTCTCTTTAATCCACCTAGATTCTAGCCCTGCTGCCTTCCCAGGCCCCTATCCATCTGCACCGATTCCTCCTGACTTTTCTCTTCCACAGCACCTTCCTGTGGGCTGACAGTGGGCTCTCATGACTACTCTTTCCACCATAGATTACTCTCATGGCTTTGGAGGCCGCTATGGGATAGAGAAGGATAAACGAGACAAGGCTGCTCTGGGATATGACTACAAAGGAGAAACAGAGAAACACGAGTCTCAGAGAGGTGAGTTGGAGTTGGAGAGGAGGGAGGTCACACAGTAGCATAGAGCCCTCCTTCCTTCCTCTCTGGAAGCTGACACAGAGGACCCGAATACAGAGGTACAGATGTGCAGTGGAGGTGGTGGTATAAAGGGTAAGTGTATCTATGTGAGGGGGTGGGGAGAAACCAGGAGGGGGAGAGGAAAACAGCAAGATTAGGAGCAGGACCAAGGAGACCAAAGAGAAGGAGTCGCTAAGAAAAAGGTAAAGACAGACAGGCTGGGTGATGACACGTGGGTGATCTGGCTATGAGTCTCATGGGCCCCTCTGCCTCATAAGGAGAGAGAGATCTCTCTCTTCCCTGGGACACATAGGGGATAGCTGAAGGGCTCTCCTTATTTTTCCCACTATGCCTTTGTATTCCTTCCTTTTCTATCACTTCTCTTTTTATCTTTCCCTCTTCACATCTCCCTCCCATTCATTCTCTCTCAACCCTTTTCTGCCTCTTCCCATCCGTGCTTCTCTCTATCCTCTGCTTCTCACACCTCCTCATCCGTCTCTGCTTTCTACACTCCTGTCTTCCGGTCTTTCTTCCCGTGGTTCCTCTACCTTCAGATTCCTAGCTGAGGAATGATAACTCTCCTTATGACTCTCAAAACTTTTGTCCTGTAGATTATGCCAAGGGCTTTGGTGGTCAGTATGGAATCCAGAAGGACCGAGTGGATAAGGTAAAGCTCCAGCACACCAATGTCTCGAGAATAGGTCCCTAAACTGCTAAGTGTCCCAAGCTGTCTTCCTATACTCCCCACTGACTGCCTTCAGCAGCTAATGGACAAGTCTTCTGCAGCCCGAGCTTTAGTTAAGGAGAGTGGAGGGGGTCAGAGAGAGACAAACACATAAACTCCAGGGAAAGGTGCTGTTCGAAATTTCATTGATTGCTAGGCATTGCTAAATTCAATCTAGAATCTCTCCTCACTCCATTCACATCAGTTCTTCTTCATGCATTGGCTGGGGCCCTGCTGCATTCTAGGCAGCTGGACTTAGAGCTGTGAGATTCTAGGTGCACTGAACTTTCAAAAAGGGGAGCTGAGCCCACCAGTTTAGAACTTCTTTACCCCTCTCTCTGCCACAAAATAACAATATTAGAATACCCTATTTAACTACTGAGCATCAAATGGTCAGGGATACCTCCTCTAGAGGCCTCAAACCCCAATACTGACTTTGGTCATGACCATTCCCTTCTCCTCCCCACGCCGTGCATACTCTCCTCCCTGCAGAGCGCTGTTGGCTTCAATGAAATGGAGGCTCCAACCACAGCTTATAAAAAGACGACACCCATAGAAGCTGGTGAGTCTTAACAATTCCTTTTCTCTATGTTTCTCAACCACCTCTCCCTTCTCATTCTTTCTTATGCATAGACTACCTCCTCCATGCCTATAACTACCTAGACTAGCTGAGATAGATTTGACCCTGCCCATATATTTCCAGATTCACTCTCCTAAAAAAAACAGGTTAAGTGGATAGAGAGACAGAGTGACACTGAGAAGGAACTGTAAGCAGAGAACACTGGGAGGGAGGGATAGAGAGCCAATCGGGAAGAATACAGAAGGATAAGAGCATGGGATGTGGGAAGAGAGAGTGGGTGGTGGTCAGAGGGCATACAGATTTAAGGAGTGTAGAGAGGAAAGGATGGTAGTTGGGGAGCAAGGCTTATACCTTAGAATGGACAGTAGTCTGAGATTGCATGGCCTGACTACATGGAAATCTGGGCTTTAGGGCTCCATCCTCCTTCTCTGATTGCCTTGTTCCCCCATTAGTACCTCTTTACCTTTCTTCTCATGAGTTCCTCTCCATCTGCTCTCTGCTTGTATATTTAACCAATTCCTTTTCTTCCTTTGAGCACCATCCCCCACCCCCACCCGTGACCCAAGACAATCCTAATTCTTCTTGCCTGTGTCTGCAGCTTCTAGTGGTGCCCGTGGGTTGAAGGCAAAATTTGAGTCTATGGCTGAGGAGAAGAGGAAGCGGGAGGAAGAAGAAAAGGCACAACAGATAGCCAGGCAGCAACAGGAGAGAAAGGCCCTGATAAAGATGAGCCATGAGGCTAAGCAGCCAGTGGACACCGTGGGAGAGCCGGAGGTGCCAGTGCCGGTGCCCAAGAAAATCTCTTCAGAGGTGAGTGCTTGGCCTTCTGGGGTTCACATCCAGGATTCCTTGCCCACACGTGAGCCTAAGGAGTCCAAATCATTGATGGAAAATAAGGCACAGGCCTAACTGGTGTTAGGCAAAGTCTAAAATCTTCCTGTCTTCAGGAAGATTTCAGTCTGAGTGATTGGGCCTCATAGAAACCAAAATGTTAGGGGAGGAAAATCCCAGATTTACATAAACCAAGATTTGCATATCTGGCTGTGCAGCCAGTCATTATTGCAGGGACAAGAGGAAGGAGCTATCACTTAAGGTTGGAGCCCATCTTGGCGGGTGGCTGGTTTGGATATCTGGCAGAGATAGGAAAGGGTGTTCCAGGTCAGTATAAGACAGAAGAGGGAGGTTTAGATACCTACAAGGCGGATGCTTTTTTCTCCCCAGGCCTGGCCTCCAGCAGGAAGCTGTCCATCATCAGAGCCTGGGCCTGTGAGAACCAGTAGGGAACCCCCAGTGCCTGCCCTGCCCTTGAGGCAGGGTCCCCCAGAGGTAAGGAGAGCCCCAAAGATTCTCTGCCCCTTTGCCATCTCCTCATGTCCCAGGAGGGTGGGCCATGTGAGGTGACCGACCATCCCGGTTTGTCTGGTACTGTCCTGGTCTTAGCACTGAAAGTCCTGCATTCTGGGGCCACCCGGTCCTGCGCACCCCGCGACAGCTGGGCGTCCTGCCTCTGGTATTCCCAACAATGTGTTTTTGCGTCAGTGTTTTCCGGATCATGCAAGGAATCAGACTTGTTTTCCATTTCCCTCTTCTCACACCCTTTACGTTTCCCTCCTGTCACCTCTTGGTAGGCGTTTTGAGTAGGTGAGTATGGGAGGAGCTCAAAGAATGAAGATGGATAAAAGACTGGGTTTCCTATGAGAGGTTATTAGATGGAGGCAAGCGTAGAGGGTAGAAGTGGTAGGATGGTGATACATGGAGGTCTTAGCAGTCCTCCACTGGGAGGTTTTGGAGAGGCAGCGCCTGGTGGGTGGAAATTGCTCTGATCCACACCATCTCTCCTCAGGAGGAGGAGCCCCCGGCTTTGCCTCCCAGGACTCTGGAAGGCCTGCAGCTGGAGGAAGAGCCAGTGTACGAAGCAGAACCTGAGCCTGAGCCTGAGCCTGAGAATGACTATGAGGATGTTGGGGAAATGGACAGACAGGAGCAGGATGATGAACCAGATGGGGACTATGAAGATGTGCTTGAAATTGAGACGCCTTCTTGTCCCTCCACTCTGGCTGGTGAGTGGTGGGGGAGAAACAGCTCCTGAATTGGGTCTAGTCTAGGGGAGGACAAGAGGAAGAATTGCCCCATTCCCTAGAAGGTCCTGTTTTCCTTCTCCATTTGGTGAGACCATGTTTATATCTCTCATTATGCAGAACCAGCTGGGCCTGGAGCAGGGATCTCAGCTATAGCCCTGTATGATTACCAAGGAGGTAGGTTTGGAGTTGCCTGAGGGGTCTTGTGCCTGGGGGCCTTGCTAGGAGAGAGGGAGATGGATTCTGGGGGTCAGGGAAGGACCAGCCTTGGCATCAAGAAGAACAGCCCTTTACCTCCCTGAGGTTTATAGCGGGCACAGGAATGGAAGGATAACTGTTTGACCATCCTAATATTCCATCAATTGCCTCCCCAGAGGGAAGTGACGAGATTTCCTTCGATCCTGATGATATCATCACTGACATTGAGATGGTGGACGAGGGCTGGTGGCGGGGACGTTGCCATGGCCACTTTGGACTTTTTCCTGCAAACTATGTCAAGCTCCTCCAGTAACTGACCCTCTCTGTCTTCTGCACTGTGACTTTCCATGGCCAAAATGGTTCTGCCTCAACTCATGCCCCATTCCTGCTGCAAGGGTCATGAGTTGCCTGATATTTTAGATAGACTTTCCTCACCCTCTCCACTAGGGGTTGGGGCAGAGACAGCATGAGGAAGGGGTTTCCTTCCATTCAGTGTCCTATCTACCTGAGATAAGCTCATGGATGTTTATCTTGTGGTCCATTCTCCTTCCCCATGAACGCTCCCTCCAATACCCCACGTACTTTCTTGCTCCATTTATGAGCTCTGAGCTGCCTGGTTTGCTTACACGGGAAGGTACATCTAGATTGCCTGGTTTGTCTGGCTGTGCTATTTGCCCACTTTACTGTTCTGCAGAGATATTTTTTTTAATCTTCTCTCTGTTCAGTCTTAAATCAGAAATAAAGTGGGACTATGATTCATTTCTTCGCTGAGGTTAATAGGACTTTTTATGCAGCTCCCAATGGCCCTACTCTCACGGCTCCAATTCTTCCCTCTTTCAGGCATATCTATACGACTGCCCCCTGCCACTGCCCATTGCCCTGTACCCTGGGTATCAAGGGTTGGGCCTTTCCCTTAGACTGTATTTAAACCCAATCCAAAACACATTGACCTGGAAAATGGCAGTAAGGTGGGATACCAGGGGACCAGAAAGTATCCACAGTAAAGTAGTTCAACTCTTTTGGCTTTAGCAGTTGTGAGAGGCTGGCCACGTTCTTCCTGAGAATAATGACTACATTCTTTTAGGACATGACTCTTGAGGAAGAAACACAAATTGTGGGACTGAAGGGAGGAAAAGGGAGATTTGGCCAATGAAAAGAGATTAAAGCTAAACAACCACAGGCTCCAATAAGGTGTTAAGAGGATTTAGGGTCAGAGACAGTGGCCTCTACTAGAGAAAGTTCAGGCTCCCTTGTAGCTGGTTGACTGAAATTGATGACCAAGGAGAGAGCAGATAGAGGAAACTTAAGAACATTCTATATGGTCCAGGGCCAAGGCTGATAGGAAAAGAAGTGAATCCATTTGGATAGCTAGGGGTGGGCAAAAAGCAAATCACCAAACAAATTACAGGGATGAGAAAGAATGAGAGGCCCCAGACCATTGGATTCAGTAAGATCTGATAGGAGATCATAGGCAAAATCAAAATAAAAGTCAGGGATTTGGGGCAAAGATGAAGAAAACAGTGGGATCAAGGGGGAGCTAGGATTAGTGACTGAGATCTGGAATTACTCTAGGACTTCATAAAGTTGGCGAGCTCCTCACATGACTAGAGCACTGCATCCCTCAGGCTGGTTCGTTAGTTTTTCTTTAGGACATACGCTCCTTTGTTTCCACAATGACCTCTGTGCCAGGGAGTCATAAATCTGTCTTTAGACCTAACTTACAAGACTCATCCAGGTAGCTTTCCAGAGTGCAAAACAGCTTTTATTTCTGCTTCTAGAGACATTGGGATTTCCAGCATCCAGAGGCACGTTACCAGAGATATAGACACTCTCATTCTTCACTTCACTTTGACTGGATCTCAGAGACCAGACTCTCACAGTGGTTTTCCTGTTACATCTCCAAGACCTACATTGCTTTTCACTTTCTCCTTCATTATAAGACAGAAACTTCCTTCCTCCACAACACTTCTGCCTCAGTGCTACAGACTTCACCCTCCACATCTGGCTCATCTCTACTCTGGATTGACTTTCTTGGTAGTGCTACTCATTAAAGGGTCTGTTCATAGACACCACCCTGTCCAAGCTCCTATTCCTATTCCTATTCCTTTTCATTCCCCTCAGCTGCTGCTTAATCTGAGGCCACGTCTAGCTGTCTTGCCTCTGTCAGGTAATTCTGCCGTTCATGCTACTCACCACGGCCTCATCTCATGAATCCAGTCATTTTTCTGTCTGATCCACAGTCTCTCTAAGATGCTTCCTTTTTGCTCCCACTGCCCTCTCACCATAAAATGTGCTCCTTTGTGTAGACTGGTCGACACCTGTAGTACCCTAGTTTCCTGCAACCTATTCAGTTAAATATCTTAATAAGTATGTTTGATGGTGTTGATTAATATTGCTCCAAAAGTAGCAACTAGGAAAATAAAGATGAACTGCAAGTGTGCAGCTCAGAGTCATACGGGCAGCGTCCTGGCTGCTTTGTGGGACCTGATCTGCCCAGGTTGTGAAGGAAAACACTCTGCTCTCTTCCTTTCTCTTTATTTCTCCTCTGCCCAAGAGCATCCCCTGATTTTCATCTACCTTGGTCAATAGCTCCTCTTTCTCTTTGTCTAGTAAAAGAAGAAACCCAGAGTGGACTTCAGGAGCTTTCTTTCTCCAGATAGAAGGGAACTAGATTCAAAACACATGGACCCAATACCTGAAGAACTTTTCCTTTTTTCCCACTTTAGTGTTCAGTTTCCAGTTACTCATCTTTACTGAATAAAATCATAGCTCACACTCTAGTTGTATTTTTAGAAAATAGTGCCTTATATACAAATGTGGAATATAAACCAAGCAAAATGGATTAAGAAACATAGAGTTACATTACCAACTAGTACCAAGTGGTGCATGAAAATGAAAAGATGAGCAGGTTTCTACTCTGAGACTTGCTCAGACTTGCTTTTGACTCTTCTCACAAGTGTCCTCTAATTTATCTATACCAGCTCTGGACCATGTTCAGAGAGAGAGAGAGAGACCCAGTCAACAATAAGCATCCAGATTGACTAGACTCTTTTTGTCATCTAAATTCTTTGTTTTCTGCTTCCCCATAATACCTGTCCTCCTTTTCCCTTCTTTCTCACTTGCTTGAGGACTGCTGGGAAAATGCACTGATTCAGATGAGAGGGAAAGAAACACAAGATAAATAGCTCAATATGCCCTGTTTCTGCTATATCTGGAGAGAGCTGAAAGGATATATTTTTTCTGCACATGACTTAAGGACATAAAACCACACCAAACAATCAGCTCCATCTGGTTCCCAACTTGAAGTCACATCTGTCTAAAACTTATGTATTAAATAAAGAAGAGCTACATAAAATCATAACCACTGTAGATCATTATGTCAGATTTTACCATACCAAAAATCTTACCCTAAGTTACCGGCACTGGTATGACATTGTTTAGGGTGGTTCTCTACCCAGAGTGATCCCACTCCCAGGGGATATTTGGCAATGCCTGGAAACACTTTTGGTTGTTATGGCAGTCAGGGTGCTACTGGTATCTATTGGATAGAGGCCAAGGATCCTGCTAAATATCCTATAACACACAGGACAGTCCCTTACAACAAAGAATTATTCAGTTCAAAATGTCAGTAGTTCTGAGAAACCCTGCTTTAGGGGATGGCAGATTCTATTATGTATTTTTCTCCTGTTTTCATGAGTATTCACTGTTTTTTTTTACCCAAGACCAATGTATCAGACATTGTTTTGGATATTGTATATATCCAATGTATAAGTATCCAATATATCCAATGTATCCAATATCCAATGTATCAGACAATGACAGACTGGAGTCATGAACAACAATAGGTGGGAGCAATTATAGGGATCTACTATGTTCACGTGTGTTCCTTCCCATGGCCCCCCACTGGGTACTTGAGTGCTGTCTGGGATCTGGTGGCTGGTGCCACAGGAACTGCACTGGGTCTTGTCTGGACTTTGCCGAAGGAGTGGTCTCTCTGGCCATGCACTCTTACATAATGCTGGAGTCGGTGTTGGTGTCTTGCGGTCATCTCAGCTAGCTCCGGCTGGCGCCTATGCTATCCCTAATCCAGACCTAGAATATAATCTTAAGAAGAAAATAACCTTGACTCTTGGTTCATTTTCGACATGTTTAAAAGTAGGCTTGTGGCTTTCAGTGCTAATTTTCTCCATTAATACAATGTCTCCTTTGGATTCTTCCTCATTTTGCAAGGCCGTCTTTTTATATATTGCCAAGATTCTCCACAATGAACTCTGTGACCTCATTTCTGCCTCTCATTCTTTGGCCTGCGGTGCCCTTGAGGCTGCTGCGCTCAGCCAAGGTCTCCATTTTATTGGGCTGTGCTGTGCTTGGACTTCCTGGGCTTACAGGCGGTGGAGTGACTAAAAGAAGACCTGGACTTAATTGTCAAGATAACTCCAGCTCCAGAACCATCAAACTGTCAGCACACAGTTTGGAGCTCCTTCATCAATATCCAATTCCTTCACCCTGGGAGCCCTGGGATGCACCTCAGCCCCCACCCCTGCATTGCCTACCCTCTAAATTTGAAAGTGCTCATCAACTAAAACATTCTCCACAAAAGCACAGGCCTGTGCTGGTTCTGAAATTTCACTGCTCTCTTCATTTCCTAAGACTCAGGCTCATCTTTCAAATGGCCTCAAGTTACCTATTTTCTCCTCAGACTGATTTGTTTTAGGGAAAAGGAAAGGGGTGATGGGAAGGAAATAAGTTATCAGTACGGCCCTTATGGCAAGTGTACAAGCCATGGCTTCGGAAATTCTTAGACCCTGTGCACCTGCTCAGGCTGAGGGCAGTACACGCTCCAATACACCTAGATAAGCACGTATGTAGTTTACAGAAGAAAGTCTTCAAATCACACTCTGTCCTACTGTCAGTAACTCAGAGGGTGAATCCAAGGATGGTGGCATCTGAATCTTCAGCAGGTGTGTCTTCCTCGTGGTCTGGCTCTAAAGGTGGTGACTAAGCTCTCTCGGGCCTGCTCCTGGAACTGACACATGCTGGTCAAAAGAATTGGGTCTGTCTTATGCTCTACAACGTTGAAAGGACAGGCCTTCAGGTGTTCAGACATGGAGGCAACTTCATTAAACTCCCAGCTCTTGATTTTGGAGAAGAGGCTGCTGAATTGCCAGATCTGTTAGGAAACATGGAAGTTCAAAAGTGAGCATTGGGGCAGTACCCGTGGGCTGGCTTTATTTGAAGAGTATAATACCTTTCTGTTCTTTACGTTCTTAGCTTCCAGAGAGTGTTTAGCTGCTGCAGACATTTGTTAGCTCCTTCATCAATATCCAATTCCTAGACCACCCTTCCAATTGATTATCTTCCCAGCCAGCCATATAATTGTGTGGGAATGTCTACAGCACTCTGCTGTAGACACAAACCCACCCTCCCCCACAAGTGACAGTGATCTGTTCTACAAAGACACATGGTTCAATTCAGGACAATTTGTGTCAACTGGACTCTACCTAGGACTTTTGCTTGAGATATCAAGAAGCAGATTCTCTTTTTCCCTCTCTACTTCAACTGGGAAACTTCAGTCTTAGGAGCTGCTGGCAGTCCTCTCCAGGGACCACCAAGGGAGAGCTGTGTCTTTGAATGGAGCCAGAAGAGAGGAAGTAGAGGTAAGAAATAGAAAGTAAAAAGGTCATTTGGGGGCATTTTTGAGCTGCTAGATCAAACTTTACCTGAGCCATTGCCTTTGGGCGAAAGTTCCCTTTATTATTTATGCCATTTTAAGTTGGTTTTCTGTTGCTTAAAACTAAAAGTAACCTAACTAAAAAGAGTCACACTAGAACAGAAACCCTAGGATAAATCTGTCTGGTACAAAAACTCCTTTTCGCCTTTCTACCTAGGATGTGGTGGCAAAGTCACTAGTCTTAAAATCTGGCTATGAGTGTAGGCATAACCTGATACCCTTTCAACTTTACACTTTATCTTCAGTTTCTTATCATTGTTCCAATATAAGAAAAGGGTTTCCAGGGATCTTAGAACTATTTCCGTTTTTACTTTAAAAAGGGCATTTTAATGTAAGCATCCTTTAGCTCCAACTAAAATTCTCTTTTTTCCTTTCTAAAGGAAAATTAGTTTGTCTCAAATGATATTCAGGAGTGGTCGGCAATCACTGAATTGGGAACAAACATGAGCCAAAAAATAATGCAATTTCTAATATGTAAATTATTTGCATCTGATTTTATAGAGGAAGATATTAGACAGTTCTAAATAATTCAGTACCTGAAAGCAGGATCTCAGTCTTATTCATGTTTACGCCTAACATATAGGCGGGTGGCAGTCAGTGCTTAACACATGGATGCAGGCCTGGCTACATGAAGGAGAGTCTGATAACTGTTTTTTGAAGAAGATTGCTCAGGGAATAAATAATGGAAAACATACAAGATGTTTTAGACATAATCAGTGAAAGTAGGTATAAACAACTCTAACTCTTCAGTGCCAGTTTACACACACCCACATTTTGGAAAGAAATTCTATAGTGATATTATGGAATAATTGACCTGAATGGGTATCATCAATTTGTAGGTCATATTACCACATATTTACCGTGGGAAAGATGCTAAGGGCATCTCATAAATAATGAATTAGGAGTTTCACTTTTGTATGTTATAAGCTGATACAAGTTATGATGAAATTCGGTAAGATTAGGAAAGAGGAATAAGATTTTTCCAAAGAGAAAGACTCTTTGATTTATATAGCAGAGTTTTCTGAGAAAGTAAATAGATATTTGAACCAGGAGAGATCGGTAGACCAAAGTATTTTAGAATTTCAAAATGTCTTTAACAGAGGCAAAAACAGTTTGTTGTTTTTTAAATTAGTTGATATGGTACCGAGGAGAATTTGTTGGCATACTGTATCAGACTCCAGGCAGGAAACAGATGGCACACTTAAATTGAGTCATTTGAAGAAAATTAAAAAAAAAATAACAATATGCAAATGTGTGGGCAGGGTGTAGGTAAGCCACAAGATATAAGGCAGTATCCGGGCTAGTAAAATCTAGAGTGTAACATCCTGGGCCTGAAAGGGAAGGAGAAAGGAGGTCATTGGAACCAAGAATGAGTAATTATGTGGAGGGAGTCACTTGATGTAGTCATCTTCAGTAGAGGGACAGGGCCGGTGCTAAGTGTCATGGAGGGGGGAATGCATGCAGGGAGGAAGCCAGAAGAATAGATTTCTCAACTCATTCTTCCTCCCTTCATTTCCTCTGACACACTCCAATTAGATTAGCCCAACTGGAAGCTGGAGGCAAGGCTGTTGATTGAGGCAGTCTGTAGCGATCAGCCTCCGGGGGGACTGATCATAGTGGACAGGGTTGGAGAATGAATCAAGTGAGCAAACAGTAGATACCCAGGACACATACACAGAGATAAACAGGTACTACTATCTGTATTGTCATTTATATGTCTGTAGGTCTGTCTTCCCCATCAGAATGACCTCCTTGAGTTCAGGGATTACGTCTTCCCAGGAACCTAGTGCAATGCCAGTGCCTAGTACAGTGCTTGGCATGTAGAAAGCTCTTACTAAATAGTTGTTGAATGAATGAATGAATGAATGGATGAATGAATGAATGAGGGTTTACTTGCCTCTCTGTGGACTCTCCAGGAGGTGCCTCCATGAGAATACCTCTTCTTCTTCCACTGCAGGAGGACCATCCCTCTCTCTTGTAACAAAGTAGCACAGATATTTCTCATCAGCACCGACACCTGGGAAAGCTGAGACAGGCTGATGCTGTCCAAGAAGCCAGCAATGTACTGCAAAACCTCCAGGGGCAGACTGGTTAGACAATTCTGGCTTTTCCCTCCATGGCCTGAGAGATGGTTGTTCTTCTTTCTCTCACTCAGTTCTGAAGCAACCTCTGGCTTGATGGCAAAGGTCTTGAGCTCCTGACTATAGATCACTTTTGCCTTCTGCCCTGGGGGACGGAAATGGTTTTGAATAAATGTACATCCCAAGTAGGCGAGAGGGCATCGATGCTGGAACCAGCCATTGAGACATGACTGAATGTCTGTGTGGACATTCTTGAAATGTAGGGGGAATTCATCCCTCCTGAAGAATTTGTTGCAAGTGAAAGTGAAGGCAGAGCTGCTTTTGTTGTGCCTCCTGGTCACACACTCACTGTGGAGTTCCACATGGAGCCCCCCTGGGTTGGCAGTGGTTAGGAGGTCAGCCAGCACTGTCCCAGAGGAAAACTGTTCTGGCTCAAAATTGTATGTCTGTGTAGCAAAATCCATGAACAGCCCATCAATGCTCCTGGATTCCGAGATGACATGACCTTTAAGTTCTCTTTCTAAAGCACACAAGAGGGTGGTCTTGATGAGATCTGATTTGGGTAGGTCCTCCACCATGATCCCTAAATCTGAAGTGTCCACTGCCTTGTGTTCACTTGGTTTACAACTCAACATGGCATCTCCAAGACGAGCCCGCTTCCCACAGTAGCTCACAGGGACTTTGAAGGTGTAAACAGTTTTCACTTCCTGAGCCTCAAGTTTTCCATAAACAAAGTCTCTCTCCTTAGGTGTGCAAGCGGGCATCTGACCAAAGTGAATAAGCATCCTCCCATTGTGCACCAGGTACATATTATAGTCCTTTGCATCCACAGCTGTTTTCAGTCTTTCCAGAACACCATCCTGCCAAGGGGCGAGCCCTGTCGTTTCCAGGGCTGCATGAAAGTTCTGCTGCTTCTGGTTTTCCTGCGGTTCCTTCTCTTTGAGAGCCTCCTCTCCTACCATGTTATTGTTGCTAGAAATCTGTTCTTTCTCTGGGCTGTGTCCACTCTTACTCTCACAGCCTGCCGATGAGCTCGTTAAAGCAGAGGCTGTGTGCTCTTTGCTAAATATGTTTTCCCACTTGTCAAACTTGGCCAGGTCCATCCCTTCTTTGGTTTTGGCTAACACTTCTCGTTCTTCTTGACTCAGTTCTGCCATCTCCCCATTAGTTGCTGACAGAGCTCCATGTGGTACCAAACTGGCTTCTGCCCCACCCACTGCTCCTCCCATTTCCTCCCAGCTGGCCTCACCATTCACAGTAGGTTCTTCCTCAGTGGGCTCTCTAGTTTCTGGGAAAAGTTCTACCATTTTCAAAGACCTGAAAAGGACCTTCTGGTCCTGGAGGGCAAGAGCTGTGTCCAAACACTCCTCACTGGGGGTCTCTTTCATGATGTTCTCATGAAGGGTTGTTTCAGAGTCCACATTTGGCCAGCGATTCCACTCCATGGAGCAGCAGACCACACTGGCAGGACACACTTGTAAGTGCTTGGCCAGCTTGTGGCGGGACATGGAAAGGGGGCAGCCATATTCAGAGTTGAGGCACGGAACCTCCTCTAGAGGGCAGAGGAGCTCATGCTCTGCCTCTTTGCACATGTGGAAGGTGGCCCCACAGGACAGGTGGCAGTTTATCACCAGACAGGAGACATCAGGCTCCACAGGAATGCAGCAGTGACGGTTGAAGCATTTCTCACAATGCCTGTGCTGCCCAGGTAGAGGCCTGCGTGCCCTGCCCTAGAGACACCAACAGCAAGAAGAAAGAGAGAAAACAAATGGGAAAGAGAAGTTCTATGCTTGTGTGTGACTGTGTTTTAAATGACTTATTTCCCGTTTATACATCCTTATTATAGGAACCTTGGACAATCTAGAAAATTGTAGAGAAGAAAGCAAAAATCACTCATAATCCCACAACCCAGGAATAACAACTACCAACACTCTTTTCTTCATTTTCCAATAGTTTATTCTATGAATATAGTAGATGTGTTTAGAATGGGAAAAGAAAAAGCTGAATTTAACGGACTACACTGTTGATACTTGTTTTGAGTTGTAGATTATGGGTGATTTATATGACCCCATTAATACTATGAATACAAGTCTACATCCTGCTTTGTAACTCTCTATTATAACATGAGACCACGCTGTTTTATTGATTCTTTGCAAACTGTCTTCTTAATGAAAGTGTAACATTCCAGAGTGATTGTGCTGTCATTCATTTAACCAGTTATCTATCCAGTGCTGGGAAGACAGGGGCCATGCCTAGTTTTATTCACATCTGCATCCCCAGCACCTGGACCATCATAGGTACTCAATTGGCTGACGGAAGGAATTGTCAGCCATTTAGTATATTGTTGGAGGTTTGGGTTTTTCATTTTTAAAGTTTTACTAAAAATCTTTGCTCACAGATCTTTCTCAGCTCTCTCCTTTTCTCCTACTCTGTGTCAATTTCTTCTAGGTTTTGCTCTAGCATCTCTGGTTTGGCCCAAAGTCAATAAATATAATCAAACTATAAGGGCAAATATGCCAGCTGTTTGGACTACAGGTTAAATGAAGCCCAGATCTGGATTCCTGGAAGATGAAGATCCAATAAACATGTGGTACTTACCATAGCTTCCTAATTTCTTTTTGCTTTGTAAATCTAGGGGAAAACATGAAAATATGAATGATTAGTAAGAAAAACATTTTGGTTATGTATATGAATAAGAGTCAGAGACTTTGCATGCTCTTATTTGAATCCTTTCACCACTCTGGAGATAAATGTCATTGCCCCATTTTGTAGTCCAAGAAATGGAAGCTGGAGAAGTTAAATAACTTGTCCAAGGTGCTAGAGCTGCTAAGCGATGGAATCCTGGGCCATGCTAGCCCACACTCTTCTCACCGACCCACACTGCCCTCCCATGGGCATCTCAACAGCCGTGGGATGTGTACCTTCTGTTTCCTGTAACTTTCTCCATTGTCTACCAACACTTATCCTGACATTCCACCCATCCAGGCATCCTATCACTGCCACATGCTCTTCTGGCCCAAGTTAACCTTCTAACTTTCTCTCCCACTAGAGCTTCATGCCCACAACCCGATATCCAGGTTGGTCTGGGGCAGTGCACAAGTGTCTGTGATATATCTACCATCTGTCCTTCAACGTGGTTAGTTCAGCTGTGCCGTGTCTAGTGCAGAGCTGGTCGGACCTCACGGGCCCAGAAGAGGGCCAGATGGGGATTCTAGCAAGCAGAAGAGAAGATGCCCTGCCTTCAGGAGAATCTAGCTCCTTGGCTCTGGTCAATTGGTCCCATGTGGGAATATGTTGCCAGATCATCTGATTTTTCCAGAGAAACTGGAGATGCAGATTTTTGTGAGTGGTGGTATAGTGTAGTAGTTAGGAGGCAGATTATACAAGATTTAACCCAGCACTAGGAGTCAGTAGTTGTGAAACTGAAAAAGTTCCTTAATGTCCTTGTTCATCATTTTCCTCATCTGTAAAGGGAGACTAATAATAATAATACCTATCTCATACTGCTGTTGTGTGGAGTAAATGATTTATATACCTGAAACTCTTAGAATGGTACTTTTCTCATAGACCGGATCTATGCATGTTTGCTATTATAAAGTAAGTGTTTTATATTTAATTATATTGCAAATTTTTTGTTATATAATATATCAAGATAAAAATCCTTGGAATTTTCAAGTTGGCAGCTAATTTAATTTTTCTAAAAAAAAAACAACCCTATATTTGGGCCAAGGAAAAACATGTATGTAAGTTATATAGGATCTGTAGCTTGCCAGTGTGTAGCACCTGGTCTAGGGAATTTGTAGCATAAGATTGGCACTGGGATAGAGAGAGAGGTGGGATGGCTGGGTGGGCTGATGTTAGCACCCAAAAGTCAGAAAATGCAGTATTTTGAAATTTTATTTTATTTTACTTTAGGATTTGTCAGTTCATCGTGGATGAATTTTCCTTCAAATTTTTAAAGAATTTCAAAGGTAAAAGGATGTATACAGTGAACACCCATGTACTCTACCGAGATCCAAAAGTTAACATTTTGCACTTCTGCTTTCTCTCTCTCCCTCTTTCTACACACACACACACACACACACACACACAGAGTTTTTGCCAAACCACTTAAAAATAAGTTGCTGTTACCATGACACCTCATCCCTAAGTACTTCAGCCTATATTTCCCAAGACTAAAGACATTTTCCTTTGTAACTGCAATAACATTATCTCACCTAAGAAAACTAAAAAATATTTTCTAAGATTGTATAATATGCTGTGTTCAAATTTATCCAATTGTCCCCAAAATGCCAAAAAATATCTTTTGTACTTTTTTTTTGAATTTTTAACTTTTAAGCCAGAATCCTTTTAAGGTCAAATAATTACATTTGGTTGGTAAGTCTTTCCATTTGGAAAAGTCCCCTCAACTTTTTCTTTTACAGAAGAGACGGCCTTAAGTGTCAGGGAAATTATATTTTGATTTGTTCATGTATTAATTTGTTCATCCATTTCTTCAACAAACATTTGTTGACTACCTACAGCGTGCAAGTAAGGGAGAATAAGCATCACCTGGGCTGCTTGTTTAAGTAGTTCTTAAACCCTTTTGTTCAGTAGAATCAGCTGTGATGTATGTCAAATCTATAAATTTGCCCTATAAAAATGGCAGCCACTAACCAACTGTGGCTATTTAAATTTAATCAAAATGGAATAAAATCGATAATTCAGTTCTTCAGTTGTACTGGCTACATTTCAAGTTTCAGGTGCCACATATGGTTAGCGTAGAGCATTTCCATCTGCATAGAAAGTTTTATCGGATAGCATGCTGTGCTGGCTATGCCTCTGGTTTAAGTGAGGGATGTGTCTGGAATTCACATCCTTAACACATTACCCATCTGATTCTTACGCACTAGAACTACTGAGTGTGAAAGAGGGATTGTGGCAGATAGTTCTCTATCCCTAAGAGCCTTAATCAGGAGGCAGGTGAGAAGTTGAGAGTAAGAACAACAAACAGATTCAGGGCCCAGGGGAAGATAAATGAAGGTGTTAAAGCCAGAGAGGGAACTGAGCAGAGGGGAGGGCTGTGAGGGCAGGACTGAGATGAAGCAGAATAAGATCGGGAAAGAGGACATCTTTTGGATGCAAGAGTCTAGCTCCTGAACCTTCTAACAGAAAACTGAATATTTAGTTAGGCTCACTATATCCCAGATTGATCACTCCTGGGGGAAAAAGCCCACAGAGGACTTACTGTGAAAATTCATAGTATGTGGCTAATGCATCCGAAATTATTTGGTGCTCAATATGGGACCATTTAACACTGTGGAGGGATGGCATGGAAGGACTTAGAGCAAGAAACCGCTTCGTGGAGTGCGACGAAGCTGCGCAGGTAGGAATGATGGTAGTGGAGCTACACAAGTTGAGGCCGAGGGCAGGCATCGCGAGGGAATCCCAGCATTTTTGTTTCTGGCTGGAGATGACAAAAAAAGAGGAGCCAGATTTGATGCCAAGATTTTGAGCCAGGAAGAGAGAATATTCTGTGTAGTTCTGAGAAAAATAAAAGTCTGAAGAAGGAATTGTTTTTTGGGGGGAAAGATGAGCCCCACAAGTTTAATACAAGTTGCTGAAGGTGATGACAGATAATGCGGATGCTAAGAGGAGGGTAGAATGGAAAGACGCAGATTTGAGAATTAGTCACTTAAAAGTGAGAGAGGAAGCCATACCTGGGGAAAGAAGAACATGGACTAGGCATCTGAGCCATGAAGTACATAGCTGAGTGTGACCACTATGACGGTAGGGAGAAGTAAAGCCAGAGAAGGAGAGTCCAGAGTGTGAAGAGTCAGAACCATGTGGCCTGATGTAAGGGAAAGGGTGAGCAATAACCTTGAATGTTGCCTCAAGATTAAGAACAATGCTAACGATGCTACTGCTCATGGCAGGTCCCCAAAGAGCTCTTGCCAGAGCAAATGTGGCATTTTTGCTGCGCAATGGGACACTTGCCATTCAAAATGTGCTATTTGCTTAGAGGGGAGAGGGAAGCCACTAAACACCTGTTCCAGTATTAGCAGGGCCTGTGCCCTGGCTGGGAGAGTGTGCTCATCTGCCTTCCATGCATAAAAGACACTCATGAATAAAGATGGATTCTGGATGATTCGGAGTCCCCTACTGGTTTTTAGGTGGAAAAGAAGAGGTAGATGGCAAATGGAATATGGCTACTTGAAAGAAACTACCAGCAGCAGGAATGTCCAACTTCGTATTTGCCAGCCTGGTTCTGTCACAAAGTTGAGATAGTTTCTGGGAAGGGAAAAGCATGTCTAGTTAGTTCTGTGTGCTCTTCTGTGTGTATGTGTGGAGAGAACTCTGCCCTGGCTGCAGGGGCTGGAGGGACAGTGGTGATGAACTCTAAGCCCAATCATTTCTTATCCTCCAGCATTATAAAGAATGGTTCTTGTGAACATAGCCATTGAAGTTGGAAACATTTGTGGTGGAGCACCGTTGTTCTCCATGTCTTTGAAGTTATTTGAAAATATCCCTTTAAGAGAAAAGAAAAACAATGCACACAGGCAACAAAGATGCTGTTTCTTTTGTTTGTTTTGTTTTGTTTTTAATGATGCTATTTAAAGATCTTCTGCCAGGTTCTGGAGCTACACGAAATAAGTGACTTTGAGAGAGGACATGTACTGAGCAGAAAGACACAGTAAGTGGGGACCACTCTTTGGAGAAATTTGACAGTGGAGGAGGAGAAAGAAAAACATAGCTTAAGGGTGTAAAAAAATCATATCTGAATGTTCTGTTGTATATCTAGAGGAATTTGTTCCCACTGAGATAAAGGACAATCCAAATTCTTGATTGTCTAATTATTGCTGGGTAAGCAGCGTGACCATCGTTCTGGTTTGCCTGGGACTCTCTTGGTTTTAGGTCTGAAAGTTCCAGATCCCAGAAAACCTCTTAGTCCCACACAAACATAGATACTTGATTGGTCATTTTAGGTTGTAGCCAGTTGGTCTTGCTCCAAGATGACCAAATCATAGTCATCTTGCGGCACAGGATGCTTGTTCTCCTCATCCCCATCCCAGTGCAGTGACTGGATCCTTCTCCACAGTGCTTGTCTGGCTTTCCTAGACTGAGTGATTTGTCTACATTTTGGATGTCAGGGACAAAGAGTAGTAGGATTTTGAATGGTAGTAGTAGGCACATAGTGCCTACCATGTTCTTTACATAACACCTCATTCAATCCTCACAATGGCCATGAGACATGGGTATTACCCTTTCCATTTACAATGGAACACAAAGCCACCTAAGTCTATCTGGTTTCCAACGCTGTACTCTTTGCTATATCATGCTGCATCCCTCAGAGACCCACAGAGACATGTGGTCTGTCCCTGTGATTCTGTGATTTGGGAAGAAAACAAGCCCATGACTAGAGCCCATTGGGGGAGAGCCTCTCTTCCTCCAATTGGGCACAGAAAGATATATACGTCTATAATCTTTCCAGATTGTAGAGGAGCTGGATAGTCTTCATTCATAGGAAGTTCATAGGAAGCACCTTGATCCCTATGATGATTTGTTATTGTTGTTGTTCTCCTCTGGGCCACATCCCATTCTGTGCGCCATCTGAATTAGAGGAAATACAAAAAGTATCCAGGTCCCATGGCTTTGCATTGGAGGTAGTACCCATATGAAAGTAAAGTTTTTAGGGTTAAAATCTATAATATAATACAGATTCTGAGATTTAAGCTGAAAAACCTATTAAATTAAAGCATGTACATTATAGAAATTCTTCACTGTGGAAAAAGTGGACAAAATTCTAGGCCTGAAATGATGTATTTTTATCCAGGTGCCATTTCCTCCTTTAGTTGCTATGCTCCTATAGTGTAGCATAGGAGCTATGCTAACACAGGAGCTGTGCTCCTATGTTCACCTGTAAATTCTTACTCCCTGTCTGAAAAGGCAATACATTCCTTCCTCTTAAAAATCAACTTCAGGGGTGCCTGGGTGGCTCAGTGGGTTAAAGCCTCTGCCTTTGGCTTAGGACCTGATCTCAGATTCCTGGGATCGAGCCCCGTGTCAGGCTCTCTGCTCAGCAGGGAGCCTGCTTCCCCCTCTTCCTCTGCCTGCCTCTCTGCCTACTTGTGATCTTTTTCTCTCTGTCAAATAATTAAATAAAATCTTAAAAAAAAAATCAACTTCAATCAAGTCTATGGTCAAAATACTCTCTGAAACACTCTTCCCAAAATGTTTTAAAATTCCCCTGGATAGAGGAGATAGCAGTCAAAATAATATAATTTAAATAGTTTAAAAAATCTACATGGAACTAGACTTTACTGGTTGTACTGGATGCAGTTGAAGCAGAATATGAGTAGATGGAAGGACCAGGTACACGAGTTTAAGGTCTTTACTGAAATAGGGGATCATTTAGAACCTGGCAAAGGAGGAATATTTGATGCAGGTTGTGGTGCTGTGTGGACCACTCAGAAAGGAGTAAGTTAATAAGAACAGGCGAGTCAGCTAGAGCAACGGACCTTAAAGTGTGGTCACCTGACCCACCATGTCAGCATTACCTAGGACCTGGTTAGAAATATGAATTATTAGGCCCTGCCAAATTAGACCTATTGAATCAGAACAACTACATCCACGTGATGCTGTTATAAACTCAACTTTAAGAACCACTGAGCTAGAAGCTGGTTAATTTGTGCTCCCAATCACAAAGGAATTAGCATAAGGCCCTACACAGGAGTAAGTTAAATAGGAAGGTCAGTTAGGTAGGAAGCGCTTGGGGAAAGATCCAAAAGGGATTGGGCACTTCTGTCCATTTCTTTCCATCTCCACCACCACTGCCTGGGTCCGAGCACCATCATTGCTCATCCAGTCTGGTGCAAAAGACTATAAAATCAGTCTCACCGCTCCCATCTGGTGCTCCGTAATCTATCTATTCACCAGCAGAAAGAGTGATTTCAACAACTTTTTTTTAAGTTTAGTTAACACACAGGGCAGTATTGATTCCAGGAGTACAATTCAGTGATTCATCATTTACATACAATACCCAATGCTCATCAAAACAAGTGCCCTCTTTAATACCCATCACCCATCTATCTAGCCCATCCCCCACCCACCTCCCTCCATTAAGCCTCAGTTTGTTCTCTGTTGTTAAGAGTCTCTTATGGCTAGTTTCCCTCTCTCCTTTTTTTTTCTTTTAGAGCTCAAATGTCCATCAACTTATGATTGGATAAAGAAGTGGTAAATACACAATGGAATATTACTCAGCCATTGAAAAATGAAATCCTACCATTTGCAACAACGTGGATGGAGTTAGAGTATATTACGCTAAGTAAAATAAGTCAGTCAGAGAAAGACAAATACCATATAATCTCACTCATATGCAGAGTTTAAGAAAGATTTCAACAAGTTTTAACACTAGGTCACTATTCCCACTTAGAATCTCCAGTGGATTCCCATTACAAGGAATAAACTCTGACACCTTATCTTGGTCCTCAAGGCCCTGCATGAGTGTTCCCTCATGTACAGACCACTGCTGGCCTCCTTTATCTCACCTTTCCCTTGAGCCCTTTGCTTTAGCATTGTCACTTATTCCTGTGTAGGGCCTTTGTGCTTGTTCTTTTTTTAAGATTTTATTTATTTATTTATTAGGAAAGAGAGAGAGTGAGAGAGAGCATGAGAAGGGAGAAGGTCAGAGCGAGAAGCGGACTCTCCATGGAGCTGGGAGCCCGATGTGGGACTCGATCCCGGGACTCTGGGATCATGACCTGAGCTGAAGGCAGTTGCTTAACCAACTGCGCCACCCAGGTGCCCTGTGCTTGTTCTTTTTACCAAAATTCACCCCTTGCTCTTTGTGTTATGGGCTCCTTGTTGCTCTTTATATTTCAGCTGAGATGTTACCTCCACAAGAGACCTTATCTGACACCTCCAATATAAAGTAAATTCATGAACACTCTCACGTGTTAGCTATGTAATTTTTGACAAGTTAATCTCCCTAAAGCTAATTTATTCATCCACTAAGTGCAGTTCATAATGGCCCATAGGATTATGACAAATGAGATAAAGTAGGGAACTGGTCACTCAGTTGTTCATCCTTTCCCTATGAGGAAGGTCATTCTCATGGTCACCTCCACATCCAGGTCTTTCTGTCTTCCCATTGCATCACTCGTGCAGGTCTTAGCTGGCCTTTCCGTGTTGAGTTCTCCTTCACTCCAATGTATCTTATATTCCACTGCCAGGTTAATAATCTTCAAACCCCATTTAAGAAAAAGTCTTAGGGCACCTGGGTGGCTCAGTTGGCTAAGCAACTGCCTTCGGCTCAGGTCCTGATTCTGGAGTTCCAGGATCGAGTTCCAGGATCGAGTCCCACGTCGGGCTCCCAGCTCTGCGGGGAGTCCCCTTCTCCCTCTGACCTTCTCTCCTCTCATGTTCTCTCTCACTTTCTCTCTCTCTCTCTCAAATAAATAAGTAAAATCTTAAAAAAAAAAAGAAAAAAGTCTTACCCTACTCCTTTAAGAATGCGAGTCCCCCTGAACTCGCCCCACTCAGGCACCTTGTGTTCACCACATTCATTCCTTCAGCTCTTAGGAATTCAAACAGTACCGCATGCAGGCTGGAGGACCTTCAGATGCCACAGAGGCCGATTGAGGCATCTTTGTTTCCTTGGTGCAGGTTTGTCATTTTTATTATTTACCTACATATGTTATTCTGTTCCTTAAGGAAAAAGAGGTTTCTGTTGAAATTGGCTTCTCTCTTGTAGTGAGCTGCAAAATCCATTCCCCCTAAGGGAAGTTGCTGGGATGTTGTGCTCAGGGACAAAGGCCATGAATGAAACAAATTACCTGGCCAGGAGAATGTTCAGGCCGGAAAAAGAGCTCTGACTGAAATATCAAGGAAGAACAAAAATGCTCCCCAAGGAATGTACAAAATAGTTTCTGAGAGACTGAGTAAGTAAAGCTAAGGTGCTCCTAGCACTCAGTGTTTATTCAATAGGACTGAAACAAACAAAATTGAATAGAACCCTAAAGAAAGCAACATTTTAAAAGAGCTATGAGAGCAGTTTGAAACAAATTAGGAGGTAAGTGTAATGACAGCCTGGGGCTCAATCCCATGACCCTGAGATCTTGACCTGAATAGAAATCAGGAGTCCAAAGGTTAACCTACTGAAACACCCCGGCAGCCCCCTGGCGCTTTTTTTTTTTTTTTTTAAAGGAAGAAAGATAAATGTTTTCAATGTTATTAGGTGAATGTAGCATTAACTGAACGGAAAAGACTTCTTCTGGTTCAAGTTATAATAGACACTCAGCTGCCAGAGTTGTTTTCAGGAGGTTGTAGTACTTGTTCCAAACCTTTACAGTCATAAATCAGAAATCTAGGTCAGGCGCATAACCACCAGTCCTCAGCTCTGGAGCTCCTGAATCTTCATTGTGTATAAGAATCACCTGGGCAATCTTTTTAAAATACAGATTCTGATCTGGCAGGACTGGGGTTGGGCCCGATAGCCTTCCCATCTATAACACTCCCGGCAAAGTTGACGTCTAAGGACCTCCCTTTGAAAGGAAAGTTTTACCTCTTCGTTTCCTGCCAGAGAAACTGACGGCCAGAAGGGTAAAGCGTATTGCCTTTGCTTCTCACCTTGATATCACGGTGAGAATTCTTTGGAAACCACAGGCCACACAGAGCTACCTGTGTAGTGGTGGTGGCCAAGGGCATGTGGGCAGCGTAGATGGTACCAAGGGCAAAATAGGACAGAGCCTGGAAGAACGAGGAAGAAGTGGAACCTGAGTGTCACTGGCCAACAAGGTCATGAGAAGGCGCATATATCAAGTATATTTAAATCACTGACACAAGCAAAAGAGAATGGGATTAACAGATAATAGCTTTAACATTCTTTACTATAAATTTAAAATTAGCAGGCAAATGGGGTTGATGTCAGGGAGATATTTTTAGGCAAGGGGCCCTTTCAGCACCCCTCACATGATGTCAGCAACTAACTATTTTGCCTCCTCATGCGGCTGGCCCTGGCGATAATTATTTATTCCTGAGCTTTAACTTCAGTGGAAGTGACAAGGTCAAAAGTTAAAGATCAGAGATATTCTTTAACTCTTAACCTCTTACCCAGCCAATTAATTAGTTACTTTAATTATATATTGTTAAATTGTTCCCCTGCTATGGCGATATTTAATTCTAAGGAAAGAGAATGTATAAGGTGAAATACTAAAATAATCCCTTTGCTCGAGATTTTAACACAACCAGTTGGCTGATGATAATTCCCACATCTGGGTCCATAATCCTGGGCTTCTGGGCTATGATTCCAGCTTTTTCATTATACCCTAGTTAATTGTCATATCTGGTGCTTCTGTTATTAGTATCAGTATTTTAAATTACTATTTTGTATTGGCCAAAAAAGTGCTAATTAGCCAGATTATCTAGGGTAGCTGTGAGTCAGCCTGTCTGCTTGGTTATCCTAAATGGACATGCCCCAGTCTCACTAGGACAGCATCCCAGCATATACCTTGAAGGCCTTGGTGCCATGGAAACCCTGACAGAATTAAATGAAGTTAGGCAATTATACACAATGCACTGTGCCTAGCAAACCAGCAGAAGTATAACCTAGACATCCACAGCACAGGTATGGGATACATCTGGAGGTTACAGAGGCAAGAAGGAAGGAATCCAGGAGTTAGGGTATCTGGGTAGGTCTCCTTTTACTTGGCATTGGTGGCTTTAGCCTGTAGACCGCAAAGTTCAGAGTGTACAGAATCCCTTTTGCTGCATAGGCCACTTCCTAGGACGTCCTTAGCTGAACTATGAACATTAAAGCGAGGCCCAAAGGGAAACAAGAAAATAAACACTGCTCCCTTATCCCTGACTATTTGTGCACGCAACACTATGAAGTTCTTCCAAAAACTAGAAATAATCTACATTTTGAAGCTTTCGATACCTCAAGTATCATTAATCATTTTCCTTTTGTCCCTCTGGATGTACAAGCTTCGAGTTTGTAATAATTTTTGGTTTGCTTGCAAAAGCCTGTGTAAGTTTTTCAATTTGTAAAATATTTGCACTTCTATTCCATGGGTGCCTTTTGGAGTCCAGAGAGTTGGAGAAGAGAGAACCACATTTAGGGAATATTGTTAGAGAAAAACAGATCTTAGGCCCTACAAAGTTTAAATAGTACATGCAGTGAATCTAACTGTGCTCCATTAACCAGCAGCGTGACACGGGGGATGGAACTTAAGGTACATAAAATGGTATGTATGCAAGAATGACTTGCAGTTAACACAGCCAATGTTGATTGCTGAAAAGATCACAACCTTCGGACTTTAAAAAATAGAAATCCTGGCTTCTAGCCCTTTCACCTACCTTCTCACCACCTCTTCCCCTCCCCCGCCAAGCCCCCATCACTACTGTGTAACTTTATAGAGCTCACGTAGCCCCTTCGGTTGGTTGTAAAAGAAAGAATGTAAGCTGCCTGAAAGCAGGTAATTTCCTCCTGCTCCAAGATTTTAGATTTAAAACAAGTGTTTACGTGTGGCTGGGTCTCATACCAGAGCCCACCGCTTTCTCCACCACAGGTAACTAATTTGCTTAACCATCTTCTCGCTCAGAGCAAAAAGGTGACGCCCAGCTCAGCCTCTATCTCCAAGGTCACCACATCAAACGTCCCTTTGGCTCACCTGCTCCCGTTTGAAAAGCTTACCTGGATGGCTCGGGCTGAGTCAGCATCTGCCGCACCTGTGTCCCTTGACTGTGCGCAAGCCGGTGGCAGGAAGTGGCTGGGGTGCATCAGCTGCCGCAGAGGACAGAGTTCTGTTGAGGAGGCAGGGGAAGCAGAGAAAACTTCAACAGAAATAGTTCAAGTGTTTCGAAGTTAAAAATAAAACTATATCACAAGGGGCAATGTGACCAGGCTCAGCTTACGATTTTTTCTTTCCCCCTGAATTTATCAACACTTGGTCTCCCCTGGGGCAGCATTTAGCAGGGGAAACCGGAAGGGAAGTGAGCTTTTATATCAATAGGCTTTCTTTCCCTTGAGGAAGGGGGGAAAATCCACTTAGGAAGGATCATTTTCAAGGCCAGAGCGGCCTCTCAGACCCGTGTGCGCGCAGTCAGCAGATCCAGCTGTGCTCACTGCGGCTGGTGGAGCTTTCAGGCCAGGCTGCCGCTCTAATTATAACCGTGCTTTTCACCTAAACTCATCACTGGCTGAAGCAGCAACTTGTGCAAGCGACACGCGGTCCTGTTTCTGTTTCTCCTATTTCTAGTTATGACAAGTAAGTGGCTGTCCTCTCCTGGCCCTCTTCTTTCCCCCGTGGCTGGGAAAGGGAGGGTTTGTAAATCAAAAATCAGGCACAGCGTAAATCCGGTGTGAGAGGATTAGAGGTGGAAGGAGCTTTAGCTTTCACTTAGTTCATCTTCCTTTTTTACAGATGAGGAGCTGGAGGTTTAGAGAAATAAACTGTCCATCCAAGGTCACACAGCTGGCTGGGGGGGGAGCGAGAGAAAAGACTCAGTTCTTTTCTTTCTTTCTTTCTTGATTTATTTATTTCAGAGAGAGAGAGAAAAAGAGACAAGGAGAGAGTGTGGAGGGGGGCAGAGGGAGAGAGAATCCCAAGCAGACTCCTCACTGAGCCCAGAGCCAACGCCAAGCTCAGTGTCAGGATCCTGACATCACAACCTGCACTGAAATCAATAGTCTCCTGCTCAACCGACTGTGCCACCCAGGCACCCCGACTCGGTTCTTTTAGCTCTGAGTCTCATGCTCTTCTTTACCTCCTCTTCAAAGAAACTCTTTCAGCTATCTTTCGAGGAAAGAAAATATATAATCCTGGCTTTGCTAATCTATGTATGTGACCGAGTTACTTAACCACTCCCTACCTCAGTTTTCTCAGGTGTGAAAAGAGATGATGATAAGATAACACATTAATGCTTTAATATATGAAAAGCACATGAATGATGCCCAGCACATACCAAGTGTTCACCAATGTTGTTATTTAAATATATGCACCTGTGTCCTGAAAACAGGTACTGAATTCTAGTGCAGTTAACAAACACTGAATTCCCCTTTCCTTGGATTCTTCCATGCATACACGTCTATATACGTAAGCTTATTTGGGGTGAACAACTGCAGTGGAAAATTATAAAAATTTTGCGTGTTGATCTTGTATCCTGAAACTTTGCTGAGCTTGTTTATTCTAATAATTTTCTTATGGATTCCTTAGGATTTTCTATATACAAAATCATGCCATCTGTGAACAGATATTTTTACTTCTCCCTTTCTAATTCAGATGTCTTTTATCTCCTTTTCTTGCCTGATAGCACTACCTAGAAATTTTAGCACCGTGCTGAACAAAAGTGGTGAGAGTAGCCATCCCAAATTTGTTCCCTATTTTTGATCTTAGGGGAGAAACGTTTAGTCTTTTGCCATTAAGTGTGCTGTTACCCACGGATTTTTTTGTAGATGCCCTTTATCAGGTTGAAAAAGTTGGAAAGTTTGTCCTAGTTTGTTGAGTGCTTTTTTCATGAAAGGGTAAGTTTGTCAAATGCTTTTCTGTGCCTGTGAGGATGATCCTGTGGTTTCGCCCTTTATTCTATTAATATAATTCATTACCTTAATTGGTTTTTGTATTTTGAATCAACTTTGCATTCCTGGATCAACCCCACTTGGTCTGGCATATAATCCTTTTTGTGTGTTGCTGGATCTGGCATTCTAGTATTCCGTGGACGATATCTGCATCTTTTTTCGTAAAGGATATTACTCTAATTTTTTTATGACGTCTTCATTCAGCTTTGGTATCAGGGTAATGTAGTCTCACAGCACGAGTTAGGAAGTGTTCTATTCTGGTTTCCTTTGGAGAGTTGATGAAACTTCGCTATTAATTCTTTAAATATTTGGCAGAATTTAGCAATGAGGCCATCTAGGCCTGACTTTTCTTTGTGGAAAGTGTTTTATTATTAACTCAGTCTCCTTACATGTTAAATCTCTGTTCACAACATTTCTATTTCTTCTTGAGTCAAATTTGGTATTTTGTGTCTTCTTAGAAATTTGTCCATTTCACCTAAGTTATCTAATTTGTTATACACATTATAAAAATCACACAATTATTCATAATATTCCTTTATAGTGCTTTTTATTTCTGTGAGGTTGGTAGTTATATCTCATCTTTCATTTATGACTCTAGTATTTGAGTTGTCGTTTTTTTTTCTTTTGTTCAGTCTAGCTAAATGTTTATCATCTTGTTGATCTTTTCAAAGAAATAGCTTTTTTTTCTTTCAGTTATTTAAACATTTCTTAAATTGAGTATAGTCGACATACAATGTTACATTAATTTTAGGTGTACAACATAGTGATTTAACATCTGTATGTCATGCTATGTATGCTCAAGTGTAGCTACCATGTCTCACCCTTCTATGCTATTACATTAGTATTGACTGTATTCCCTCTGCTGTGCCTTATATTCCCATGATTTAGTCATTCCATAACTGGAACCTTGGATCTCCCACTCTTTCTCACCCATTTTTGCCCGTGCCTCTCTCCCCTCCCCTCTGGCAATCACCAGTTTGTTCTCTGTGTTTATAGGCCTTGTTTGCTTTTTGATTATTCATCTCTTTTGTTCTTTAAAATTCCGCATGTAAGTGAAATCTTATGGTATTTGTGTTTTGCAACGACATGGGTGGGCCTAAAGGGTATTATGCTAAATGAAATGTCAGATTGAGAAAGAATTAGCTTCTGATTTCATTGATTTGCTATATTGTTTTTCTAGTCTCTATTTTATTTATTTCTGCTCTAGTCTTTATTTCCTTCCTTCTGCTTGTCTTGGACTTTGCTTTTCTTTTTCTTTTTTTTTTTTTAAACATTTTTTTAATTAACATTTAGAAAAATTTACCAAGTTGTTAGCACTGGTTTTTTTTTTTTTCCAAATTTATTTTAATTTTTCAGTGTTACAAGATTGATTGTTCATGCACCACACTTAGCACTGGTTTTGATGAAGCTTTACAAAATTACTTATTATGAAAATGTTTCCATCATTAAGATTTCTTATAGCTATTTTCAGGGTCCTTAAGGACTTCGATGTCTTTAAGGCTTGTAACATGGCATTACTATTGCCAGCCGTTTTCTAAATTTCTGCAGTCTTTTTCTTTTTTTTTTTTTTTAAAGTACAAATTTATTGGTTTGAGGGCAAATCTATGGAGACGCAAAAGGTTCAGTGGTTCTAGGGTTTAGAGGAAAGGGTGGGATAAATAGGTAGAACATAGAGAATTTTTAGGGCAGTGAAATTATCCTATATGATACTATAATGATGGATACATGTCATTATATATTTGTCGAAATCCATATAATGTACAACACCAAGAGTAAGCCCTAATGTAAGCTATAAACTTTGGGTGATGATGTGTCAATGTAGGTTCATCAATTGTAACAAATGTACCCCTCTTGAAGTGGGGCAGGCTGTGTACGTGTGGGTGCAGAGAATATATGAGATATCTCTGTACCTTCTGTCCAATTTTACTGTGAGCCTAAAACTGCTCTAAAAAATAAAGACTATTGAGGAGGGCACGTATTGCATGGAGCACTGGGTGTGGTGCATGCACAATGAATCTTGGAACCCTGAAAAAATAAAATAAAATAAAAATTAAATTAAATTAAAAAAAGAAAATATGACTACATAAAAAATAAAAAATAAACAAAAAGTAGACTATTTTAAAAATCAAAAGTAAAAAAAAAAAAAGACAAAAAAAATCATAAAGGCCAATATCTCTCTCCTAGGTTTGCAGTCTTGCTCTGCAAAATTCCTGTGTAGTCACCCAGAATGTGACAGGTAACAGAAATGTGCAAACCTGCTATGCTACCGTCTCTATTAGTTTTCCTGAGTAAATATCGAACCAATTATTATTATTGTTATATAATGTGTACTACCAGGTAATTCACATAATTTCTCCCCTGATTTATTCATTATTTAGAAATGTACTCTTTAACTTCTAAATGGAGACAAAAGTTGAAATTTCTTCTAATTAAATTGTCTTATGATTAAAAAAAAATATGTTACCCATTCATTTGAGTTTGTTAAGATATGCTTTGTGGTTTAGTACATGATCATTATATGCTTGAAAATAATGTATGTTCTCTACCAAGTGGATGAAGAAATCTACTTATTTCTCTTAAGTCAAGCTTCTTAACTGTGTAGTTGAAAACCTCTATGCATACTGAATTTTCATTTGTTTGACTTATCAATTGTTGAGTATTGTATTAAAATACTCCACTGTAATTTTACGTTGGTTAAATTTCCCCAAGAATTTTGTTAAATTTTCTCCATATGTCTTGTGAATATGTTGTTGAATATATACAAATTCACAATTATTACATTTTTCAGGTTATTTGTTCCTTTTGTCCTTGTCTAATATGCTTTTACTTCTAACAAAGTGTTTTGCTTAAAGGTTAATCTTATAGATATTAATATATTTATGCCAGATTCCTTCCTATTTAAAATAAAGGTTATTGATTTGAGATTCCATTTTTTTAAACATAGCCTTTTGCAATTATAAATTTCTAAGTACTGATTTAATTTTGTCTCATAAGTTTTGGTATGTTGTGTTTTTGTTTTCATTCATCTCTGAGTATTTCCTAATTTCCTTGTGATTTTGTCTTTACCTATTGGTTACTTAGGAGTATGCTTTTTAATATCTATGTATTTGGGGATTTTGTGAATTTCCTGAATTTCTTCTGCTATTCATTTTTATTTTCATCCCATTGAGTTTGGAGAACACACTATTTGATTATAGTCTTCTTAAATTTATTATTTTATGGCCTCAAAAGCCTTTTATCCACAATATCTCCTATGTCATTTATTTAATTCTTAGGTACTTATATATTTTTCATTGAGAGGTATTTATTTTATTCTGTTTTATTTCATTATTGATTTTGAGAAATTCTATTAATTTTGTTGGTTGATCATGTACTAGAAAATTTTCTGAACAGTAATTCTAAAAGTTTGACAGTTGATTTTATCGGTTTTCCTAGATGATAATCTCATCACCAAAATGTTTTCTTTTTTTCCTAGATGATAATCTCATCACCAAAATGAGATTATGAGTGATAATCTCATCACTCATACTACATTAAAACTAATGGTGATGGCAATTTCTCTTTAAATTTTGACTGAAAATATCTTTTAGAAAACCCCAGTCCCTAAAGATTGTAAACAAAATATGCTTTTATATCCTGCTCCCATTAAAGGTGGATTACCGACCCCTAACCCTGCTGTTGACCGTCTTTTAAAAAGTCTAAGATAGGAATATTATTCAGCTATATAAAAGAATGAAATCTTGCCATTTGCAACAGCATGGATGGAACTAGAGAATATAATGCTAAGTGAAATAAGTCAGATAGAGAAAGATAAACACCATATTGTTTCACTCATATGTGGGACTTAAGAAACAATACATACAAGCAAAGGGGAAATAGTGAGGGGGGAGAGGATCAAAGCAAGAAATAGATTCTCAACTATAGAGAACAATCTGATGGTTACCAGAGGGGAGGGGGTAGGGGGATGTGTTAAATAGGTGATGGGGGGCTTAAGGAGTGCGTTTGTTGTGATGAACACAGGGTGGTGTATGGAACTATTAAATTATGATATTGTGAACCTGGAACTAATATAATACTGTATGTTAACTAACTAGAATGAAAATAAAAATCTGAAGGATACCTGGGTGGCTCAGTCAGTTAAGCATCTGCCTTTGGCTCGGGTCTCAGGTGGTGACTGCAGAGTCCTGCTCAGGCTCTCTGCTCAGTGGGGAGTCTGCTTCTCTGCCCCTCCCTGGCTCATGCTCTCTCTCACTTGCTCACTCTCTCTCCCTCAAATAAATAAATAATAAAAGCTTTAAATGAAATAAAAACTTGAAATATTATCCTCTAGGATTTTTATGGTTTCATGTCTCACATTTAGGTCTTTAATCCACTTTGGATTTATTTTTGTGTATGGTTTAAGAGAGTGGTCCAGTTTCATTCTTCTGCATGTTGCTGTCCAGTTTCCCTACCACCAGTTTTTGAAGAGACTATCTTATTCCCATTTTATATTCTTTCCTGCTTTGTTGAAGATTAATTGACCTTATAGTTGTAGGTTCATTTCTGGGTTTTCTATTCTATGTACCTATTTTTGTGCCGGTACCATACTGTCTAGATCAGTACAGCTTTGTAATATAGCTTGAAGTCTGGATTTGTGTTGCCTCCAGCTTTGTTCTTCTTTCAAGTTTGCTTTGGCTATTTGGGGTTTTTTGTGGTTCCATACAAATTTTACGATTCTTTGTTATAGCTCTGTGAATACAAAATACAGTTGGTATTTTGTTAGGGATTGCATTAAATGTATAGATTGCTTTGGGTAGTATAGACATTTCAACAATATTTGTTCTCCCAATCAATGAGCATGGAATGTCTTTCCATTTCTTTGTATCATCTTCTATTTCTTTTATCGTTTTTTTATACTTTTCAGAGTACAGGTCTTTATTTGCCTAGGTTTATTCCTGGGTATCTTGTTGTTTTTGGTGTAATTGTAAATGGGATTGATTCCTTACTTTCTTTTTCTTCTGTTTAACTGTTTGTATATGGAAATGCCACAGGTTTCTGCATGTTGATTTTTTATCCTGCTATGACCTAACTGAATCCATGTATCAGTTCTAGCAATTTTTTTTGGTAGAGAACACAGGTAGTAATCTTTTTGACATTAGCATAGCAACTTCTTTCTAGATACGTCTCTTGAGGCAAGGGAAACAAATCTATTAGGTCTTTGTCAAAATAAAAAGCTTCTGCACAGTGAAGGAAATAATCAATAAAACTAAAAAGCAACCCACCAAATTGGAGAAGATATTTGCAAATGATATCTGATAAAGGATTAATATCCAAAATATATGAAGAACTTATAAAACTCAACAAAAAAAAGAATAATCCAGTTATAAAACAGGCAAAGACATGAATAGACATTTTTCCAAAGAAGACATACAGATGGCCAACAGACACATGAAAGATGCTCAACATCACTCATCATCAGGGAAATAGAAATCAAAACTACAAGGAGATACCACCTCACACCTGTCAGAATGGTTAAAATCAACAACACGAGAAATAACAGATATTGGTGAAGAAGTGGAGAAAGATGAACTCTCTTGTTGGGGGGAATTCAAACTGGTGCAGCCACTGTGGAAAACAGTATGGAGGCTCCGAAAAAAAAAAAAAAGGTAAAAAATAGAGCTACCCTATAATCTGGCAATTGCACTACTGAGTATTTACCCAAAGGATACAAAAATACTAAATCAAAGGGATGCATGCACCCCAAAGTTTATAGTAGCATTATCTACAGTAGCCAAATTATAGAAACAGCCCAAATGTTCATGGACTGATGAATGGATAAAGAAGATGTGGTATATACACACAATGGAACACTACTCAACTATCAAAAAGATGAAATCTTATCCTTTGCAATGGTGGATGGAACTAGAGGGCATTATGCCAAGTGAAATATGTCAGTCAGAGAAAGACAAATACCATATGATTTAACTCATATGTGGAATTCAAGATGAAACAAATGAACATAGGGGAAGGGAGGGAAAAATAAAATCATATATATATTTATTTATTTTTAAAAATATTTTATTTATTTGACATTCAGAGACAGCCAGAGAGGGAACACATAAGTTATGTACAGAAACACTACAAAATTGAAAACATCCTCAGCCACCCAATTACCTCTCAAGTTGTCTTGTTCAATAGGGTAGCCACTACCCATCATGGCTGTCGAGCACATGAAATGTGGCTTATTCCACTGAGTTACTGAATTTTAACTTTATTAAATTTTAATTTAAATCTAAAAACAGACACTTAATCCATTTAGTATGCTTGGAACAACTTGGGTCCTCTTTCTCTATTATGTTTTATGAACTCTAAAAGCATATTAAGTATGATGAAAATTTAGCATCTGGACTGAGATATGCTCTTAAGGTAAAGTATCCATTGGATTTCAAGGTCTTAATATGAACAAAAGAATGTAAACTATCTCCTTGGATTATATGTTGTCTGTTTAGCAAAATATTGTTACAGTTTAAGATATTAAATTCTATATTCATATACATTGTCTTATTATATATTAAAAGTAAAAGTAAAGGCTTTAAATTAGTATCTATTTGTGTATGGTGAAACACACATATAAAAGTAAATAAACAAAAAACTTATAGGTGATAAAAAGAGGAAAAGATTGATCTTTTTATATATTTATTTTAAAGATTTTATTATTATTTTTTTTTTATTTAGAAGGTGAACATGAGTGGGGAGGGGAGGGGAAGAGGGAGACAGAGAGAGAGTATCCTAAGCAGACTCCATGCTGAGTGCAGAGCCCAACAAAGGGCCATCCCACAATCCTGAGACCATGACCTGAGCCGAAATCAAGACTTGGATGCTTAACCAACTGAGCCACCACGTGCCCCCTTTGTGTATGTTTTTAGCTCTTTATATACTCTTTAATCATTTTTGGCTTGCTTATGTTTTTATTTGAAAAATTCCTTTTAGTGAAACTAGCAATTTTTTGCATCTAAGTTTTATGCCCATATCTTGGTGTAATAACTAGTCTCTTCTGATATCTATTCCTTGTGTTTTTCAAATGGGTCTTGAAACTGTTGATTGTTTGTGACTTCCCAGTTATTTGTGCACAAAGATGCAAAAGAAAGACAACAGGGAATCATCAGGACTTAAGAGGACAACCCTCAAAACATCAGCACATATATATTGGAAAGTTCAGAAGATCATTCTGAGAAAAGCATCTGAGAAAAGTTGCTTTTGTACAAACAAAAGCTGAAGGAATACATCACCAACAGAGCTTCACTATAGGATATGTTAAAGGCCATCCATCAGGCAGAAGGAAAATATATATCTGATCAAGGATTTGCATATGGAATATGTAACAAACTCTTAATAAATAAGAAAATAATATTCATCAAAAATAAGAAATATGTTCCAACTAAAAATCTTTTAATCCTAATTAAAAGACTTGAATAAACATTTCACCAAAGAAGATATATAAATGGTCATGTGAAGGAATATGGAGAAATTAGATTTCTCATATAGCAATTGAAGATTACTGGTAGGACTATAAAATTATAGTCACTTTGGAAAACAGTTTGGAATTTTCTTAAAAAGAGAGTTTAACAGGACCTCCTGGGTAATGCAGTCAGTTAAGCATCCAACTCTTGGTTTCAGCTCAGGTCTGATCTCAGGGTTGTGAGAACACTTAGCATGGAGTCTGCTTGAGTTTCTCTTTCCCTCTACCCTTCCCCCCCAGTGCTCATGTGCCCCCCATAAATAAATAAATAAAAATTTTTTATAAAGAGAATTTAACATAAACTTACTGGACAACCCTGCAATTCCACTCCTAGGTATCTACCCAAGAGAAAAGAGAACACTTATCCATTCACAGGTATATGCACAACTATTCATAGCATCATTTTTCGTAACTGCCAAAACCTGATAATAATCCAAATCTCCTTGTCAAATGGCTGTACAAATATGGTATATTCATATAATGGAATACCATTCAGCAATAAGGAGGAGTGGGTTACTGATACATTTTACAACATGGAAGAACTAAAAAATATGCTATGTGGAATGAGATATATATTTGCTAAGACCGAATGATGGATTCATGGGAATTCATTACACTAGTCTCTGTTTTCATTTCTATTTGAAATTTCTTACATAATGTTAAAAATAAGTAAATAAAATGTAACCTTTAGCCATGATTTTTCCAAAAGGAGAGAGATCCACCTGGAGATTGAACTGTTATAGGAAGGACTATGTTTGGCAAGATGAGTGGCTAGAAGTGGAGTGGAGATTCAGTAATCTCTGAATCACTTATGTTTAACAGTAGAAATTTTATTCAGAAACTGTGATTATGTAGGAATGTGATAGGAATGGATTACTTAAGCCTTTCATCTCAGTTTCATAAATCACAAATAGATGATGCTAATACTGTTGTTTTACAGTACGGTTTGTAAATGTGTTACACAAATGTATTAATGGCAAGCATACACACAAAATGTTAGAATGTATGGCACATCATATGCACAACAAAAGTTTTCTTTTCAAAATTTCATTATTTTATAATATGTGTCATTGAAAATGAAGTCTGTTTACTTGAAGTTATAAACTACATTTAATGTAGGCTACGTAACAACCTCATCACATTTCTGATAATCAAATCACTGCCTCTGAACCTGCTGATCTTATAATTAATGACCTCAGTATATCAAGTGTACGTTAAGAAAATATTACCAATTACAGTAGTTTTGTAGAAAACAAATTGAAAAATCATATTACTAACTCTTATTAACTCGCAAAATTACGTTTATGTATTGAATGTATAGACTACAAATATTATACCAAGCCTATTTTAGTGACTGCCTAAGAGAAGAAAGAAGGTGAGATAGAACTGTTAGGAATGGTTGTTAAGTAAGTAGTTTGGCTTAATAACTATCTTTTTTTTTTTTAGACCCAGAGACACATGCACATTGAATATCATTTTTCTAAATAAATAAGACTAAGTTATATATTTCTTGTGTGATTTACTTAGAGCATAAAGTTGGAAAAAGCACCTGGAAAAATGTGTTAATATACTTTTTTTTTCTTTTTGGTGGTGACCTTATGGGTATTTGTTATAGTATTCATTGTTCTTTTCTGTATTTTAAGGAATACAATTTTATTAAGACAATCATTTACATTAACAGAAAATTTTCACGATCAAAAAATGACAGAAAATTTTTAAAAATTAGTCATTTTTTCTTTTTTTTAAAAGAATTTGGTAGTCTTATTTTTATTAGTAATAAATGGTGCTGTTGATATTGTTTTTTTAAATTATTTTTATTATGTTATGTTAGTCACCATACAGTACGTCATTAGTTTTTGATGTAGTGTTCCAAGATTCACTGCTTAACTGTAACACCCAGTGCTCCATGCAATACATGCCCTCCTTAATACCCACCACCAGGATCACCCATGCCCTCACCCCTTCCCCTTTAAAACCTTCAGTTTGTTTCCTGTAGTCCATAGTTTCTGATGGTTCATCTCCCCTTTTATTCCCCCCTTCATTTTTCCTTTCCTTCTCCTAATATCCTCCAGGCTATTTCTTATGTTCCACAAGTAAGTGAAATCATATGGTAATTGACTTTCTCTGCTTGACTTATTTCACTCGGCATAATCTTCTCCAGTCCTGTCCATGTTGATGAAAAAGTTGGGTATTCATCCTTTCTGATGGCTGAGTAATATTCCATTGTATATATGGACCATATCTTTTTTTTTTTGGACCACATCTTTATCCATTCGTCTGTTGAAGGGCATCTTGGCTCTTTCCATAGTTTGGCTATTATGGACATTGCTGCTATGAACATTGGGGTTCATATGGCCCTTCTTTTCACTACATCTGTATCTTTGGGGTAAATACCCAGTAGTACAATTGCTGAGTCATAGGGTAGCTCTATTTTTAATTTTTTTGAGGAACCTCCGCACTGTTTTCCAAAGTGGCTGCACCAACTTACATTCCAACAGTCATTTCTGATAAAACTTTGGTCAAGGTATTAATAGAAGGTATTTCCTTGACCAAAAGAGCTCTGCTTCAAAAAGGATAAATACTTAATGAATAGACAGTAAGAACATTGCTATTGAAGTAAATAAAGGCAAAAAATTTCCTCTAACATAGCTATGGTGCAACGTCATACTGTTGTACTTAGCAAATACAACAAAATATGAATAAGAAATGAGTAGTATAACAAAAAAATAAAATTGTCATTTGTAAAAAAAAAAAAGAAAGTATATTTTGAAAAATCCACTAGGGAAAAAAACATTGTATAAAACATTTCAATATACTGGAAGAATATAAGATTAAGTTGCAACCATTAAATGTGTTTTAAAGCAAATAAGAAATGTAATGTCAACATTACATTTTAAATGATCCTATATATAAGATCCTCAAAATATGCAGGATGCCTAAGAATATATCTACATGAAATGTGTAAAAACTATATGAAATAAATTATAAAAAGTGTACTAAAGTGTATAAATGATCATTTCACTCATATGTGGAATTTAAGAAATGAAACAGATGAACATGGGGGAAAGAAGAGAGACAAACCATAAAACAGACTCTTAATTATAGAGGAAAAAAACTGAGGGTTGCTGGAGAGGAGGTGGGCAGAGGAATGGGTTAAATGGATGATGGGAATTAAGGAGGGCACTTGTTGCCATGTATAATGGGTGTTACATATAAGTGATGAGTCAGTAAATTCTACTTCTGAAACTAACGTTACACTATATGTTAACTACAATTTAAACAAAAAATTTAAACTAAAAAAGAAAAGCATATTATATTCTTGAGATAAATGACTAAATATTAGCAAAATGTTAATCTCCCCTTCCAAATAACTATATAACTTCAGTTTAATCCTAATGGACATCCTTTTTACTTCTCTCAACCATTTATTTCTATTTACAGTTTGTGTTCAATGCAAATCAATTCTAAAACATGAGAAATTACTATGAATTCAAGCATAAAAAAACAAACACAATATACAATCCAAAATAGATGTACAGCATTCGGGAATGAAGTTAAATAGAAAGTTCATTCACATACATCTGCTGAATATGGTTGTTCTGATATAGGTTTGTAAAGATGGGGAAAAAATGACTGATTATCAAGACTACCGTGGTTACATTAAATATTGGAACATCTAACCATCAGTGTGTGGCCGTGTGAACAAAAGACCTGAGAATGTCTATTTTTAAAAAGCTTTCTATGCATCTCGGCAGTTGTGAAAAGATTTACTTTTCTGAATCAAGCCCACTTTAGGCTTAGGACCAGGTTCTAACTATCTTAAAATACTGACAGAAAGTGTCCAAATGTGACAATTCTGATTCAGAGGTTTTTGTTTGTTTGTTTGCTTGTTTGTTTTAAGTATTTGCAGAAAGAGTATAAACGTTTTTCTGAATTTAAACTAAGCTTCCAATCTTCAATTCCCAAATACTTGATTTACAATTTTGGCTCCTATAATGTATTTTGCCTTTTTAATTTCAAGATTTGTCAATTTTACCTTCAAAACAGATCATTTTTCTTGAAACACTGAAAAAATAAAATTTAAAAAAGCTAGCCAATTACAAAAAAAACCAAAACAGGTCATTTTTTATTTTTATTTTTTTAAAAGATTTTATTTATTTGAGAGAGAGAGATAATGAGAGAGAGCACAAGCGGGGAGGAGAGGGAGAAACAGGCTCTCCGTGAGCAGGGAGCCCAGTATGGGGCTAGATCCCAGGACCCTGGGATCATGACCTGAGCTGAAGGCAGACACTTAACCAACTGAGCCACCTGGGTGCCCCAAAACAGATTGTTTTTTTCCTGTAAAAAGTATTCAACATTCTGGAAATAAAAAGCATTTTGAAATTAGCTGAGGTCAATGTGGTTCTACTCTTTGGAATCAGTTTAGCTAAATGAATCTTGCACTCTTGTTGAATAAGAATAGGTGATAAGTATGTAAGCAAAATCTACCCATTATGCTTCAGTCTGGTATAGATTCCAATCCATCATTGCCCTAGCACATATCAATTACTATGTAAAAAATCAAGTGCTATGTCAAATCCAAAGCCTCAGAAGAAAGAGTTCAGCCTTAAGAAACAATGATAGCTTAACAATGTAAAACTTTATCTAGAGTACACAGATCATTAAGCTAGGACTGCTGAAACAACACACTGAGGATTTACAGTAACACATGGAAGTTCCTTCTAATATGTGTATAAATAGAATCACGGAAGCTTTTTGAATTACCTGTTTTATGGCTTTAAAGATTTAATGAACCAAATGAAAACTGAATCTGTTTATATCCCATCCTTTATATCTAGGTAAGGTGAAATCTATTCTCATTTTCAGTAGAATTTTACATGTCCATACTTTTTTTTTAAGATTTTATTTTTATGAGAGAGAAAGAGGGAGAACAGAGAGTGAGAGTGAGAAGGCGAAGCAGACTCCCTGCTGAGCAGAGAGCCCGATGTGGGACTCAATCCCAGGACCCTGGGATCATGACCTGAGCTGAAGGCAGAGGCTTAACTGACTGAGCCACCCAGGCGCCCAGTGTGTCCATACTTTTTAAGCCACATTTAGAGAAATCATGTCTTAACTAATCTTGGATGTTGTCTCTTTATCATGTACATGAAACTCTGGTAGATTTAATAGACACTCATCATCTAGATAATAGGCCCTTCACATGTTCTTCAAACCAGTCAAATTTGGGATCCTCAACATTTTCTGTGTCAATAAAATTAGGAGAGGAATTAGCAGATTCAGTGAAGACTTGTGTTTTCCTTATCACACTGGATATTTAGATGCCTCTGGATTGGGTTTAGGGGATGGGGAAGTTTAGATGTTTCTCGTCCTGAGTCTCTAAGAGTAGAGATGTAGAAGGGTGAGCGAAATCACAAAGAGACTAGCTGTTGACTGCAGAGAACCGCCAGTTGCCGTGGCAGTGGTATTAGCTGGATTTAGGGCAGTCCAGGTATCCTGGGAGGAGTTACTTGAAAGTGTTATAACAGTTATTTGATTTGAATAAATCTGTGTGGGTAGGAGCAGCACCAGAAGCAGCAGCCCCAGTCCCAGCCTGGCCACCATCACTCTGCCCAGGTCTGCCCCATTGGCACCCGTGTGCGATGCACCTCACTGGATGCCTGGGTGAGTGGAGAACTGCTGGCTTGGGGCATACCCAGGCAAGGTCCCCCTAATCAACATCTTTTTTTTTTTTTAAAGATTTATTCATTTATTTTATGGGGGAAGGGGCAGAGAGAGAGGGAGAGAAAATTTCAAGCAGACTCCCTGCTGAGTGCATAGCTCCTCATGGGCTAGGTCCCACAATCCTGAGATCACAGACCTGAACCAAAATGGAGAGTCAGTCCCTTAATCAACTTGAACCACCCAGGCACCCCCTAATCAACATCTTAATAGAAATTTTTATGGAATTTGATAAGATGGTTCCAAAATTGAGAAAAGAAATATATAAAGATATCTGAGAAATTTCCTTTAATTTTTATTTTTAAAAAAGAAGCAGAATGGGCTAGACTGCCATTTAACATACTCTAAATAGGTAACATATGGAATGAAGCAGTATTGGTGCCAAAAAGGCTAATTTAGCACTACAACAGAATAGAGTATAGAAAAAACACTAACATACATGGAAAGATGGCATTTTCCAGGCGGTAGGAATAGAACAAGTGACCATTAGCATACAAGAAATTAAATTACATTCTAACTCATGAAACTTGAAAGCAATTACAGATAGATCCAAGCTTATTTCTTAGGGTTTATATTGAAATAATAAAAGAACGAAAACCTTAAATGGTTAAAATAAATTGCACCAGACTAGAGAGAGCTGTAATATATATGGAAGATTTCATGTACCTGTTTAAAAAATTTTTTTTTTGTTGGGACTCCTGGGTGGCTAAATGGGTTAAGTGGCTGACTCGATTTCAGGGGAGGTCATGATCTCAGGGTCCTGAGATCAAGTCCTAAGTTGGGCTACACATTGGGTTTGGAGCTGCTTAAGATTCTCTCTTTCTCTTTCTCTGCCCCTCCCCACCTATCCTCCCTTTCTAAAAAAAACATTGTTCAAAAATGAGAAAAAAAATAAATTCTGTCATAAATTTGGGTCAAAGTTATGAAAAAATAATGTCTAGAAAGGAAGGTAAAGATGTTTAAAATGGTGACAAATGCTCAACTTCATTGAGTGATTCATAATGTGTAAATTAACACAATAACGAATTAATTTTCCTCCCAAACAACTGGCAAAACTTTTAACTATAAATCAAACTTTATTGATAAGTGAGGGAATGCATGCTATTATTTATTAGTAGTGGAGGTGTAAAGTCGTACAAAATTTGAAAAAAAATTTAGTAACAGTTTTCATTTTAATATATTTCACATCATTAAACCCAGAATATTTACCAGCAGGAATTGAAAATGCTCATCAATAGAAGACTGTGAAATATTTTTCTGTATATCCATAGCTTTGAATAGTACCCAATTATTTACATTTTTTAAATTGTGGTAAAATATACATAATATAAAATTTACTATCATAATCATTTTTTAGTGTATGGACTGTTAAATACATTCACATCGTGGTAAAACCAATTTCCAGACTGTTTTCATTTTGTAAAACTGAAACTTGGTACCCATTAAATAACAATTTCCCATTCGTCCTTCCCCCAGCTCTTGACAGCCACTATTCTATATTCTGTTTATATGAATCTGACTACTCTAGATACTTCATGTAAGTGAAATCATATAGTATTGGTATTCTTGTGACTGACATATTTCCTGTAGCAAGGAAATCAGAATTTCCTTCCTTTCTAAGACTAAAATTTCAGTATATGTATATACATTATATATATTTGGAATTTTGTACATGTACAGTTATATATACATTTGGATTTTTTTTAATCCATGGATTTTTTTTTTATCCATGTATCTGCTTATGGACACTGGGGTTGCTTCTTCTTTTTGGCTATTGTGAATAATGCTAAAATGAACATGGGTGTGTAAAGAGTTCTTTGTAACCCCATTTTCATTTCTTTTGGGTAAAATTTCTGGATCATATGGTAATTCTATTTTAAATTTTTGAGATATAACCAGACTGTTTCCTAGAGTGGCTGTACCATTTTATATTCCCACCAACAGTATACAAAGTTTCCAATTTCTCCACATCCTTATCAGCACTTGTTATTTTCTTTGTTTTTTGATAGTTGCCATCCTAATTGGTATGAGGTGGTATCTTGTGGTTTTGATTTGCTTTGCCTAGTGATTAGCTATGTTGAAAATATTTTTCATGTACTTGTTGGCCATTATATCTTTTTGGGGTGATGTCCTTTTATTATTAGATTTTGCGGTTATTGCTATTGTTGTTTAGTTGTAGGAGTTCTTTGTATATTCTGGATATTAATCTCTCATTAGAGATATGATTTGCAAATATTTTCATCAATTCCATAGGTTGCCATTTTTCTGTTGATTCTGTCCTTCGGTTCATAGTTTTTCATGTAGTTTTCATTATAGTTTTACCTCTTACATTTAGATCTTTGATTCATTTTGAGTTAATTTTATATATGGTAAGGTAAGGGTCCACATTCCTTCATTTGCAAATGGATATCCAGTTTTCCCAACATCATTTATCAAAGAGACTGTGCTTTCCCCAGTCAATAGTCTTGGCATCCTTGTCAAAAATTAGCTGACCATATACATGTGAGACCATATTTCTGGGCTTTCTATTTTTTATTGGTGTATGTCTGTCTTTATGCCAGTACCATACTGTTTCGATCAATGTAGTTTATTTTGAAACTGCATGATTTCACTCTTATGTGGAATTTAAGAAACAAAACAGATGAACATAGGGGAAGGGAAGGAAAAATAAGATAAAAACAGAGAGGGAGGCAAATCATAGGACACTTAACTGTAGAGAACAAACTGAGGGTTGCTGGAGGGGAGGTGGATGGAGGGAATGGGCTAAATGGGTGATAGGCGTTAAGGAGGGCACTTGTTATGAGCAACTGGGTGTTATAAGTAAGTGATGAATCACATAATTCTACTCCTGAAACCCATACTATGCTATACGTTAACTAACTTGAATTTTTTTTTTCCCCAAATTTATTTTAATTTTTCAGTGTTACAAGATTGATTGTTCATGCACCACACCCAGTGCTCCATGCAGTACGTGCCCCTCTCGATACCCACCACCAGGCTAACTCCCCCCACCCCCTCCCCTCCAAAACCCTCAGTTTGTTGCTCAGAGTCCACAGTCTCTCTAACTTGAATTTAAAGAAAAACTTGGAAGATAAAAGAGAAAGAAATCAGGGAATGTGAGACTTTGTTTTCCAAATTTGTTCTTTTTCAAGATTGTTTTGGCTATTTATGGTCCCTTGAGAGTCCATATGACCACATGGAGTATGATTTAGAAGTGGGCACATATTCTAGATGGTCGTGACACTTTTGATTGGAAAGGTTTACAAGAGAGGGAAGGAGGGAAAGACGGAGTAAGAGAGAGAGGCAGTTACTATGAAAGGTTGGATAACCTAGGGCAATAGTTCCCAGTGTGTTCTGAATGCTCGTGGGCATCCCTGAGATCTTTTCAGGGGTTCCCAAGGTCAAACAATATAGTAATATTAAGATGATTACTTTTTAACTGCCATTTTATCACAAATGTACAGTGGGATACATTTAGAAGAACTTCATGGGGGCACCTGGGTGGCTCAATCAGTTAAGCATCTGACTCTTCAGCTCAGGTCATGATCTCAGTCTTGTGAGCTGGGGCCCATAGGGTTGTGATCTCAGAGCTGGGCATGGAGCCTGCCTTAAGATTTTTTTTCTCTCCTTCTGCCCCTCCCCCACAAACAAAAAACAACCTTATATTTGGGGTGCCTGGGTGGTTCAGTCCATTAAGTGTCTGACTCTTGATCTGGCTCAGGTCATGATTTTAGGGTCATGAGATGGAGCCTTGCATGGGGTTCTGCACTGGGTGCGAAGCCTATTTAAGACTCTCTCCCTCTTGCTCTGCTACCCTACCCTCAAAAAAAAAAAAAAAGATACTTACATAAAAAATAGAAGAATTTCATAACTCCAACTGATTATTTTTAAACCAATATTTTACAAATAACCAGTATATGCTGTTACGAAACCATGCATGGGTAAAAGATCCACTCAAAGGACAGTGCAGACCAGTGGATTTTAATATGATAGGTTATGCAAACTTCAATGATATAATTTCTTTCTTTTTTTTTTTTAAAGATTTTTATTTATTTATTTGACAGAGAGAGAGAGAGAGAGAGAGAGATCACAAGTAGGCAGAAAAGGCAGGCAGAGAGAGGGGGGAAGCAGGCTCCCTGTTGAGCAAACCCGATGTGGGGCTCGATCCCAGGACCCTGAGATCATGACCTGAGTTGAAGGCAGAGGCTTTAACTCACTGAGCCACCCAGGCGCCCCCAATGATATAATTTCAAGTATAACATAGCAACTATTTTTAGAAAAAATTACCACTTACCACTTGTTGAGATTCCCTGGTAGTTTCAAAGAATATCCACAATTATCACAAAGATTATTAGAATAGTTCTTTCTTTTCTAACATCATAACTGCATAAGGCCAGATTTCAACATGATGTACATAAGGTTAGTTTCAACAAAAACAATATGTCATAAAAGGTAAATGCAAAAGCAGGAGAGAGTTAGTGGTGGTCAGAGGGGAAGTGGGTGAGAATGGACAAAGTAGGTGAAGGAATTAAGAAGTATAAACTTTCAGTTATAAAATAAATAATTCATGGACATGAAAAGTACAGTGTAAGGAATATAGTCAATTATATTGTAGTAACTTTGTAGGATGACTACACTTACTGCAGTAAGCATTAAGTAATGTATAGAATTGTTGAATCACTATGTTGTACACCTAAAAGTAATATAACGTTATATGTGAACTATATTTCAAAAAAGAAAAAAAAGAAGAGAATTCTGTCTTCTATTAAGCCAAAGTTACTATAATGTAAAACAAGGGCCTTCTTCTTACTTTTTTATGGAAAATATAGTTAACTTGTAATTCATTTATCATTTTATTCTGAAATAAATATCTTTACATTTCTCAATTATAATTTCTTTTTTTTTCACTCTTTTTTTAAACATATAAAGTATTATTTGCCCCAGGGTACATTATACTTGATTTTTCCCCCCCAAATATGTTTATTTTTTCAGTGTTACAAGATTGATTGTTCATGCACCACACCCAGTGCTCCATGCGTGCCCTTCTCAATACCCACCACAAGGCTCGCCCAACCCTCCACCCCCTCCCCTCCAAAACCCTCAGTTTGTTGCTCAGAGTCCACAGTCTCTCCTGGTTCATCGCCCCCTCTGATTTCCCCCCATTCACCCTTCCCTTCCTTCTCACAATGCCCTCCATGATTTTCTTTATATTCCATACGTAAGTGAGACCATAAGATAATTGACTCTCTCCACTTGACTTATTTCACTCCACATAATCTCTTCTAGTCCTGTCCATGTTGATACAAAAGTTGGATATTCATCCTTTCTGATGGAGGCATAATATTCCATTGTATAGATGTACCACATCTTCCTTATCCACTCATCTGTTGAAGGGCATTTTGGTTCTTTCCACAGTT
>CM052799.1:136472137-136508753 GCA_028533885.1 Nasua narica
GTGAGACCATAAGATAATTGACTCTCTCCACTTGACTTATTTCACTCCACATAATCTCTTCTAGTCCTGTCCATGTTGATACAAAAGTTGGATATTCATCCTTTCTGATGGAGGCATAATATTCCATTGTATAGATGTACCACATCTTCCTTATCCACTCATCTGTTGAAGGGCATTTTGGTTCTTTCCACAGTTTGGCGATTGTGGCCATTGCTGCTAGGAACATTGGGGTACATGTGGCCCTTCTTTGTACTGCATCTGCTTCTTTGGGGTAAATACCCAGTAGTGCATCAATTATAATTTCTAAAATGGTAAATGTCCATAGATATAACCTACAGCAACAAAAGCTCTCTGAAGTTTTCAATAATTTTTAAGAATATAAAGAGATTCGCACCAAATGTTTGAAAAGCAATAATAGAGGATGGACCAAAGACTGACATTTAACTGAAGGGAAATTAAACTTAGCTAAGTATCTGTTCTTTAATATAATCCTCAGTGTAAGTACAGTAGTACAATTAGGCAGTAACATGTAATAATAATATTAGAATATTATTCAGTAAAATAATCATCATAAAAATGATGATAACATTTGGAGATGTTTTCTGTGTATCAGATGTTTAAGTGCTTCATATGTGTGATTCACTGAATTCTAAACAAACATGTGGGGGTAAAGTACAATTGTTAACATCTTATAAATGAAGAGAATTAGGATCTTAAAGTTTTACCAGCTAAAGTAGCATAACTGGGAGTGAATCGTGTCTTCCCAACTCCCATATGCACCATCTAAACCTCTGCCCACTGTTCCTGGAAGGGCATTGAGAATCTATAGCAAATATTTATTACCTGTCTCCTGCAAGTGGTCACTGTCTAAGTCTGGTGATTCTGCGGTGAACACAACACCAAAATTGCTGCCATGATGGAGCTTGTTGTGATGGATATTCTCATGAGGATTTGCAAAAGCCAGGCCAGCCTAGCTTGGGAAAGGCTGGGAGTCCTGGGAAAGCACACACCCTCTGTCACAGGAATCTTACATTCCCCCACTGACTTCATGAGGTCATCAGACCTTCTGATCAGACCTCTGTTCTCAATTTACAACCTTCTCTCTGTTATCTCCCTCCAATGGGAATGGAGCTGAGTGATTTGCATCTTTTAATCTTTCTCCTTTGATCTTGTGAATGTTCTGGAGCAGTTAAACCCCACGTTCTAGGCCCCTATTTTTCTTCCTTCCATGCTTACCTATCATGAATTCCTTTGAAGAGCCCGTTTTCAAGCCTGCTTGATGCTCTCTCTGGAAATTGAATTTTTTTAGTGTGTCCTCATGATGAAAGTAAATGTAATTTTTGATACAATCAGATCCTTGCACCACCCATATACACTCCTAATGTCCCACCCCTCATTCATTCATATAGTCATTTATTTATTCAATAATAGTGTGCTTAGAGACTAATATAACTTTTGCTGGAAATAGTCATTATTCTTTTTATACTCAAACTCTCTACTTTTGACTGACCCTTTAAGCTGGCTCCTGGGCTCTTTTAATACCCCCATTCTCTTTACTTTAAACTTCCTTGTTTAAAGGGATAGTTGTATCTCTTTAATACAGCAATCTAATCTGAAAATTTTAATGTGGACTAAATCTGTTTACGTTTGATAGGATCATGAGTAATATGTTTGGACTGGTTTCTACTTCCTATCTTTGTGTTTTTTGTTTTTGTTTTTTCATTTTTCCTGCCTTCTGTTGCCATGGTTACACTTTCTTCCCTTCCCCCCTTCTTATAATGGTATGTAATTACATCCAAGGTTTAAAGTTACCATTAATTCTTTCACATACATACTTGATTTTAAAAATTCAAAATTAATCCGTTTCTCTGTACTGCTCCCAAATATAATGCTGTTTCGATTTTTGACAGTGAATTCCATGCTTTCAGTCTTTCATGTTATTTTTGTCTGCTATTTTAGGTCAAACATGCTTTTATGCCCCTATAAATAGTCATTATTTTTTGTCATAAATATTTATTTAGATTTACCCACATGTTTCTCATGTTCTTTGGTCACCATTGCTTCTCTCATCCTCCTTTGTTCTCTTGGACACAGTTTTATTCTTCCTGAAGTACAATCATTAGTAATTTTTTTAGTGGTGGTCTATTAATTGTAAACATTTTCAAATGTTCTTGGACTGAAAATATCATTGTCAATCCTGCATAATAAGTTAGGTGAGCTTAAACTCATTTATTTGAGAAGTCTGTTGGTAGTCAAATTTTTATTCCTTTATAGGTGATCTTTCTCTACTCTCTAGTTGCTTTAAAAAGATTTGTGCTTTGTCCATAGTCTATATGTTTACTTCTAAGTGTCTAGGTAAGATAAGTCCAACTCTTGCCATAAGTTTTTATTCTAAACACACTGAATTTCTTCAAGTATGGACAGTTCTGAGCCATTATCTCTTTGCATATTGTCTTTTTCTTTTTTTCAATTATCGCTTTGCATATTGTCTTTCTTTCACTGTCTCTACTAGCTTCTTTGGGAATTTTCACTAGATTTATATTAGACCTCATTCTGTTCTTCATATTTTTCAACTGTTGTTATCTTCCTTAACTTTCTGAACTGCAGTTTGTTTAGCCACAATGCTAAAAGCCTGATATATATATATATAAAATATAATCACTCTGACTGATGCTTTTTATTGACCCTTAATTTGTTTTCTTTGTGGTGCTTTCCCCACCCACCCTGCCACCATCTTCCTTAAATGGACTGAAGTCTTCTTCATTCATCCATTTATTCTTCTATTCACCCATCTGTCATTAATTCCCCCAATTTATTTATTTATTTTATTGAGTTGTAACCGACCTATAACATTATTAGCTTCAGGTTTACAAAATAATGATTTGATATTTGTACATATTGCATATTAAATCTAGTTAACATCTATCACCATAAATAGTTACAGTTTTGGTCTTGTGATGACAACTTTAAGATTTACTCTCATAGCAAAATTTTTTTTAAAAGATTTTATTTATTTATTTGACAGAGAGAGAGATCACAAGTAGGCAGAGAGGCAGCCAGAGAGAGAGGGGGAAACAGGCTCCCTGATGAGCAGAGAGCCAATGTGGGGCTTGATCCCAGGACCCTGAGATCATGACCTGAGCCAAAGGCAGAGGCTTTAACCAACTGAGCCACCCAGGCGCCCCTCTCATAGCAACTTTTAAATATGTAATATAGTGTTATTGACCTGGCCCTTCCCACACCTCCCGTCGGCTGGCCCAGAGAGCATAGGCCTTAGCCTAACCATAGATCTAGAAACAAAAGACAAGATTCAGGCTCTGCATCCTAATGAAGAAAGAAGATGGAAACTCATCACATGACAAAAGATATGTACCCTAAGTAAAGCACAAAAACAAAACAATGGACAATAGGAAGGAAAATATTTAGGAAACAGGACAATAATTGACAGATGTTCCAAAAAGAACACAGTACAGAGAAATCTCACAATTTATCTGAGTATCACTCTCAAAATTTCTCTTATTTTTCCACCTTTCTCCCATTTCCAGTCCATGGGACTGGCTCTCTCTGGGTTTTACCTTGAGTGGATCCAGAGCGGGGACCATGCAAGCTCTGCCCTCAGGAAGTTCCTCCTTCCTTTGCTCTGTGCTCTTTCTTGGCCTGGTGGGAAAAATGCAGGTGTTTCCATGGCAGACAGAGGCCAATCTATGTAGAAATAGAACTTTAGGGTTGTGCTATAGCACCAAGGGGAAGAGAATGTGCTGGGTGCTTATGCCCTACAGATTGATGGCAAAAATTCCTAGTTTCAAAGTTAGCAAGAAGAAAATTGTTGGCAGGGGTGGAAGCACAAAACATGTGTTGAGAGGATGTGAAATTAATTGTCTGGTACCCTAGGGATACAATCTTATCCCCTGAGTAGGTCCTGTTTGGAAAATCTGAATGGCTCATTCTTCCTCATTCCCAGGAAGGCATTATTCCTGCTCTTTCTCTTCTTGGGCTGGGGAGAGATTTAAGACTCCTCCCTAAGTCTTGCTTGACAGGGTCCTTGTTCAAACATAGAGAAATAATAGAAGGCAAAGATGTAAAAAAGAATTTTGGCAATTCCTCCAGGAATCAAAATTATTCAAAATTAATAAGTTGGGGGGGTGCAGATAAAGAAGGAAAAGAAGAGTGAAAATGTAGAAAAGGGCCAGAACGTACACATCTAGGCTCCACTGGGCAAGTCACTTACCTTTCAGTGTGGTTCTAAGGTTAAAGTTGTATGCAACTGATGAATCACTGAATTCTACCTCTAAAGCTAATAATATAGTATATGTTAATTAGATTGAATTTAAATTAAAAAAAACTTTTTTAAAAAAGCAATTCATGTTACCAAACAATTAAACAGAATAATTAAAGTAGTGGCTACCTCAGAGAAGCACTAGATAACCCACGAAGACAGTAGGTCTGGAAGGAGACAGATAAAATAATAAATAACAGCTGTTATTAATTGATTGATTGCCCCATTCTCACTTGACAGATAAAAGCATCCTTCTTAAAGGTCTTCATAGTAATTCCCTCCCTCACACAGAAGGAAGGGACAGAAAAAGGACAAATCAGACTGAAGAGAGTAGGATCCACATATCAAACTCCAGGACATTCAAAGTTTAAGAATCCTTCTCAAATGCTCACAATTGATGTCCCTTCTATGAGCAGTTAATATTTACCTCGCAGAGAACATAGCACATTCAATAAAGGCTTCCTGAGACTAAACATCTATTTTCCAACGCAAATAACAAAACTGAAAAATTTTAGAGAAGAGGGACAGATGAATTAAGATCCGAAAGAGAGGAGACTATGTCTTTCTTTCATTACTATATTTCAGAATGCAGCAAAATGCTTGACATAGTTGTCGTTCATCTAACCCATGAATATTTTGAGGGTCTACTATGTGTCACATGTTGTACAAAATGCTGGAAATAAACAGAGAGGATGGCCAAGTTCCTGCCCTCATGAAGCTGACATTCTGGTAAGGAGATCCTTCTATAAAAATGTAAACAAATAATACATTTTGTAAGCATGAAGAGTTAGGGGGTCTTAGGAAAAAGAAAGACAAGACAAAGATTTGGGGATTGGAGAAGACATTTTAGGCCCCCAGGTATTTTCATGATCTGTGCTATAGGCTCTCCTTGCCCAAGCACACTTCTTGCAGAACTTCCTAGGTGTTAGAATTGCAAAGAAGTGCAAAAAGCTCAGTAGTTAAGGATTTAAGGGAACAAGAGGAATGTAAAAACTAACAAGTTAGTTTGAATTGGTTAGGCTGAGAAATAGCCTAACCATATCAGAGATAGTAAATTGATGATAAAATTCATAGTGCTGTTTCAAAAGTAAAGATAGAGCCCAAGTGTCCATCGACTGATGAATGGATAAAGAAGAGGTGGTGTGTATTTACAATGGCATATTACCCAGCCTTAAAAGATGAAATTTTACCATTTGCAATGACATGGATAGAGCTAGAGTATATTACGCTAAGTGTATTATGCTATGCTATCTAAGAAAAAAGTCGGAAAAATAAATACCATTTGATTTCACTCCTATGTGGAATTTAAAAAAGAAAACAGATAATTATATGGGAAAGGGAAAAAGAGAAAATGGAGGAAAACAAACTATAAGAGACTGAACGATAGAGAATAAACAGAGAGTTGATGGAGGGAGGTGGGTGGGGGGGTGGGCTAATGAATGATGGGTATTAAGGAAAGCACTTGTGATGAGCACTGGGTATTATATGTAAGTGATAAATCACTTAATTCTACTCTAGAAGCCAATATTGTACTATATGTTAACTAAGTGAAATTAAAAAAACCCTAAAGATCAATTTAACACACATTCTTGAGTTGTTTTTGCTTCTGCAAGATTTAAATCCCTTTGAGCACTGTGCAGACTGAGAATTGATGATGCTGTCTCTTGCTGGCCCTTGTGACTTTAATCAACTGGGATCTTGACTCTGGTCAACTTTTGCCCCATTCTATACTGACCTCTCCTTTGCCAAGCCCTTTGTGAATGTGCATGCACCTTTAGCTTAAAACTTCCCCAATTCTAGACTTCATCAAGATAAAAAGCTTTTGCACAGCAAAGGAAATATTTGACAAAACCAAAACAACCTACGGAATGAGAGAAGATATTTGCAAGTATATTATCAAGTAAAGGGCTAGTATTCAAGATCTATAAAGAACTTATCAAACGCAACACCAAAAACCCAAATAATCCAGTCAAGAAATGGGCAGAAGACATGAACAGACATTTCTCCAAATAAGACAAACAAATGGCCCACAGAAAAAACTGCCCCACATCACCTGTCATCAGGGAAATGCAAAGCAAAACCACAATGAGATACTATTCTCACACCAGTCAGAATGACTAAAATTAACAAGTCAGGAGACAAAAAATATTGGTGAGGGTGTGGAGAAAGGGGAACACCCTTGCACTGTTGGTGGAAATGTAAGCTGGTATAGTCACTCTGGAAAACAGTATGAAGTTTCCTCAAAAAACTAAAAGTAGGTGTGCCCTACAACCCAGCAATTGCACTACTAGGTATTTATCCAAAGGATGCAAACACAGTGATCCAAAGGGGCACATGCACCCCAATGTTTATAGCGGCAATGTCCACAATAGCCAAACCACAGAAAGAGCTGAGATGTCCATCGACAGATGAATTGGTAAAAAAGATGTGGTATATATACAATGGAATATTACATCAGCCATCAAAAAAACTCTGAAATCTTACCATTTGCAATGACACGGATGGAACTAGAGGGTATTACACTCAGTGAAATAACTGACTCAGAGAAAGACAATTATATGATTTCACTCATATGTGGCATTTAAGAAACAAAACAGAGGATCATAGAGGGAGGGAAAAATAAAGTAAGATGAAATCAGAGAGGGACACAAACCAGAAGAGACATTTAACTATAGGAAACAGAGGGTTGCTGGAGGGGAGTTGGGTTGGGGGATGGGGTAACTGGGTGATGGGCATTAAGGAGACCACTTGATGTAATAAGCACTGGGTGTTATACAATGAATCACTGAACTCTACCTCTGAAACTAATAATATACTATATGTTAATTGGATTTAAACAATAAATACTCTTATAAAGATGGGGAAAACAATAACAACAGCAGCACCTCCAATTCTGTTGTTCAAGGAGAAACTGTTTTGGGCAATATCCCCAGTGTTCTTCCTTACTTTTTGTGAGTAAAATCATCCCTTTTCCTATTCTTCGTCTGTTTGGCAATCCAGTTTCAGATAACAATTTCAGAGAGTTGTAGGTGTTATGAAGGAAGTAAAGCAGAGGAAGGAATATAGATTCCTGAGCCAGTGGGTGAAATTTAGAAAGGGTGGTAAAAGAAGACCTCTCTGAGAAGGTAACTTCGAAAACAAGCAATTTGTTGAATAACTGCAGGGATTAATGTAATCTTTTTCCTTCCTCTCACTTATGAAAAAGATGGATGGGTTTCCATCAACCAAAATTTAGGAGACAACGAAATACTTCAAGAAAACTTTAAATAGGTGTTTAAAGATGACCCTGCAAAACTGAACGACTCAAGATTTTCAAGTCCAAACAGTTTACTGAATGTTTTTCTTAAGGGACACAAGATAGTTTATGGAAAGAGAAAATTCCAAGACTCTGTTGTATCATCCCAGCTGCTGGAAATATCCTTTTCCCAGGGAGGGCAGAAGGAGGGATTAAGAGACAGAGAGAATAGAGTGGGAAAGTGTAATATACTTCTAATTGGAGAGCTGAAGGAGAGAGACAAAGTATAATTGAGCAGTATTTTAAATATAATATCTAATAATTTTCCAGAATGGATTAATTCAGTACTTAAATTCTGGAAGCCTAAGAAACCCCAAAAGAAGATAGGGGAAAAAGTCCTCGTGCAGATGCATTATGAACATCAAAGTACTCATTGGTTATTACTTAGTCACATGCCATACTTAACTGCAAGGAATGAAAAGAGATATAGTCTAAATGGTGTATTAAAATGGGTAGTTTTTTTTGTTAGTTTTTTTGTTAGTTTTCCCATCAAGAGGAGGAGGCAGTAAGAGACAGATGAGATTCCTTGTTTGTGTTTTTGGGCTCCATTGTGTCTTGGCGGGTTCCAGTTTATCCTCGATTTTCCCTGTATTACATTCAGGCTTCTTTCCCAACTGCCAGCCCTGCTGACCTGCAGTGACTTCAAACCCACCATCAGAAGCAGAGGTAAAGCAGAGGTAAAGCAGTCTTCACCATATAAGCAGTCTTCACCATACCCACAATAAAGTCTAATATCTGTAATCTATCTCTCATTCTATATCATTCATACTATTCTGCCCTCTTAATCACACTATAATTGACAGTCTGTGTTTTGGATGACCATTGGCCTAGGTAATATTTTGGAGTTTTGTTACTGTACCAGAAGATGTGAATAGCTATTAGGGATTAACAATTGGTTGCAATATCCAAGGAAGAAAAGTATAAAGAGTTTTCATAGTCCCCACTCATTGCACTTTACTCATTTATGCTGTTTTTGGCTTTTGTAGGCACGGAAATGTTTAAATGTAAGCAAATTAATGTAAAATGTAACAGCTCAGGGACACCTGGGTGGCTCAGTTGGTTAAGCATCCAATTCTTGGTTTCGGCTTAGGTTGTGATCTGAGGGTCTTGAGATTGAGCCTAAGTTGGCCTTGCACTCAGTGCAGAATCTGCTTAAGTTTCTCTCTCCCTCTCCCTTCGCCCCTCCTCACCTCTCTCAAATAAATAAATAAATAAATCTTTAGAAAAACTGTAACAGCTTGGCAGACATGGTAAGATCAAAATGGCATGGTCAGCTGAATTATGCTAAAGGGCTCCAGATTTTTTTTTTAATTATTATCAACCTCTCTCTTTTTCTTGCAGCCTACATTGACTCCATAAGCAACCTGCCTTCAGTATAGATGCACTACATAGATGCATAATTTTTATCATTTCCACTGCTAACAAAAATTGCCAATATTTCTTGAATGGAGGATGGCAAGAGTTATACAATCCATTTCCTTCTCTCTGCATTTGCTCCTTTACATTCCTTTCTTTTTCCTCCCACATAAGACCCAGGACCATCTTTTAAAACATAAACTGAAATGTGTTTTTCTTCCACTCTTCAGTGGTTTTCCAATGTCCAAAGAATAAAAGTCAAACCCCAGGCCTTGTAAAGCTGTACATGATCTGGCCCTTTTCTACTTCTCATGTTATCTACTTCGCCAATTTCTCCCACCACTCTCCAACATGTTGACCTTGTTTAAGTTTTCTACAATTCTTCAAGGCCCCTCCCTTTAAAACCAGAGCCTTTGCTCACACTGGAACATTCTTTTCTGCTCCAATATCTTTTAATGAATTTACACTAATCTTTCAGGTTTCAGTTCAAATACCTCATCATAGAAGCCTTTCCTAATGGGTTTCTCTGTTATAGGCACTCATATATATGACCCTAAACTTTCCTTTCTTAGTGCGTAATGGGAAACAACTGTTTTGTTTATGTGTGTCTATGTATATACCTCTTTCCAAACATAAAACATTTATTTTTTAAAAAGACTTATGTCTGTAGAGTGTGTTTATATGTTTTTGTTTTCCTACAAAATTTGTATCATAGTTCCTATTAAATTTTGTAGGCCATTTTATTCATTTTAATATCAAATATGAGAAATTTTGCTGTATTTTGAAGTTAATTGCTCATCAGTCTAGCTCCAACTTTCCACTCTATAACCCCTGTAAGGCAAAGGAGATACATGCCATCTGTACATATCATCTCCATCTCTACCACTCAGAGGAAACAGATTTAAGCATGAGAATTACTCGTCTTATTGAAAATAGCCTCGGGGCGCCTGGGTGGCTCAGTGGGTTAAAGCCTCTGTCTTTGGCTCAGGTCATGATCTCAGGGTCCTGGGATCGAGCCCCACATCGGGCTCTCTGCTCGGCGGGGAGCCTGCTTCCCCCTCTCTCTCTGCCTGCCTCTCTGCCTACTTGTGATCTCTCTCTCTCTGTCAAATAAATAAATAAATAAAATCTTAAAAAAAAAAAAAAATAGGCTCAATGCGTTATCTTTTTACCATGACATCATGTAGCTGATATCATGAATCTAAAAACTGCACCTGTCCCAGAATAAAATGCAAAGGTAGAAGATGACATTTTCATTGCTGTCATGGAACATTGTCAATCAGATAACCATGAATCATAGATCCCAATGAATCACCACCCAAACACCAGTAATGGGTTATGATGGACCATCAACATAAATCATTATGGGATCACCATATTAGATTACTTTGGGTCACCATGAGTCACATTGAGGAGATGCAGGGATCACAATGTGCACCACTGAGCAATAGCTTTTATATAAAAATGCCTAAAATGGTCAGGAAATGTGGGGTGGGCAAATGTCTCTTCCAACCTCAAATTTATTCTCCTCTTTTCTTTCCTCTCAACATACAAACTAACATTGTCCATGAGGCAGGGATAATGTCTTCTTCGTGTTCTTATGCCTAGCACTCATTACAGGCCTGCCAATATGTAACTTTTGGAGGGAAAAAATAATATAAGTAGGAATGGAGATGTTTAGAGGTGTCAGTCTTGAAATCCTGGAGCCATTGTGGGTTCTTGAGCAAAGGAAAGATGAGATAGAAAAGGCATTGAGTCGTTGGTATGTTTCACTAAGATTTTTGGGAATGGACTGGATTGAGGTCCCTGAACATCAGGTGTGGTGGTGTGAAGATTAGGTCACTGTGTGTGGTAATGGAGTGATTTTCTTTGCTGGATGGAGACAAGTGTGGAATGGTGATCAGGGATGGATAAATAGGCAGTTTTTTAGATCCAGAATGGAAGACACCACAATACCCAAAGAGGTATAAAGGCTAAAATCTTTGTATATAATATTGATTCAGTTTCACTCTTGTATGCCTCAAGTAAAGATTTAAGCCCTTTATCACTGGCCCTTAAAAATCTCTAACTTTGTCCTCTGCAATGCCCCTGTACACACCCAGGGTCGTATCCTCTCCCCCTGCCTCTCCAAATGCTTTCTATATACAAAGAGGCAGAAGAATATAGTAGTTAAAATCTCTGGACTCAAGTAGATCCAATTACCTCCTTGTTGAGTGATTCTGAAGAAGTCATGTCAACTAGTTAAGACTCAGATAAAACTAGGATAATAACTGCCTCAGAGTAATCTACATTCAGTCATTGAACAAATATTTATAGAGCACCTGCTACTTGCTAAACACTGTTCTCAGCAATGGGAGTACATCAATGAACAAAATATACAAAGACTTTGTCCTTTTGGAACTTATGTTCTAGTCGAGAGCTGGAGTGGAAGAAGATAAACAAGGCAGGACTTATTGTAGAAAAGTATGAAGCACAGAACCTAGCCCACAGAAAACCCCAGGAGTTATGTGTAAGCATTTTTATTCAAGGCTACTGCCCCACCTCCAAAAATCTTTCAGATAATACCAGCTACATTCTTTGTTATTTAAATTTGGATATTGTTGAGAGAAAACTTCAGGACTCTAAGTACATACAAGTTTACCATTTTATCCCAAATGGTCTCATGAAATTATGCCCAGTGTTTGAATTCAAAGATGCTTACTTGAGCAAGTTCCAGAACTTCTCTGAAATGTAACTTCTTTTTCTTTAAATAGAAAAAATATGTATTACTAATAAACTCTCTAAGTATCCTCCCTTTTAATTACTTAAATTGTTTATTTTTTTCTATTCTGTCTTTTTTCCTTGAAAATCTTATTTATTGTTCTTTTCAAAGAACTATTTTTTGATAGGTTGATCTCTTCATTTCTTTTTTTGCTTTATCAATTTTTCCTTATGTCTACCATGACTTATTATTTCTTTGAACTTATTTTACTGTTCTTTCTCTAAATCTTAGGTTGGTCATCTAGATTTAGAACCTTCCTTCTTTTCTATGATTTAAAGGCTAAATCTTTAAGTTGTGTACCACTTTAGCCTCATTCTACACATTTTGCTTTCAGCATAGATCAGTATTCTAAATATAAGTGTCTTGTATTTTCCATTGTGGCTTTTTCTTTAACCCATGACTTAAAGAAGTATGTTTTTACTTTCCAAATATATTCATTTTTTTGGGAGGAGAAAGAAAAGATTTTCCCCCCTTTACTTCTTAATTTATAGCATTACAGTCAGGGAATGAGGTCAGTGTGATGTTTCCTTGGTATTTATTGAGCTTACTTTTTGCCTTAGTTTATAGATAAGTATTATAAATGTTATGTTGTTACATGTATGTTTGAAATCAAAGTGCACTTTTAGGTATTTACCCAAAGGATACAAAAATACTGATTTGAAGGGACACATGCAACCCAATGTTTGTAGCAGCATTATCAACAATAGCCAAATTATGCAAAGAGCCCAAATATTTAACACAATTATAAATGGGAAGGGTAAAGGAACAAAAGGGGGATAAAGCTTCCACATTTCACTCAAAATGTCAATACCAGTTGACTTTGATAAGATATATCTATAACATGCTATATAATAATATATTAATAAATTATTTAAAGTATGTAATTAATTAAAATTAACAATTATATTATTAATATATCTTTATATATACTATATGAATGTATAATATTACAATATAAGACAGTAAAGTAATTTCAAATGTAATTATATAAGTTGAAAATAAAAGGATGAAAAAGATAAAATGCAAACATTCATCAAAAGAAACCTAGAGTGCCTATCTTAATATTAGACAAATTATAGAGCAAAGGAAATTACCAAGGACAGAGAAGGACATTACATAAAGATAAAAGGGCTAATCTCCTAAGAACTAGCCATCTTAAATGTGTATATACCAGACAACAAATGTATGAAGCAAAAACTGATAGAATTGAGAGGAAAAATAGACAAAACCACAATTATATTTGGAGACTTGAACTCTTCTCCATCAGTAGTTGATAGATAAGATGATTAACTCCCTCAAAAATCTGCAGTAGGGCGCCTGGGTGGCTCAGCTGGTTAAGCAACTGCCTTCGGCTCAGGTCATGATCCCAGAGTCCCGGGATCGAGTCCCATGTCAGACTCCCGGCTCTGCGGGAAGTCTGCTTCTCCCTCTGACCTTCTCCCCTCTCATTCTCAGTCTTTCGCTCTCTAAGAAATTAAAAAAAAAAAAAAAAAAAAGATTTGATTAAAAAAAAAAATCTGCAGTAAAGGTTTAGGAAAGGAATGCCTGAGAAGTCTTCAACTGTCACCAGCAGGATATGCAGAGTCAATCATAATAGACATGATCTCTGACTCTGTGCAGCTGACATCTAGTGGGGGAAAACAGGTAATTACAGAGTCATGCTCAAGCATAGGTAAGTGGAGTAGAAAGAAAATTCAGGGTCCTTGAGGCACCTGGGTGGCTCAGTTGGTTAGGTGTCTGCCTTTGGCTCAGGTCATGATTCCAGGGTCTTGGGATCGAGTCCTGCATTGGGCTCTCTGCTCAGTGGAGGGCTAGCTTCTCCCTCTGCCTGCTGCTGTCCTTGCTTATGCTCTCTCCCCATCTCTCTGTTAAATAAATAAATAAATAAAATCTTAAAAAAAAAAAAAAAGAAAATTCAGAATCCTATTGGAGTCAGAAAAGCCTTCTTTTTGAGGAAGCATCATTTAAGCCAAGCTCTGAAGAGTAAGTAGAAATTCTCCAAGTGAAGAAATGGATAAAAATGCTTTAAGGAGAGGGAACAGCAGTCAGCTATCCAAGATTTGAGAAAATTTGCTCATCAAAAATAATAGTAAATCTGAATATTACAACTTGTTTTTGTATCAAACAGCTAGACTTCCCATTGACTCTAGGGTTTTCTATGTTAAATATATCTCAGAGGAAGATTAAGCATATCTATCAATTATTGGATGCTTATTATATGCCAAGTGTGATACTGAGCACTACAGATGTAATATAATTCTTACCACAAGCTGTGATAGAGTCATTTTTATGAATTCAATTTTAGAAAAGGAAAACTGAGGTTGTAAGAAATTAGTTTTGCCTAAGGTCAAAGTGCTAGAAAATGGTGGCTCTGGAGTTCAAAACTGTCTGCCTCTAGCTTAGCTGCCTGGCCTACTGTGTTGGGCTGAGCCATGTAATTTTCATATTGAATAGGAGGCATGTTATGGAGCAAATGTGTCCCCTCCAAACTCATATGTTGAAATCCTAACCCTGAATGTGACCATATTTGGAGGTGGGGGCCCTTGGGAGGAAATTAGATCATAGACATCTCGTGAATGGAATTAACGCCATTATGAAAAGGGCTCCAGAGCACTTGGTCTCTGTCTCGGTCTCTCTCTCTCTCTCTTTCTGCTATGTGAGGCCGCAACTAGAAATTAGCACTCTGCAGCCCAGAAGAGGACTCTCATCAGACCCCAATCATGCTGGCACTCTGGCCTTGGATTTCCAGTATCCAGAACTGTGAGAAAAACATTTCTGTTATCTTTGTATTTAGTTACAGCAGCCTGAACTGACTAAAACACCAGCACCTCAACAATATGTCACTTGCCTTAGAAAATGGTCCAAACCAAGTCATATCCTCCAGAGATTTTCCATCATGTTTGGAGTCTGGCAGATGATGAGACATTGGTTCATGACATTGTTGAACCAAAAGAAATACTCTTGCTTTGCTCTTGCGGGTGAGGTGATACAGGAGAGGAATATCTATGTGTCCTTGTCCTTTAGGATTGCCATTTACATAACCAAGGCTGTGCACACCATCAAAATGTGCAGTATTGATGTGATCTTTGTAAATTGGTTCCACCTTAGGAAAGAGTAAGATGGAATCCTAAAATATATTTATATAGCAATTCATGCTCAAAAGATCATATAATATGTAATAAAAATTACATTTAAGGACACCTAGGAGTCACTTTAATGGTCATTTTATTAACGTGAGAACTAGGTAAGTGTAAGGTCCGCTTTATTATAAAAGAAGTCTTTCCATGGAGGATCTCGAGTTTATTAAAAACAAAATTTTACATTGTATTATGCATAGGAGCCATCTTCATAGTGGTTAAATGAAGGCAGAAAGGGAAGGGTTAGAAAAGCAAATGAAGTGAAAATGAGGAGAGAAAATTAAGAAAGAGGCAATGGGGAAATGCAAAAAGAAGACAGGAACACAAACTCAACCCCACTAAGCCTGCATCCTCTACCCTACAGCAAAGCAGCTGGCCACAAGCAAATCTTCGCTCATTTTTCCCATTTGTTGCTGCTGATTTGGGGAAGATTTCATCTAAAAAAGAAAAGGGGTAGGGTTGAGGGTATCAAAGAAAAAACAAAACAGCATCTAGAGAAGTCCTCCGAATCTATAAGGGCTGATTTTAAGAGTGTACACTCCAAGACTCAAATGGCAGGCCCGGCTTGCTTCCATGTGATCTAACTCCCTGCCCCCATCCCTACCAAACTGATCAGCAGGTTGTCCCATTAGGTCTCTTTTGAACAACTTCTCCCCAGCAGAGTACTCATCCCTATCCTCATCTAATCAGAGACTCTGTCTTCTCCAAAAATCACACCCTTAGGATTCCCAGTTTTACTGCTTATCTCTCTTCCTCATAGTGTCTGCTTGGTATTTACCACACAAGCGATCAACGGTATTGCCATGAGAGAAGTGGGAGAACAGTCTATATATTAATTTGGAAGTTGGAGGTTTTGTACTTACATATTCTAGTAACTCAGTCTCTTTCAGGCATTTGAAGTTTAGTTTTACCACCTTTAAGTTGGCTTTCTGATGTTTTAACCTGGACCTTCGAGGTTATTTCAATTTTGCTTCTATTCCCATCTGTAAGCAAGCTATTTCTACTAGTTCTTTGGGACACTGTGGAGGAATAGGTCTTTTTCAGAGTTTCTTGTTGATTTAAGCCTCTTATTAAAACTTTCTTGGGGTGCCTGGGTGGCTCAGTGGGTTAAAGCCTCTGGTCATGAGCCTCAACTCAGGTCATGGTCTCAGGGTCCTGGGATCAAGCCCGAATTGGGCTCTCTGCTCAGCAGGGGGCCTGCTTCCCCCCCTCTTTCTCTGCCTCCCTCTCTGCCTACCTGTGATCTCTCTCTCTGTCAAATAAATAAATAAAATATTAAAAAAAAAAGAACTTTCTCATGGAAGCCCCCTGAATTAAAGCCTGCAGCTCCCCAAATTACACCAGGATTACTCCCAGGGTTCTCAATTCCAGTAACACTTTAGGAACACCTGGGGAGCTTCTATGACATACCAGTGCCTAGGGTCTATCCCAGACCATTTACATCAGAATCTCTAGGAGTAGGATAGTAGTTTTAAAGCTCCCAGGGGATTCTCAGGTGCAGTCACTGCACTTGTTCAATTTAGAACCACTGAACTTCAAGCAGAAAATCCTCTTCATTAGGATCTCCTTTTTTTCTTTTTTTTTTTTTTTTAAAGATTTTATCTATTTACTTGATAGAGAGATCACAAGCAGAGAGGCAGGCAGAGAGAGAGGGGGAAGCAGGCTCCCCGCTGAGCAGAGAATCCCGACGCAGGGCTTGATCCCAAGACCCTGAGATCATGACCTGAGCCGAAGGCAGAGGCTTTAATCCACTGAGCCACCCAGGCGTCCCAGCATCTCCTTTTTTTCTAAGCACATTAGCTCCAATTAGCACCACTTGCATCCCATTTCTGATCTTGTATATTTTCCAGTTCTTTCCTTTTTTACAAATTACTTCCATTCATGTGAGAAGCACAGAATTTCTTCAGTGTGGTAGATGACTTTGTTTTAGTCAATTCACAAATGTAGTTTGAATAAATTTTATTTTTCTATACAACCTCTGCAATTTCAATGGAAAAATTATTTGTGCAAACTTACTAAAATAATCAGAATAACATATTTGAATGTATATCTATTGTTATTTGAGTTTCCTTTGCTTGTTTTCAGCAACATTAGGCTGAACAAGTAATCACTTCTAGTACAGCACACTTTTCTTAACATTCTGGATGTTATGTATTAAATACTTTTTAAAACATTCATGACTAAACTGGTAAAAATAAAAAAATAAACTGGTAAAAATCAAAGAATTCCTTGTAGGACAGAAATGTCAATCAAATAATCAAACATTCTAAAAGAGTAGGTGGAGCACTAGAACCAAAGTTTACCATAGTGATGTCTGCTGATCCCTGGTGGTTTAGTGTGGATTTTAATGGATTATGTATCCTGGGGGAAAGGAGTCTGGGACTCCCAACAGGTGAGAGGTAAGATCTAAAAAATACAAAGCCCAAACCCAAGAAGGGCAGAACCCTGTAAAGTAAAGTAGAGAAATATCTGATCTGCAGATTGAGATGGTAACTCTGGAAGCTTGTCCAAATCTGGCTCTGGGTGTCTAGCATCATTTTACTACTTCTCTATCTTTAAAAAAAAGTCAACCCAGAGATACAGTTTAAAGTGGCCCAGAATTGGTATGTCTCTCAGGTAACTGGAAGAAATACATCACGTATTTTTCTTCTGGAAGATTTTATCTATCTATCTATCTATTTAATTAAACCCTTATTTTTAAGTAAACAAAGTGGAGCTCAAACTCATGACTGGGAGATCAAGAGTCACATATTCTACCAACTGTGCCAGCCAGGCACCCCCTCTGAAAGATTTTAACTCAGACCTTGAAGAATTACCACAAATAAAATCCCAAGGAACACAAGCTCAGACACAATTAAAAGATGGGAAATACTTCTGGTGTATTAGCATTAATTATTACAATATCTATTAGTGTAACAAAATTTTTAAAATTTTTTGAAAAGTAGCTTTCTTTTCTCTATTTTTCTGAGTTTTTTTTTTTAAGTTAGAAACGTGTTGAATGTTTGAAATAAACTGGAAACTTGAAAATATTCTCTAGGGTTTTTACTGGGATGACATAAACTATTGCATTTCCTTCTTGATTATTTTCCTCATATGATCATAGTTTATGTAATAAAAGCAGTGTGAGATTTGTGAGAGATGTTTTTTGGCTTATTATTTTCCCTTAAAATGCTGGATTTACATTGGAAGCAATATCAGGACGCTTAAATATCACTTTCTTTGAATCGTAGTTATTATGTGGAGAGCACTATTCTAAGCACTCTACACACATTGACTTATTTAGTACTCATAATAACCAAATAGTTTATTATTATTATCCCTATCATATACACGCAAAAAAGGAAGCCCAAAGGGGTTAAGCAAGTTGCCCAAAATCATAGAGCTATTAAGTCTTCAACCTAGACTGTTGGCTCCAGAATTTCACTCTTGACCTCTACGCTATACAGCATCTCAGGATGTTCTTCCATGACTACAATGCAAATTAGCAGTCCTTCCACTTCTTTGATAGCAGTTCATTTTTGCCTGAACGTTAGTACAATTTAAAATTATTAATTAATTTAATGTCTATCTCCTTCTCCAGTCTGTCTCTTTGAGAGCAGAAACCATTTCATGCCATTTCCCTATCATTTACCTAGACGGCTGGTACACAGAAGGTGCTCAATAAATGATTGAGTGACTGAATGCAGGAAACTTGCATAAAAGAGAACGAGGAAAAATGTTTCTTTTATGGAGTAATATCTCCATCTTGTGGATTTTTAGAATATTGCCATTCAAAAACATTTTTAAAATAAGATTAGGTTTTCACAGAATTGATTCTCAAATGCTATTTCCCAGCCTTGTACTATATGTATTTGCACACATAATCTGTAATAATTTTTTAAATACCAATATGTTAAGAAGAATTACTTCCCTGAGCTACCAATTACAGGCAACTCATTTTATGAAGTTAGCAAATCTTGCTATTCAAATAAGAAATGGACAAAAAGAAACTGCTTAGGCCAGGCTGATTATAAATGCAAGTTATACATACAGAGTAGTTCCCTTGGCCCCGGCCCCCTCCCCTTCATCTAGGTGCCTCTCTGCTTCTCTGACGCTAACCTCCCAATGAGGTGAAAAGCTGGAGGTCTAAGACACCAGTGGAGCCGCTCCTTCCCCACGATTCTATGGTTCTCAGGTTACTCTCACCACTGAGAACTCTATGGTTCCGGGGCGGGCTGGGAGGCCAGAGTTTGAAAGCCGAGGCGGGAATATGGTGGCTGCACCTGTCACCAGGCCCGGTTTTTCCGGAGCGGGAGGACGCTGGGACCGTGGCTTTCCCTGAATCGCCGAGAAGAATTCGCGATGAATCTTCCGCGCTGGAGTGGGAAACGGCGGCGTTCAGCATCAAGCTCGGACTCCTTCTCGGGAAGTGGCGGTGACTGCAGCAACAGCCTCCTGCTCCCCTTGGGGCCCGTGCTGAGTCCGCCCCCGGGCCTGGGACACTGCTTGAAGGACCGCGGCCGCCCGCCGGCAGCAGCTGCAGGTACTCCTAGGCACTCGGAGGGCCGCGGACGAGGTGGGCAGGTGTGCCCAGCCAAGTGTGGGGAGGTGTAATTTCAGCACAGAGCTTGTGTGTTTGCACAGCCCACTGGACTTCTACTCCCGTTCTCAGTTTGTGAGTCTGGCCTAGCGTGGCAGGTCACTTTCTCTTAGGACACGGACATGAGGATCGGGCAACAGCCTGGTAATTATAGTCAAGTGGTTTGTGGGTTTTTCGACTTTTACAGAAACAACTTTCTAGTTGGCCAAATTAAATCACCTATCGGAGGCTCACGCCTCATAGTGCCCAGTACTCCTTACAGATCCTTATACTGGAAGTGCTTTATGTCAGGATATGCTTTATATAGCCTCAGTCCAACACAAAGGAATTCCAAAACACAGTGGAAGACTAACTACTGAAGTCATATATTAAATTAGGTTCAACTATTAATTTTTTTTTTTCCTTTCCTGAAAGGGGAATGCAAGCAGACAATTCCTGACGATCAAATAGACAAGTTGCTGTTGGCAAACTGGGGACTTCCTGTAGCGGTTCTGGAGAAATATCACAGTTTTGGTGTAAAAAAGATGTTCGAATGGCAGGCAGAGTGCCTTTTGCTTGGACAAGTCCTGGAAGGGAAGAATTTAGTCTATTCAGGTATTCAAATTTGTGCACATTAATTTCTGTACTACTTGATGACATGAATATAAAGTATACCCTTGAGGTAGTAGTTTAAAAGATAGTAGTTATGGGGTAGTTTAAAAAGTGAATGAAACAGTGTTTTATAACTAGAGAAAGTCTTAAAATATGAAAAGTGGAGTCTCATCATATGCATATTTAAATTATGCGAAATCCGTTATATTGGTGAGGGTGGGGAGCAAAAACAGACAATTTAAAGAGAGCTATTCTGTTTGCCTTTCCTCTCAACAAACATGTCTTAAGATGGAAGTGCAAGGGAAATGTAAATCTGCTCTTCCCCTGGTTGATCTCAGTTGCTTTACAGTGTGTGAACATTATACATTATGTATTTATAAATTGAACTGCTTGTACAGGGTTGTATACACAAAACCATATGGAATTTACCAATAAAAGACTCATATTGGCTTTCAGGGGCAACTCTGGCATTCATACTTTTTAACCTTTTTACTCACTGATGTTAGAACTTACCACTTGATAAAGATGTGCTTTCTTTATGTCAGTTTTTTTCTGAAGCTGTGAGTCATCCAGATTTTTCATTATGGCTTCAGCAGATAGTTACCATTACGTATAATAAGTTCAGGCTGTGGAGTCAGATTGGTTGGGTTTGAAAACCGTTACAGTTAATGCTTATGGTAATTAATAGCATATTAATGGAAAACATGAGAGAATGCTTAGAAGAGTTGTTGGCATATAGAAAGTACACCATAAATGCTAAGTGGTGGCAGTGGTAGAATGGCCTGACCATTTCAACTGTTTAAACCAAAACTTGAGTGTCATTCATATTTCTGGTCACCAGCTTACATCAATTAATCACCATGTCCAATGTGTATTATCTCAAATTTTTTTTTTTTTTTTAAGATTTATTTGAGAGAGAGAGCGAGCGCGCGTGAGTGCACACGAGAGCGTGAGTGTGCAGGGAGGGGCAGAAGGGGGAGAGGGGAAGAGAAGAAGACTGCTTCCTGATTGTGGAGCCTGACAGGGCCTCAGGCTCATGACCCTGAGATCATGACCTGAGTGGAAATCAAGAGTCAAATGCCCCACCGACTGAGCCACCCAAATTTTTGATTCTGACTATTCTCTGCTTTTAGGTATACTACTTAGTTCACTGTCCTCTTTCTTGTAGATTATGCTCATCTTCTAGATTAATCAATAGCCTTGTAACTAGTTTATATTTTCTCTCTGGTTTTGTTCTGCCCTGCACGCAGAGTGGTCTTTGTAAAGTACAAATATGATCTTGCCACTCCTTTTCATAAAACTCACTTGTCACTCTACATTGCTTTCAGGATAAACTCTAAATTCCTTACATGGTGGGATTATAAAATTCCTTTTTAGGTGACATGTTCATATCTCTTCTCTTACTCCTCTTGGTTTTATTTCAGACTTACTAAATTACTGTCTTCTGAATTTACCAGCCTTTCCTTCAGGCCTTTGCACATGCTGTTTCTTTTGCTTGACATTTCTTTCCTCTTCCCTTCTCTTCTCCCAAGTTGCATTTCCTTTCCATAAACTTCATTATAGCTCTTCTCTCTCAACTTCTTTCATGGTTCCTATCACAATATATTAAACTTGTTTATCTTCCTCAAAATCATTCAGTACTTAAAGGAAAAGATTGTTTGATACAAGCTAGGGAATCAGCATTCATCATTTATTGTTCATAAAAGGATTTGTTTAATAAGTCTCTGTTTTCAGTGTGAGGCTCTCTAGGCACTGGAATGATGTCAGGGGCATTTAAGTGAATAAAGTTTTCAGATGCTAGTAGGGGCATTAATAATTTAGTCTAAGGCTCTGTAGTTACTGAATTTGGTTTAAAACATTTATTAATGATGCAGTATGACAAATATTACTTCTCTTTGTAATAATCTGTGGAATAACATGTTTTAGCTCCTACAAGTGCTGGGAAGACTCTTGTTGCTGAATTACTTATGTTGAAGCGAGTTTTGGAAATGCGGAAGAAAGCTTTGTTTATTTTGCCCTTTGTCTCTGTGGCTAAAGAGAAGAAATACTATCTTCAGGTAATGTTCTTATACTAAGAACATTATTGTAATAAGATCTATTATTGGCAGCTGTGATAATAAAGGTTTCTTTTATTGCATCCCAAAGTAACTTTAAAAGTTGACCACTTATAAAGATAAACTTTTTTATTATTGCCTAAGGGAGAAAGGGTCATCAAATCAAAATAGTAATTGAAAGTTGTGTTAAAATTTATGAACTTTTCCTTAGGAAGTAAACAGAATACTTCAGTTAGTATATAAACATATAAATTAAAAAAACAGCATTTTAACTGAATAGCAGGGTTAGAGTGAAGCATGGACAGGAAAGAGTGTTTAAGGAAACGTATCCTATCCTGAGGGCTGTAGTAGTTTGGGAGTAGGTAGGGGAAGAACAAGATCCATTGGTGCTTAGGTAAAGCTTCAGGCCTGTGGTCTGTTCTGCAAAAATGAATAATAACATTTTTCATTTGTATGATACTTACCGGTTTTTAAGGCATTTTTACAAATACAATGTTTGATTAAATAGAATGCATTTACTATTGTGATTTCTGCAGTGAAAAAATGTGTTGAAATGGCAAGACTATTATACTGGTAGTCCAAAAAAAATCTGGGTTCTAGTCCCAGTTTTGCCATTAACTATGTCTTCAGGCCAGGCATATAATCTCCTGGACCTCAGTATTTTCAATGGTAAAATAGGACTTTAACCCTAATGCTACGGGTTAACTCAATAACACTCAGAAACATTTTATTGAATGAACAGCTCTAAAGTTCTATGGTTCAATAAATCTTTTTAACAGTTATTTCAGAGGCCAAATAGCCAACAAAGCTGGTCCTACTGGTAACATCCTCTCAACTTAGACCAAAGTAACAAAATGGTGAAAGGATCCTTTTTATTGAGAAGGTATGTTAGTTACAAGTTAAACTACCAAAAAAAAAAAAATATTAACATCAAGGTCCCACTGCATTTGACTTTTGAAAACTATTGTATAAAAAATTGTGGGATAATGAGAATATTTTTTTCATAAAGTATAAATTTGTTCCTTAAAGCGTTACATTTATGTTTAAAAAAAGAGCTAGTTTCTTGCACGTTTATTAGATTAAAAATTTAGTGCTTAAGGTAGTTTTTTTCAATTTTAATTTCTGTAACTCTTGGAAGCGCTTTATTAATGTAATCGTTAAAATGGCATACGTCTATTTGTCTTAAGAGAAAATTTCTGTTCTGTGTTTTGTCAGTTCTAAACTTCATATTTTAAATTTTTTAAAGAATTAAAAATTAAAAATAATTAAATTTAAATTTTAAATAGATTCTAAAAACAAAAAGAAACAAAAAACAACAAAAAAAAACCCAGTGTGTCCTGGCCAGGAAAAACCAACAGTAATCTAATTAATACCTTTGGATACTTATGTCTGTATTCTGGGATAAAACCAATCTACAATTCATGAATTTCATGTATTTTTACTTGTATTTTTTCTTTTTATTCAATTCAGTGTCTGTTTCAGGAAGTAGGAATAACTGTGGATGGTTATATGGGCAGTGCCTCTCCAACAGGGCATTTCTCTTCCTTGGATATTGCTGTCTGCACAATTGAGAGAGCCAATGGTCTGATCAATCGCCTCATAGAGGAAAATAAGATGGATCTATTAGGTAAGAAAAGTAGGAAATAAGCAAATATTTTCTGTTTCTATTTTTTGATGGAATGGAGTGGAGCTGTTGTGATTTCTATATATCCCATTTTTTTCTTATCTGGAATTGCATCTGTAATATTAGGAACTCTGTGTTTAAAAAAAAAAAAAGTCTTTTATATCCTGCTTGCTGCTATTGACTATTTCCCTGTACGTTTGCACTTTACAAAACACAGAGAAATATCCTTGAGCCCTCAAGTCATTTCTCATTGCTTCTTTTCTGTCTAAACTTTACTGGGAATAGAAGGAAGCAGGCTGGGGCTGGTCCTGCCGTATCTGCAGTTAGTGTATATTCATTATCATATTCTGGTGCTAGGATAGCTAGATTTGGCCTTTACTCAGAGGTTACTTAGCAGGGAAATGGTATGGAGCTATAGAAGCTGACACTGCATTTGAGTTTGGAACTCTGAGGGTTTTCTACCTTTATGCTTTTTTTTTTTTAACCACTAAGGAAAGTCTGTGTAGGGGAAGCACCAGGAAGAGAATAGTTGTAGCATTAGCAGAAGCAGCAAGAGTATCAGTTAGCTACTCATTGAGATCCTGGTGAACTTAAATGGTAAAACTGGGTGGGGTAGGAGTGGGGAATAAAACCAAAGCTTAATAAGACATGTCTCTGCTCTATAAAGCTTAGAGAGAGAAATCAAATTCATCAATTTGTATCAGAATTGTCTTATCACTTGTGACCCCATTGGATTTTAAATATCTCAAAGATTGCAATAGTCTTATAAAACATGATATCCAATCTACCTAGCACAGTGCCTGGCAGAGATTTTTTTCTGAATGACTGAGTGAGTGAATAAACTCTGAAATAACTTATGCCATATGATTTTTTGAGATAGCTTACTGATGAGGAAAAGGAGCATCATGTGCCATTAGGAAATGGGTTTGAAAGATCTTGATTTAGGTGGGGAGGATTTGTCGGGGGCCAGGGGGATACCAGTGCCTGTGAAAACCATGATCTTATGACTATGTTTAAAGAAGGCCTTGGTTGGTACTAAATTTTCAGTACTTCTTCAGCATTATTACAAGTGCACAGACTGGTTTGATTCTCCAGGTAGTGGAGAAGGGGATTCTGGTATACAAATACATTTATGTTTTGTAGTAGGGTGATTCACTAGCTCATCATCATCAAACAAAAACATCCCTTAAAATCATTTCTTTCTTCCTGATCTGATTTGGTTGTTCTAAGCAACTTTCCAACATCAGTATGGTTGGTTGTCCTGGCTGTTTTACCCCATTGAAAAGTCAATACACTGAATAACTGTCCTAGATGTATTTGATATCTTATTATACACGTATTTCTATAAGGTTGCCAATAAAGAAATATCTGAGCAATGAGAGGGAGTTTCCTCTGAGTTAGCTAATCCTTCATTTTTAGATCCTGAATATAGTGTAGTAGAACCACTTATGTTGTCTGAAATGTCTTGAGAAAGGATCGTCCGTTATGTGAAATCTGATTTTTGTTTTATGGTTAGAAATTTATATCACCTGCAATATATTGTAGTAATGACAGCTACTTACTATATAAGATACTGAGTCTTTTAAAATTTTTATTGAAATTGCTAAATTTTACAAAACCTAGTATCTGGACAATCTCTTTAGGAATGGTGGTTGTGGATGAATTGCATATGCTGGGAGACTCTCACCGAGGGTATCTGCTGGAACTTTTGCTCACTAAGATTTGCTATATTACTCACAAATCAGCATCTTGGTGAGTACCTGAAATAACTGAGTTCTTGAGATTCTAAGCAGTGTTGAGAAAGTGTTTGCAAATGTGCATCGTAAGTATGAATTAAATAAGTTAAAGAAGGGCAATAATACCTATATGGAATAAACTCAGGTACACCAGTTCATTTTTGTTCCAAAAGAAGTACTTAAGACTGAGAGTGATTTTAGATGATTTTGTAAACGTTTTAAAATTTTGGATTGTTCACCACTTTTATGATAAAATTTTAAAAATCCAGTTTTTGTATTTGTCAGTTATACATCATTCTATTTAAGCAATCAAGGCTAATTTTGAAAAATAGCATTTCTTTATCCCCCCTTCCCAGAGGCAACTATCTTCAACTCTAATAGCTTTAAAAAAAATTTACAGTGTTATTTCTAACAATTTTTTTAAAGATTTTATTTATTTATTTGAGAGAGAGAGGGAGATCACAAGTAGGCAGAGAGGCAGGCAGAGAGAGATGGGGAGGGGGAAGCAGGCTCCCCGCCAAGCAGAGAGCCCGATGCGGAGCTTGATCCCAGGACCCCAGGACCATGACCTGAGCTGAAGGCAGACGGTTTAACCCACTGAGCCACCCAGGCGCCCCTACAGTGTTATTTCTAAATGTAGCCACTTGTGTTTTAGTTTTACACATTATATACCACTTATTAGGAAAGATGAAGACCTAGCTCTTCTTTAAAATCTTTACTCACCCAACCCAATCTCCTCCCATCTGACCCCACAGTCTCTCTTTGTCCTCTCATCATCATCTTCCCATTTTCCAAATACTGTTATGTCATAATTTTGCTCAGGTCAATATTTAGTGTTAGACTGTTATGACTTTATAAATGCCTTTGCCGAGTCATGTAGTATATTATGATTACTTTTATCTTCAGAATAACTTTGTTTTCTCTGAAATTAATAAATATCTTTTTTGTTTGGTGGCTTGGTTTGCTATGTCCTTTTCACTGATTGATCCCTGGCCTCTTTCCCACTTACATAAATCTCCATCCAATATGTTTTAACACATTTGCTATTCTACCAAATTCTTCTTGAAGTTTCTCCAAAAGACTTTTGAATTATTCCAATATGGATAGGTGGGTAAACTAAAAATGTGCTGCATAGTACTTATTTTAGGATCTTTCTTTATCATTCATTCCTATTGCTTTGTGCTTGAGTCACCATCCCCCTTTTTTAGATAACGTATGTTTTTTTCTTGATTTACTTCCTCATTTTCGTGGGGACATCTTCCAGGATGTTCTACTTTATTTTAGTGTACATTCTATTCATATGATTTTTTTTGAAAGTTTGCATATCTGAAAATGCATTATAGTTATTCATAGATTGTGCAGGTACAGAAGTCAAGATTTTAAATATTTTTCCTTTAGAATTTTTAAGACATTACTTCTTTCTCTTTTTACTGATGAGATATCCAATGCCATGCTTATCCTTTATCCTTTGGATAAAATTTTTTAATTTACTCTGGGAGATTTTAGGGGCTCAGTGTTGTGAAATTTCACACCTATGTGTCTTGGTGTTCCATTTTCGTTCATTGTGCTGGGTGCGCAATAGATTCTTTCAATCTGGAAGCTTTTATGTTTCAGTTTAGGGAGATTTAACACCTCTTTTTCAGCATATAGGAGAACATGGAGATAATTGTTTATATACCAGATCAGTAGGGATATAGAATATGACTAATGCAATTAACAAATTTGACCTAATGGATGTATGTAGAAGAATTACCAAATAAAAGTAGAATATATGTTCTTTTCAGTGTACATAGTAAAACTTCATTATATGCCGGACCATGAAGCAATATATCTTAAAGGATTTAAGTAATTTAATATATACTCTCTGACAAATGGAATGAAACTAAAAAATAAGTGTAAGAGAGGCATAACTAGAAAATGTCCCCTGGAAATTGGGAAATATGTTTTTATCCATTTTGGGTCAAAAAAGTAATCACAGTAGAAATTGGAAGATAGTTTGAATTGAAGGTATAGCTCCTAACAATACTTGTGAAATGCAGCTGAAGTTTAAAGGGGAATTGATAGTATAAAATGTATTACTGAAGAAGAGAGACTGAAAAATTAATGTATTATTCGTCTCAACTTAAAATAGTAAAATAATGCCACAGAAAGTAGAAGGAAAGAAATAATAAAGACAAGAACAAAAATTAATGAAAGAGGAAAGTAATCATTCAGAACATTCAAACAATTCGACAAATCTAGAAGAAAAAACCCAATATATCAAAGGGCAAACACGTTCAACAGACATTTATAAAATGGTATCCAAATGGTCCATAAACATGAAATGATACTTAATCTCATTAGTATTCAAGGCAATGTAAACTACTTCTTCAAAGAGATACTATGACACGCTCTCCAGAATAGCTAACATTAAAAAGATGGACAATACTAAGTGGTGACAAGATGTAGAACAATAAAACACACATGGATCATGGAGATACTTTAGTACAGTCTCTTTGGAAAACAGTTTGACATCAATAAAATTGAAAATGAGCTATAACCCGGTAATTTTATTTCTAGGTATATACCTTAAAAATGTATGGGTATATGTACCCAAGGACATGACCAAAAATATTGTTAGCAGCACTATTTGTAACTAATACTATGTATCTTTGAACATCATTTTCATTTGTTTTCCACAGCCAGGCAAATTTAGCCAGTCCTCTATCTAATGCTGTGCAGATTGTTGGCATGAGTGCTACTCTTCCTAATTTGGAGATTGTAGCTTCCTGGTTGAATGCTGAACTCTACCACACCAACTTTCGTCCTGTACCACTGTTAGAGTCAGTAAAAATTGGAAATTCTATATATGACTCTTCAATGAAGCTTGTGAGGGAATTTCAGCCCAATCTACAAGTCAAGGTACGTCAGTATTTTTACATCACTACTCCTGGTACTTTGTGTTTGATTGCATTTTCTAGAAGTAAACATTTTTTTGAGTCATATAAATTAGGGGTTGCAACATAGTTGAATACGCTTTACATACCCATTAGAAGGATTATTAATACTAAGCTAATGGTTTCATCTTAAATAATTGGTGGTGATGGTGAGAGAAGAAATATAGTTGTGCCTTCAATTTATTTATTTTTAAAGGTTTTATTTATTTATTTGACAGAGAGAGAAAGAGAGAGCACAAGCAGGGGAGAGGCAGGCAGAGGCAGAGGGAGAAACAGGTTCCCCACTGAGCAGGGAGCTGGACGCGGGGCTCAATCCCAGGACCCAGGATCATGACCTGAGCCAAGGGCAGACGCTTAACCAACAGAGCCACACAGATGCCCCAGTTGTGCCTTCATTTTGAATGATTATCTTTTCCAATAATAGAAAATATAAATAATAAAAAATACCTAATTTTGCAGATTTTTCTTTTTAGCTGGGAAAATAGTTTCTTTTTTTTTTTTGGAAAATAGTTTCTTATGGTTTAGTTTACACTAAGCACCAATGTGGAAAATTAACTTTTGTTAAGTAGTAGGTATAATATATAGTGAAAGGGAAAAATATTTTTGGAGTCAGACCTACCTCTGATACATAACAGAAATACTTGATATTGTTGATATTAGTTGAATCATGAAACCTCTGAATATGCTATCTTCATCTATACATTGGGATGTAATACTTATTCTAGGAATGAAGGATGGTTTTAAAAATTGGTATCTAGGAAGTGCTTAGTAAATTATAAATTCCCTCACATCCATAAACACTTAAAAAAATTTTAGTTCACAGTATTTTTCCAAGTCTGATTCTTCAATCGTGAGGTTAAAAAACTGACTCATCATCTGTGGAGTGGGACATCTTCTCTTTCTTTGTAGAGCTGTGCCTCTAAGTATGGAAACAGCTGGAGCTGGGAATAGGAGTAAACTCATGTATTTTGGTCCTGTCCTAGATAGGCATTTGTAGCCTCTATATGTCTGGCATGGAATCTTACTCAGTTGCTTTGCTCTTTACCCCAAATTTACCAGACTGTGCCTTGGTTACCTCAACAAATATGTAAACGCATTCATTTACTCTCCTGTTAATCTTTTTCTATTGTTATGTCTATGCCTTCACCCTGTTTAAGTCACTTTCAACTCTTACCTGGATTATTGAAATAGTCTCCTAATTGAGCTCTCTGCTTCCCACCTTCTCCCGTTCAATCTATACTTAAATCAGGAGCTAATGATGTATTTAACATGAACATCAGATCAAATAACCATTATGTTCCCACACTCAAAATGGTTCCTTGTTTCCTTTAGAATGAAAGGCAGCCTCTTTTTGGTAGCCTATTAAGACCCTACATGATCTGTCCCCACCCTCTTAGTGCTCTGACCTCACCTACTACTTTCTTTCTCATTCCTTCCACAGCCTCTTTGCTATTCCATAATATGCCAAGAATCTTTCACCTCAGGTCCTTTCTTTCTGGAATGGGTTCCCCCCCCCCCCCCCCCCCCAGGCATTAGTGTGCTTTACTCTTTCACCTTTGGACATTTACTCAAAAGTCACTTTCTTAGACCTTCCCTGGCCATCTTATCTAAATTATAGTGTCCTCCTATTCCTGGCCCCTATTTTCCATTTTCTTTTTCTTTTTATCACTTTTCAAAATTCTGTGTTTTACTTATCTTGTTTTTGTTATTATGTATCTCTTCCTACTGGTGTAGTAACACTCTGAGAGCAGAGCTTTTTTTCTGCTTTATTCTTTATCCCCAGTACCTAGGACAATATCAGTACATAGTAAGTGTTTGTTCATTGAGTGAATGGATGGATGAATTAATTAATCCAGTTAGACACCCATTCCAGTTTTGAGAACTTACTGGGCTTCTGCATGGTATTTACATATGTTTTATTCTGCCTGAAATTTTTCCACTGTCTGCCAGTTACCTTTCATTGAAATAACGCCTCCTCTCCTTCATATCTCAGCTAGATAATTTTTCCAGAGAAACCTCTTTGATTTTTTTGCCAAATTTATGTCAAATATGAGACTTTAAAATATCATAAAATTCTTTTGTAGTACATCTATCTAATAATTCTATTTTACATTTATTTTGTACTTTAATACGTTTCCCCAATGAGACATAACCCCTTTAAAGATAGGACCTTGACTTTCTTTTGCTTACCATTATGTCCCCACTGGCTGAGGGTTCGAAGTCAATAAATACTAGTTGAATTAATAGAAAATATTTCTTTTCACCTTGCATTATAAGGAAGTTTATTTCTTTTTTTCTTTTTTATTGACTTTGTAATTGGTTTTTATTATGCCTTTCCATAGAAGAAATCTTCCCCATGAAGCAAAGTGAGTGAGTGACTTAAACTGATGCAAAAATGTTTTGAAAGGACCATTAAAGTGACTATTTCTCTTTCTTCTTTAGGGAGATGAGGACCATGTTGTTAGTTTATGTTATGAGACCATTTGTGATAACCATTCAGTATTGCTTTTCTGTCCATCAAAGAAATGGTGTGAGAAGTTGGCAGATAGCATTGCCCGTGAGTTTTATAATCTACACCACCAAGCCAAGGGTAAGTTACTGATGGAAATGAAAGCTTCTATACTCAGTACACTTGCTTGAAAGTAATGTAATGAGTATATAAATAAAGCATGGCTCTTTTTGATCATTGTGCCGCCTGCCCACTGGACTCCCCTTTACAAAACTATGCTTTTGTGACTAATCCTCTCCTTATCCTCATAATAGACAACATATACATACACTCAGGCTAACCTTAAGATTTTTAAAATATTGGATTTATATAGGCACATGCTAAGATTCTTCAGCTAGGATCCCTGGGCTTTGAGATGTTGATCTTTGAAGCCCCTAAATTATATATGGAACTTCACATATACACATTTTTCTGGAGAAATCAGACATATACTTCTTTATATTTTCAAACTCTAAAAAAGAACCACACACATATACATAGGTATGTATATAAACACATGTATTTTAAAATCAGCTTTATTGGGATGCCTGGGTGGCTCAGTCTGTTAAGTGACTGCCTTTAGCTCAGGTCATGGACCCAGGGTCCTTGGATCAAGTCCTGTGTGGGACTCCCTGCTCAGTGGGGAGCCTGCTTCTCTCTCTCCCTGTTCTGCTCCTGCTTTTGCTCTCTCACTTGTGCTCTTTCTCAAATAAAATAAAATAAAATAAAATAAAATAAAATAAAATAAAACCAGGAGAGACTGTGGACTCTGAGCAACAAACTGAGGGTTTTGGAGGGGAGGGGGTGGGGGGTTGGGTGAGCCTGGTGGTGGGTATTGAGGAGGGCACGTGTTCATGGAGTACTGGGTATGGTGCATGAACAATTAATCTTGTAACACTGAAAAAATAAAAGTATTTGGGGAAAAAAATTAAAAAAATAAAAGAAAATCTTAAATAAAATCACCTTTATCGAGGTATAATTTATATATAATAAAATCTAAATATATCCATCTAAATATAATATATATAATATATTATTATATAATAAATATAATAATATAATATATAATAAATATAATAATTTAATGAATTTTAATAAATTGTTTAACCCCCACTATAATGAACCTACAGAACATTTCTATCATGCTAAAATGTAATCTTTACTCTTTAGCTATCAATCTCCACTCTATTCTGAGCCTCAGGCAAGTGATTTGCTTTTTGTTACTCTAGATTAGCTGTGACTTTCCTAAGAATTTCATATAAATGAAGTCATATAGTATGTATGTGTGTTGTATGTTTGGCCTCTTTCAGCATGATATTTTTAAGATTTGCCAGGTTTTGTTTATCTATTTGCTTTTTATTGCTGAGTAATGATTAATGTATGGCTATAACCATTAGCCTATATTTTACTGATTCTAGGATAAGCACCATTCCCTCACCAATTTTGCTAGCCTCTGGTCCCTTGGGGTCCAAGATGAGTGTAGGGAAGACAGAAACCAACCAGTTCTGGTCACAGAATATTAGGGTATTTTATGATTTCATTGGAATCCTGAGGACAGGTGATAGATACCTTAAGCTTAGCTCCAATAAGTAAACTTTACTTGAAGTTTATATTTGATAGGCTCTGGCCCAAAATTATAATTTCTTTTTTATTTCCCTCCTAATTGATCTTTTCTATACTGTGCCATTTATATTCCTTGTGTTGTACCATAATAACTTAAATTCCTGTAATAACCAGAAACATTATTATTATCTTCTTTGCTTGAGATTCTGTTACTTTGATTTAAAACAAGGTTTCCCAAATCCTACTCCTTGGACTGGAGTCTGGGCTATATTAAATTTTCACCAGAAAAATAAAGATAAGACTGTGTTTTTTGTAAAGCTAAAGTTTAAATTCTGAAATTATCCCTACTAATTTTTTTTATGTTAAAATGACTTTTCTATTGAAATAAAAGTATTGATCAATGGTAGTTTTTAATAATTTTAAATTGTCCTTAGCATAATACAACATTGGTAACCCCTGTGGGTCCTTAAAATTTTAAGAAAAGTTTACCTAAAATATTTTTAAAAATATGTATGTCAAAAATACATCTCATCAGAGGCTTACTAGTTCAGAATTCCAAGAGTTTGGGAAATTCTTTAAAGAAAACATAGTTCCTGCATCTAAGAAAGTTGATGTCTTACTAGGGGAGCAGTTTCCACAGAGAGACAAAGACAGAAGATAATGCGTGACTAATTAACAAATGGGTGGCAAAGAGGCTAGAAAAACTGTCATAGAAATAGACTCCTAGGTTGTTCTGACACTGCTGGTTTGTGGGACAAACTTTGAGTAAACGTTTTGATTTTTAGGCTCTGAATGGTAGTATCTGTAATCCTTTGCTTCCTCAGCTGGGTCCTTTAATCACCTCTTTTGGGCTTGATCTCACCCTAACGCAGTGCTTCCTAAACTTTGGTGCACATTAGAACCATCTGGGGAGATTTAAAAATTTCTATGTTCAGGTTACATCCTGTTGCATCACAATGTCTAGGCATCAGAGCCAGATGTAAGTATTTTTAGAAGATGGCCTGCTAATTATTATGTATAGTAGTTATAGAACCATTGTCCTGGTACTTAGCTCTATCATGACTTAGGCAGATAGCACTTAAAGAGATGCAGCCAGAGGTGAACAGTGTTGATGTTTTTTTTCTGTGACAGGATTGGTAAGATCATCTGAACTCCCACCAGTGATCCTGGAACAAAAGGGTCTCCTAGAAGTGATGGATCAGTTAAAACGTTCACCTTCAGGACTGGACTCTGTATTACAAAAAACTGTACCATGGGGAGTAGCATTTCATCATGCAGGTATCCATATTTATAATCTGTTATTAAGAAGTCTTCTCCAAAAATCTTCATAATACCTTCATTTTTGTATTTCTGTGCATTTGATTTCTTATCAACCACACCACTTTTAGATTTCATTTTAAGACGTGTGTGATTAAACAAGAACAAAACACATTTAGTTTACTTATCTGTGTGTGTGTGTGTGTGTGTGTGTGTGTGTGTGTGTATACCAGATAAAGGCTTTTTTGTATCATTGGGGAAGTGAATTCTAAAATTGTTACCTTTCTACACTTTGTTTCCTTAAAATTCAGGTTAGACAAGTACTTGCTACCCTAATTTTATGCTACTTTGAATGTTTCCTTTTATCTTACAGGGTATTGAAATATTCTTACAAATATATCAAAGTCAAATTAATTTAGACTATCGTATTATATTTTGAGAGGGCTGGAAGTGTTTAAAAATCATCGGATTGTCAAAATTGCAAGGATTATGTAGTCACTAAATTAAATAACTTCTTTCAGGGAGTGGTCTGTCTGTGATCATCCGTACTAAGGATATGGTTAAGAATATATAGTTTCTTCTGGGTTCAGAAGAAAGAAACTTTCTTGCACAATACACAAAAATAAATTCAAAATGCATGAAAGACCTAAATGTGAGACAGAATACCATCAGAATCCTAGTGGAGAACATAGACAGTAACCTCTCTGACCAGGGCTGTAGCAACTTCTTACTAGACATGTCTCTGGAGGCAAGGGAAACAAGAGGAAAATGAATTATTGGGACTTCATCAAGATAAAGGGCTTCTGTACAGTGAAGGAAACAATCAGCAAAACTAAAAAGTCTTTGGAATGGGAGATGATATTTGCAAATGACGTATCTTTTTTTTTTTTTTTAAAGATTTTATTTATTTGAAAGAGAGATAAAGAACACAAGTAGAAAGAGTGGCAGGCAGAGGGAGAGAGAGAAGCAGGCTCTCCGCTGAGCAGGGAGCCCGATGCGGGGCTCGGTCCCAGGACCCTGGGATCATGACTTGAGCTGAAGGCAGCTGCTTAACCGACCAAGCCACCCAGGTGCTCGCAGATGACATATCTGATAAAGGATTAGTGTCCAAAATCTAAAGAATTTATCCAACTCAAAACCCCAAAAAACAAATAATCCAGTTAAGAATTGGGCAGAAGACATGAACAGATATTTTTCCTAAGACATCCAGATGGCTAACAGACACATGAAAAGATGCTCAACATCACTCATCATCAGGGAAATACAAATCAAAACCACAGTGAGATACCGTCTCATATCTATCAGAATGGCTAAAATTAACAGCATAGGAAACAACAGATGTTGACGAGGATTCAGAGAAAGGCGAATGCAAACTGTTGATGGGAATGCAAACTGTTGCAGCCCCTTGGAAAACAGTAAGTTCCTCAAAAACTTAAAAATGGAACTACCCCATGACCCAGCAATTGCACTACCAGGTATTTACCTAAAGGATACAAAAATACAGATTTGAAGAGGTACATGTACCCTGATGTTTATGGCAGCATTATCAACAAATAGCCAAACTATGGAAAGAGCCCAAATGTCTATCAACTGATGAATAGATAAAGAAGGTGTGGTATATATACATATATATATATATATATATATATATATATATATATACACACACACACACATATATGTATACATATGTACATACACATCTATATGTACACAAACACACACATACACACTGGAATATTAGCCATCAAAAAGAATGAAATCTTGCCACTTGCAATGACGTGGATGAAGCTAGAGTATATTATGCTAAGTAAAATAAGACAATCAAAGAAAGACAAATACTGTACGATTTCACTCATATGTGGAATTTAAAAAATAAAACAGATGAACATAGGGCAAGGGGGGGGAAAAAGAGAGAAAAAAGCCATAAGAGACCCTTAGCTATAGAGAACAAACTGAGGGTTGAGACAGTTGGGTGGGGGATGGGTTAGATGGGTAATGGGTATTAAAGAGGTGTTATAATGAGCACTAGGTGTGATGTGTGGGTGATGAATCACTTAATTCTACTCCTGGAACCAATATTACACTATACGGTAATTAGAATTTAAATAAAAATTAAAAAAAATATATATAGTTTCTAAAATTAGGAATTTAACCTTTTCAGTTTATTTAAAATTTTTATTATGCATATATGAATACATTTTAAAATATATGTATATGTATGTGTGTATATATACAAACTTACAGAAGAATATTTTTATTGTATAAAACTTATGATACATAGTAATAAAATGACCCATCACCTAAATTATACACTCAGTCCTTTTGATTTTTTAAATAAAATTTAAAAATAAGCCAGGTTACACAAAAACAGACACATAGACCAGTGGAACAGAATAGAGAGCCCAGATATGGACCCGCAACTCTGTTCAAATAATCTTTGACAAAACAGGAAAAAATATCCAGTGGAAAAAAGACAGTCTCTTCAATAAATGGTGCTGGGAAAATTGGACAGCTATATGTAGAAGAATGAAACTTGACCATTCTCTTACACAATACACGAAGATAAACTCGAAATGGATAAAAGATCTCAATGTGAAGCAGGAGTCTATCAAAACCCTAGAGAAGAACATAGGCAGTAACCTCTATGACATCAGCCACAGCAACTTCTTTCAGGACATGTCTCCAAAGGCAAAGGAAACAAAAGTGAAAATAAACTTTTGGGACTTCATCAAGACAAAAAGCTTCTGCACAGCGAAGGAAACAGTCCACAAAACAAACAGGCAACATGCAGAATGGGAGAAGATATTCACAAATGACACTACAAAGGTCTGATATCTAAGATCTATAAAGAACTCCTCAAACTCAACACTCACAAAACAGATAATCACATCAAAAAATGGGCAGAAGACATGAACAGATACTTCTCCAAAGAAGACATACAAATGGCTAACAGACACATG
>CM052799.1:136508853-136587150 GCA_028533885.1 Nasua narica
TGTTGGTGGGAATGCAAGTTGGGGCAGCCACTTTGGAAAACAGTATGGAGATTCCTCAAGAAATTAAAAATAGAGCTACCCTATGACCCTGCAATTGCACTACTGGGTATTTACCCCAAAGAAGCAGATGCAATACAAAGAAGGGCCACATGTACCCCAATGTTCATAGCAGCAATGGCCACAATCGCCAAATTGTGGAAAGAACCAAAATGCCCTTCAACAGATGAATGGATAAGGAGGATGTGGTACATCTATACAATGGAATATTATGCCTCCATCAGAAAGGATGAATATCCAACTTTTGTATCAACATGGACGGGACTGGAAGAGATGCGGAGTGAAATAAGTCAAGCGGAGAGAGTGAGTTTTCTTATGGTCTCACTTACATGTGGAGCATAGGGAAAAACATGGAAGGCATTGTGAGAAGGAAAGAAAGGGTGAATGGGGGAAATTGGAGGGGGCAATGAACCATGAGAGACTGTGGACTCTAAGCAACAGACTGAGGGTTTTGGAGGGGGAGGTTGGGTGAGCCTGGTGGTGGGTATTGACGAGCGTATTGCATGGAGCACTGGGTGTGGTGCATGAACAATCAATCTTGTAACACTGAAAAAATAAAAGTATTTGGGGAAAAAAAAAGCCAGGTAAGTATATATTCTTTATGCTGTTTTTCATTTACTTGCATATTTATTCTTTAGCATTTTTTTATGCTGAAATGTGATGCATAAGCCATGTCTTAAATACCTATGTGTCCATGGATATGGCCTCCTTTTAATTAATAGACTAGGACATTTTTAGGTTTACAGAAGTTTGAGTTGATAGTACAGTGTTCCTTTATATCCCTTCTCACCCCATTCAGTTTCCTTATTGTTAACATGTTGCATTAATGTGATATATTTGTTACAATTCATAGACCAATATTGATATATTATTATTATTATCTAAAGCCCATAGTTTACTTTAGGGTTCTCTCTTTGGGTTGTATTGTTTGTGGTTCTTGAGAAATCCATAATGTCATGTATCCACCATTATGGTATCACAGAATAATTGCACTGCCCTAAAAATCTTCTTTACTCCATCTGTCCATCCTTTATGCTGCCCACCCCAGAACAAACCCCTAGCAACCACTGCCTCTTATTATCTCCATTGTTTTACCTATTAAAAACATGAATATATTTTTAAGCTTTCACAGATATGCAAAGAAAGTTGTATATATATAGACTTCCCATTTTTCATAAGTGAGAGAGCTCAGTAACAGTTCAGAATACATATAAACCACATCAGTTTCATTACTACTCCATTGGTGGAAGCCCAAGCTATGGAAAGGTTGATTGCATTTTTTATAAAGCATCTAATTCATATGCTCCCCATTCAAATTACATCCTAAATTTTAATCTGTAATGCTTTAAAAAATGCAGATATACTACAACACATCCTTAACAAGTCTCACTTTTTTTTTTTTTTACAAGTCTCACTTTTAACAGATTTTCCCCAAGATTCCTTGTTTTACCTCTTTAACTCAACTATAATTAGGGCCAGTGGTTAGGCAGTATTCCCTAGTGTGGTTATTTGCAGCAGATGTTGATGCTGATTGGTGTTCTTCCCATGCTGGTTGTAAAATACATATCTTTATATTACCCTGCCTATATCAAATGAAAGATGTGTTCTGTAAGCTAAGATGCTATATAAATATTAGTTATTATAATAGTATGTCCATTAAATTGTGCATCTCGCCAAAAACAAAACAAAACGTAACAAAACAAAAAAACAACCAAACAAAAAAACTATCCTCAGTGACTTCATTGTCTAGAACAGGAGTCAACAAACTACAGTCTGCTGGTCAAATCCAGCATACCATCTCTTTGTAAATAAGGTTGTATTAGATCACAATCATGCCTGTTTTTTCTGTGGCTGCTATCATGTGAGAGTGGTAGGGTGGAGTAGTTGCAGCAGAGACCATCTGTCCTGCAAAGCCTAAAATATTTACAGAAAAAGTTTTACCAACCCCTGGTCTAGAAGATGAGATTAAAGTATACTAGGGGTGGCAGATTATACTCTTAAAAAGATCATGGTTACTTCTTTGTTTATAGTCATAACAATAGCTTGAAAAAATCTTGAGAGACGTGTAGTAGATTCTCAGATCTATTTGTAAGTGATCAAGCATGATATTTCTGTTATATTCATTAATTCACATATTCATTACTAAATATGTGTTGTTATAACTTCTTTTGTTAGGTCTTACTTTTGAGGAGAGGGACATCATTGAAGGAGCCTTCCGTCAAGGTCAGATTCGGGTTTTGGCAGCAACTTCTACTCTTTCATCTGGGGTGAATCTACCAGCCCGTCGTGTAATTATTCGGACTCCTATTTTCAGTGGTCGACCTCTAGATATTCTTACTTATAAGCAAATGGTTGGTCGTGCTGGCAGGAAAGGGGTAGACACAGTAGGTAAGTGAATTTGAATTTATTTGTAATAGCATTGCTGAAGGACAGTGTCAGTCTGCTTGAAATTTGCTGCCTGGCAACTCATTTCTTACCATGCTGCATTTGTTTTACAAAACACTAATGTCACGTTTTGCTTTACTTAGTATTTATAATGAATGTAAGTTAAAATTTTCATATATCATTGATTTTCTACTAATGTAGAATTAAAATTTTCTTTACATTATATATAGTGAAATGATTCAATATTCTAATCAATGACATCACATTGGCTAGAAGATGATTTATTTTATTTTATTTTTTTTAATTTTTATTTTTTTAATTTATTTTTTATTTTTTATTTATTTATTTATTTTCTCCCCAAATTTGTTTATTTTAATTTTTCAGTGTTACAAGATTGATTGTTCATGCATCATACCCAGTGCTCCATGCAGTACATGCCCTTCTCGATACCCACCACCAGGCTCACCCCCCCCACCCCCTCCCCTCCAAAACCCTCAGTTTGTTGCTCAGAGTCCACAGTCTCTCCTGGTTCATCACCCCCTCCGATTTCCCCCCATTCGCCCTTTCCTTCCTTCTCACGATGCCCTCCATGATTTTCTTTATACTCCACACGTAAGTGAGACCATAAGATAATTGCCTCTGTCCGCTTGACTTATTTCACTCCGCATAATCTCTTCTAGTCCCGTCCATGTGATTTTTAATTTTCAGTATAATCTAGTACTAAAGAAGGAAGTAATTTTCATGGGTTTTAGTTCTTCTTAGGTGACTGGTCTAAGACTTCAAATAAGGATGCTGAGAGCTGGGAAATACTCTCAAAGTTTTGGAATAGGAACTTTACATACCATTGTTTTTCTCTAAATTGATGCTGTTTCTGAAAATACCTTTTTAGTTTCTTGTGTCAACAAGTAATGATAACCTTACCACAAACAAGACAGAAGTTTTGTCTTAAGCAATGGGGAAGAGGTTTGTTTGATTAAATATCAAGATAGCAGCAAATACTATTTCTAACCTTATTCTTTTTTCTGGGTGTGGCAAAATTGTTATAAGTCTTCTAACACTAAAGAACTTTCAGAGGAACATTCTTGGTAATTCCATCTTCTCTGGGATGTAGTTTATTGACTCCAGTATTATACTATATGTCAAGTAGACAAATAGTTCTCTGGCTGCTGAAGAGAAATTAGAGTATCTAGGAAAAAAGGGAAAGTCTTAATGGGAAAATAAGTGGGATATTCTGGGCACAAAAAGCTGGATAGTATCCGAGGAAGTGACTTTTAGAATAACTTGACTTTGTCATCACATCTTCATTTCAACCATCAGGAAGGGGAGATGAGGAAGTAAAGGGCACAGCCTACCCTTTAAGGACACTTTCCAGGAGCTGCATGAAATATTTCTCCTCACATACCATCAAGCAGAACCTACCACACAGTTACTTTCCCCGACTGCAGGGGGGCCATATGCCCAACTAATATATAGAGATTTTATTAAAGGAAAAATGAGGGGCACCTGGGTGGCTCAGTTGGTTAGGAAACTGCCTTTGTTTCAGGTCATGATCTCAGAGTCCTGGGATTGAGTCCTGCACTGGGCTCCCGGCTCAGCGGGGAACCTGCTTCTCCAGAACTCTGACCCTTTCCCTTTCCCCTCTCATGCTGTTTCTCACTCTCTCAAATAAATGAATGAATGAATGGATAAATAAATAAATAAAATCTATCTTAAAAAAAAAGAAAAAGGAAAGAGCGGCTGTTTCAGCCCCAGTAACAAATGACTCATCTATCTGTAATCCCTGCAGGGCCATTGGGCTTCCTCTCTTTTAAACCCTAAAAATTCTAACAATTAAAAAAAAAACAAAAAAACTTCCAACTCATTGGATTTCCCCTATTAGAGGCATCAGAAAAGTTCATCCTGCTTCTGTCTCTTACTTTACCTATAAAATTTGCAGGTTACATGTTTAAAGAAGGCTGGGGAGAGAGACTAAAACATTTCCTAGTCCTACTTGCTTCCCTCTGCCCTTTCCTCAACTCTGATTTCTTAGTAGACTTGCAACTCTGGAGATTGAAGTATAAGTTCATCTTACACAGCTGCTTTTCTTTTAGGATTAGAAGGTCTTTAAGGTAGTGCAGAAGATAAGGAGGTTTTATTTGCCGTGCTACATTAGCTTGCATTTCTGTTTCTCATGGAGAAGAGTAATTGGCAGGTTGGTGCCCTGGCCAAATTATCAAGCCTTAAATTTGATAATATTTAAACAAAACTAAAATATAACACAATAACTTTGTTTTTGAGGTCTTGAAAACTTCTGAGATTTTGACTTTGTATAATGTCCATTTCAGGATTGTATATGGCTTGCTCAGAACTTCCAAATGGGGAATGTGTGAATATAGTGTTTCATATCAATTACCAAGATATGCATACTTGGTCATGCTTTTTGACTTGTGTAGCATCTTTGTAACTTCTTGGCATTTTATAAGTGATCTTAATATCTCCTAGACAGTTAATGGTGTTTGATTTAGATGATTCTTTAATCTTTCTGTGGAATTCCTGGAACCTTCCCATATAAGATGTTGGTGCTTTGTGCAAAAATAGTGATTTATAAGTTAATAGTAATGGTTTGATTCTAATTGACTTCTCTATTGTGGTACGGATACAACCTCCTTGGATGGGAGTAGGAACCTGGACTGTATATATTGCCATTAATTTGGACATTTTCATAAATCTTGCTTCATCTTGAGAAAGGGTTGTCCATTTTGTTGAACAATCAAAACCTGAAAGTGTTTTGAACAACCCAAAGTGACATTTTTACTTTGCTGCTAATGCTAGTTGATACCTTTTATAGATAATTTTTTGTCTTATGCTGGGCTATTTTTTAGTGCTTGCAAGAGCCTGGTGATACATGTTATTCACCTGTTTTTATTGTTTGTCTGATGGCACCTATCTTTTTGTAATTATATCTGGGATAAATAACAGTCATCAAGTTTATACTCTCTTATCTTTATTCTGTCTTGGTTCTAAATTTGGCAGTGTTAGGAAAGCAGCATTTTCTCTCTGCCTAGAATGGTTTGTATACTCTACCACAATGCCATTTTTGGCTTTCTCTAATAAGAGTGACCTTCCTTTTGCCCCTTGAACATCTTACTTCTTTTCCCCTATTATTGGATACATTTCTGAAAAAAAATTATGGTTTTCTTTAGTTATAATTGCTATAATAGTTCTTATGTTTGTATAAGTTGTATATTTGTATATGTTTATAATGCATAAGTCTATCACATATTTTTTTAAAAGATTTTATTTATTTATTTGACAGAGATCACAAGTAGGCAGAGAGGCAGGCAGAGAGAGAGGAGGAAGCAGGCTCCCTGCCGCGCAGAGAGCCCGATGCGGGACTCGATCCCAGGACCCTGAGATCATGACCTGAGCTGAAGGCAGAGGCTTTAACCCACTGAGCCACCCAGGCGCCCCTCTATCACATATTTTTATTCATTTGTCACAATAACCTAAAATGTTTAGATTAGTGAAAATTATAATGTAATTTCTAAGTTTCTGTAAATATTTTTGAATTCTTACTATCATATATAACTAATGGTAATTTGCATTTGCATTTTCCTTTATAGTTTTCAAAATACTTCTGTTACTGTTATTATATACTTAATTAGTAAGAATAGTTACTTCTGTATGGAAGGAAAAAAAATTCCTGTGCCTGCTTAGGTTCTATGGGTAGTGCCTATAAATTAAACTGACAAATGACAGATAAATAGGAGAGAAGGCCTACATATTTTATTTGATATTAATATTTTCATTTTTTGCATACACAGAGGCCTTTATAGAAAAACAGTGAAGATCCAAAGAAGCAGTTAGTTGGGGACTTTAAAACCTTTTAACAGAAGGTATAGAATGGAGAAGTAACAAGGCAAAGGAAAAGGATTTGGGCTTCTAGGGGTGGTAAATTGTAGGAAGGTAAAAATATACTGGAAACTAATGGAATTTAAGGATTTTTTTAAAATTTAAATTCATTTAGCCAACAAAGAGTACATCATTAGTTTCAGATGCAGTGTTTAACAATTCAGTTCAGGATTATTTAGAAAGGATTATGCAGATCTGTCTTGGTGCTCACTTTCTGTTCATTGGTAAGTGATGAGAGGAACACCTTGGGGCGCCTGAGAGGTTCTGTGGATTAAAGCCTCTGCCTTTCGCTCAGGTCACGATCTCAGGGTCCTGGGATCAAGCCCCAAATTGGGCTCTCTGCTCGGCAGGGAGCCTGTTTCCCCCTCTCCCCCTCTGCCTACCTCTCTGCCTACTTGTGATCTCTCTCTCTTTCTCTCTCTCTCTCTGTCAAATAAATAAATCTTAAAAAAAAAAAGGGAACACCTTCACAAAGAGAAATTTATATCTTGCTTCTAGGCAAGCAGCGTGAGGGCAAAGAGCTCTTTCTGTTTCCTAAGTGCCTTCAGGTTAAAATAATCCTTATGCCAAAGTGCCATAGGCGTATTTGGATCCCATTCAATCCAAAGTTCAGAAAATGAAAGCATCAGCAATAATTCTATGAGCATAATAACTGCTATCATCTACTACCTTCTTTTTAAGCAAGACAATTGAAATTCTCTTTGGGTGGTATCCTAAGGAAGTATGTTGGGATTTTGCAAATGTATGGTTTTTTGGTTATAGGTGAGAGTATCTTAGTTTGTAAGAACTCTGAAAAATCAAAAGGCATAGCTCTACTTCAGGGATCTCTAAAACCTGTTCGTAGCTGTTTGCAAAGACGAGAAGGAGAAGAAGTAACTGCAAGCATGATAAGAGCTATTCTGGAGGTAAGAAAGAGTTCAGTAAATTACCATTTGCTCTTTTGTGCTTATAATATGATGGTAGAACTTAAATATATGAAGAAAAATCTTAGCTTTGTGTTTCTTTATGAGATTATTTATAGTCTCCCTAAGTCTGAATCTCTTCTATTTAAGTTATTTGCTGGAGTTTAATACAGCTAGTGCTATATCAGTACATTTCAAAATAGTGGATTAAAACCCAAATGCCTGATGATTCTTTTTATTTTTTAGGTATACTTTTTTATGTATGACTTGAGCTGAAATCAAGAGTTGGACACTTAACAAATGAGCCACCCAGGTGCCCCTATTTTCTGAATTTTTTAAAAAAATGACAGAAATGGACCATAGTTCTTCAATCCAGATAATACCTATGACATTAAAGTAAAATCAAATTAGAGTCCCTGGATGGCTCAGTCGGTTAAGCAGCTGCCTCTGGCTTTGGTCATGATCTCAGGGTACTGAGATCCAGTCCTGCATCAGATTCCCTACTCAGTGGGGAGACTGCTTCTCCCTCTCCCTCTGCCTGTTGCTCCCTCTCCTTGTGCTCTCTCACTCTCTATGTCAAATAAATAAGTAGTATCTTTTAAAAAATTAAAAGGAAAATAAAATTACAATAGACATGCTTAGAAATTTCAAACAATATGGAAAGATCTAAAGTGAAAAATAAAACTTTCTCCTCTGCATCCTCAAAGGTAACCAGCCTCCTTATTTTAAGTGTTTTGTGTCATCCAGAAGAGTTTTCTGTTCATATACCAGCATGCCTTGCTCTGGGCTTCAGTACTGGTACTGGGGTACTGCTCCCTGTGCTTATACTTTCTTCCCCCACTCCCCTTTAGCTCTCTATTTGGAAAAAAAAGAAAAAAAGCAAAGTAATTAACACCATGGGGTTGATAAGGATATAGAAAGTAGGCATTCTCATATACTGCTGAAACTGTTTTGGGAGGGCTACCTGGACATACCTACTAAGATTAAAAAATAAGCAAGCCCCAGAACAAAACACATAGCCATTTAACCAGTAGATTCACAATTAAGAGTTTTACCTAGGGATGTATTTGTGAAATTACATCAAATTACATATACAGGAATGTTTATTATAGTACTATTGGTAATAAAAAACTGGAAACAACCAAAATACTATTAATACTAAATAAGTCTTGGTAAAACTATGTTTTGTGGTCATTAAAAAGTGTAAGATAGGGGTGCCTGGGTGGCTCAGTGGGTTAAAGCCTCTGCCTTCGGCTCGGGTCATGGTCTCGGGGTTCTGGGATCGAGCCCCGTGTCGGGCTCTCTGCTCAACGGGGAGCCTGCTTCCCCCTCTCTCTCTGCCTGCCTCTCTGCCTACTTGGGATCTCTCTCTCTCTCTGTCAAATAAATAAATAAAATCTTTAAAAAAAAAAAGTGTAAGATAGCTCTGTTTAGGATGATTTGGTATGTTCCAATATGTATTAAATGGAAGAAGACAAGGGAAAAATTAGTACATTTAATTAATTAGATTATTAATTAATATAGTTGTTGTAGGAAGATGATTTCCACAAGACACAACTGACTTCACTTTTCTATATTTCCATCCTCTTTCTGGGTGGGAAATATTCAATACTAGCATTAAAAATTTTAAGGAAATTTTTGATGTTGTTAGTAGATATTATCTACATAGATAATGAGTGATGATGGAAGAGTAATTTAGAATTTCTGCATTAAGGTGCTGAGAATATTTTAAGAGATCGAAATCACTTATTTTATATCATGAAGGTCTGCATGTCTCATTGAAAAGTTACAAAAAAATTTCAAACCTCTTTTATCAGATAATAGTTGGTGGAGTGGCAAGTACATCACAAGATATGCAGACTTATGCTTCTTGCACATTTTTGGCTGCAAGTATGAGAGAAGGGAAGATGGGAATTCAGAAGAACCAAGATTCTGTTCAACTTGGAGCAATTGAGGCCTGTGTAATGTGGCTGCTGGAAAACGAATTCATCCAAATTACTGAAGCTAGTGATGGAACAGAAGGTAAATGTTACTTCTTAGTTGCAGTTTACTCATTTTTTCATCTTAACACTGGTTAGTAAAACGAAATTGACTTTTCAAACAGTATAAAAGGAAACTGGTTTTTCAAGTGGTGTATGAATAAATTTTAGTAAGTCAGTGTTGCATTTAGCAACATTAATTAGACAATTAGTATTGAATCTGCTCATAAATATACATGCATTTGGCAAAATTTATTGGGAGACTAAAAGGTTAATTAAGAACACAGAAAGACAGTCTTTTATTTTATTTTTAATGTTTGGTTCATTATTTCCCTATTCCCACCCCTACCAGGAAAAGTGTATCATCCAACACATCTTGGTTCAGCAACTCTTTCTTCTTCACTTTCTCCAACTGATACCTTAGATATTTTTGCTGACCTCCAAAGAGCAATGAAGGGCTTTGTTTTAGAGAATGATCTGCATATTGTTTACCTGGTAAGTTTTGTTTTCTTCACTATTGTGTTTGTGAAAATGGGAATAAAATGCTTATATAGAATCCTGAGCATTAAAGATACCCTAAGGGAAAATCTTGTTTGTTTGTTTGTTTGTTTTGACTAGGGTAGTAGTGGTGGGAATAGAGATTAGGTAAGAAGAAAGTTGTTTTAAAGTAATAAGCTAAATGTTACAGTGGCCTTTTAATTTAGTTGCCTACTTATCAATTTTCTCTAACCTCCTTTCAAAAAGTATTTGAGGTTCTTTATAGTAAAGGACAATTGAGATAATAGGAAATCGAAGATAAGGTCATAATGTAAAACTCAAGCAATAGTTGGTACATAAATATGCATGTCTTTAAGTCATGTACAGTTCCTATATCCAACTTTGGTTCTGAGTTTTCTAGCAACTACAGCAAAGAGGAAAGCTTGGCTAGTCTTAATATTAATAGGATAAGAAAACAAAACAAAACAAAAATTAGGAAAAGTGGTACCTGGTTGGCTTAGTCAGTAGAACATGTGACTTGATGGAACACCATCAAGCAAAACAATGTATACATACTGAAGTCTAAGATGGAGAAGATAGAAGATGACAGAAGGTCTCTTTAAAGAAATAATGTCTAAAAATATCCCAAATATGGGGAAAGATATGGACATCTATGTACATGAAGCTAAAGAGGACCCCAAACAGATATAACCCAAAGAGGACTTCACTGGGACACATTATCAAACTGTCAAAAATCAAAGAATCAGAATTTTGAAAGCAGCAAAAGAAAAGATGCTTGTCTTATACAAGGAAACTCATAAAGCTTCTGGTGAATTTCTCAGCAGAAACTTTGCAGACCTGTTTTAATGGTATGATAAATTCAAAATATTGAAATAAAAAACTGCCAATCAACAATACTATATATGCTATCCTTCAGAAACAGAGTGAAAGATTTTGCCAAACAAAAGCTGAGGATGTTCACCCTACTAGATGTGCTTTATAAGAAATGGTAAAGGGAGTTCTTCGTGCTGAAATGAAAGGATGCTAATTAACAATGTAAAAACGTCTGAATGTATACAACTCACTGATGAAGGTAAATTTCTAGTCAAATTCAGATTTCTGAATGTAATGGTAGTATGTAAATCACTTCTAACTCTATACAAAAGCTAAAGAGAGACATATTAAAAATAACTATACCTAAGAGCTCTGTAGGAAGACTCAGAACTCACCTCCTTCATGGAACCTGCAATATTATACCTGTTAATAGAATAATTCCTCCTGAAGAAGAAATGTGGGCTGATTGAAGAGCTGCCAAATGACCACAGACAGAACAGCAAGAGAACAAGAGAGACAGAGAGCTACAGTAACAAAAGGAACCCCTCACCCCCAATGCTGCAATGAGGAGAGATGGTATTGAGGGACCTGAAACAGATCCCTCTGTTCTAGTGCACAGAAAAACCATGGTTTAAAAGTCACTAGCATATAAAAGAGACAATACTAGAACTCTGCCAAGTGGTGGAGGAGTTGTGGGAAAGCTCTCCAGGTCAGAGACTAGGGAACAACGTGGTTTATATTCTCCTTGGAAGCCAGGACTGGAGCAATGTCCAGACGCTGTGGTGGGCATATCTGGTCATCTTGGTGGACTTGTGACTTCAGTGAGCCCATGGTCCGCAGAACCACCCCAGCCTTAGAAGCATTGGCATGCACAAGAAAAGCCACAGTTTAGAGGGTCGGGGAATTGCAGGAATGCTCCTTCTTCCACCTCGAGGGTTCAGACTAGAGCAGAGTTTGGCCACCGTAAGGGGCAGGTTTGGGTGCCATAATTGGAGAGTTCTGAGTCCATAACTGGTGGGCCAGATCATCATAGAGAATTTGTGACCTTAGTAAGCCCAGGGTCCTGAAGGCCACAACAGCTCCATTTGCACTGGGACACAGAAGAAATGCTGCAGTTTAAAAGGGCTGAAGAACTGTGGAGCATACTCTTTCCCTCCACCTTAAGAACTCAGACGGGAGCAGGAACTGGCTCACTGTGAGCTTGCAACCTCAGCAAGTCCAGGGTCCACACGCCCAGACCAGCTTTCCTGTGGTGCTGGGGTTTTGATAGATTCCTGCCTCTGGGAATCTTTTATCTATTTCGAGTTTATCTTTGTGTATGGTGTAAGAGAATGGTTCAAGTTTCATTCTTCTGCATATAGCTGTCCAGTTTTCCCAGCACCATTTATTGAAGAGACTGTCTTTCTTCCATTGGATATTTTTGCCTGTTTTGTCAAAGATTATTTGACCATAGAGTTGCGGGTCCATCTCTGGGCTCTCTATTCTGTTCCACTGGTCTATGTGTCTGTTTTTGTGCCAGTACCATGCTGTCTTGGTGATCACAGCTTTGTAGTAAAGCTTGAAATCAGGCAATGTGATGCCCCCACCTTTTTTTTTTTCAACATTTCCTTAGCAATTTAGGGTCTTTTCTGGTTCCATACAAATTTTAGGATTGTGTGTTCCAGCCCTTTGAAAAAAGCTGGTGGAATTTTGATTGGGATGTCATTGAAAGTATAGATTGCTCTGGGCAGTATAGAATGGTTCCATATGGTACTACAGTATGGAATGTACCAATGGTACTACAGTATGTAGTACCAATGGTACTACAGTATGGAATGCTTTTCCACCTTTTTGTGTCTTCTTCAATTTCTTTCATGAGTGTTTTGTAGTTCCTTGAGTATAGATCCTTTACCTCTTTGGTTAGGTTTATTCCCAAGTATCTTATGGTTCTTGGTGCTACAGTAAATGGAATCGATTCTCTAATTTCCCTTTCCATATTTTCATTGTTAGTGTATAGGAAAGCAACTGATTTCTGTGTATTGATTTTGTATCCTGCCACCATACTGAACTGCTCTATGAGTTCTAATATTTTGGGGGTGGAATCTTTTGGGTTTTCCATATAAAGTATCATGTCATCTGCGAAGACATCCATTCAATTTTTATCAAGAGATTGCAACAATCCAGTTACATCTTAGGCTCCACTTCTAATTCTAGTTCTCTTGCTATTTGCCCCACATCTGCACTTACTTCCTCCTGGAGTCTTGGACCTTCAAAGTCATTCCATGAGGGTTGGCGTTAACTTCGTCTAAATTCCCGTTTTTGTTAATATTTTGACCTCTTCCTGTGAATCACAAATGTTCTTATGGCACCTGGAATGGTGAATCCTTTCTAGAAAGTTCTTGATGTACTTTGCCCAGATCCATCTGAGGAATAACTGTCTTTGACAATGATAGCCTTATGAAATATATAGTTCTTGAACAGTTTAAGACTTGAAGGTCAAAATTACAGTTGACCCTTGAACAACATGTGTTTGAACTTTGTAGGTCCACTTATACATGGATTTTTTTTTCAATGAGTGTAGCACAGTACTGTGTATTTTCTCTTCCTTATTATTTTCTTAACATTTTATCTTCTCTAACTGTATTGTAACAATATAGTATATAATACACGTAGCATAAAATATGTGTTAATCAACTGTTTCTGTTATTGGTAAGGCTTTCTGTCAAAAGTAGGCTATGAGCAGTTAAGTTTTGGGGGAGTCAGAAGTTATATTTAGATTTTCAACTACACGAGCAGTTGGTGCCCCAACCCCATATTGTTTAAGTATCATCTATCAGAGCCCATGGGTGACCAGGTGCATTATCTGCAGTAATTGGAAAGGAATCTTTTTTTTTCTGAGTAGGTCTCAACATTGGGTTTAAAATAAATCATATTGTGAAGAGATTTGCTGTCATCTAGGCTTTACCGTTCCATTTACAGAGCACAGACAGAGTAGATTAAGCATAATTCTTAAGGGCCTTAGGATTTTTGGAATGGTAAATGAGCACTGGCTTCAACTTTAAGTCTCCAGTTGCATAATCCCCTAATAAGAGTCATCCTGCTTGACTTATTTCAGCGTAAGGAATAGCATGGAGGACATTAGGAGAAGGAAGGGAAAAAAGAAGGGGAATGGGAATCAGAGGGGGAGACGAACCATGAGAGAGTATGGACTCTGAGAAATAAACTGAGGGTTTTATAGGGGAGTGGGTGGAGGGGATTGGTTGGCCCAGTGATGGGTATTAAGGAGGGCATGTATTGCGTGGAGCACTAGGTGTTACACATAAATAATGAATCTTGGAACACTACATCAAAAACTAATGTATGGTGACTAACATAACATAATAAAAAATAAAAAAATAAAAATAAAAAAAGCGTCATTCTGTACTTTGAAACTTTGAAGCCAGTATCGACTTCTTTCTAGCTATGAAACTCCTAACTGGCTTCTACTAGAAAGCTATTTTTGTCTACATTGAAATCTGTTGTTTAGTGTATCCACCTTTATTAATGATTTTAGTTAGATCTTCTGGGTAATTTGCTGTAGCTTCTACATCAGCACTTGCTGCTTCACCTTGCACTTTTATGTTGTGTTTAAGCTTCTTCCCTTAAACCTCATGAACCAACCTCTGCTAGTTCCAGCTTCTCTTGGATAGCTTCCTCACTTCTCTCAGCCTTCATAGAATAGAAGAGTTAGAGACTTGCCCTGGATTAGGTTTTGGCTTAAGGGAGTGTTGTGGTTGTTTTGATCTTCTATCCAGAGCACTGAAACTTTCTCCACATCAGAAATAAGGGTGTTTCACTTTCTTTTCATTTGTGTGTTTAGTGGAATAGTACTTTTAATTTAAAGGTTCAGGAACTTTTCACAGCTGGGCTAATGGAAGAGGACTAGCTTTCAGCCAGTCTCAGCTTTTGACAGGCCGCCTTCTTCTTCTTCCTTCTTCCTTTTTCTTTTCTTTTTTCTTCTTCTCCTTCTTCCTCCTTCTTTCTCCTCCTCCTCCTTTCTTCCTCTTCTTTCCTCTTCTTCTTCTTCTTTCCTCTTCTTCTTCTTTTCTCCTCTTCTTCCTTCTTTCTTCCTTTTTCTGCCTTCTTTCTTCTTCTTCCTCTTCCTCCTCCCCCTCCCCCTATATTATATAAATGGGATCATATAATATGTGGTCTTTTATGATTGTTTTTTTTCACTTATCATGTTTTCAGTATTTGTGGCATAATATGTATCCTTTTTTTTCTATTTTGGAAAATTTTTAAAAAATTTGAGTATAAAAAAATTTGAATGTAGTTGACACTTGATGTTACATTAGTTTCAGGTATACAACACAGTGATTCAACAACTCTGTTTTGCTGTGCTCATCACAAATGTAGTTATCATCTGTCACCATGCAACACTATTATGATACCATTGTCTATATTCCTTATGCTGTACCTTTTATTGCTATGACTTATTTCATAACTGGAAGTCTGTATCTCCCACTCCCTTTCATTCATTTTGCCTACCCCACCACCCCTCTTCCCTCTGGCAACTCTTAGTTTTCTGTATTAATATGTCTGATACTGCTTTTTGTTGTTTATTCATTTATTTTGTTTTTTAGATTCCACATATAAATGAAATCATGGGGTATTTGTCTTTCTCTGACTTATTTCACTTAGCATTATACAGTCTAGATCTGTCCATGTTGTCACAAATGGCAAGATCGCATACCTTTTTATGGCTGAGTAATATTTCATTGTATACCTATACCACACCTTTTTATCCATTCATCTGTTGATGGACACTTGGGCTACTTCTGTATCTTGACTATTGTAAATAATACTGCAATAAAGCATGTATCAGTTCTTAAGTTCTTTATATTGCAGAATAATATTCCACTGTATGGATATACTGCATCTCTGTTTATCCATTCATCAATTAATGGACATTTGGTATATTTTTGATTTTTGGCTATTATGAATAATGCTGCTGTGAACATTCATGTACAAGTTTTTACGTGGACATATGTTTCAAATTCTCTTGGGTATATCCCTAGGACTAGAATTGCTGGATTATATGGTAACTTGATTTTTAACATTTTGAGGGTCTCCAAACTCCTCAAAAGCATCTGGATTATACTACATTTCTACCAGCAGTGTATATGGGTTCCTATCCTTCGCATCTTCTCTGATGCTTGTTTTTATTTCTCTTTTTGAATATATCCATACAAGTGTTTGGTGCTCTCTCATTATAATTTGGACTTGCATTTCCTTAATGGCTAATGATGTTGAGCATCTTTTCATGTGTTTATTGATCATATGAATATCTTAGAAAAATATTCAATCTTCTGCCATTTTTAATTTTTTTTTATTATTGAGGTGTTTTTTATATATTCTGGATACAAGTCTCTTTTCAGATACAGGATTTGGAAATATTTTCTTCCCTTCTGTGGGTTGTCTTTTCATGTTCCTGATGATTTTTGAATCACAGAAGTTGTGAGTTTTGGTCAGTGTATCAATTTGTTTTTCTTTTGATGTCTTATCTGGAAATGTACTATGTAACTCAGTGTCACAAGGATGCACTCCTCTTTTCTTCTGAGTTATAGTTTTATCTTACATTGACACATGTGATCCACTTGGACTTTTGAGACTGATATATGATGAGAATCTAACTTAATTCCTTTGCATATACATGTCCAGGTGTCCCTGCTCCATTTGTTGAAAGTCCATTACTTCTCGTGTTATCCTTGTCAAAAATCTATTGACCATGAATTTGAGGGTTTATTTCTGGGCTTTCAATTCTATTTCACTGATCTATATTTATCCTTATGTTGTTACTGTGCTGTTTTGATTACTGTAGCTTGGTGTAGTTAGTTTTGAAATCAAGAAATGTGAGCCCTCTAATTTTGTATTCTTGGAGAAAAATTTTGACCTTTCTGGGTCACTTGCATTTCCTTATAAATTTTAGGATCATCTTGCCTATTTCTGCAAAGAAGCCAGTTTAATTTTGATAGAGATTGTGCAGAATTGGTAGGTCAATTTGGGAAATATTGCCATCGTAACAGTATTAAGTCTTACAGTCCTTGCAGATAGGCTGTTTCTTGTATTTATTTAGGTCTTTAATATCTTTCAAAAATTTTTAGTTTTCAGAGTACAAGTTTTATATTTTTTTTGTTAAGCTTTTTGCTAAGCATTTTCTTTTTGATGCTATCATAAATGGAATTTCTTTTTTTTTTTAAAGATTTTATTTATTTATTTGACAGAGATCACAAGCAGGCAGAGAGGCAGGCAGAAAGAGAAGGAAGCAGGCTCCCTGCTGAGCAGAGAGCCCGATGAGGAGCTCGATCCCAGGACCCTGAGATCATGACCTGAGCCGAAGGCAGAGGCTTTAACCCGCTGAGCCACCCAGGGGCCCCTGGAATTTATTTAATTACATTTAGAGATTGTTTATTAAAGTATACAGAAAAACTTATTTTTCTATATTGATCTTGTATCCTGTAACCTATTAAACTTGTTAATTAATTTTAATAGTATTTTCGTGCATTCCTTAGGATTTTCTATATATAAGATCATGCTATCTGCAAATAGAGTTTTGCTTCTTCCTTTCCAGTCTGGATGTCTTTTATTTATTTTTCTTTCTCCTAATTGACTTGGTTAGACTCTCCGGTAAAATATGGAATAGGAGTATCAATAGCAGACATCTTCGTCTTGTTTCTTATCTTGGGGCAAAAATACTCAGTTTTTCACTATCAATCTTGGTGTTAGTTGTGGGTTTTTTGCAGATAGCCTTTATCAGGTTAGTTCCTTTCTATTATTAGTTTGTTGAGTGTTTTTATCATGAGAGGTTAGATTTTGTCAAGTGTTTTTGCTACATCTGTTGAGATCATCATGTGTTTTTGTCCATTTTATTGATATAGTGTATTATATTAGTTGATTTTCAGATAGTAATCTTAGATTTTCTGGGTAAGTCCCACTTGGTTATTTGTATACTACTCTTTATCTGTTCCTAGATTTGGTTTGCTAGTATTTTACTGAGGATTGTTTTATCTATATTTATTAGATATATTGTCTGTAGCTCTCTTTTCTCATGATGACTTTGAGGAAGAATTTGTGAAAGATTGCTATTATTTCTTATTTAAGCATTTGATAGAGTTCACCAGTCAAGCTATTTGGGCCTGCACTTTTTTTGGAGTAAATTTATTACTAATTCAACCTCTTTACTTGTAATAGGTCTGTTCATATCTCTTGTTTTTTCCTGAATCACTTTTGGTAGTTTGTATGTTTCCAGGAACTTGTTCATCTCATCAAGATTATCTAATTTGTTGGTATTCAGTTTACATTATTTCTTTATAGAAATAATTTACTTTTTTTCCTCTGTAGGTTCACTAGTGGTGTCTCTTCTTCCATTTCTAAATTTAGTAATTTAAGTCTTCTCTGTTCATTTCTGGATCAGTCTAGCTAAAGGTTTTTCAATTTTGTTATCTTTCTAAAGCACTGTTAAAAGTGTTTAAACAAGGAGGCCATTAGACTGCGGTGACTGTAATGTCCTGGTAGTTTACATAAGCAAACCAAAACTTAAGCCAGAGGCAATATGCCGCAAATCCAGGAAATTTAAACTTGAGAACAACTAATCACAAACAGCCAATAAGGTGTCCCCAAATAAGGCAAGTGCTTAAGCTATAACCAATCAAATAAATTCTTTGCTTTGCTTCGCTTCAGTATCTTCTCTATAAAAACTTCGCTTCTATCTCCATTTAGTGGAGGGTTTCTAACCAACCACCTTTGTTTGGCACTGCCCAATTCAAATCAATGTATGCTCAAATAAACTCTTACAAAATTTTATGTGCTTCAGTTTGCCTTTTACCAGAACGATTTTTTTTTTGTTGATTTTTCTTTATTTTTTTTTTAACTTTCTACTTCATTGTTTTTGCTCTTTATTATTTTCTTCCTTCTTCCTTTGGTTTTGCTTTGGCCTTCTACTTGCAAGTGTCTTTTTTTTTTGCAAGTGTCTTAATGTGGAAGATCAGGTATTGATTTGAGACCTTATTTTTTTTAGTATGGACATTTATAGCTATACATTTTCCTCAAAATATTACTTTTACTGCACCTTATAATAAATTTGGTATATAATGTTTTCATTTGTTATATTCACTCATTTCAAGGTATTTTGCAATTTCTATTATAATTTTCCCTAACCCATTGTTATTTTGGAGTTTCTTATTTAATTCCCACATAGTAAATTTCCAACATTTTTTGTCATTTATTTCTAATTTCATTTCATTGTCAAGAAACATATGTTGTGTAATTTTAATACTTAGTCACAGACACACCCACACCCACACACATATATAAGTATACACAAATATATATTAATCAATCTCTCCACCAAATAGGCTTGAACCTACAACCTTGAGATCAAGAGTCATACATTCATTTCACTGACTGAGCTAGACAGGCACCCTTATACTTTTATATATTGAAGCTTGTTTTATTGCCTGAATATGGTCTATCCTGGAGAATATTCTGTGTGTTCAAGAAGAATGTGCACTTTTGTTGGGTGGAGTTCTACAGATGTCTCTTAGGTCTAGTTGTTTTAGAATGTTGTCTTAGAAGACTAAGTTGATCTGCTTAGTTGTCCTATCCGTTGTTGAAAGTTAGGATATTTAAGTCTTCAACTATTATTTTTGAATTGTCTGTTTCTCTCTTCATTTCTTTTAAGTTTTGTTCATGTATTTTGGCACCCTGTATATATTTATAGTTGTTTATATATACCTGATGGGTTGATCCTTTTATCATTAAAGAATGTTCCTCTTATATTTACTAACATTTTTTAACATTCTATTTTATGTGATATTAGTATGGCCACTCCGTATTTATTATGGTTGTGGTTTGCATGATACTTTCCCTTTTCCTTTCCTTCTACTTTTGACTTATTTATATTTTTGTATCTATATCATGTCTCTTATGGAAAGCACATAGTTGGATTCTGGTTTTTTATGTAGTCTGTTAATCTACCCTTGGTTATTTAACCCATTCACATTTAATGTTATTAGTAACACAGAGTAACATCTATGTTTTGTCTTTTTATTTTCTATATCTCTTATGTCCTTTTTGTTCTCCTGTACTGATTTCTTTTTGAATTAAGTGAATATTTCCTAGTATAACATTTTAATGTATTTAATTAATTTTTCTCTGTTTTTTGAAGTTATTTCTAGTGATTACTCAAGGGGTTACAATACAGCTTAAAATTTATATTAACTTAATTCCAGTGAGATATAGAAACATAATTCTTATATAGTGCTATTCTTTTTTTGTACTATTACTGTTATACATGTACACCTATAGGTGTCACAAACCTAATAGTACATCGTTATTATTTATGTAATTTTATGTGTTTAAAGAAGATGAGAAGAGAGAAAACTATGTATTTATGGAGTTTGGTACATTAAAATTCTTAAGATTTGTGTTTTTCTTTATTACTCCTTGGATTTTAGTTGGATTTTAGATGACTATCTCTTGTCATCTCCTTCTCTGGTACAGCTTTGCTCTGTTAACTCCAAACAGAGCAGAGAACTTTTATTTAAGTGAAAAAGTGAATTTATTCAGTAATAGCAGAGGAATTAGATTTTTTGCTTAGTCTGTATTGATATATCTTCACGTTTGCTCATTCTTCTGCCCACTTGCATCTAATGGTGAGCTCTATAGTGATTTATTTCAGTTATTGTACTCTTCATCTTCAGGATTTCCATTTGTTTTTTTTAGCATTTCTTTTTTTATTTTTTATCCTGTACTTGATGAGACACTGTCATCATACCTTTCCTTACTTCATTTAGCATGTTTTTCTTTGGTTCTTTGACCATATTTGTCTGCTTTGAAGTGTTTGAAATTCCCAACATCTGGAACCTCTCAGAGGTGTTTCTTTTGTAAGCTTTTTCCCTTGTGTTTGGGACATACTTTCACATTTCTTTGCATGTCTCATAGTTTTTATTGTTGTTATTGAACCCTGGATATTTTAGATAATGTATTATAGCAGTTGTGAATATTGATTCCTTCTTTCCTTCCCTCCTTTTTCTTTTCTCCTGATTCTTTCTTGGAAATCAGAAAATACTTACGATTGTACTTCAAATATTGAAATTAAAAGTGTCTGATTAAAGTTCTTGGAGTCTGTAAAATCCAGTTTGTATGCTCAGTGATCTCTTTTCTTTTAGTTATGAATTGTTGTGAATAAATGAAATTTCCATATAAGTGAGGTGTTACCACGAGTAGAAATTTTTCCAAATACTGAGGCCTTTGTTTTTAATATAAAGTTTATATTTATAGTTTTATTCCTTTTGTAATGCAGTAATTTAGCTAATGAATCATGCTTCTTCCCTTTAGGTTACACCTATGTTCGAGGATTGGACTACTATTGATTGGTATCGATTTTTCTGTTTATGGGAGAAATTGCCAACTTCTATGAAACGGGTGGCAGAGCTAGTGGGAGTTGAAGAAGGGTTCTTGGCTCGCTGTGTGAAAGGAAAAGTTGTAGCCAGAACGGAGAGACAACATCGCCAGATGGCCATCCATAAAAGGTAAATACCAAGAAACCTTCCTTGACTGTCCAGTATTTAACGTAATTTTATATATATAGTAGTTGTTCAGTTTATTATAGTAACTTTCATTATCATTAAAATCAAAGTTTTAGGGCGCCTGGTGGCTCAGTTTGTTAAGCGTCTGCCTTCAGCTCAGGTCATGATCCCAGGGTCCTAGGATGGAGCCCCACATTGGGCTCCCTGCTCAGTGGGCAGTCTGATTCTCCTTTTCCCTCTGCTTCTCTCCCCGGCTTGTGCTCTCTCTCTCACTCTCTCTCTCAAATAAATAAAATTAAAAAAATATGTAAGATCAAAGTTTTGGCTGAGTAAATTGTCACTTTCTTGTGTTCACTCAATTTATCAATATTTCAGTTTCTCTTTTAATACTTGTTTAGAAGCCATTATAGATAAAGACCTTTTAAAGTAGAACATTTAAGGGGCACTTGGGTGTCTCACTCACTTAGGTGTCTGCCTTCAGCTTAGGTCTTGATCCTAGGATTCTGGGATCACGCCCCATGTCTGGCTCTCTGCTCAATGGGGAGCCTGCTTCTCCCTCTCCATCTGTCTGCCATTCCCACCTCCCACCCCGCTTGTGCTCTCTCTTTCTCTCTCACTCTGTCAAAATAAAAACAAAATCTTAAAAAAAAAAAAGTAGGACACTTAATTATTTACTTAAAGATGTGAATTAGAACTGACAGTTTAGAGTACCTTCATTTTAGGATATGTTTTGTATCATTATTGTAAATGATTATTACCATGGAAGAATGAATTAAAAGATTCAGATGGGGAAATTGAATCATTTACCTTCTTTGAAATATAATAAAATTATTTTTCTTAATGGTAGTCTCTAGTATATTATAACATAAGTGTAAATTTTGTAAGGATTTATATACTTGGATTATTTGTGGTACTATTGCCATTCAAGTCAATACTGGTTTTTATTTTCAAATTCTGTCATTTTTTTGATATATGAATAGGTGATCATATAACTGTGTATCAAATGTTCTTTTAAATTTTTTGTGCCTATTTCTTAAGCCAAGTCTTATTTCTTGAAATTAGTTAGCAGTATTAAAATATGGAGGAGATCTTTTTGTTATAAATATTAGTTCCTTGCTATGCTATAGTATGTCAATTTATTTGGTAAACCTTGAGCTCAGTCTTTGTCTACTAATCCTATATCCTATTAGGAATCTTCTCAGAGTGTATAAATCCTCCATTGCCTTTTTGCTTCTTTCTCATTTATTAGCATATGTTGTATCTTCATTGTAGACATTTCTTACCATACTTACAGTGATTTACATTCCAGGTTTTTTACCAGTCTTATGCTATTAGATTTAATCAGTGAAGTTCCCTTAAAGGAAATTAACCAGAAGTACGGATGCAGTCGTGGACAGATTCAATCTTTACAGCAGTCAGCTGCTGTTTATGCAGGTCAGTTAAACAAGGGTTTCCACATTTATTTGAGACTCTGTGGTTGGAGATCAAGTTAATATTACTTTTTTTTAAAATTCCATTTTTTTTTAGGCTTCTATAAAAGTGAGGAGATTGTGGGAAGCTATAATTGTTATCATCGGGACACCTAAAACTATGGTATTTCTGGGTTCAGTTATCCTGCTCCAGAGGATTGGCAGCTACCTGAGTATCTGGACCTTAGTCACCCTCTATTGCTTAGCAACTACTGACCATCCTCCCTTCTGTTTGTTTTTTTTCTGTTTTCCCTGTTACAAGAAGAAATAGACACAAAGTTGTCAACAGTTTCCCTTTTCTTATCAAGTTACTGATTAATATTTGTAATTGACTAGGAGGATGGCAAATGGACAGGGATTTCAGGATTTCTCTTGGACTGTTCTAAATATCTCTTCTCTAGGAAAGTACTGTTCTCTCCTTAATAAATCTAAACTCCCATCTCTAAGCTAGGCAAACAGGAAAGTTCTGGGTCTGATTTTACCAAGAAATCCTTATAAGCCTTTAGGAAGGAAACCCTGGGCTGCTGGAAGAGTATGTGGATTTATATGTGTAAAAGGTCTCATTAGGAAGGTGTGTGTGTATATGTGAGCATATTGAGGGAAAGATAGGAGGAGAAGGTCATAAAAAGGGAGAGACTCTTCAACATGGCATGAAAGATCTCAAATTGCCTGTGGGGCTAATGTTCTCATAGGGAAGTGATTTTCTTAATGACTTGGCATTGGCTCTTCTGGCCTCTTTATTTCATGGGGTAATAGCTATTGAGCTGGACAACCTTTTCTTGATGAAAATATCAATGGGAGCTTCACTTTTTGTACTCCTCTCAGCTCTTAAATATTTAAATCAGCTCTCTTACTTTTCTATAGTTGAGAAGAGTCCCTCACCTGTTTTTAAGAGTTCTCTCTTTCTTAAAAGAAAGTAAGGAAGAACGAATGAGAGAGAGGAATGAAGTAGAGTGAGGGCTTTTTGTTTCTTTTGTGTTAACATGGTCTGCCTCAATTGTTTCAAATATCAAGTTCATGATTAAGAATAAAAGAGATGACATTTAATGTGTTTAGCCCATTTATTGACCAATTAGCTAGGTCCTTAACATGTGTCTACTATCCTGTTAAGTTACACTTTGTGACTCTTAAACTTTACAGTTCTGCAGGTTAACAAGCAACAAAACAAAAGTAAATCTGAAGAAATCGAAAATTATCTATAAAGAATTTTAATTCAGTAAATATTCTATGATTATTCTAGGGATGATTACAGTATTTTCCAACCGCCTGGGCTGGCACAACATGGAACTACTACTTTCTCAATTTCAGAAGCGTCTTACATTTGGCATCCAGAGGGAACTCTGTGACCTGGTCCGGGTGTCGTTACTTAATGCACAGCGAGCCAGATTCCTCTATGATTCTGGCTTTCTTACTGTGGCAGATCTTGCCAGAGCAAATATTGCAGAGGTGGAGACTGTTCTGAAAAATGCTGTTCCCTTTAAGAGGTAAGAAAGTCCCCCCGAGTAGTCATTAAATGAAAGATCATTTTATAAATAATAGAAAATGTACTAAAATACTTTTTCTTAGATAGTGTCATGACATACATGTTGTCAGTGGAAGAAAATGAGACTGCTTTTCCCCCCTTCGAATTACTGTCATTTTGTGTGTGTATGTATATTTTTAAAATTGAAGTATAGTTAACACACAATGTTATATTAGTTTCAACTGTACAGTATAGCGATTTGAAAAATCCATATGTTATACTCCACTCAGCACAAGTGTAGATACTATTTTCCACCATAAAATACTATTAAATAACATTGACTATATTCCCCATGCTGTACATTTTATCCCTGTGACTTAAGCATTCAATAACTGAAAGCCTCATCTCTCACTCCTCTTCACTCATTTTGTCTATCGCCCTACCCTGCCCCTCTGGCAACCATTAGTGTGTTTTCTGTATTTATGGGCCTATTTTTGCTTTTAGTTTGTTTTTTAGATTTCATATCTGAGTGAAATCCTATTGTATTTGTCTTTCTCAGTCTGACTTACTTCACTTGGCATAATACCCTCTAGGTCTAACCATGTTGTCAAAAATGGCAAGATCTCATATTTTTTATGGTGGAGTAATATTCCATCATAGATAGGTATCACTGATATCATAGATATCATAGATTGATCAATCAATATATGTTTGTTACTCATCATATATCTATAATCACATTATATATATATATATATATATATATATAATATCCCTTCATCTATCCATGGTCACTTGGGTTGCTCCCATATCTTGGCTGTTATAAAAAATGCTGCAATAAATGTAGAGGTGCATATATTTTTTCAAATTAGTGTTTTTGTTTTCTTTAGGTCAATATCCCATAGTAGAATTACTGGATTGTATAGTATTTTTATTTTAATTTTATAAAAAAAAACTCCATGCTGTTTTCCACAGTGGCTGGTCCAATGTACATTCTCACCAACAGTGCACAAGAGTTCCTTTTTCTCTACATCCCCACCAGCACTTGTTTATTTCTTGTCTTTTTGATTCTAGGTCTTCTGAAAGGTATAAGGTGATATCTCGTTGTGGTTTTGATTTGATTTCCTCAATGATTGGTGATGTCAAATAACTTTTTATGTGTCTATTTGCCATCTATATTTTTTTTTGGGAAAATGTCTATTTAGATCCTCTGTCTATTTTTAAAAAGATTATTTGGTTTTTTGGTGTTGAGTCATATAAACTCTTTATTTTATTTATATTTATATATATAACATATATATCTATATCCATGGACTGTCTTCAACTTCTTTCATCAGTGTTTTATAGTTTTCAAGTACAAGTTTTTTGGTGCAATTGTAAATGGTATTGTTTTCTTATTTTCTGTTTCTACTATTTAATTAATAGTAATTCTTCCAGTCCATATATATATATATGTTAACCTGTTATTGGATATATCATTTGTGGATGTCTTCGCCTATTCAATAGTTTATCTTTCCTTTTTGTTGAGTCTTTCATTCACTGTGTAAAGCTTTTTATTTTGGTGTAGTCCCAAAAGTTTATTTTTGCTTTTGTTTTTCTTGCGAAAGGAGACACATGTAGAAAAATGTTGCTAAGGCCAATGTCAAAGAAATTACTGCCTACGTTTTCTTCTAGGAGTTTCATGGTTTTGGGTCTCACGCTTAGGTCTTTAATCCATTTTGAGATTATTTTTTTATGGTGTAAGAAGTGATTCACTTTCATTCTTTTCCAAGTAGATGTCCAATTTCCCCCGCATCATTTATTGGTGAGACTTTCTTTTTCCCGTTGCATATTCTTGCCGCCTTTGTTATAGATTAATTGACTATGTAAGCATAGGTTTATTTTGAGCTCTGTATTCTGTTTCATTGATCTATATGCCTGTTTTTGTGCCAGTACCATACTATTTTTATTACTACAGCTTGTAGTTTATCTCGAAATCTAGGACTGTGATGCTTCCATTTTTGTTCTTCTTTCTCAAGGTTGCTTTGGTTATTTAGGGTGTTTTGTGGTTCCATTCAAATTGAATAGTATTTATTCTAGGTTTGTGAAAAATGCTATTGGTATTTTGATAGGGATTGCATTGAATCTATAGATTGTTTGGGTAGTATGGACATTTTAATCAATATCAATTCTTCCAGTCCATGAGCATGGTAATATCTTTCCATTTGTTTGTGCTGTCTTCAACTTCTTTCATCAGTGTTTTATAGTTTTCAAGTACAAGTTTTTTGGTGCAATTGTAAATGGTATTGTTTTCTTATTTTCTGTTTCTACTATGTTATTAGTATAGAAATGCAACATATTTTTTGTCATAATTTTGTATTCTGCAACTTTACTGAATTCTAATAACTTTTTGGTGGATCTTTAGGGTTTTCTTTTTTTAAAGATTTTATTTATTTATTTGACAGAGAGAGACATAGCGAGAGAGGGAACACAAGCAGGGGAAGTAGGAGAGAGGAAGCAGGCTACCCGCTGAGCAGGGAGCCGGATGCAGGGCTTGATCCCAGGACCCTAGAATCATGACCTGAGCCAAAGGCAGGCGCTGAATGACTGAGCCACCCAGGTGCCCCTCTTTAGGGTTTTCTGTGTATAGTAGCATATCATCTGCAAATAGTGATAGTTTTACTTCTTCCTTGACAGTTTAGATGTCTTGTATTTCTTTTTCGGTCTGATTGCTCTGTCTAGGCTTTCCAGCACTGTGTTAAATAAAGGTAGGGAGAGTGGACATTCTTCTCTTGTTCTCGATCGTAGGTGAAAAGCTCTCAGTTTTTCACCATTGGTATGTTTGTTACTGTGGGTTTTTTACATATGACCTTTAGTATGTTGAGGTATGTTCTCTCTAAACTTACTTTTTTGAGAGTTTTTATCATGAACGCATGTTGAATTTTGTCAAATGCTTCTTCTGTGTCTACTGAGATGATCGTATGATATTTGTCCTTTGTTTTGTTGATTTGGCGTATCATGTTGATTGATTTGTGAATATTGAATTAACCTTGCTTCCCCGGAGTAAATCCCAGTCAGTCATGGTTGATGATCCTTTTAATGTACTGTTGAATGTTGTTAATATTTTGTTGAGGATTTTCGCATCTATATTTATCAGGGACACTGGCCTGTACTTTTTTTGTAGTTCCTTTAGTTTTGGTATCAGGGTAATGCTGGCTTTGTAGAATATATTTGGAAGTTTTCCTTTCACTTCTAGTTTGAGGAGAGTAGGTATTAACTTTTCTTTAAATGTTTAGTAGAACTTAATCTGTGAAGCCAGTTGGTTGGGGACTTTTGTTTGTTGGAGTTTTTTTGATTACCAATTCAATTTCATTACTAGTAATTGGTATATTCAGCTGCTCTGTTTCTCCTTGATTCATTTTGAGAAGATTGTATGTTTCTAGGAATTTATCCATTTCTTCGAGGTTGTCCAATTTGTTGACATATAATTTTTTGTAATATTCTCTTACATAATTCTTTGTATTTCTGTGTTGGTTATTAATTTCCCTCTTTCATATCTAATCTTATTTGTGTCCTCTCTTTTTTCTTGGTGAGTCTGGCTAAAGGTTTGTCAATTTTATCTTTTCAAAGAACCAGCTCTTGGTATCTTTTCTAGTGTTTTTTAAGTTTCTATTTCATTTATTTCCACTCTGATGTTAATTTCCTTCCTTCTACTAACCTTGACCTTTGTTTGTTCACCTTTTTCTAGTTCTTTTAAGTGTGAGTTTAGATTGTTTATTTGAGATTTTTCTTGTTTCTTGAGGTCAGCCTATGTCGCTTTGAATTTCTCTCTTAGATTATTTTCATTGTGTTCCAGAGATGTTGGATTGTTGTCTTTTTATTTTTATTTGTCTTCATGTATCTTTTGATTTCCTTTCATTTCTTCACTGGGCCATTGTGTGTTTAGTAGCATGCTGTTTAGCCTCCACATATTTTTGTTTTTTCCATTTTTTTTCCTTGCGATTGATTTCTAGTTTTATACTGTTGTGGTTAGAAGAGATGCTTGATATTATTTTAATCTTCTTAAGTTTACTGGAACTTGTTTTATGGTCTAACGTGTGGTTTATCCTGGAGAATGCTCCATGTGCATTTGAACTCAATGTGTGTTCTGTTGTTTTTGTATGGAATGCTCTGCATGTATCTGTTAAGTACATCTGGTCTAATGTGTCATTCAAAGTCACTGTTTCCTTCTTTTTCTGTCTGCATGACCTATCTATTGATTAAATGGGGCGTTATAGACCTGTACTCTTATTGTATTACTGTCTATTTCTCTGTCTATGCCTGTTAAATATTTGCTTTATGTATTTAGATGCTTTAATATTGGGTGCATAGATATTTACAAATGTTATATCCTCTTGTTGGATTAACCTTGTTAACATCATATAATACCCTTCTTTGTGTTTTCTTATAGTCTTTGTTTAAAGTCTATTTTGTCTGATATAAGTATTGCTACCCTGGCTTTTTTTTTCTCCCCTGCTTTTATTTGCATGGACCATCTTTTTCCATGTTTCCACTTTTGGTATCTGCATTTTAATAGATCTGAAGTGAGTCTTTTGTAGGCAGCCTACCACTGGGACTTTTGTTGTTGTTGTTGTTATTGTTGTTGTTATTGTTTGTTTTAAGTAGGCTTCACGCCCAGTATGGAGTCCATTGCAGGACTTGAACTCATGACTCTGAGATCAAGACCTGAGCTGAGACCAAGAGTCAGATGCCTAACTGACTGAGCCACCCAGGTGCCCCATGGGTCTTTTTTTTTTTTTTAAGTTTTATTTATTTGAGAGAGAGAGCATGAGCCATGGAGGTGGGTGTGGCAGAGGGAGAAGGACAAGCAAACTTGTTGCTGAGCAGGGAGCCCAACACAGGGCTCGATCCCAGAACTACAGGATCATGACCTGAGCTTAAGGTAGACACTTAACCAACTGAGCCACCCAGGCGCCCCCTAGGTCTTATTTTTTTATTATTTTTAAAAATTTATTTATTTGACAGAGAGAGAGAGAGCACAAGCAGGGGGAGCTGCAAGCAGAGGGAGAGGGAGAAGCAGGCACCCCACTAAGCAGAGAGACTTATGTGGGGCTCGATCCCAGGACCCTGGGATCATGACCTGAGCCAAAGGCAGATGCTTAACCAACTAAGTCACCCAGGTGCCCTAGATCTTATTTTTTAAATTTATTCTACCACTCTATCTCTTTTGATGGAGCAGTAGACCTACTTGTACATTTCCAGTAATTATTGATAGGTATATATTTATTACCATTTTGTTAATTGTTTTCTGATTGTTTTTGTAGTTCTTTCTTTCTTTCTTTTGTTCTTTCCTTTGATGACTCTCTGTCATGTTATGTTGATTGTCTTTATTTTTTGTGTATCTTTTACAGATTTCGGGTTTGTCTTTACCATGAGGTTCATATATAATATTTTAAATATGTAACAGTCTGTATTAAGTCAATGGTCACTTAAGTTTGAAAAAATTTAAAAGAAAATTTCTTTTATTCCACTCTCCCACATTTTATGTGTATGTTATCATACTTTATATCTTTTTATTTATAATTTCTTTTGATTATGACCTTTTCTTTTTCACTTGAAGAAGTCCCTTTAACATTTCTTGTAAGACTAGCTTAGCGATGATAAACTCCTTTAACTTTTGTTTTTTGGGGAAACTCTATCTCTCCTTCTGTTGTGAATGATAACTTTGCCACAGAGAGTGTTCTTGGTTGTAGGTTTTTTTTTCTCCTTCAACTCTTTGAATATATCATGCCACTCAATTCTGGCCTGCAACATTTCTGCTGGAAAATCTGCTCATAGCCTTAAGTGGGTTCCCTTGTGTGTAACTTTTTGCTTCTCCTTTCTCTTTTTAGAATTTTCTCTTTATCTTTAATCTTTGACATTTTAATTATATGTGTCATGGTGTGGAACTCCTTGGGTTCATCTTGTTTGGAACTCTTTATCCTTCCTGAACCTGTTTTCTTCCCCCAGGTTAAGGAAGGTATCAGCTATTATTTCTTCAAATAAGTTTTCTCCCCTTTTCTTTCTCTCTTCTCTTCTGGGACCTCCATAATGCAAATGTTTTTCCACTTGATATCATCCTAGAGATTGCTTAACTTATCCTCATTAAATTTTTTTTTTCTATTTGCTGTTCAGCTTGAATGCTTTCCATTACCTTGTCTTCTAGATTGCTGATCATCTCTTCTCATCTCCTAATCTGTTGTTGATTCCCTCGAGTGTATTTTTCATATCACTATATTCTTTAACTTTGATTGGTTCTTTCTCATACTTTGTATCTCTTTGTTGAAATTTTCACTGAGTTCTTCCACTCTTGTCTCCAGTCCAGTGAGCATCTTTAAGATCATTACTTTAAACTTTATCAAGCACATTGTTTCTCTTTGTTTTATTTAGTTCTTTTTCTAAGATTTTGTCTTGTTCTTTTGTTTGGAGCATATTCCTCTATCTCCCCATTTTGCTTGATTTTCTGTGTTTGTTCCTTTGAATTGAGTAGGATAGCTACTTCTGAACTTGAAGGAAAGGTATTATGTACGGTCATTCCTGTGTAGTCTTTGTGTGCCTAATAATTTTGGCTGGCTGGCTGGAACTGTGGCTGCTGTGGACATGGAGTCCCAGGTACTCCTTGTTTGGGCTGCCCTAGTAGCATGACTGGAACTGAAGTGGACTTGGGTCAGGTGGTCTCAGGGCTCTCCATGGAAGAGGGCATCTGGCAAGAAAGCAAAAACTGAAATTGGTGCAGGCTGGGGCAGTCCCTGGGATCTCTACACAGAGAACATCCTGGCAGGATAGCTGAAGCCTAAGTGAGCATGGGACAGGGCTCTCTACCCACAGGGTTCACTGGGAGGACGACTGAAGCTGCAGTGGGTGCAAGCTGGGTGTTCTGGGGGCTCCACACAGGGGATACCCAGACAGGGTTGCTGGAACTAAGGGTATGGGTCAGGGGTTCTTGGAGCACTCTGTGCTAAGGGAGTATTAGCAAACTGTCTGGAGCCAAAGTAGTATGGGCTGGGTTGGTGGCTCTTGCTCCTGTGTGTGCCACTTTGCTACAGCAGCTGTAGCTGTAGTGAGTACTGACCAGGGTTGTCCTCCTGGTGGGTGCCACACTGGTGATGCCTTGGTAGAATAGCTGAGGCTGATATGGGCTAGGGGTTTGGGGCTCATAGAGGTAGTAAGCCAGCTAGTGTACCCCAACCCTGCTTCTGTCTTGCTCTCAAGGTGGAGGGGGAGCATAAACTGTGAAACTTGCAGCCCCTATGACCTGGAAAGGGTTCCAGCAGATCCCCCACCATTTGGCAAAATTCTAAGTCTAGTTTCTTTATGTTCTAGTTGCTCTTTGTACTTCTGTATTATGCTAAGGCTACTATTGCTGTGATTATGCCTCTTCTGAATGCCCAGAACTTTATTGATCAAAATTACTAATATCAGTATTAGGACAAGTCAATACCATATACTTCCTCAAGGGACACAGTGGGAAAGACACAGCATTACTCCTGGAGTATTCCTATCAAAAATGTCTAAAATAAATTTAATTATTAGAAAACATCAGACAAACCTAAATTGGGAGGCATTGCACAAAATAATTGGCTAATACTCTTCAAAAATATCAAGGTCATGAAAAACAAAGACCGAGGAACTCTTTCTAATTAAAGGAAAATAAAGAGACATGATAACTGGATGCACCACCTTATTCTAGATTGGATTAGAAAAAGGACATAAGTGGAACAGTTGGTGAAATTTGAATAAGGTTAGATATAGGTTAGATATATAGCATTGTATTAATGTTAATTTTCTGGATGGAAACTGGTATCTGGCACCTGGCTACCCTTTCCTTTTAGTACTTGGTACTTAACAGCTAAAAAACTCAGCCTTTTGATTGTCTCAGATTGTCTCATTAAAAACAACTCACAATAAATTACCTCTGCATATGTATTTTCATATATTTGGTAATGTTTCTTCAGAGTAAATTCCTGGATGAGATTTTAAAAGTTAAGGGCTTATGTCACTTTACTAGATTTCAGATTCCTGCAGGTTACATTCTCACTAACCTATTACCTCACAGAATCCATTGTTAGAAGTTTTCATTTTGCCAGTCTGATAGATGAGAAATTGTATCTCAGCATGGTTTAAGTGTGCATTTCTCCATTTGTGAGTGATGGTAGAGATATTTTCATATGTTTCAGGATCCTTTTTTTTTTTTAAATTTTTTGGTGTCTTTGTGACTTATCTGGTTATGTCTTTTCCTTATGTTTCTACTGGGTTTGATCTTCTCCCTCTCCTTTTAAAGAAACTTTTCAAAATTGATCAGAGTATTTGGTTGCTTCTATATGTGTATTGCAAATATTTTCACACAATTTATGAATTATCTTTTGATTTTTATTGCATTGTTTTTGCCATGCATTTTAATTTTTCTATTGATTTTTCAAATCACTTTTTTCTTTTTTTTCCTGCATTTGAATTATAGAAAACTTTGTAGTGAGATTAAAAAAGAATTCATTCATGTTTTCTTCTAGTATTTATTGATTTGAATTTAGATTCTTGATGCATTTAGAACTTAATTTTGTGTATGGTTTGAAGTCTCGTTCTAATTTCATCTTTTATCCAATGGCACCCATTTATAAAAAAAGTCTATCTTTGACTTAGTAATTTGAGATGCTATCTTTATCATATATTAAATAGCCATAAATACTTTGGTCTATTTCTAGTTTCTATTTTACTTACTATTCTTTTTGTCAATTCATGAGCAAGTGCTTTTAGTTATAAAAGTTTTATATGTATTTTAATCTCTGATAAGGCACTTTCCCACATAGTTTTTCAGTATTTTTCTGGCTATTCTTGTGTATTTGCCCATATGAAAGTTAAAGTGTTTTTTGATATTTTATTGGGATTGGATTGAAACAAAACTTTGAATCGACATTTTATATTGTTTTGTCAACCTATCCAAGGATAGGTAACATCTTTGAATTTGATCTAGTTTTGTGATTTTCAAGTTTTCAAAAGATTTCCTTAAGTAGGTCCTTAGAAGTTTTAGGTTTTGCTCACACGGGTTTTATACATTTCTCATTAAGGTTTTTTCTACTTAATCTTTAGAATTATTTTAATTGGTGACTTTCTTCTATGATGTCTTCTACATAGTTATGTGAGTATGTGAAGACTTTTTGTATATTTTTTATCCTATTTTCGGAATTCTTTTATTGTTCGAATTACTTTTATCATTATATTGTTGTATCATTGGCAAATAGCTGTTTTACTTCTTCCTTAGGAATTCACATGCTTTTAATTGATTTCTCTTAATTGTATTAACTGATACCTCTAATATGTAGTAGTACTAGGGATGGCAGTAATAGATAGCGGGCATTTTTGCTTTGTTTGTGATTGTGGAGGAAATGCCTCTGGTGTTACTTAGTAGGGTACTGTCTTCAGGACTATAATGTGTGTGTATATATGTAGGTTTGTATGTATGTATTATCATTTTAGGAAAATGTCATTAAATGAGATTTCCTTGAATACTTTTGAGTTGAATTTTGTCAAAGAATTAATTGAATTTGTCAAAGGGTATTGAATTTTGTCAAAGGATTTTTTTAGTATTTATGGAGATATTGATAGGGTTTTTGTCCCATTTCATCTATTAGCACACTGCATTATATTAATAGATTTCCTAACATTAAATTAATCATATGTTCCAAAATAAATTTAATTTGATCGTCTTATTTGATTACATGATGTTGGATTCCATTTGCTAATATTTAAAATAGTATACTTTTGCATTGTTATTCGTAAATAATATTGGTCTATATTTTTCTTGCTTTGTGTGTTTTTTGCACTATCTTTACTCAAGTTTGGTATTAGTTTTGGTAACAGACTTGTTTCATTAAAAAGAATTATGAAGTATTTTTTGTTTTTAGTGCTTTGCAACAATTTAGAGTCTTGGGACTGGTAAAAGGTTTGATATGTTTAATGTATGAAACCGTCTTGGATGGTTAGTTCTCGATCATTTTGTCTATTACATTTTTTCAGAAATTAGGCTCTCTAAGCTTTCTATTTCTAATGGGGTCAGTTTTAGTGATCTGTATTTCCCTAGGATATATATTTTTATAGAGATTTATTTATAAATTAGTTGCTGAGGCATTTTTTTTAAGTTGCTTAGGAATTTTAAGTATTTTTTCTATTTCAATAATTATTCCTTCCTTATAATTTTCTATTTTATGAATTTCTACTTTATGTTTTTTCTTGACCAGATTAGCTAGGGGTTTATCTATTTTTTTAATTATTTAAAAATCTAGGATTTTGTTTTATTAGGTCTATTTTTTTAAATGTACCTTATTAATTTCTTCTTTTAATATTACATTTCATTCTTCCTGCTTTCTTTTTATTTTGTACTTTTTCTAATATTTTGTTGAACTGGGAATTTGTTGATTTATGTTATTATTGATAAATGCTATTTTTGTACTATGAATTTAGTACTGTGAATTTTCCTGTGGTTTCTATTTTAAATATAATCCACAGACTGTGGTATGTAGAGATTTTGTTTTTATTTGTTAGAAATTATGTAATTTTCATGTTTTCCTTCTTTCGCCCAGGTGGAAGTGCTTTTTGTTTTTTTTATTTTGTTAAATGACTTCTAGTCTTATTACACTGCAATCTAATATTGTTGTTTGTAATGCATATACTTTATGGAACTCACTGATGTTTTCTATCTGACTTAATATGTGATCAATACAAACCTAGTTGTGTTTTTTATTATAAAGGTAAAATGTTTGAAATATATTCATAAAGTCTACTTCATTGTTTATGTTCATTAGATCTTCTTTATTCTTACTTATTCCCCTCCTCAATATTTCATCTGTTTTTTAAAGATTTAATTTTTTTTTTTTTTAATTTGACAGAGAGAGATCACAAGTAGGCAGAGAGGCAGGCAGAGAAAGAGAGGGGAAGCAGGCTCAGGCTCCCTGCTGAGCAGAGAGCCTGATGCGGGGCTCTATCCCAGGACCCTGAGATCATGACCTGAGCTGAAGGCAGAGGCTTTAATCCACTGAGCCACCCAGGTGCCCCTTCATCTGTGAGAATGGTTTACTGAAGTCCACAATTGTTAATATATTTCTGTCTCTTTGTATCTCTTTGCTTCATTAAAGTATTGCTTGTTAATTTGTGTGTAAATACTCATAGTACATATGACTGATTGGTAATGTTATCTTTATTATGATTGTTGTTTTTAGCTGTAAATTTTACCCTTTTTTGTTTAATGCAGTCTATCCCTCACTGCTTTCTTCTTGCTTCACTTTGCCTAGGAATTTTTTTGTCCATCCCTTTAGTTTAACCTTTTAGAATCTATTTGTTTTAGATATACGTTTCAGGTCCACACTGAGATGTAATTATCTTTTACTTTCTGAACAAAATTGAAATTTTTTTCTTTTAAATGATGATTAATCTTGTTCACATTTATTGATTTAACTAAAATGTTTAGTTTCAATTCTCAAATTTTTTATAATTATGTATATTGTATATTTACTATGTTTCTTTCTCTATCCAAAGATACTCTTTGGAGTTTTATTTTTAAATTTAAAAAGGTATATATTTTTGTTCTAGTTGGTACCTATGTACTTTCTATTATCTGGTTTGTCAAGCTTTTTTTTTTTTTGAGATTTTATTTTTAAGGAGTCTCTACACACAACATGAGGCTCAAACTCACAACACAGAGATCAAGAGTCTTATGCTCTTCCAAATGATTCAGCCAGGTGCCCCTGGTTTATCAAGATTTTAATGGTATCCTGTAATACCTACATACTGCCTGAACAACAGTCATCGACATTGAGCTCACTTTTTCTTTTTCTTTTTTCCTGTCCTTTTCCTTCCATTTAAAAAGTGCATTATTTCTACTGTGTCTTAACATAAAACATTTGTACATTAATTTTCCTTTCTTGTCCCCATCCTTGTAGGGTGTAGAGATGGGAAACTAATATAATCTACATTTTTATTTATTCAGATTCTTACCATTGGTCTTAATGCTGAAGCACTTCTAGTCATCTCTTGATTGGATGAAACTTATCCACTAATAGATTTTTTGAGGGCTAATGTAGTATAGAATTCCCCACATCTCATATATTTAAAAATGTTTTTCTATAAACTTAACATTTGAGGTTATAGAAACACCGTGGCTGGATATAAATATTTGGTCCAAGCTTCCTTTTATTGAGTTTTAGGAAAATGCTCTTTCTTTGCTTTGCATGCTGTTTTTAAGAATTCTAATTGGAGGGCACCTGGGTGGCTCAGTGGATTAAAGCCTCTGCCTTCAGGTCAGGTCATGATCTCAGGGTCCTGGGATCGAGCCCCGCATCAGGCTCTCTGCTCAGCGGGAAGCCCGCTTCCCACTCTCTCTCTGCCTGCCTCTCTGCCTAATTGTGATCCCTCTCTCTCTGTCAAATAAATAAATAAAATATTTAAAAAAATTCTAATTGGAATATAATTCTTTTGTCCTAAATATGTAGGCCTTGAGATTTCTTTTTTATATCTTTGAATTTTGATAATTTTACTAGGCTAATTAGTTAGCTAATGCTATGAAACAAATTACTTAAAGAACTTAGTGGCTTAGGGGTACCTGGCTGGCTCAGTCAAAAGAGCATGCTATTCTTAGATCTTAAGTTCATGAGTTTGACCCCCATGTTGGGTGTAGAGATCACTTAAAAAAATAAACTTAAAAATATATTTAAAAGAACTTAGTGGCTTACAAGTAACGGTAAATATATATTAACTCAAAGTTTCTGTGAGGTGTGAACTTGGGAGCACCTTTGCTGGTGGTCTGGTTTGAAGTTTTAGTAAAGCTGTTGGCTGGGATCTGCTTTTCAGATGACTTGCACAGTTGATGCTCAGTTCTCCATGTGAGCTTTTCTATAGAGCTGCTTGTTGTCCTTAGGCATGACAGTTAGCCTCCCCTAGAGTAAGCAATCCAAGAGAGAGCAAAATGGAAGCTGCAGTGTCTTTTAAGAGCTAGCCTTGGTTTTAGTTGTTTTGAGTGACAGGCTAACTTGGTCCCTATTACACCATCCTTGTTGGAAACAGAATTCTCTTGGCCATTATTTCTTCAATAATTTTTATATCTCATCCTGTTTTTTTTCTTTCTTTATGGTACTTCAATTTTGTATATGTTTGAGGGTGTGGGATCTATTATTTTACCCTGAAGAGTATTGATATTTTATCAGTCATCTTGGCTGAACTCAAACTCTAAACTTTGTCTTCTTGTAGTAGACAGTAACTCAAATCTCTGTTCAATTGTTTAGACTTTTAACTGACTGCTTGGAGTCTGCCCACACTTGCACAGATTAGAGGTCAGCCAGATACTTGGCCTGAGTTTATATGAAGAATATGGGGTTCTCCTTCTTTGGATCTCTCATTTCTGGATTTTTTCCAATCATTTTATATCTCTTGCAGTTATTCTGAGCTCTTTTTCAAATTCTGCCTATCAATAAACTCCAGGTTTCAGTTTCTCCTTTTGGTCACTCTCCAGTTCCTTCAATTATCTTGTTGAGTGTTCTTATTACATAGGAGGATTTGTTTTTAATGAAAGTTTTATGACACTATTTTAAAAGGTTTCTGCTTAATGGATCTATCCTGGTGAGGCCTTCTCTAATAATGCTATTTAAAAATTACAGAACCACCCATCTTCTGGTGCTTCACTTTTTTTTTTTTTAAGATTTTATTTATTTATTTGAAAGACAGAGATAGTGAGAGAGAGCATGAGAGGAGAGAAAGAGGAAGAAGCAGACACCCCATGGAGCTGGGAGCCCGATGTAGAACTCAATCCTGGAACTCAAGGATCATGACCTGAGCCGAAGGCAGTTGCTCAACCAACTGAGCCACCCAGGCGCCCTCCTGGTGCTTCACTTTTGTACACAACTCTTACCAGTTGGCATAGAATGCATTTTAATATTTGTTTGTTTTCTGATTTCCCCAACTATAAAGTAAGCTCTAAAACAGCAGATATATTTCCCTCTTGTTCAGTGCTATTTCTTCAGTTCCTATAACAGATCAGATTAATGTTTAGTAAATATTTCGGTATGCATGAATGTATCAATACATTAATTTATTTCTTTTCCTACATCCTTATATAGTGCCCGAAAGGCAGTGGATGAGGAAGAGGAGGCAGTTGAAGAACGTCGGAATATGAGAACTATTTGGGTGACTGGCAGAAAAGGTTTAACTGAGAGGGAAGCAGCAGCCCTTATTGTGGAAGAAGCCAAAATGATTCTGCAGCAGGACTTAGTTGAAATGGGAGTGCAATGGAATCCATATTCCCTTTTAAATTCTGATAAACAGTCATTGACCAGTGAGTCAGAAGTACAGGAACAGAAATTTATAGCCCAAACTAAAAGATCTTGTAAAAGATTAATATCAAGGAAAAAAAGTAATTTGGTGTTTAGTGATTCTTCTGCTGAGCATTCACCAAATACTTTGCAAGATTTAGAGAAAAGTGGAGAGCATACAAATTTCTTTTGTGATAAGTTACAGAATGGAAATCAAGAACGCCAGGCACATTCCATTTCCAAAGCAAGAAAACGGGCTTCTTTGAATATAAGTAAAGAGAAGCTAAGAACCCCTCTGAATGAGGGAAGAACACGCACTAAGAAAGTTGTTCAGACTCTCTTATTTGAGAAAACAAAAAAAGAAGCTCAGAGTTTCAATTCAGAAAAGATGAGTACTACCTCTGGATCTTGGAAACATAATAAACGTGTAAAACAATCTAGACACAGTAGCCCTGTGAAAGACACTGAGATGTATAGAATTGGTTTACAGGAACAGACTATGTCTAATCCCATTTATCGTGGAGATGCATTTACCTTAGATGAGAAGAATGTGGAATTTAGAAGTCCAGAGCCTTTTGCTAAAAATGTATCATTCTGTGCTGATGGAAAATATAGCAAAGCATCATTCTCATCACAAAGAGAACAAAGTTCAAAGAACAAAACAAAAACTAATGATATTCTTGTGGAACATTTTATCACACGATCCCAGAGTAAAAAAGTGACTTGTCACCCCACTAGTATAGTTAGTGAAAATGGAAGAGCATTCGCTGTTGCTGAGTCAGAAAAAAAAAACACAGTCTTGATGGTACAAAATGATTCAAAAAACCAGAATGTTTATGTAAAACATGACTCCTACTCAATTAACCAGTGCCCAGAAAAACAGTCTGATAAACAGACGAACAGTTATAACAAACAGAAAAAAATAATAGAGACACAAATGCCCTGTGAGACAGGCAGTAGTTATATGAATAGAGACTCAAATGTTATTATCAAGTGTGGAATTATGAAGCTTAATAGTGAGGAAAATAAATCAAATAATCTTCAGGTATTAGGAGACAATATAAGCAGTGCCGAGATACTCCCAACTGGAGGATCAGGAGGCCAGTGTGAGAATTTTCTAAATACCTCTAGAATACAAGAAAAAACAGAAGCTATTGTAGCAAACAAAAAAAGGAATAATTGTGTTTCTGACTTAGGTTTAGTTCCTTGTGAATTTGAAGATAGTTTCTACCTGGATACTCAGTCAGAGAAAATAATACAACAGATGGCAACTGAAAATCCCAAAACAGGAGCAAAGGATGCCAACCTGGCAACAGGGAAGATGCAGAAGAGCTTAGACAACCAGAGTTTGGCACGCTCTTTTCAGAATGAGATTCGTATTACTTTTTCTGGTGAACAGTATTCTCCAGGAGTGACAAATATAGATCATTTGGAACTTAAGACTGTAGATACTATGAAACAAGGCACTGATTTACATGGGGTTGATATCCTGACTCCAGAAAGCTCAATTCTTCTTTCTCCAATACTCTTGAGGGAAAATGGCCCTTGTTTTAAAGGGAATGAACTTTCCATCACCGATTCTCAATTACATAGTTTTCTTCAAGGTTATCAAACACAAGAAGCTATGAAACCAGTTATACCTCTGGTTCCTCAAAAGAGAACTACCACTGGTATAGAAGCAGGATGTCTGCCAGTTCCTGAGACAAGTCTGAATTTGAGTGATAGTTTATTATTTGACAGTTTCAGTGAAGACTACCTAGTAAAAGAACAACCACCTGATATACAAGCGAAAGAACCCCTCTCTTCTGCACTAACATCAAACCATTTCAGTCATTCTTTGTGTCTACAACCAGAGGGCACAATTAGAAAATCAAATATGAATGAGAATCAAGATAATCAGCAACCGTTCACTTGTTTCAGTGATGAGTCTATTATATTTTCAGAAGTGGATTCTGCTCAGATGGTTGAAGCTTTGGACAATGTAGAAATATGTCCTGTCCAAGAGAAACAGAATACTGCAGTATCTCTTAGAGCATTAGAACTAAGTGATCCAGTGACTGTAGGTAATGATTATCCACAAAGAGAAGTAATTGGAGGAGATAAAGATGAAAGGTCTCAAAATCCCAAATTAACTGAGACATGGGAAAATAATGCATTCATGTGGTCAGGGGCATCATTTGATTTAAGTCCAGGACTGCAGAGAATTTTAGACAGAGTGTCCAGTCCTTTAGAAAATGAAAAGCAAAAATTAACCACTACAAACTTGTCCAGTTTGAAAGGAAAAAATACAGAGGTAAATGACAAACAAAAAGTGATTTCAAATTTGGAGCCAAATCAAGTGCAGGGAATCTCATTTTCCCCTAATATTGAAGGAAAAAGCAAGATTGGGGTACTGGAGATCAATGCCCTTCATGCTGAAACCTCATCCCACTTGCCTTGTAAAGAGAACTGTGTAGCTGATGATAATGGACTCATTCCTCCTACACCCATTCCAGCATCTGCTTCCAAACTGGTATTTCCAAGTATTCTTGGAACAGCTTCTGTAAAACTTCAGAAAGCACATAGTGTTTTACAGCTTGGTGAAAGTTACTCATTTGGCTCATCTTCAAATATTAAAAACCAAGATTTAAGTTCAGAGAGTAGAAATGGCTTAAAAGAGGACAGTCCTATTAGAGACACAACTTTTTCACTGCAGTTATCACAAGATGGATCGCAGTTAACTCCAGCCTCGTTCAGCCCAGGAAGTTTGGCCATAATTGATGTAGCAAGTGATCAAACTCTCTTTCGAACATTCATTAAGGAGTGGCAGAGCAAAAAGCGATTTTCCATCTCACTGGCTTGTGAAAAGATCAGTAGTTTGACATCTAAAAGTGCTGCTATTGGTGGTAGGTTTAAGCAAGGTAAGACTTTTTTTTTTTAATTTTTCATATTTTCATCTTTATATGTAAAATAGTGCTTGGGATGGGTCTGAGCCTTTTCAGTATTGTATATTAAATGTAATAACTTTATTTAGAGTTCAATTAAAGTTTCTTCTCTGTATGTGTGGAACAGCTTTATTGTTGAGCACAACTAGATTAATAATAGTTGGCATCTGGTATAAGGGATGGGTGACTCTAGGACATGTAGGTATGAGAGCCAAGCACTGAGAAAAAAGCTCGAGCTGGGCTACCGAACTCATGTAGACCACCAAGGCACTACTCATTTACCTGGCACTGATCCACTGTTGTAGCTGTGGTCTAACCAAGCCTGTGTCTGGCTCTTTCCTCATAGCCTTCCTAGAGTAGATCTCTATGCTAGGTGGTCCAAAGGGAGTTCCAGACTAGTCTTCTCTCTCAGGACAAGGACTTAGAAGCCAGGCTTATTCCTGCTGCAGCCACCACAGTTGTGGCTGGTTTATGGACCATCAAGCACTTGATCATTGGGTATATCAGGAATCCATCTCTCAAACAGCAGCTCTTTAAAGCTCCAGTGCTATTCTGAACTTGGCCCTGTGTCAGGCCATGGAGCTTTTCAGTTTGATTGTTGACTTCCTTATCCTTTTCACTTTATGAGGCTTCACAGAGGTCACCTATCTGTCACTACTTCCTCAACTCCAGGCCATATCTGGTGCTAGAGTATGCTAAAATTTACCATTAAACATGGTGTTTCTTTTTTAAGAAAATCGTATTTATATGTGTGTGTGATTATTTATATAAATGTTAATAAGTTTGTAAAAACTATGTATTTTGAACAAGGATCTCCTTTTTTTGGTGTCTTACTGGTATAGCATCATGGTTTTTATTAATCATCAGTGCTCATGAATTATTTTCTATTACATTGTAATATCCTTATTCACTTATATAATCACAAAAGTACATAGAAAAAAGGTACTATATTTTAAATAATATATTGACTACATATTTCAGGACTTATGTCAAGTAGACTTGTACCTCCAACTGATAACCATGAATTCTGTGCCAAAATGTTGACCCCAAAGCCTCGTAATGCCCTTCCATGTTTTAAGAGACTTGAACCTTTTGTTTAATAATGTCATGTATATATATTCCTATATTACTTCATGACAATAAGGATTTTGTATTATTAGGAATAGCTGTAGTCAACTTGACAACTTGCTGTGGAAAGCAAAGATTTGATCAGATTTCTTAAATCTCTGTATTTATGCATGAAATTGTTCATAAAACTTTGAGTATTTGATCTTCAATTTATAGAACATGTGTTTTGTTTTTAATTTTTTTTTATTTGAATATAGTAACACACAATGATATATTAATTTCAGGTGTACAACATAGTGATTCGACAAATTTATACATTACACTATGTTTACCATGAGTATAGATACCATCTCTGCCCATACATTGCTATTACAGTATCATTGACTATATTCTTTATGCTGTGTCTTTTATTTTCATGGCTTATTCATTCCATAACCAGAAGCCCATATCTCCCACTCTCTTTCACCCATTTTGCCCAACCCCCTAACCTCCCCTTCCTTCTAGCAACCATCAGTTTATTCTCTGTATTTATGTCTGATTCTACTTTTTGTTTATTTGTGTGTTTTTTAGATTCTACATATGAAGTGAAATCATATGTTATTTGTCTTTCTCAGTCTGAATTATTTGACTTAGCATAATACCTTCTAGGTCCATATTGTCTCACATGGCAAGTTCTCATCCTTTTTCATAGCACCATATTTCATTGTATATGTGTACCACATCTTCCTTGTTCATTTGTCTACCAGTGGACACTTAGGTCATGGACCACATGTGTTAATGACATGTTTTATGTACTTTTTGTGTTGACTAATACTTTCCATTTTTTATTCAACATACATAAAATCAAATACATTCTCTGTGCTAGGGGTTAGGGGGATAAAATTGTTCACTTAAATTTAACAAATATGTGCCATTTATTTTCAAGGTATTGGGGATCTAATGGCAAATAAGATAGACTGGTTTTTGACTTGTATCTATAAAGTTGGAGATGCCTTATTTTATAAAAAATGTTGACTCCAGGTACAAAATCATACTTGACCCTTCACCACGAAGTAAGATGCTTGATTTTCTGGGGTTTCTTAGTGTTAAGAATTGCTAAAATCACTACAAAATTTTTGTAGTGTTCAAGTGGTCTTTATTTCTGTTTGAGTTATGGAATTCAAAATGCAGCTTTAAAAATATTTACATAATAACTATTTTACTTATTAGTATAGATCTATTTTAGGAAATCTTTGGTAAATTTTTCATAGTGACAATTATCTTAATAGATGGAAAGCCTAGAAAGATCTTTTTTTTAAAGATTTTATTTATTTGACAGAGAGAGAGAGATCATAAGTAGGCAGAGAGAGAGGGGGAAGGAGGCTCCCCGCTGAGCAGAGAGCCTGATGTGGGACTCGATCCCAGGACCCTGAGACCATGACCGGAGCCAAAGGCAGAGGCTTTAACCCACTGAGCCACCCAGGCGCCCTAGAAAGATCTTATACATACCTAAAAATGACCATCCAAATAATGCATATTTTAGAGATCCGGAAGTTTTGCCAATCAAGTAGTTTTTGTATTATTATCCTTTTATTTATTTATTTATTTATTTATTTATTTATTTCAATTAACATATAATGTATTATTTGTTTCAGGGGTACAGGCCTATGATTCATCAGTCTTACACAATTCACAGTGCTCAGCATAGCACATACCCTCTCCAATATCCATCACCCAGCCATCCTATCCCTCTCAACCCCCTCTACTCCAGGAACCCTCAGTTAGTTTCCTGAGATTGAAAGTCTCTTATGGTTTATCTTCCTCCCTGGTTTTGTCTTGTTTCATTTTTCCCTCCCTTCCCCTATGATCCTCTGTCTTGTTTCTCAAATTCCACATATCAGTGAGATCATATGACAATTGTCTTTCTCTGATTGACTTATTTCGCTTAGCATAATACCCTCTAGTTCCATCCATATCATTGCAAATGGCAAGATTTCATTTTTTGATGGCTGCATAATATTCCAGTGTGTGTGTGTGTGTGTGTGTGTGTGTGTGTGTGTGTGTGAGTGTATGTATACATCACATCTTTTTTATCCATTCATCTGTTGATGGACATCTAGGCTCTTTCCATAGTTTGGCTTTTGTGCACATTTCTGCTCTAAACATTGGTGTGCATGTGCCCCTTCAAATCACTACGTTTGTATCTTTGGGGCAAATACCCAGGAGTGCAATTGCTAGATTGTAGGGTAGCTCTATTTTCAACTTTTTGAGGAACCTCCATACAGTTTTCCGGAGTGGTTGTACCAGCTTGCATTCCCACCAGCAGTGTAGAAGGCTTCCTCTTTCTCCACATACTCACCAACATCTGTCATTTCCTGACTTAATTTTAGTCATTCTGACTGGTATGAGGTGGTATCTCATTATGGTTTTGATTTGTATTTCCCTGATGCGGAGTGATGTTGAGCACTTTTTCATGTGTCTGTTGTCCATTTAGATGTCTTCTTTGCAGAAATGTCTGTTCATGTCTTCTGCCCATTTCTTGATTGGATTATTTGTAATTTGGGTGTTGAGTTTGAGAAGTTCTTTATAGATTTTGGATACTAGCCCTTTATCCGATATGTCATTTTTGAATACCTTCTCCCATTCTGTCAGTCATCTTTTGGTTTTGTTGACTGTTTCCTTTGCTGTACAAAAGCTTTTGATCTTGATGAAGTCCCAATAGTTCATTTTTGCCCTTGCTTCCCTTGCCTTTGGAGATGTTTGTAGGAAGAAGTTGCTGCAGCTGAGGTCGAAGAGGTTGTTGCCTGTATTCTCTTCAAGGATTTTGATGGATTCCTGTCTCACATTGAGTTCTTTGATCCATTTTGAGTCTATTTTTGTGTGTGGTGTAAGGAAATGGTCCAGTTTCATTCTTCTGCCTGTGACTGTCCAATTTTCCCAATACCATTTGATGAAGAGGCTGTCTTTTTTCCATTAGACATTCTTTCCTGCTTTTTCAAAGATTAGTTGACCATGGAGTTAAGGATCCATTTCTGGGCTCTCTATTCTGTTCCATTGATGTATGTGTCTGTTTTTGTGCCAGTACCACACTGTCTTGATGATTACCACTTTGTAATAGAGCTTGAAGTCTGGAATTGTGATGGTGCCAACTTTGGTTTTCTTTTTCAACATTCCTCTGGCTATTTGCAGTCTTTTCTAATTCCATACAAATTTTAGGATTATTTGTTCCATTTCTTTGAAAAACATTGATTTTATTTTGATAGGGTTTGCATTAAATGTGTAGGTTGCTCTAGGTAGCATAGACATTTTCACAATATTTGTTCTTCCAATCCATGAGCATGGAACGTTTTTCCATTTCTTTGTGTCTTCCTCAGTTTCTTTCATGAGTACTTGATAGTTTTCTGAGTACAGATTCTTTGTCTCTTTGGTTGGATTTTTTCTAGGTAACTTATGGTTTTGGTTGCAATTGTAAATGGGATTGAATCCTTAATTTCTTTTTCTTCTGTCTTGTTGTTGGTGTATAGAAATGCAGTTGATTTCTGTGCATTGATATTATGTCCTGACACTTTACTGAATTCCTGTATGAGTTCTAGCAGTTTTGGAGTAGAGTCTTTTGGGTTTTCCACATAAAGTATCATATCATCTGCAGAGTGAGAGTTTGACTTCTTCTTTGCCAATTTGGATGCCTTTTATTTCTTTTTGTTGTCTGATTGCTGAGGCTAGGACTTCTAGTACTATGCTAAATAGCAGTGATGATTGTGGATATCCCTGTCGTGTTCCTGACCTTAGAGGAAAACTCAATTTTTCCCCATTGAGAATGATACTCACTGTGGGCTTTTCATATATGGCTTTTATGATAGAGGTATGTTCCCTCTATCCCTACACTGTGAAGAGTTTTAATCAAGAAAGGATGCTATACTTTATCAAATACTTTTTCAGCATTTGTTGAGAGTATCATATGGTTCTTGTTCTTTCTTTTATTAATGTATCATGTTGATTGATTTGCAGATGTTGAACCAATCTTGCAGCCCAGGAATAAGTCCCACTTAGTCATGGTGAATAATCCTTTTTATGTACTGTTGGATCCTCTTGGCTAGTATTTGGTGAGAATTTTTGCATCCCTGTTCATCAAGGATATTGGTCTGTAATTCTCCTTTTTGATGGAGTCTTTGTCTGGTTTGGGGATCAAAGTAATGCTGGCCTCATGAAATGAGTTTGGAAGTTTTCCTTCCATTTCTATTTTTTGGAACTATTTCAAGAGAATAGGTATCAGTTCTTCATTAAATGTTTGGTAGAATTCCCCTGGGAAGGGATCTGGCCCTGGGCTCTTTGTTGGGAGATTTTTGATTAGTGCTTCAATTTCTCTACCGGTTATGGGTCTGTTCGGGTTTTCTATTTCTTCCTGGTTCACAGTTTTGGTAGTTTATAAGTCTCTAGGAATGCATCCATTTGCTCATAATATGTTCTTATAATTGTTTGTATTTCTTTGGTGTTGTGATCTTTCCTCTTTTCATTCATTATTTTATGAATTTGATTCCTTTCTCTTTTCTTTTTGATAAGTCTTTTTGATCTTATTAATTCTTTCAAAGAACCAGCTCCTAATTTTGTTGATCTATTCTACCATTCTTTGGTTTCTATTTCACTGATTTCTGCTCTGATCTTTATTATTTCTCTTCTCCTGCTGGGTTTAGGCTTTCTTGGCTGTTCTTTCTCCAGCTTCTTTAGGTGTAGGGTTAGGTTGTTCTTGTTTCTTGAGAAAGGTGTATATTGCTTTATACTTTCCTCTTAGGACTGCCTTTGCTGTGTCCCAAAGATTTTGAACAGTTGTGTTTTCATTTTCATTTGTTTCCATGAATTTTAAAATTATTTTTTAATTTCCTGGTTAACCCATTCATTCTTTAGTAGGATGATTTTTATCCTCTATGTATTTGTGTTCTTTCCAACTTTCTTCTTGTGATTGAGTTCTAGTTTCAAAGCAGTGTGCTCTGAAAATATGCAGGGAATGATCCCAGTCTTTTGATACCAGTTGAGACCTGATTTGTGACCCAGGATGTGATTTATTCTAGAGAATGTTCTATATACTAGAGAAAAATGTGTATTCTGTTGCTTTGGGATGAAATGTTCTGAATATATCTGTGAAGTCCATCTGGTCCAGTGTGTCACTTAAAGCCTTTACTTACTTGTTGATCTTCTGCTCATATGATCTGTCCATTTCAGTGAAGAGGTGTTAACGTCTCCTACTATTATTGTATTATTGTCAATGTGTTTCTTTGGTTTTGTTATTAATTGGCTTATATAATTGCCTGTTCCCATGTTAGGGGCATAAATATTTAAAATTGTTAGATCGTTATGTTGTATAGACCCTTGAAGTATGATATAGTTTCCTTCCTCATCTCTTATTATAGTCTTTGTTTAAAACCTGTCTGATATAAGGATTGCCACCCCAGCTCTCTTTTGATGTCCATTAGCATGGTAAATGGTTTTCCACCCCCTCACTTTAAATCTGGAGGTGTCTTTGGGTCTAAAATGAATCTCTGGCAGATAGCATATTGATGGGTCTTGTTTTTTAATCCAGTCTTATCATCTGTGTCTTTAGATTAGGGCTTACCCTGATTTATATTCAGGGTAACTCTTGAAAGATATGAATTTAGTGTGACCATATTGCCTGTAAGGTGACTGTTACTGTATATTGTCTCTTACTTTCTGGTCTATGTTACTTTTAGGCTCTCTCTTTGCTTAGAGGACCCTTCACTATTTCCTATAGAGCTGTTTTGATGTTCGGAAGTTTTTTTATTTTTTGTTTGTCCTGGAAGTTTTTGTCTCTCCTTCTATTTTCAGTGACAGCCTAGGTGGGTATAGTATTCTTGGCTGCATATTTTTCTTATTTAGTGCTCTGAATATATCATGCCAGTCCTTTCTGGCCTGCCAGGTCTCTGTGGATAGGTCTGCTGCCAATCTAATGTTTCTACCATTGTAGGGTACAGACTCCTCCTGAGCTGCTTTCTGGATTTTCTGTTTGTCACTGAGACTTGTAAGTTTTACTATTAGATGTTGGGGTGTTGACCTATTTTTATTGATTTTGAGGAGAGTTCTCTGTGCCTCCTGGATTTTGATGCCTGTTTCCTTCCCCAAATTAGGGAAGTTCTCAGCTATAATTTGCTCCAATACACCTTCTGCCCCCCTTTCTATTTCTTCTTCTTCTGGGATCCCAATTATTCTAATATTGTTTCATCTTATGGTATCACTTAAGTCTCGAGTTCTCCCCTCATGATCCAGTAGTTGTTTGTATCTCTTTTTCTCAGCTTCTTTATTCTCCATCATTTGGTCTTCCATATCACTACTTCTTTCTTATACCTAATTTATCCTTGTAGTTACAGCCTACATATTTGATTGCATCTCATTAATAGCCTTTTTGATTTTGAGTTGGTTAGATTTTAGTTCTTTTATTTCTCCAAAAAGGATTCTCTAGTAACTTCTTTGCTTTTTCAAGCCCAGCTAGGATCTATATAATCATCATTATTAGATCTAGTTCTGACATCTTACTAATGTTCATATTGATTAGGTCCCTGGCAGTCAGTACTGCCTCTGGTACTTTTTTTGAGGTGAGTTTTTCTGTTTTGTCGTTTTGTCCAGTGAAGAATAGGTGAATGAGAGAACAAAATGCTAAAAAGGGAACAAGGACCCCAGAAAATTATACACTAAACCAATCAGAAGAGACCTGAAACTGGGGAGAAAAGAAAGGAGAAAAAAAAATAACATGATCACGTTGGTCAATAGAAAAGAGCCACACACTAGATTTTGGTTTTATTTTGGTCTATTAGAAGAAATTGCCTCCCCAAAACTTAAAGAAAAACATATATATGCAAAAATAAGGGTAAATACAATGAAGGGATGGAATATGACTATAAAGATGAAATTTAAAGATTTTAGAAAAGGAATTGATAAGTTGGTTGAAAAAAGAAAGAAAAAAATTTTTAAAAATAGAGAATGTGATCAGGCAGGAGACTAGAAAAAGCCATACACTTTATTTAGTGTGTATTTCGGTGTCTTAGAAGAAATTGTATCCTAAAACTTTAAAGAAAGAAAACTACACACACACACACACACACAAATAAGGTTAAATACGATGAAGAGATAGAATATGAAATTTAAACATATGAAATATGAAAATTAAAAAATTTCAGAAAAGGAATTCATTAGATGAAAAGATAAGTTGAAAATAAGCTAAGTTGAAAAAGGAAAGAAGAAAAATTCAAGAAAAATAGAAAAAGAAGATTAAAAACGTTACCTTTGGAAGACTAAAGAATGGTGGGGAAAAGCTATGAATTCTGTGTACTCTATTCCCTTAGTGCCAGAGTTTTGTGGTTCTCATTGATCCATAAACTTGGTCTGGGCTGGATGTTCTTGCTGATCTTCTGGGGGGTGGGCCTGTTGCAGTGATTCTCAAATGTCTTTGCCTGAGGTGGATGGAATTGCACTGCTCTTGCCAGGGGCCAGGCTAAGTAATCTGCTTGGATTCACTCTCAGTAGCGTTTGTTCCATGAATACTTTCCATACAGCTTTGGAGGTCGAGAATGAAAATGGCAGCTTCCCAATCTCTAGCCCTGGAGGAGCTGAGAACTCGGGCCCCACTCCTCAGTGAGCCCTCAGAGAAAAAAAATCAATCACTTCTCTCTCCCTGGTCTCTGCCGCACTCCATGCTCACCTGGTCCATTGAGTGTTTCTATTTCTGGCTCTCTGGCACATGGCCCCTTTTGGAGTTTCCAAACCCAGAAGTTTCCTGCAGTGCACTCTCATGGTGCTCCTCCCTGGGAAGTAAGGGGATTCTCCCCGGATCTGCTGCTTGTTGGGTCCCTGCTCAAAGAGTAGGGGCCCAACTGTGCCACAGATCATGGTTTATAGCAACCCCGACTGAGAGCCCACTCCTCAGCTCTGTCTTTGTAGCTGGCTTCCCCGCTCTGATACTTGGAAGCTCTGCCACATTCAGGTACCTCCGGTATTTTTGTGACCCCAAGGGTCCTGAGACCACACTGTCTCAGCAAGGGTTCCACCCCCTGCTTATCCACTGGAGTGATGTCCCTTAGTGGAGCAGACTTCTAAAAGTTCTGATTTTGTGCTCCACTGCTCTATCACTTGCCTGTAGCCAACTGACGTAGGCTTCCTCCCCCTGTGGTCTGTCTTCCCAAATATCACCTCAGATTCACTTCTTTGCATGTCCTACCCTCCAGAAAGTGGTCACTTTTCTGTTCATTGAACTGCTGCTCTTCTTTTCTTCGATCTCCTTTAAGTTTGTAGGTTTTCAGAATAGTTTGATAACTATCTAACTGAATTCCTGGGACCAGATGAAATTTAGGTCTCCTGTTACTCCACCATCTTGCTCATCCCCCAATCACTGTTTTTTTTTTTTTTTTTTTTAACATTCAGTTTAATGGCTTTATTTTGAGATTTTTAACTATTTCATTTTTTATTTACTTAGTTAGCTCACCTCAGGAAACCCCTATTAGAGATGATGGCGTTCCTGTTAAAGGTTATGATGACATCCTGGTGGTTGGTCTGGCAGTGTGCTGGGGTGGAAGAGATGCTTATTATTTTTCATTGCAGAAGGAACAAAAGCATCCTGGTAAGTAATCACTATTTGGCTTAATTACCATATAATTTTAATATAACCTCTATTAGGATAATAACCTGTTTGTTGAGAATAACTTCCTGATACTTAACTAGAATTTATTTTTAGGCTTAAAATTTTAGGGGGTTGGATAGTGACTATTGTGTGCATTATTTCGTTTATTAACTAGAATGTTTATCTTAGGCACCACCTTTATTCCCCTTTACTTATCACATGAGCTACTGATACTATCTTCTTCTTGAAGGCAGTGGAGACTTAGGGACTCCCTGGCCACCTTGACGGTTTACTTTTGAAGATTAGATCATAGTAGTTTCTTTTCAGGCTTTTTTCATGTTATAGACTGGGTCTGGAACTTATCTAGAGATGGAGATGAGTTGAACATATACAGTAGTTGTATCATTTTGTAGATGTATGTGGAATTGAGAGGATATGATTTGGAAATACCTTGTGATCTGATTACAGTTGTTGTATTATCTAGCTGATAGATTGGTTTTAGAAAGGAGCAAAATTAATAAGTAAACACTTTAAAGAATGCCGTGAAGAATGAAATATTTTTCAGTTGTTTTGAGAGAAAATGTGTTATGTTAAATAGTTACTTGAATTTCTATTTTTTGATCTAACATTATATGTTCATATTAAATCTTTTTAAAAAGGAGTTCATTTAAAATTCATTTCAACATACCTGTTATGTCTTTAACTCCTTATTCTGAGAAGTGAAAATTTATTCTTAGAAATCTTGATATTTAAAAATTTCACCTAATTAAATAGAGCATCACTAATTAGATAGCACAAGCTGTAATTTTTAGAACATGAAGCACTTCATCTCTGTAGCCAACATGACCCAAAGAAAGTCATGCTGAATTATTGGTTCCATGGAGTTAGACCCTTAGAGTTTTCAGTCTTTTCACTAAAGATTGCTGCTTCAAATGAATGCATGTATTGTTTGCCTCAAGACTTTTTGTTTGTTTTTTAAAGAGATTAGTTCCAGTTTGGTCCCACCTTCTCTGGATCCAAGCCTGACTGTGAAAGACAGAATGTGGTACCTTCTATCCTGCTTTCAAGAGGAATCTGATAATGAACGTTCTATTATCATCTATGACTTCATCCAGAGCTATAAAATTCTTCTTCTGTCTTGTGGTATCTCCCTGGAACAAAGTTATGAAGATCCTAAGGTTTCATGTCTTATTTAATTTTTACCATACATGTAATGTTAATTCTTAAATGACTCGGTATTTATTTAGCTCCAACAATGAAGCTTAAATGTTTTAGAGTAGTCACTCTTATCTAGTAATCTCATTCACCCACAACAGAATGTGATGCACCATCTACCTCTGTGTAGATAAAAACAGAGATTCAAACTCAAAGCACTAAAGTTCATACTTTTCCCCAGAGATGTAAAAATTTTTTGATTTTGGTTGTGTTTGAAGTTTTCTGTCTCTCAGTAAATTAAAAATGAAATGAGAACTGTCAGATTTAAATATATGATAGGAGGATGTTTCAAATATCAATGAAGATAGATGCAGAAAATAGGAAAAATGTGTAAACCAAAATGTCAAAAAGAATAGTAGTTAGAGCTATTTAGCATAGGACACATTACCTTACTAGCCCCTGAGAATTCTGCTATTATAATAGCAAAGCATGATACACTTCTCATAATGATGATTCTGAGTTAAGGAAAGGGTAACTTATGTTATTGTAACATACACTTTACAGTATAATCCATTTTCATAAGACATTTATTTACAATATCATAGCTTTCAAAGGGGTATCATTTTTTCCCCCTGTTGATACTGGATACATAAGGCATATGGAATATTAATTTTGAATTTATATATGATATTGCTTGTTTGTTATTAGCAATATAATCAATAATAGGATAAATTTTGGTTTCTTAGTTTCTTTAGCTTTTTAGGGGAAGGATTTTCAAAGGCAGTATCACATAAACTGAAGATACTGTCCTTTCCTATAGTTTAGGCTAGGCTTGGTTTACATGTCATAAATTCTTTGTAGTTTTTAAATTGACCTTTCCTGGATCTAAAAAGTTATCACTTAATTTTGATGTTCCATACTACTCAGACTTCAAAAAAAATAAGAAAATGAAATCTTACCACTTGCAGTGATGTGAATGGAGCAAGAGGGTATAAATAAGTTAAATAAATTGATCAGAGAAAGATAGTTATCATATGATCTCACATATGGAATTTAAGAAACAGAACAGAGGATCATAGGGGAAGGGAGGGAAAAATAAAGCAATACAAAATCAGATAGGGAGACAAACCATAAGAGACTCTTAATTATAGGAAACAAACTGAGAGTTGCTAGAGGGGTGGGGTTTGGGGATGGGGTAGTTGGATGATGGACATTAGGGAAGGCATGTGATATAATGAGCACTGGGTGTTATATAAGACTGATGAATCACTGAACTCTATCTTTGAAACTAATAATACAGTATATGTTAATTAATTGGATTTAAATTTAAACAAAAAAACTAAAAAATTTTTGATTTTCTAGAGTCCAAAATGAGAATATGGGTAATACTAGTTTCTCATTAAAACTACTATACCATCTCAGATCTATTATAGCACTTTTTGCATGAACTACTTGAAATATTCCATAATTGGTATTGTCAATCATAACACTTCTGATGCAAGAAGATAAACTATTAATTTTAAAAATCTCACTTTTGTAAGAAACATTTGCCAACTTTTACATGAAACTAACTTACTCAATATTATCTAAAAAATTTCTGATCACCAATTTCTAATGTGGTGCTGGGGAGGTCCTCACACCTCCAACAATTTCCTGGGTACCAACTGATTATCCTACAATTCAACTCAATTCTGACGCTGCCTATGCAGGTTGTTACTTGTGCTTCTGACCCACTGGCTATAAATCAAAGTTTCCTACCACCCCCTCCGTGGGTTCAATTAATTTGCTGAAGGGGCTCACAGAACTCATGAAACCAGTTTATTCCTTAGATTACTGTTTTTTGTTGTTTTTTTTTACAAAAGATATTAAAGGATATTAATCAATAACCAGATGAAGAGATAAATAGGGTTAGATATGTAAGAAGGGGCACAGAGCTCTTATACCCTCTCCAAACACACCACTCTCCCTGCTTTTCCATGTGTTCACCAACCTAGAGGCTCTCCAAACCCTGCCTTTTGGGTTTTTATGAAGACTTCATACATAGGTATGATTGATTAAGTCACTGGCCATTGGTGCAGCCACCAGCTCCCCCCCATCCCAGGAGGGGTAGGATCGAAAGTTCCAACCCTCCAATCACAGGAATGGTTCTTCTAGCAAGCATTCCCCTATCCTTAGGTGACCTAGGGACATTCCAAAAGCCACCTCATTAACATAAAAAAAGACACTTGTGTGTGCGTGTGTCTCAGTTTAGCAAATTTCAAGGATTTTAGTTCTTGCTAGAAATGAGAAGGAGGACCAAATACATATTTCTTGTATATGTCACAATGTTATAGTCCACCCCTGGTCTTCAAACACAATTGTAATAATGTGATTATTATAGCAAAACAGTACTAAAAGTTAAAAGAAGTTGGCACATTACTAGAATCCCATTCAGTTATTAACTATCCAGTCCATCATCATTATCGTATGAAAATGTCTCCCAGGTTTGTAGGCTTCCATTTGATCTTACCAGGTTCCAAAAGCAAGAGTGGTGTCAGCAATATATGGCTTCACCCTTTCAGGCATCTAGCATAATTGAGCTAAGAGACAATATCATCTCTTGCTTAGAGCTTCTTTTGAGGTATTAATATTGGATTTTCTTCATTACATGATCCATTTATTCATTTCTTTACCCATAGCTACTATTTTCCTTCTGTGCTTTTAACCTTTATGTTATAATTTCAAAGAACCTGATGGGGCAGGATGTGCCCTCACCCCATCTAGCATGATTATAATTTCTTGCTTAGGAATCACCATTTCCATCACTTATACTTGTAGTCCTGGTCCTGTGACCGCTGCATCAGGTAGGAGGAAAAAAGTTGAGATGATATGGGGAAGAAAGTATACCAGCATTTTCCCCATCCTTACTTCCCCAGATCCAAACAGAGAAATATATACAGTGGGGACACACCTTTAGTCCCACTCATGTTCATGTTGAATGGAAGCGCATACTCATAAAGACTTATAAGCCAGCCATTGCTGCCTTTATCTCCTTCCATTTTAATTGCCCATTCCAATTCTCTATCAAACTAGTACTGAGGATATCTCTTTGCCCCTTGTTGAACATTATGGGCTATGAAGTGTGTTCTTTGGTCTGAAGAAATAATGGTCAGCCATCCAAACTGTTGCAATATCTTCTGTTCTGGTTCTTTTATAGCACTCAAAGCATTTGCATCTACAATCAGGTAAGCAAAGCGTGGTCCAGAATCAATGTCTGTTCCTATTTGGACCCATTACCTCCCCAAGGCTACTAGATTAGTCTCAACTGCCAGCTATATTCCTGGCCTTTCTACTGGGGAATTTGCGAAATAACCATCTGCAGTCTCAGACTCTCTTGTTGACAGAATAGTTCAGTTTAGCCTTCTGTGCCTCAGAGGGTACAAGAAGAATATGTCTAGATTCAGCCCATCTCTACATTACTACAGCGAACCATGTGCTCATTCCCCTCATGCATGTGCCCTCATTCATGGGCCCAGGCAACCATCTCAAAGGGTCATGCAGGGATATTTGCTTGATAATTCTAGTCACCTTCCAAACCTAGAAGGGAGTTCTTGTGAAAGGCATTAATGTGTCCTATTTTAATGCACGCCTTCAAACTTCTATAGGACTGTGTTCTATAGGAACATCCCTTTAGCAGGCTTGCTCTCCATTGCCATCCTGACTGACTTTTTGGCCAGGCTCTCAGGCTTTATTTATGAGCCAGTGGAAACCTGAACATAGGGCCTTTTCCCAGCTGTTCAATTCTTTAATCACTGCTAGGAAAATAGCATGCAATTCAGCACACCAAGATGATCTGTTTCTATCTTCTTTGAATAGGATGATGACTTTCCAAAACAGGGTATTGTCCATTCACTTTGGAACTGCCATCCACAAACCTAACAGCTTTTTGTCAGTCAAGAGGTGTTTACAGGGCATGTTCAATGACAATAGAATCCAGCAGCAGCTCCTCACACAATCCCAGAGTCAAGCCTAAGAGAAAAGAGGCTCCCTGCTCTTGAATATCTCTTCTTTGCATTCCCCAGGCAGCATGATCTGTATAACTTGTTTCCACTTTATTATGGAACTCTACTGGGCACTGCCAACTCCATTAGAGCATTTCTCAGATATTACCTATGTTGGGTGGATATTTCAGGTTTCAAGGTCATGTTATATCCTTTAGTCATAAGAATAACTTCAATTAATAATATCAGATAGCAAGGCTGTAAATACCCTTAAATGGAAATTCTCTAAAGTCCTAATAGTCATTGTTGGGAGGTGCGCCCAGGCTCTTGCCATTAGCCCCAGTGTCCACATATGGCTGTTGCACAAAGAATTTATTGCTATCAGCACTCAAACTTCATTCCACACTGTGTGGGCTCAGGCAGTCTTACTGGTTTGCACTGAGCATTTAACACTGTTTGAAGGGTGGGATTTATATGCCTTGTGTTTTATGGTACTAATTATGGGACAAGTTCCTCTGTTAGACATAATGTCCATCCCTAAAATGCAATCAGGTAAAGACCCAACCACTTCATCTAAAGCTTGTTCAAACATATCAATTCTCCTACAGACTTTTTCCTTCATTCTGCCAACTCTTATATTTCTAACTATAACCTCCATTAGGACTTCATCAACATGTTTTGGTTTTACAAAACTAGGTAGGTAGAGGAAGTGTTCCCTAGGCAGATGTAACACTATTACCATAAAATATTCAGGTAAAGGCAGTATCACTTTTTTTTCCCAAAGATTTTATTTATTTGAGAGAGAAAGAGAGCGCATGTGTGTACCTGAGCACAAGTGGGGGGAGGGGCATAAGGAGAGGGAGAAGCAGACTCCCTGCTGAGCAGGGACCAGGGCTTGGTCCCAAGACCCCAGGATCATGACCTGAGCCAAAGATAGATTCTTCACTCACTGAGCTACCCAGGTACCCCAAGGAGATACAACTTCTTTACATAATACCTGCATAAACATTTCAGTTAACATAATCCTATCAACCATTAAATTTTTATAATTCTCTTATTCTAACTGTAGCCCAAGTCAGGGCTTTACTAATGGGTTTTATTTATTTTTTTTATTATTATTTTTTTTTACTAATGGGTTTTATACCACAGTTCCTAGATATCCCTTCAAGAAGTCCTGGAAACTTCTCTTTTCCACGCCCTGACAGTTTTACCTACTGTTGTCTGAAAGGCTTTGGGTCCCCACGAGGGATTGAGCCAAGGGAATCCAGCCCTTTTATCAGTCTTCAACTTGATTAATCTGCCTAACCACTCATTGCTGGTCAGGTTTCTCATTGTAACTTAACCATCTTTAAGCTTTTTTTTTTTTTTAAGATTTTATTTGTCAGAGAGAGAGAGTAGAAGCAGACAGAGTGACAGGCAGAGGCAGAGGGAGAAGCAGGCTCCCTGCTGAGCAAGGAGCCTGATTTTGGACTTGGTCCCAGGACCCTGAGATCATGACCTGAGCCAAAGGCAGCTGCTTAACTGACTGAGCCACCCAGGCGTCCCTGTCTTTAAGCTTTTTAAATTTCTCCAAATTAAGATAAATAGAGCAGTCTTGTTTGGGGCCCCTTAATGGGGTTTGCTTTGACCCACCCAACCTTTGGTAATGCTTTATTAAAATATTTTTTTAATCCGTCAATACCCATTTTATTATTCATCACATTTCTTAATTACCATCTAAAAATTTCCATCCTGCTGGGGTGAGTCCTGAGACTCTTTCCTTTCTGTTTCTTCTTTCTCTGGCTCCTATCAATATTTGCTTCACATTCACCTTATTTCTTAACCTTTTTAAAAATTGTCACTTTGTTGGGAAGTCTCTTGACCTCCCCCTGACTCTTCCCATTCTCTTGTCAATAAATCTAATGTTTTTATTACCATCTCTAAGGCCTATGAGAGGAAGCTGAGAAAGTAAATTTGATGAGGCTTTCCAAACTGTCCCTCAGTTTTGCAACAATAAGATTATATGGGGTACCTGTGTGAAAGGGGCCACCTTTCACTTACCTTTCACTTAAGCCGCAGCATTTACTATGACCTGAGTATTGGTTAGATTTCAGCAGATAAATATGTCTGTTATCATAAAGCAGTCCCAAATGGCTTGCATATGAAGAATATCAGCTGCTTCATCTGGGGTGTTCCAGTTGGCATTTATAAGAAAAGAGGGACAATCCCCCTCTCAGGGTAAACAGACTTTATAATGCTTTTATCCAGTGCACCAGACTAGCTGTTCCCGTAGGAATAACCTCCCATGTGTCTGGATCACATACACTCAACTTCAATTATACCGTAGTGAGCACTGGGTCCTACATCAACCCTCTGCTCTTCCATTCTGCAGCATCCTAAACCAAACATTCCTAAATTACTCTCATAATCCATTTTAGTAAAGGTTCCCCAAGAAGTTGATGATACTGATCTACAAAATGAAACAACTCTGTCATACTATACCTCCTGGTCTTGATAGTGTCCAGGTATTTCACTCCTACATTGATTACCTTACTGGTGATCAGAGGTCTTAGGTTGTTTCATGTTGCCTCTGCACAGTTGACTGAGTCAACTGTGGCTAAAGTTCAGACTGACTCAGATCTGAGTTTGGGTTACCATTAAGTCCAGACTCAACACTTTACTTTTATTTAGCTATTGCAGACACCAGTAACCAAGAGATTGTATGTTTAGTGTGCTTACTGGTTTTCATTTACTTATATATCCAATGAACCAACTCCTCAGGAGTTAGGCCTGCCATTTCTAAATTGCATTAGTAACTTTTACCCTTACTAGACTGCCTAGACTGAACATGGAAACTCCTCTCTACCTGATTAATTGAATCTGAAGAGGGAGGAGGTCACAAATACCTCTTATTTATAGTCAGTCAGAAATACAGGTAAGAACCTGGACTTAGAACTGGCATCTTACATCTTTACCAGATGTCCTTGGAGGAGGAGATCCTTGGAGTTTCTAATCTATAGTCAGTTGGTCAGAAACACAGGCGTTAACTCGGGCTTGAAGCTGGCCTCAAAAGAGCGGGTAGTACTGTGTCACTGACCCTTAACTCGTGGAATCTGATGCTGTCTCCAGGGAGGTAGTGTCAGAATTGAGCTGCATTGTAAGAACCCCAGCTGGTGTTTCCAGCACTGCTTGATGATGTGGGAGAAACCCTGCAAACACATCAGAATTGGTCTCAGAACAATTTTACTTGGTGTCAGAGAAGTGGGTCTTGCTAGAAGGGCCTGGCTCACAGAAACATATGGTTTATAAAGAGAAAGGATAAAAGGATGGGAGATGATGATGCTTTGATCCCTGGATGGCTACCTAGTGACCCATGAATGAAACTGTAGCCAGTTCTAAGTCCACGTTCTTACCTGTATTTCTGACTGACTATAAATAAGAGGTATTTGTGACCTCCTCCCTCTTCAGATTCAATTAATCAGGTAGAGAGGAGTTTCCATGTTCAGTCTAGGCACACTACTCTTGCCAGCACCTCTGTGTTCATCAACCTCAAAGCTCTCCAAACTCTGTCATTTTGAGATTTTATGGAACCTTTATCACATAGGCACAATTGATTAAATCATTGGTCATAGGTGACCCATTCAACCTCCAGGCACCTCCCAGCAGGTCAAGGGGCCAGACTGAAAGTTCCAACCCTCTAATCACAGGATTGGTTCCTCTGGCAGCCAACTCCCATCCTTCCATCCTTAGGTAACCTAGGGGCATTTCCAAAGTCACCTCATTAACATAACAAAAGATGCCTTTATCTCACAGTTTAGGAAGTTTCCAAGGTTTTAGAAGTTCTATGCTAGAGATGGGGCAAAGACCAAATTTATATATATATATATATATATTTTAAAAAAACTATTTATTTGACAGAGAGATCACAAGTAGGCAGAGAGGCAGGCAGAGAGAGAAGGGGAAGCAGGCTCCCCACTGAGCAGAGAGCCCAATGTGGGGCTCGATCCCAGGACCCTGAGACCATGACCCAAGCCGAAGGCAGAGGCTTTAACACACTGAGCCACCCAGGCACCCCCAAATTTATATTTCTTATTACAATTCACAATATCACACTACCCTATCAAACTACATTCTTAACATACAGAAGAAGTAATTGAGTCATGTAATTGTCAGACTTATGACCAGGACTTAGGTTTCCCTATTCTAATTCCGTTTTGATCTTCTAGATCACCTAGTGTTAGAAACTACAGGAGATAAACCATAAGAGACTCTTAATCATAGGAAAGAAACTGGGGGTTGCTGGGAGGCAGGGAATGAGGTAACTGAGTGATGGACATTAAGGAGGGCACGTGATATAATGAGCACTGGTATTATATAAGACTGATGAATCACTGAACTCTACCTCTGAAACTAATAATATAGTATATGTTAACTAATTGAATTTAAATTTTTTAAAAAAAGGAAAAAATCTCTCTCTCTCTCTCTCTCACACACACACACACACACACACACACACGAAACTACAGGTCTTCTAATTTGGCAGGGAAGCTAAAAGTAGCAATCGGCTTTCTAAAATTTGGGGTATAAAGTTTTAATGGTAAAGCATTTATGTCTCACTTCTTATGATGTTGAGAGAATTTTTAAAATCCTAAAACTTATATAGGCCTATCTTTATTATCGTAGTTTAGCCAAAATCAGCCTTAGTGGAGAAGGTTCCATCTACATTTTCAGAAATATGGTTTTAATTATCTGAAAGGCACAAAGCTATTTCAGAACCAGATCAGCAAGAGTGTTGTAGTCATGGAAAAGTTATAAGTTTTCCTTCTTGGAAAATAGTTCTCACTAGTACCAAAAGTGAGTCCTGGTACAATTTACAGTTACACTGCCCTTCTCCTCTCCTAGGAAGATCACTGAATTAGTATTAAGTGAAAAGGAGTGAGATTAGAAATGAGCATTTTCCCGTTTTAACTGTGTACAAATGTCTTTGAACCTATTTAGGTGGCATGCTGGTTACTAGATCCAGATTCTAAGGAGCCAACTCTTCACAGCATAGTTTCCAGTTTTCTTCCTCATGAGCTTCCCCTCTTGGAAGGGATAGAGACTGGACAAGGAATTCAGAGTCTGGGGCTGAATGTCAACACTGAGCATTCTGGGAGATATAGAGCATCTGTAGAGTCCATTCTCATCTTCAACGCTATGAATCAACTCAATTCTTTGTTGAAGAAGGAAAACCTGCAAGGTAAAAACAACTTTGCTGGCATTTTCATGCTGTTACAGACTGGTGACAGTTCCATATGTAGCCCCTTTTGATCACAGGTCTTTATCATTCTTTATCACACTTCTAACACAAACTCTATTTTTGGGTTTTCTAGGACAGGGATCAACAAACTTTCTGTAAGAGGCCCAGGCAGTCTTAATCATAAATATTCAACTCTGCCATCATAGCACAAAAGCAGCCAGACAATATGAAAATAAGTGTTCCAATAAAACTTTATTTATATAAACAGGCATCTGGCCCTGGTTTGGCACTAGTTTGCAGACCTCAGACTCTACTGTAATGAAGAGAATTCGTGGCATTTTATCATTTATTGCTAATTTTATATTTGAACTTTATCCAATGATTTTTATTCACACTTAAAACCTAATCTGTCATGGAATTTTAAAAGTGACCTGTTTTCTTTTTGGAATTATAAATAGTTATTTCTCTATCAGAGGATATTCATGTGATTCTTGTCATGATAAATAGCATGGATTTATTGTGCAGTCTGCTGGCCCAGAGTGAGCACTTTGACTTCAGAGAGCATATCATATGCTTATGGTAGAAATGATAAAGTGGAACAAAGTTGATTTCATTGTGAGAAGATTTAAATCGTGAATTTATTGCCTGACTAATAAATACTAGAAATAACAGACTGATGAATTTGCACAGACCAGGTTTGAATCTGGGCTGTATCACTTATTAGTGAGAGGCGTTGGGCAAGCTACTGTCACTTTTTAAATCTGTTTCTTTTTTTTTTTTCTTTAAGATTTTAATTATTTATTTGAGAGACAGAGAAAGTGAGAGAGAGCATGAGAGGAGAGAAGGTTAGAGGAAGAAGCAGACTCCCCATGGAGCTGGGAGCCAGATGTGGGAGTCGACTCGATCCTGGAACTCAAGGATCATGACCTGAGCCGAAGGCGGTTGCTCAACCAACTGAGCCACCCAGGCACCCTAAATCTGTTTCTTATAATGTTATAAATATTAAAAGAGAGAGAACTTAACACAGTGTTTGTCAGATTAGGTGCTCATTACTGTGTTAGATGATGATGATGATAATGATGATGATTTTTACTACTAGTGTAAGCCCTCCATGCTGGTAGTAATGTTGTCCTCAGCATCACTGGGGTAGAGTAGCATAAGGATCAAACCAATTTGTTTGTTCATAGGAGACTTGCTTAAGCGATATTAATTAGCAGTTCTTGAACAGGCACTGATATATTTCAAACTCAGCTTCTCTAATGTAGGCAGGCCAAGGAGTTGGAGTATATGGTACATATGCCACAGACTGTTTGTACATTCCTGGATGATAACGTCGAATGAACACAGCTCTCTTTCCCTCAGTTGGCTTTGTCTGCACTTAAAATCTAACATTTGGTGCTGGTGATATGGATTAGTCTGTAACTTTTTATGAATATTTGTTGCCCATTAACATAATTAAAAGCTTTCGATATCTTTGGGAGGGAACTTTGGGAGGAAACTCTTAAAGACAATTTTTCATCTATAGAAAAAGGAAATTATGGTTTTACTTTCCAGAAAAGTGTAAGAAACCCTCTAGATTTATTTTTAACCTTTACAATTTGAGTGTGCCTTGAAAGCTCCTTGTTTATGAAAATTTTCAAAAGTACATGACTGGAAGGTATTGAATGCACTCTTGTATAGTGCAGAGTCTTTCTTATTCATAGAGTCTGAAGAATTGAAGTACATTGAGATAAAATTGTTAAAGAGAATGTAAACAACTGTCAAATTTTGTTTGATTATTTCAGGATGTGCTTGAAGGATCTCCAGAATTTTCATCTTTTTCTTTTCTCATTTCTTGCCTGTTGGGTGGGTATGTTCTGGCAGCTGACTTCTCCCACTAGAGAGCTGATTTTTGTTTTGGTGTGACTAAAATTTTAATAACAATGTGACTTTGCTTAATGTGACTCAGGACCAAATACCCTGTTCTCTTCACATGGACCAATTATGTCCTTTCTAGAGTGGTTTGAACATAGATGATTTTCCAGGGATGGAGTGAGTTGGTTTCTCTCTTTTTTAAAGTGAATCTCAACTATACTGATTTGTATTTGTCATAATCTTTCTTTCATGTACACTATCATCATTGGTCCACTCATTATTTATTATTTTTTTAATATATAATATCTGTTAATACACCCTTAAAAAATTTTTATTTTATTTTTTCAGTGTTCCAAGATTCATTGTTTATGCACCACACCAAGTGCTCCATGCAATATGTGCCCTCCTTAATACCCACCACCAGACTCACCCATCCCCCCAACCCCCCTCTCCTCCAAAACCTTCAGTTTGCTTCTCAGAGTCTACAGTCTCTCAAGTTTTGTCTCCCCCTCTGATTTCCCCCAATTCACTTTTCCTTTCCTTCTCCTAATGTCCTCCATGTTATTCCTTATGCTCCACAAGTAAGTGAAACCATACGATAATTGACTCTCTCTGCTTGACTTATTTCACTCAGTATACATAATCTCCTCCAGTCATCCATGTTGATACAAAAGTTGGGTATTTATGCTTTTTTTTTTAAAGATTTTATTTATTTATTTGACAGAGAGGGGTCACAAGCAGGGGGAGGGGGAGAGGGGGAAACAGGCCTCCCACAGAGTGGGGAGCCTGATGCGGGGCTCGATCCCAGGACCCCTGGATCATGACCTGAGCTGCAGGCAGACACTTAATGACTGAGCCACCCAGGTACCCCGTATTTATGCTTTTTGATGGAGGTGTAATACTCCATTGTATATATAGGCCATATCTTCTTTATCCATTCATCTGTTGAAGGACATCTTGGTTCTTTCCACACTTTGGTGATTGTGGCCATTGCTACTATGAACATTGGTATATATGTGGCCCTTCTTTTCACTACATCTGTATCTTTGGGCTAAATACCCAGTAGTGCAATTGCAAAGTCCTGGGGTAGCTCTATTTTTAATTTCTTAAGGAATCTCCACACTGTTTTCCAACGTGGATGCACCAACTTGCATTCCCACTAACAGTGCAAGAGGGTTCCCTTTTCTCAACATCCTGTCCAACACTTGTTGTTTACTTGTTAATTTTGGCCATTCTAACTGGTGTAAGGTGGTATCTCAATGTGGTTTTGATTTGAATTTCCCTGATGGCTAATGATGATGAACATTTTTTCATGTGTCTGTTAGCCATTTGTCTTCTCTGGCGAAGTGTCTGTTCATGTCTTTTGCCCATTTTTTGACGTGATTATCTGTTTTGTGGGTGTTGAGTTTGAGGAGTTCTTTATACATCTTAGATATCAGCCCATTGTCTGTAGTGTCATTTGTGAATATCTTCTCCCATTCCGTGGGGTGCCTGTTTTGTTGACTGTTTCCTTTGCTGTGCGGAAGCTTTTTATCTTGATGAAGTCCCAAAAGTTCATTTTCGCTTTTGTTTCCTTTGTTTTTGGAGACATGTCTTGAAAGAAGTTGCTATGGCTAATGTCATAGAGATTACTGCCTATGTTCTTCTCTAGGGTTTTGATAGATTTCTGCCTCACGTTGAGGTCTTTTACCCATTTTGAGTTTATCTTTGTGTATGGTGTAAGAGAATGGTCAAATTTCATTCTTCTACATATAGCTGTCCAATTTTCCCAGCACCATTTATTGAAGAGACTGTCTTTTTTCCACTGGATATTTTTTCCTGCTTGTGTCGAAGATGATTTGACCATAGAGTTGTGGGTCCATATCTGGAATCTCTACTCTGCTCCACTGGTCTATGTGTCTGTTTTTGTGCTAGTACCATGCTGTCTTGGTGATCACCGCTTTGTAGTAAAGCTTGAAATCAGGCAACGTGATGCCCCCAGTTTTTTTTCTTTTTCAACATTTTCTTAGCAATTCGAGGTCTTTTCTGGTTCCATACAAACTTCAGAATTGTTTGTTCCAGCACTTTGAAAAATGCCGGTGGAATTTTGATCAGGATGGCTTTGAAAGTATAGATTGCTCTGGGCAGTATAGACATTTTAACATTGTTTATTCTTCTGATCCATGAGCATGACTGCTTTTCCATCTTTTTGTGTCTTCAATTTCTTTCATGAGTGTTCTGTAGTTCCTTGAGTATAGATCCTTTACCTTTTTGGTTAGGTTTATTCCAAAGGGTCTTATGGTTCTTGATCTTATAGAGAATGGAATCGAGGGGCGTCTGGGTGGGTCAGAGAGTTAAGCCTCTGCCTTTGGCTCAGGTCATGGTGTCAGGGTCCTGGGATTGAGCCTCACGTTGGGCTCTCTGCTCAGCAGGAAACCTGCTTCCTCTTCTCTCTGTGCCTGCTTGTGATCTCTCTCTGTCACATAAAGAAATAAAATATTAAAAAAAAAAGAAAATGGAATCAATACTCTAATTTCCCCTTCTATATTTTCATTGTTAGTGTATAAGAAAGCAACTGATTTCTATGCATTGATTTTGTATCCTTCCACATTACTGAATTGTTGTATGAGTTCTAGTAGTTTGGCGGTGGAGTCTTTTGGTTTTCCCAAAGAAAGTATCATGTCATCTGTGAAGAGAGAGAGAATTTGACTTCTTCTTTGTCAATTTGAATACCTTTTATTTCTTTTTGTTTTCTGATTGCTGTTGCTAGGACTTCTACTACTATGTTGAACAAGAGTGGCGGGAGTGGGCATCCTTGTTGTGTTCCTGATCTCAAAGGGAAGGCTGTCAGCTTTTCTCCATTCAGAATGATATTCACTGTGGGTTTTTCATAGATAGATTTTATATGAACTTATATGAAGTTGAGGAATGTTCTCTCTATCCGTATACTTTGAGGAGTTTTAATCAGGAACAGATGCTGTATTTTGTCAAATGCTTTTTCTGCATCAATTGAGAGGACCATGTGGTTCTTCTCTCTTATTAATGTGTTCTATCACATTGATTGATTTGCGAATGTTGAACCACCCTTGCATCCCAGGGATAAATCCCACCTGGTCATGGTGGATAATCTTTTTAACGTACTGTTGGATCCTATTAGCTAGGATCTTGTTGAGAATCTTGGAATCCATATTCATGAGGGATATTGGTCTGAAATTCTCCTTTCTGATGGGGTTTTTGCCTGGTTTGGGGAACCAGGGTAATGCTGGCTTCATAAAAGAAGTCTGGAAGTTTTCCATTTGTTTCTATTTTTTGAAACAGCTTCAGGAGAATAGGTATTATTTCTTCTTTGAATGTTTGGTAGAATTCCCCGGGGAATCCATCGGGTCCTGGCCTCTTGTATTTGGGGGAGGTCCTGATCATTGCTTCAATCTCATTACTAGATATTGGTCTATTCAGGTTGTCAATGTCTTCCTGTTTCAGTCTTGGAAGATTATGGGTTTCCAGGAAGGCATCCATTTTTTCTAGGATGCTTAACTTATTGGCATATAATTGTTGATAATACTTTCTGATGATTGTTTCTATTTCCTTGGTGTTAGTCATGATCTCTCCCCTTTCATTCATAATTTTATTAATTTGGGTCCTCTCTGGATTTCTTTTGGAATAGTTTGGCCAGTGGTTTATCGATCTTATTGATGCTTTCAAAGAACCAGCTTCTAGTTTCATTGATGTGTTCTACTGTATCTCTAGTTTCTAATTCATTGAGATCTCTGCTCTGATCTTTATATCCCTTCTTGTGCATGGGGTTGGCTTAATTTGTTGTTGATTTTCTTTAAGGTGTAAAGAAAGTTTGTGTATTTGGGATTTTTCAATTTTTTTGAGTGAGGGTTGGATGACTAAGTATTTCCCCCTTAGGACTGCCTTTGCCATATCTCATAGACCGATGTGTCTTCATTCTCATTGTTTTCCATGAATTGTTTAAATTCTTCTTTGATTTCCTGGTTGATCCATCATTCTTGAGCGGGATGGTCTTTAGCTTCCAAGTGTTTGAATTCCTTCCAAACTTTTTCTTGTGGTTGAGTTCCAGTTTCAAAGCATTGTGGTTGGAGAACATGCAGGAAATCATCTCAACCTTTTGGTGTTGGTTGAGTCCTGATTTGTGACCCAGTATATGGTCTATTCTGGAGAAAGTTCCATGTGCACTCGAGAAGAATGAGTATTCTGTTGTTTTAGGGTGGAATGTTCTGTATATATCTATGAGGTCCATCTGGTCCAGTGGGTCATTCAAAGCTCTTGTTTCTTTATTTTTCTGTTTGGATGATCTGTCTATTTCTGAAAGTGGCATGTTAAGATCCCCTACAATTAATGTACACATATCAATATGAGTCTTTATTTTGACTAACAGTTGGCTTATGGAGTTGACTGCTCCCATATTGGGGGCATAAATATTTACAGTTGTTAGATCTTCTTGGTGGATAGACCCTTTAAGAATGGTGTAGTATTCTTCTGTATCTCTGACTATAGTCTTTAGCTTAAACTCTAATTTATCTGATATGAGAATTTCTACCCCAGCTTTCTTTTGAGGCCTGTTGACATGAAAGATGGTTCTCCATCCTTTCACTTACAGTCTGGATGTATCTTTAGGTTCCAAATGTGTCTCTTGTAGACGGGTCCTGTCGTTTTATCCAGTCTGCAACCCTGTGTCGTTTCATGGGAGCATTTATGCCATTCACATTGAGAGTGATTATTGAAAGATAAGTTTTTATTGACATCATGTTGCCTGTGAAGTCCTTGCTTCTATAGATCGTCTCTGAAAATTTCTGTTCTATGTCCCTCTTGGGTTCTTTCTTCTTTTATAGAACCCTCCTTAACATTTCTTATAGTGCTGGTTTGGTGGTCACATAGTCTTTTTTTTTTTTTAATGTATTCCCATTCCTTATATCTTGTATAGATCTCCTACTTTTCTGTGCACAGAGTTGCTGAATTTTATACTCTTAGAAATCTTTTTTTTTTTTTCAGATTTTATTTACATATTTATTTGACAGAGAGGAGAGATACCACAAGTAGGCAGAGAGGCAGGCAGAGGCAGAGGTAGAACCAGGCTCCCTGCTGAGCAGAAAGCCCAGTGCGGGGCTCAATCCCAGGACCCTGAGACCATGACCTGAGCCAAAGGCAGAGGCTTTAACCCACTGAGCCACCCAGGCGCCCCCATGTACTTTTTTAAACCTTGCCGGTCTTGGAAGCTCTTTATCTCTCCATCCATTTTAAATGTCAGCCTTGCTGGATAAAGTATTCTTTGTTGCATGTTCTCATTTAGTGCCCTGAATATGTCTTGCTAGCCCTTTCTTGTTTGCCAGGTTTCTGTGGACAGGTCTGATGTTATTCTGATGGATCTTCCTCTGTATGTAAGGAATCTCTTTCCTCTAGCTGCCGTTAGGACCTCTTGTCTAAAATTATGATTTGTGAATTTCACAATTAAGTGTCTGGAGGTCTTTCTAGATTCATTGATCTTGGGGAGTGTCCTTTCTGCCTCTAGGACACAAACCAGTTCTGCCTCTAGTTCCATTCCCCAGATTGGGGAAATTTTCATCCAGAATTTGTTCAACTATATCTTCTAGTTTTCTTTCTTTCTCCGCCCCTTCAGGGATTAAAATAATGTTGATGTTGGAGTGTTTCACGGCATCATTTGTTTCCTTAATTCTGTTTTCAAGGCTTTTAAGCTGTTTGTTCCAGGCCTCCTCCTGATCTTTCTTTTCTATCAGTTTGTCTTCTAGATCACTAATTCTATCTTCAGCCTCAGTTACTCTAGCTGTTAGAGTATTTAGATTAGATTGGATCTCATTGATAGCATTTTTAACTTCTGTCAGATCAGCTCTCACTTCCGCCCTTAGAGATTCTTTGTTGTCACTAATGGTCTTCTGTAACCTAGCCATTGCCTGGATAATTGTCACCCTGAATTTTCTTTCCGACATACTGTTTATGTCTATATCCAATAGTTCTGTGGCAGCGAGCACAGTCTCTGAATTTTTCCTCTGTTGGGGGTTCCTCCTCCTAATCATTTTGGTGAGAGGTGGTTGAGGAGATGTATAGCTGAATGTATCAACCACGATCCAGGCAAGGTGCACCCTGGAAAGTTTTGAAGCAATTGGAAGTTACCCCCAAAAAGAAAGAAAAAAGAAAAAGAGAGAAAGAAGAAAAAAAAGAGAAAACTCAGCCAAAATGAGCCCCAAAAGTAAGAGTTAGAAGGTACATAAACAAAAACAAACAAAAAGACCAACAAAAGTAAATGACAAGAAAAAAAAGAACCAACCAAAATGAACCCCAAGAATAAGATTTATATAATACCAGAACAAAAACAAATACACAGAAACACTGACAGAAGAATAAGATGGGAGGATGTTTATAAATCCTCATTGTGGGTGAGGAAGGTTATTTCGGTTCTTCCTGGGTGTATCTTGTTATCTTTGTAAAGGGACTCAACTTTCCAGAGATACAGGGAAATTAAAACTGGTTTATATATATGGGTCGTATTGAATAGGGAAAAAGGATTACCTTGAAGCTTATATCTGTATGTATATTAAAAAAAAAGAAACACGTATACGTATGAAGAAAGTTCAAGTTAAAAAGTTATTATGGAATATGTTGTATTAGACCTCTAGTTGTAATGGTAAGTAAGTTAAAAAAAATTGAAAGAACAAGAATTATGAGAAGAGATTAAAAAAAGAAAGAACAGTTGTATCTATGAAATATAACAGGTTTTGAGGCAATACCAGGAGCTTAACATATTGTTTTCCCCTGATGTTGGGGTTTTACAGTTTTATGGGGACACTGTGGTGGTTGTTCTCTTGTTCTTTTGGCTTGTCTTCTGAGGAAGGGCCTGCTGCATTGTTTTCTTGTCGGTCTTGCTTAGGTTGAGTTGCCCTGTCCGCTATCGAGGGGCTGGGCTCTGTGGAAAATGGGTTTTCAAGCTTTTGTTCTTTAGAGGTTTTTGTTCTTCAGTGGCTTTTTGCGGCTTTTCAGAAGGTCAGAGCAAAGAAAGAATCTGTCTGCATCCTGACCTCTGCCTCAGAACGAAGTCTCAGACTGTTCTCCTCTGGGTGGTCCAGAACACACAGATCTTCTCAGAGCCTTTACTACCTTAACAAGTATAATTAATATCCAAAAGCAGTATATAAATGCTGGAGCTCACAATACACTGTGTCTCTCAACTCCACCCTTTCTTTAGAGTATCTTTGAGACTGATATTCCAATGACCATATTGGAAGAACATATAGAATGACTACTCTTTTCAGAAGTGTCAGCAGAAGGAAAAATACTCTGATTCTTACTTCAGGAATCTTTTTCTTTATTCTTTGGTAAGAGCATTGGAAAATAAAAAACCTCCATTTTTAGTTCTTTTTGCAAGGATGCATATCATGGAACCAGGAATATTGCAAATAATTTCAAGATATTAACTCATTGTATTCAGTTTAGCAAATAAGATTGGTTCTCTTGCTCTTGCCAAGAGTAGAAGCAGAAATATTATCTTGGGAGAAATGCAGCCTCTTTCAATTCGGACAAGTCACAAGATTGCCAGTTTTTCTGCTCTCTATGTAGACAATGTAGACAAGTGTAGAGTCTAGTGCTAAAATAGAAAAGTAGGAAGTACTTTTATGCCTTTCTTTGTTGGCCTGAGAGTGCTGCTCAGGAGACTGCATCATGAAGAATAACTTGGGTAGCATCTCTGAATTTGCCTAGAAAAATTCCATGTGTATTTAGGTGATCGTGTTGATCTAGTCACTTTACTGGCGAATTAATGTTTTAGTTTTCTTTTTTTCTTCCAGATATTTTCTGTAAAGTGGAAATGCCCTCTCAGTACTGCTTGGCCTTGCTAGAGCTAAATGGGATTGGCTTTAGTACTGCAGAATGTGAAAGTCAGAAACATATAATGCAAGCCAAGCTGGATGCAATCGAGACTCAGGCCTATCAACTAGCTGGACACAGTTTTTCCTTTACCAGTTCAGATGACATCGCTGAGGTTGTATCACGGGAATGGGGAATTTTAGAGTTCAAAATTGTGTGTGTGTGTGTGTATTTCCTAAATATATTTGCCTAAATACCAAAGATCAGTTCAAAAAATTTTAGTTTTCAGAGTACTTTGGAGATAGAGTATTCTAGCTTCTAATTTATAAGTTCTATCTGTGTTTATGAGATAAGAAGTTAGTAAAGAAGCCTCCTAGAATGTATGCTCCATGGGATTTGCCTAGAACAGAGGAGGTACTCTGTAAATATTTGTTGAATAAAAGATCCATAGTGGTTGTTATATAACAGTGTAGTTGTTTCTCCATGAAGTTAGTAATTTCATGAACTCTCGCCCCTTCCATACCCTAAAATCCTTTTTTGAACAATAAAATTAGGTATTTTTCTCAGTTGTTACTGAAAAAGGATTTTTGGGATTGTTTACTTTTTTAAACCTAAATAAGGTTTTTATAAACTTAACATAAATTTGGATACACTTTATTTTTATTTTTATTTTCAAAAGTTGGCATTCTATTCTTTCCTCTCCCCACCACACTCCACAAATGTTGGTTGGGTTGTTGTAGAAGGGTTACAAATACAGGGTGGGTGCTTATACTTGATAGCATTGAAGTTCAGGTGTCTTGTAGATGCAATTCAGTAATGTAGCATGTTGTGAAGTCAGTAGGCTTTCAAGCCAGACTTCTGGGTTTGAATCCTATCTCCTCCACTTATTAACTCTATAACCTGAGACAATACATCAACTCTTTATATCTCAATTTCTACATCAGTAAACTGGGTTATGATAGGAATAGCTCATAGAGTTGTGAGGAATAAATGATGAATGTAAAACACTTAGAATGGTGCCCATATCATAGTAAATATTCAATAAATGTTATATACACTCATAAAAATGACCCCTTTTTTTAAGCCACAGTGTTATATGTTTTTAAAAAATGAGGAATTTTGTTTTTCCATATCACAGGGTACATTTGTATAGAATTCAGTAGTGCCATTTTTGTTTTGTTTTGTTTAATTTTTTTCTTTTGAGTTCTTTAGCTCAGAATTCCCAAACCAATACCCAACTGACTGCACATAAAATTACATAAAGACCTTATGAAAAACAGAGGATCTTTGGATTTCAGCACAAGTAGACTTAGGGCAAATCCATACCCTTGTGATTCAGATACTAAGGCCATAGGCCTAAACCAAACTCTGGGCCAGAATAAAAGGCCTTTAATGTTAATGGCTTGGTCTTAGGTCTTCATTTTAAAATGGAAGCTATTTTTAAGATACTCTAACAGTTTCACATATTGACTAGTTAATCCTTGGTGATTTTAAGGGGAATCTTTGAACTGGACAGGATATTTTTTTTTTTTTAAAGATTTTTTATTTATTTATTAGAGAGAGACTGAGAATGAGAGGAGAGAAGGTCAGAGGGAGAAGCAGACTTCCCGCAGAGCTGGGAGTCCGATATGGGACTCGATCCCGGGACTCCGGGATCATGACCTGAGCCAAAGGCAGTCGCTTAACCAACTGAGCCACCCAGGCGCCCGAACTGGACAGGATATTACTAATCATCGAGAGATGCGCTATCCAAATAGAAGCCACTAGCCACTTGTGGCCATTTAAATTTAAATTAATTGGGACACCTGGTGATGCAGTCAATTAAGCCTCTGTCTTTGATTCAGGTCATGATACCAGCATCCTGGGATGAGCCCGCATCAGTCTCCTTGCTCGGCAGGGAGTCTGCTTCTCCCTCTGACTCTGCTGCTCCTCCTGCTTGTGTTCTCTCTCTCTAACAAAATAAATAAAATCTTTAAAAAATAAATAAATAAATTTAACTTAATTAAAATATATCAGCTTGGTTCCTTAGTTGTGTTAGCCACATTTTAAATGTTCAATAACCACATGTGGTAAGTGGCTACCATAATGGGGAGTGCAAATATAGAACAATTTCATTATTGCAAAAAGTTCTTTTGGATGGCACTGGCCTAGAGTGGGGATTGGCAAACTATAGCCTGTGGGCCAGATTTGGCCTGCCACTGTTTTTGTAAATAAAATTTCACTGGAGCATAACCACACCTGTACCTCCTGTCTGTGACTCTTTTTGGTCTGTAATGGCACAGCCGAGAAGTTGTGACAGACAATAAAACCTGCCAGGCTGAAAATATCTGTTACTTGGCCCTTTTTGGGAAAAGTTTGCTGATCCCTGGTCTAGAGGGAAGCATGAATTAGAGAAAAAGAAAAAGGACATTTGAGTTAGAGGACTATTCTAATTCTTAATTTTTCTACATTATGGCCATATAACTTGAAGCAAGTTTCTCCAACTAGTGTAAACTTTTCAGAAATGTCACAGAATTATTGTACATATGACATGAGATGACATGTCAATGCTCCCAGCAAGATAGCTGACACATAGTATGTGCTCAAAGAATATTAGTGTCTCTTACCCTCATCCAGTTCAACCCCCTCATTTCACAGATGTATTCATTGAGACCCGGAGCGGTAATTTATATGAAGTTTTCACAATTAATTCTGAAGGTTTCACCAAAAACAGAAATCTAAGATAAAGAGCTTATAAATATTAACATGAGATCTTTGAATTGTCCTAATTATGGTAGGTCTCTCTTCCTGGGATTGTTGATTTATTATTACTTTAAAAATAATGTTTCATTTTCCTATTCAATTATTTGATTTTCTTTCCTATCCTGGCATTTATATACTCTCTGATATCTGTACTAGAGTTGCCTGATAAAATACAGGACATTCAGCTAAATTTGAATTTCAGATAAACATTGAACAATATTTTAATATAAATATGCCCCATGCAGTTCAGAATTTAACTAAACATCTTATAATTTTATTTGTTATATATGACAACCATGATACCTATACATATAACACTATATAACACAATTATTGGGAAAAATAGTTACTAACATTCATAGCAAGCCTCAATATCTTTCATATGTAAGACTCCAGTTAATCCTACTACTTACAATTAGAACCAGATCTTTGTTTCTATCATCACTGTTATTCTGCAGAAGCACAGGCCTATCTTTCCTTCTACCCCTTGCCCAACTTGTGACCAATAAAGATTCTTATATAATGCAAATGATCTTAATTTTTAGGATTATTAGTGGGAAGATAATCCAAGGTTCACTAAAGCCCACTCAAAGTATACAAATGAAAGAATGGAAGTAGTAGATAGTATTCTGAATTACCTGAGTTTTAAACCCTGTAAATTGAGCTAGTGATTTTAGGTATACATGGGATATTCCTTCTGCCCCAGAACCTGGGTCCCTGTCCTGTGTAGGCTTAGTTTCTTCAGTAGGTACTTATTAGCTCCTTTAGTTGTCATTATTGATTTCTACATTGGGTTGGCCATCTTTCCCTGACTTTTTGTGTCCAGAGTTTCATAGGGTCTAGCCTTACTGTGGTGGAAGTAGATGGGTTTTTGGATCCCTTTCTACCTCAGTGTTCTCTGACTTTTGTGATCGTATAAAAGCCACAAAGCCTCCTATGTTGACCATCACTGAGGCTTAAATGATTGAGCAACCATGTTGATTAGTTAACACATCAAAGGGTATTTAGGAGAGTTCACAGTCCTCAGAGAAACCTAACGTGTCAATGTCAATAGCTTATTTATCACTTGTTCGGCACACAGTGTATACATTCCTGTGTTCTTGACTTTAAAAGCCTGTTATTGATATTAATCTTATAGTGCCTAAATTGGGTTATAGATTGCCTACTTGACATACAAGTTTTCGTTGTCATTATTTATTAAATGTGGTAATTTAATGTGTTATAAAAAATTCTCCCAACCTGTGTTGAATTGTATGAATTTCTCAAATAACTTTTAAAAATGTTTTGTGAATGACAGTGCTTGTGATTTGGTTCTTGACTAAAGAAGCATTAATTTCTTGCAGGTTTTATTTTTGGAATTGAAGTTGCCACCAAATGGAGAAATAAAAAACCAAAGCAGCAAGAAAACTTTGGGTTCTACCAGAAGAGGGAATAATAATGGACGCAAGCTAAAGCTGGGAAAACAGTTCAGCACTAGTAAGGTGCTCTATGGGATGGTTGCAGGGCAGAATTTGAATTACTTTTAGCATTCTGGTGTCTTGAAAGAATGCTGATGAAATCAAGACCCAGCATAGCCCATCATTTGAATGTAACCAGATAAAAACAAATTAGTTTGTGTTTCAGCTCCCTGCAAAAACTGCAGAGACATTCCATCATGGAAAATGTGGACCAAAATCTGATTTAGCAGTTGTGTCCTTCCTATCATTAAAACAGTCTAATGGTGTATGAATTCAGACCCATAGACATTATTTAATTATTGACATCCGCTACTCTTGGACTTCAAGTATAATATAATTTGAATAGTGTAGGAACATGAACAAAGGTGTGGAAGAATTAAAAAAAAAAACCCAGCCATTACAAATAAATTTTTTTTTTTCATTTATAAGGCAAAATAGTTTTTCATGAGTTTAAGAATCTAATCTACTGGGCGCCTGGGTGGCTCGGTTAAGCAACTGCCTTCTGCTCAGGTCATGATCCCGGAGTCCTGGGATCGAGTCCCACATCGGGCTCCCAGCTCCACGGGGAGTCTGCTTCTCCCTCTGACCTTCTCCCCTCTTATGCTCTCTCTCACTGTCTCTATCTCAAATAAAAAAAAAAAAAAAAAAGAATCTAATCTACTAATTTCATAGTGAAAGTGTAAATTACAGTCCATGGAAACCATATGCTTAGGAGAGAAGAGAGAAAGTGCTTATTGTTACATTTTTACTTAATAAATTTTCAGTGAAATAATAAGGGTAGAAAGTATCACTATAACAGCCAAGGAAAGAGCAGTCCAAGTTGCCATTTTGACCCTACTGTCATTAACTTTGACTTGCCTGTCCTAGGGAAGTTTCCACAGTTTCATTCTGTAACAAAACTTTATCTCGCTCTCTAACCTCACAAGTTCCTGTTTCTTCACAGTTTTCCAAAACTCTGTAGCATGGAAAGTTCAAAGTTTTTAAGATGAGGGGGGCCTGGGTGGCTCAGTGGGTTAAAGCCTCTGCCTTTGACTCAGGTCATGATCTCAGGATCCTGGGATCGAGCCCCACATCAGGCTCTCTGCTCAGCAGGGAGCCTGCTTCCCCTTCTCTCTCTCTCTCTGCCTGCCTCTCTGCCTGCTTGTAATCTCTCTCCTCTCTGTCAAATAAATAAATAAAATCTTAAAAAAAAAGTTTAAAGATGAATGTCTTCTGACATTCTTGATATGGAAATGTCATATGAAAGTATTAGGGCAAAAGAAAAAAAAAGAGAAACTTCCAATCACATGAGAATAGAGGAAAATATAGACAAGGGAAAGACATGATATATATAGATTCTTGGGTGGAGTGAGACAGAGCAATTATAGTATCTTGTTAAGTTGATGTTGACTTTTTTTTTTTTTAAGATTTTATTTATTCATTTGACAGAGACAGTGACCACAAGCAGGCAGAGAGGCAGGCAGAGAGAGGGAGGGAAGCAGGCTCCCTGCTGAGCAGAGATCCTGATGTGGGGCTCCATCCCAGGACCTTGAGATCATGACCTGAGCTGAAGGCAGAGGCTTTAACCCACTGAGCCACCCAGGCACCCCCTTGACGTTGATTTTTTTAAGGTAGATCTAAATTGATATTTGGCATTAACATGTTTGCATTTTACCATCTATAGTTATTATGGTTTTGTCATTATGGTAATGCAAAAACCCAAACAATAATTTTGAGTTGTAGATACAGGAGTTAACAAATTTAGTTTTGAGATTATATTATTTACCTAAGAGTCTAGTTTGCTATGGAATTTGGACAAGAATCTGATCTTACTTCATTATATTTCTTTGGCAGGATGTTTTAAATAAAATAAAGGCATTGCATCCTTTACCAGGCTTGATATTAGAGTGGAGAAGAATCACTAACGCTATTACCAAAGTGGTCTTTCCTCTGCAGCGGGAAAAACGTCTAAATCCTTTTCTTGGAATGGAAAGAATCTATCCTGTATCACAGTCACACACTTCTACAGGTAATGAGAAATCTTAAATATGGATAATACTCAATTTTGAAAGAAAACTTTTCATATATAATATTTGCTTATGATGACTGAGGAATTCAAATGTTGATCATTGGATTCTGTGAAATTCCATAAACGTTTATGAAATACATATTACACCCAAAATATAGATAGATACTATTTACAGAGATGAGATTTAGTAAGGTAGAGTTCCAGCTTTCAAGTACTATATAGAGTAACTAGAATGTCTGAGACTGTGCTTCAGATTAATATTTGAGTCAGTCATCTAATTTCAGTCCTAGCCCTCTCCTGAAGAGTTTCTCTGAGATGGATCTAGGTAATGCTGGGGGGCATCTGTATAATAGATGAGTGTCTTATTTTACTCTTATTTAACCAGAAAAGAGCTGTAGAGTCTTTTGGGTGTCTCATAGCACTCTTGGGATAGGTATGAGTAACTTAACCTAGTAAAAAAAAAAAAAAAGCATTCTTGTGCTAGGCAATGCAAAGCTAAATATCTGCCAAATGCAATGTGCACTGGAAGAAAGGACAGTATTAATCCTCATCAGGGAGACAATTAAGGTTAGTGGTATAGAATGTGGGCTTTGATATCTGACTTTTACAAGGTTTGAATCTTTATTCAAGGTAACTTGTGCCTGAGTGTCCTCCTGTGTAAAACACAGTAATAATAGTCTCACTTCACCAGGGCATGCTGAGGATTAGATAGGCTAATACATTTCAAGTGTTTAGAACAGAGCAGGGCACTTTGTGTGGACTCCTTACCAGCTGTTGCTGTTATTACAGACAGAGGCAGCAGGAGGAGTTGCTTTTTTCTGTGCTGTGAACAATTTATTCACTGTTATAAATAAATTCTTTTCCTTCTTCCATATTTAGCTAAACTCTTAGTTCACCCTAGCCATTTCTTGCCCTTTTGGTGTTTAAATTTCATTTTGAGACGTATGCTAATGATGTACGTTTATGTAAAATTAATCCTTGTTGGTGAAAAACCAAAACCAGCCCAGAGTTTCTGAAGGTGTTGCATTTATCTGTTGCTTATAAAGTAGAAAGAAAGTAATCAATTCCTTTTTTTTCTGATTGGTTTTCACCATACTATGCCTACATTTATTTATTTATTATTTATTTATCTATCTATCTATCTATCTCTATTTATTTATTT
>CM052799.1:136587650-136646414 GCA_028533885.1 Nasua narica
ATTGTATAGATGTACCACATCTTCCTTATCCATTCATCTGTTGAAGGGCATTTTGGTTCTTTCCACAGTTTGGTTATTGTGGCCATCGCAGCTATGAACATTGGGGTACATGTGGCCCTTCTTTGTATTGCATCTGCTTCTTTGGGGTGCTGGAAGTCTTAATGTGTTTACCCATATAACCACTATCCCAGTCATGATAATGGAACTTTTCCAGCACCCAGAAGGCTTCTTTATGTTCCCTCAAAATCAATACTATCCACTTTCCACCCCTGCATACACATAAAACTATAAGGTAGTTTTGTATGAACTTGAATTTTATTTAATTGTACCTTATGTACTCTTGGGTCTGACTTTTTTCACTCAAATATACATCTGTGAGATTCATTAGTGTCATACACAGCTATAGCTCGTCTTTATTTAACTGACATTGTGGAAACATACCAACAATTTATTTATCTATTCGAACGGTGGCAGAAATTTGGACTGTTTCCAGGTTTTAGCTATTATTAATAAAGCTGCTATGAACATTCTTATATGCACCCAACTTCATTACCTTTAGAGTGGAATTGGTGAGTCATAGAATAAGCACACTTATATATAATATATATATAACCGTATATATTGTTAGTATATACTGCCTAACAGTTTTACAGAGTGGTTATCCCAGTTAACATTGCCATCAGCTTTTTCCATTGCTTGCTGTCATTGGTCTTTTTAATTTTAGGCGTTCTGGTAACTGTGTAATGGTACCTCATTCTGCATCTATCTATCTATCTTTCTATCTATCTTTCTATCTATCTATCTATCTATCTGTCTGTCTATCTATCATTGTGTTATGTTAGTCACCATATAGTACATCATTAGTTTTTGATGTAGTGTTCCCAGGTTCATTGTTTACATATAACACCGAGTGCGCCATGTAGTAGGTGCCCTCCTTAATACCCGTGACTGGGCTCACCCATCCCCCTACCCTGTCCACTCTAAAACTCTCAGTTTGTTTCTCGGAGTCCACAGTCTCTCATGGTTCGTCTCCCCCTCCAATTTTTGCCTTTTCCTAATGACTAGTGATGTTGAGCTCCTTTTTTGTTTACTGTCCATTTAGATATCTTGTTTTATGGAGGGCCTATTTAAATCTTTGTCTTTTTTTTTTAACTGTCTGTTTTTTAACTGATTTATGAGAGTCCTTTATGTATTCCAGATATGAGCCCTTTGCTTACATGGATTTATCCATCTTTTGTATTATTGTAGTATTTGCCTTGATCTGTTTAACAAAGTTTTCTCTACCCCAGTTTCAAGAAGATATTTGCTAGGAGCTTTTGGTGTTGCCACATACATTTATATCTACAATCAACCAGGAGCTGGTTTTATGTATTTCGAGAGACTGAGGGTCAAGATCTTTGTCTTTCCCACTCAAGGTTATACAGTTGTCCCTAAGTATTTATTGAAAAGACTGAGCTTCCCCCTACTACTTTTCAGTTTCACCTTTGCCACAAATTATATTTCCAAATATGGATGTGTCTGTTTTTGGACACATTATTTTTGTCTGTTGTATTTGTTCATCCTTTAGACAGTGCCACATTGCCTTTGTGATGCAACTTTGTAAGATGTCTTAATATATGATAAAGTAAGTCTTCTTACCTTGTTCTTTTGTTTGGCTTTCAAGAATAATTGCCTATTCTTGGTTCTTTGCATTTCCGTATAAGGAGGTTGTGAATTTCTACACAAACACAAAATCCTGTTGGGATTTTTTTTTTTTTTCCTGTTGGGATTTTTTTGAGATTGCCTTGAATTCATAGATCAAGATGGGATTAATGGATATATTTATACACTTGAGTTTTCTAATCCATGAACATGATATATCTATCAATTTATTTAGGTCTGTAGTTCTTAAATTATCTTAATATATAATTTTGGGGAAGAGATCATATATGTTTTTTATTAGATTTATAGCTAGGTATTTGAAAAGTTTTGATGCTGTTGCAAATGGTATCTTTCTTTTACTCTTTTCCTACTTTTTTTACATTTTCTAACTCTTTGCTACTGGCACTTAGAAATATAATTTTTTTTATTTTTCTTTTGTCTAGAAGCCTTGCAAATATTACATACTAATTCCAAAAATTTATTTGTAGATACTTGTAGATATTCTATCATCACAATTATCATCTGCAAAATAGTTTTATAACTACTTTTCCAAACTTTATTCTTTTTATTACTTTTGCTTGACTTATCAGCTAGGACATTGTTGAATATGAGTAGTAATAGTGAAGATCTTTGCCTCTTTTCTGATCTCAGAGGGATATTTTAAACATTTATTACTAAGTAGAACTTCCCTTTATGTTTTTAATTGTGTCTGTGTCCGATAAAGTAAGCTCACTTGCATATTTGCATGTAGGACATAGAGTCTCTGTCATACCTGCTAAATTCTGTTCTAATAGTACAAGCATGGTCAGAGACAATACATAAATGAGTGAGTGTGATTGCGTTCCAATAAAACATTTTTACAGAAACAGAAGCTAGGCCAGATTGGCCTGAAGGCTATAGTTTGCCCATTCATGGTCTAACTGTCCCTTCTTTGAATATACTCTGCCTTTCTTCTCTAGGTTGCTCTCCTTACAGTATTTTTCTTTCTGTCTCATTTCCAGCAGATTTCCTGTGATATGCCCAAGTATGTATATGTTTATAATTTATGTGCTTTTCTGTGATTATGTGTGTTTAACTGATCCTTTAAGGTTGTTGGGACTTTTTCAATCTGTGACTTGGTATCTTTTGTTGATTTTGGAAAATTCTTAGTCATTTCTTCTTTAATTATTGCTTCATTGCATTCTCTCCTCTCTGGGACTCTTATTATAAAATTTTTAAAACTCTTTAAAAAAATCCTCATGTTTAATATCCTTTGTGTGGTATTTTCCATGTTTATGTTTCATCCTGCCTAATTCTGGGTATTTTCTTCTTTTTATTTTTTATTTTATTTTATTTAAGATTTTATTTAATTATTAGAAAGCAAGCCAGCATTAGGGACAGGGGAAGAGGGAGAAGCAGACTTCTTGCTGAACAGGTAGCCTGACATGGGGCTCGATCCCAGGACCCTGAGATCATGACTTGAGCCAAAGGCAGGTGCTTTGCTGATTGAGCCACCCAGATGCCCCCTGGATATTTTCTTCTAACGTGTCTTTCAATTTACTGATTTTGCTCTTCACTTTGCTATTGAACTCAGCTGTTGAGCTTTTATGTTCTAAATGCTTTAGAACTTTTCCAGAACTCCAGAAGGTTTCTTTATGTTCCCTTTATATCAATACTATCCCCCACTGTACACACACACCAAACTACAGAGAAGGTACTGTTTAAGTGCTTTAAGTTCTGTTTTTTTCCTGGCACAGAGTGATGATTTTTTTAATTGGAGTATAATTAATATACAGTGTTATATCAGTTTTGGGTGTACAATATAATGATTCTGCAATTCTATACATTTCTCAGTGCTCATGAATATAAGGGTACTATTAATTCCCTTTATATCAGTCCCTCACCCTACTTTCCCTCTGGCTGGCAACTAGCAGGTTTTTTTTTCTTTGTTCATTTGTTTCTTAAATTATACATATGAATGAAATCATATGGTATTTGTCTTTCTTTTTTTCCCCAAATATGTTTATTTTATTTTTTCAGTGTTACAAGATTAATTGTTCATGCACCACACAGGTATTTGTCTTTCTCTGATTGACTTATTTCACTTTCTATTATGCCCTCTAGGTCCACCGATGTTTTTACAAATGGCAAGATTTCATTCTTTTCTTATGGTTGAGTGATGTTCCATTGTATAAATATACCACGTGTTCTTTATGCACTCATCTGTGGATGGACAATTGTATTGCTTCCCTATGTTGGTTATTGTAAAATGCTGCATAAGCATAAGTAAGGGTGCATATAGCTTTTCAAATTAGTGTTTTTGTTTTCACTGGGTAAATAACCAGTAGTGGAATTACTGGATCATATGGTAATTCCATTTTTTAAATTTTTTTGAGGACTCTCCATACTGTTTTTCATGGTGGCTGCGCCAATTTGCTGTCCCACCACTAGTGCACGATAGTTCCTTTTTGTCCACATCTTCAGCAACACTGGTTCTTGCCTTTTTGACAAAATAAAATGTCCATTCATAAAAAAACTCTCAACAATGTAGGTTTAGAGGGAACATACCTGAACATAATAAAGGCCATATGTGAAAAAACCCACAGCTAGCATCATACTCAATGGTAAAAAACTAAGAATTTTTCCTCCAAGATCAAGAACAAGACAAGGATGTCCACGCTCACCACTTTTATTTAACATAGTACTGGAAGTCCTAGCCACAGCAATCAGACAAGAAAAAGAAATAAAAAGCATTCAAATTGGTAAGGAAAAAGTAAAACTTTTACTATTTGCAGATGACTTGATACTATATATAGAAAACTAAATACCCCACCAAAAAACTACTAGAACTGATAAATGAATTCAGTGAAGTGACAAGATACAAAATATACAGAAATCTGTTGCATTTCTATACACTAATAATAAAGTAGCACAAAGAAAAATTAAGAAAATGATCCCACTTTCAACTGCACCAAGAATAATAAAATACCTAAAAATAAACTAAACCAAGGAGGTGAAACACCTGTATTCTGAAAACTATAAAAATGTTGGTGAAACAAACTGAAGATGACACAAACAAATGGAAGGATATTCCATGATCGTGGATTAGAAGAAAAAATAGTTAAAATGTCTATACTACTCAAAGCAATCTATAGACTAAGGCAATCCCTATCAAAATACTAATAGCATTTTTCACAGGACTAGAATAAATAATCCTAAAATTTGCTTGGAGCCACAAAAGACCCCAAGTAGCTAAAACAATTTGAAAAAAACAAGAACCAAACTGGAGGTATCATAATCCCAGATTTCAAGATATACTTCAGAGTTGTTGTAAGTTATTTTTATTTTTCATTTCTTGAGTTTCCATTTTGCTTTTATTTTATGGGTATTTGGTTCTCTGTTGAAATACTCAATTTCGTCTTTTATTTTCTTTCTAGATTAAACTTTATTTTATAGTTTAATAAATTTGATAATAGTCTATAGTCTAATAAGTCTCAAACTTGTATTCCTGTAGTCTGTTCCTACTGTACTTTGTTTTTCTTAGTTTTCTACAAGAACAGTTATATTGTCTCAATTCTTTGCTGTACTGGTAATTTTTTATTGAGTGTCAAATGTTGTTTATGAAAAACTGTCGGTATAATTTGAAGTTTGTATGATAATATTACCTTGTTCAGAAGATTTAGATTTGCTTTTGGCAGGAAACCAGAATGACCCCATGAAAACCAGAAATTCCAATTTCAGGAATAGAAATGATTTGAAGGAAAGATTTAAGACCAGACTATTTCTGATTTATCTTTTTTCCTGGGGTGTTAGTTTTGGGGTGGCAACTTGATGGTTTACTAGTGCTCCTTCTACTTCTTTCCTGTTTGTTCCCCAGGCCCCTCGAGACCATCAAGCTCTGCTCAGAGGTTCTCTCAGCTGCCTCTTCTGGAATCTGGCTGATGTCTCTGGGAAAAATGTGGCCTCCAATGCCAGGGTCATCTCCTTGGTTTACTTTCTCTCATGGCTCTCCAGGTTCTATAATTTCCCATATCTTTTTAACCATCTGATTCAAAGAGACATTCTCTATCCAGCTTTTTAAAACTTTTGTTTTTTATGTGCATGAAAAAGCCCTGGTTGTGAAGGGACAGAGATTGTGAGATGTGAAGCCCAGAGACTGCCAAGTTGTGTGGTTTTTTTTTTTTTTTTTTTGGAAGAGAATCAGAGAAGTACAATGTGATGAGAGTGAAGTATATATCTTAGTTTTATTTTTATGCTTGCTTATGTCACACTAAAAACTACCCTAAAATTTCAATGGCTTATAATAAGAAACTTTACATATTAGAGTTTGGCTCTGGGTTGACTGTGGCTCTGCTCCATATTTTCTTCATTCTGGAATTCAGAATGAAAGAAAAGTCTCTATCTGGGATAAGCCTTTTTTTGGTGACAATTTTGGAAGCTCTTAAAAACGCCATAGATGGGGCTATATGTCAATTTTATTCATATTTCATTTGCCAAAGCAAGTTAAGGTCAACCTTTTAGAGTGAACAACATTTGAAATCACATGGCATTGGCTGGGGCAGCAAGTAAGAACAACAGTAACACAGCTCACCACAAAGAGGCCTATGGTTTCAAGAAGAAGAGTCAGTAGAACTCTGAAATTCAGTCACTCTTTAAACAGTGACAACTGAATGAGTTTAGAGTGGATTCATCAGCATCTGACAAAACAATAAAAAAAAGGGGGGATAGTCTATCTCTTTAACAGGTATTTACTATATTAGGAGTTAGTTGTAACCCAGGTGACATAGAACTAGTCTCAAGTTACATAGATCCTTCCAGAGTGTAGACCCTTCCCACTTTCTGAGACCTTCTGGGGCAGTAGATGTGGTATTTATGGATAGGTTATACCTTGAACATTAACCCAGATGCCCATCCTTGCTGTTTTAGGATGATCACTTTTAGCTGCCATGGTTGCCTGCCAAGAAGTTCATGGCAGCAAGAGTTTTGGGGAAGTTCTAACTTAATATCTAGAAGTCTAGGGTAAGCATTTTCACTAGCAGCGAATGATTAACCCTGGTAGCCCATAAAAAAGCTCTTGATTCAAACCAGAGGGCTCCCGATGCTCTGGGGCCAAACTCTACATAGGACCAAGGACCAAGAAGCCACTGATATGGAAAATGTGCTTGGAACATTCTCACATCACAAAGAATGATATTGTACTTATATCTATTTAGGCTTATAAGGAATTGTATCTTAAGAAATAGATCTTTTAGAGTGAAGTTTAGAACAACTAAAACATTGATGATATATATTTATGAAATACTGTTGAGCTACTAAGTACATTTTAAGCATAATGCAGTTTTTGATTCCGGAATGTTGAAGATTTCTAAACTGAAGCAATCGGACCTTCTTCTATTGAGACTGTTTTCATGTGGATGATAGCCCAGAATTTAGAGCCCTGGATCATTCTAGTTGTTAGGATGCAGCTTAACAGTTGATGTCCTGGCTTACATCTTGGTCCAGATTTCCAGTCTGCTTACAGATGTGAGCACTGATCTGTGGACACTAAAAGCAGGTACGAAACCATGTAGGTGTATCTGATGGAGCCCTTGTTATTGCTTTTCATAGGCTGAGCGTCAGGCTATCAACACAACAGTCCAAGGTTCAGCGGCTGATATTGTCAAAGTAGCCACAGTTAACATTCAGAAGCAGTTAGAGACCTTCCACTCAACCTTCAAGTCCCACGGTCATCGGGAGAGTATGCTCCAAAGTGACAGAACAGGTTTGTTCATAAATGAGGACCCTGCTATAATGTAGTGAGATTAATTGTATTAGAAAAGAAAAAGGGAAGCATTTTACACATTATTTTTCAGGAGTTTTCAAATGTTTTGGTCTCATGATGTCTTTACATTCTCAGAATGACTATGGGTCCCAAAGAACTTTTGTTTATGTGGTTTATATATACTAATATTTACCATATTAGAAATTTAAACAGGAAATTCAAAAACATTTATTAACATTTGAAAATAATAATAAACTCACAATATGCCAGCATAAGTAACATTTTCTTAAAAACAACTTCATGTTTTAGAACAAGAAAAAATTGGTGACAAGTGGTTTTAGTTTACATTTCTACAAGTCTCTTTAATGTCTGACTTAAGAGAAGATATTTGGATTCTCTTATATATTTCTGCATTCAGTTTGTTGGAATCTCACCTGTCCTATAACCTCTGGAAAACCCTCTTATACAGCCTATGGTGATAAATGTCCCAGTTTGTGGGGTATTGATGGGTTTCCCAGGATATGGGACTTTGAATGCTAAATCAGGACAGCTGGTTACTTTGCTGTGCACTTTGAAGGGTATGAGACTGAAAAAGGAAAATAAACTCTGAGTGTTATTAGGAAAATAATTTTGACTTTTTGAAGATACTTTGAAGGAATCTTACGGATCCTCTGGTCCTTGGATAATACCTTAAGAACATGTTGATTTTCCTATTTGTCATCTTCCATGTTCTCAGAAGTCTGGGAATATACACTGAGTTAAATTCCTTTTCACATACATTTCTTTGCCAGTATTGCCATCTTTTCTTCTTCTTATTTTCCTAAGTTCTCTCTTTATTGCTTAGATAGATTATTTCCTGTTCTGACAAGTAGATCCCCTTCTCTATTTGTCCCATGTCCATACTTTTGCTTTAAATACCATTTCAATGTGATTGAGATTGCCAAACCATGACTGCAGCCAGGTTTTAAATTTTCCTGGGAGGAAGTTAAGAAAGTTTGGGGCATAAATGGGAAGAATCAACTGCTGGAGATGAGTCAGAAAAAGTAAAATCAGCTGTTTAGGATGGAATTTTCTATTTCTAGATGAGATACATATATACATTGTAGAGAATAATACAGTCACACAGATACAAAGATGTTCACTTCCATACAAAAATACATAGATATAAGGACTTGCCCATCACATGAAGATTATTTATTTTATTGTCTTCTCCCCCTGCCCCAATATCTGAGGCTACTCATTCAGTGTTTTTTGTATGGCAATCAGTGTGCACACACACACCACGCTCGTACCACAGACACATTCTCTCTCTTTATAGAGAGAATAAAGAGATCTTGATAATAAAGAGATAATGATCAAACTTACTTGGGTAATGACACTGTACTGTGTACTTTAGAGGACTTGGAAATAAAAGTTATCAAGCTCTTTTAAATTTAAAATCTAAGGAAAGAAAGGGAAGATGTGATCTGTGACTCAAATATTTACATAACTGTTCAGAGCAGAGTGATGCAGGGCCAGAATGAGGAAATGGACAATAAGAGCCTTGGGAATGGGTGGAAGGCAATGTGGGTATGTCCCTGAGGATCACTTCCTGGGCTTGTGCTGGGTTAAAGGCAGTGGTAGGTCAGCTGAGCACGAGGAAGCAACCCGGACAGGAAACAGGAGGATCATAGCATTCGGGGTCAGAAGCCAAACAACAACAGGAAATCAAGAGGATGAAGGTATGGTGACTGGAAAGCAGAAAAGCATCCTGATAGCCAAAGATGTGAGCTCAGTGGGGCCCGGTGGGGCAGAGCAGATTTCAGTCAGCTGGCAAACATAGATGCACAGCCTTTGCGGCCCTGGGATGGAAGCAGCTTGCCACAGCCTCATCTGTCTTTGCTCGCTTACCCTGTAAGAGCCACCTGTGAGGACACTTGGGCTGCGGGTTGTCACAGCTGAAGAACCTTCTCGGAGGGGAGCACCAGATCCTAAGGAAGATCATGTTTGTGCTGCCTGGAACGATCAGTGGCAAATTTGGGTGGCAGATAAGGAAGGACTGCTGTGAGATACAGGGAAATGATTAAGGCCAGTTACTGTAAAGTAACCTTATTTCAGTGATTAGTGGGGCATAATTTGTACCGCTAGGCCCAGCTTGTTGGGAGATGGTAACCAAGTCTAATACAGTGGAGTTATAGGTTCTTTTGAGAATCTACTGAAAGATCACTCCACAGAAAAATGTACAGATATAGACTCTAGCACATAACTTCAAGGGATTTATACAGTCTCTGAAGTCCTCATTTGGTCCCTGGGTTTGGAATTACTTGTTTGCTGCATGCGGTCCAATTGGGAAAACCCCAGTTCTGCCACAGAGACACTTTTGGCTATAAGAAGATATCAGAGTGTCCTTCTTATAAACACCGCCTAACGACAATACCAGCTCACTTTCCTGGCGCAGGGATCAGGCCCCATACTACTCTGGCACTATTATGCAGAGAAGTTGGTAGTAAGGGCGCCATGGAAAGTGAGATGTTGGTTGTTTATAAGAAATAAGTTAGAAGTCTTTTGGAGCAGAGTTCTTCAAACTCCATTTACTGACTTCTTTGTTATATTCCTCCTTTCTGGGAGGAAGTTGGTAGAGTTTTGAGTTTACCTGATAGGTGGGAAGTCAGCAAGTAGACACTTTCCTAATAGTTCTAAATCTTATGTATTTTAATCTCTTAATTAAAATTCTCCAGAGTTTCTCAAAATCCCTAAAAAACTATCCTTCTATGGCATGGTGACATGCTGATCAGTTTTCCTACTTTTTTCATGGTTTAGGATTATTGCCAAAGAGAAAACTGCAAGGGATGTTCTGCCCAATCAGAGGAGGCTTCTTCATCCTTCAACTCCATGATGAGCTATTATATGAAGTGGCAGAAGAGGATGTTGTTCAGGTATTTTTGCAGTGTTTATGTCCATTTCGTAAAATGCTAGGATGCTGAGGGTCAAGTTAAGGTGCATGAGATTTCTGGAACCCTTCCCTAGTCCCAGATGGCTATATAAATGTTGAGTCCATAAGTGTAGAGGAAGAGCTAAGAGTGCTCAGTTTCATACTCATTTTTAAAGGAACTTTGGATGCAGGGCTGTTTTTGTTTGGGAGAAGTTAGATGAGAGTCTTGCCTGAGGGTTTAGAAACTGAGCATTCTCACTGAAACTGGCACAGCTACTCATCAGAGCAGACCAGTTTGGAATGCCTAGTTTTGGATTTTGAGTTTTAAGAACTCATCCATGAGGTGAAGAGCTGCAGTCTGGCTTATCACCTCAGTGGGTGGGTTGGTAACATTCTTTGATTGGGAAAAGAGTTTGTTAACCTCTTTTTTTTTTTTTTTTTTTTGCAGGTAGCTCAGATTGTCAAGAATGAAATGGAAAGTGCCATAAAACTTTCTGTGAAACTGAAAGTGAAAGTGAAAATAGGTGCGAGCTGGGGAGAGCTGAAGGACTTTGATGTGTAATTGTACAGTTGATGAAGGCCTCGTTGCGAAGCCTGGTGTAGGTACAATCACATGGAAGAGAGATTACCGTTTCACGTATTTCAGGAAGACCAACTCTCAAGTCTTGATGGATGTGGAATAGTAATGTTAGTGAGAGTTTCAAAATGTATGTCAGACTTTATTCTCTGTATCGTGAAGAAACTTTTTGAGGCAAAATACCAAGTTTAACGATTGTTATTCCCTCTCAAAGAGGGAATGAAATCGCCTTTTCCAGCTCTTTGTGGCTCTAAATAGGTTCAGAACATGTGATTGAAATATGCACTTAGCACTTTGGGTCTCATCTGTGTGAAGCTTGGAGACAGCGGAAGTGCTGTCTCGGGCATTTCCAGCCCTGTGCAGGGTTTAGACACTTGTGATGCAGACCCCAGCAGGAGCCAGAGGCAGATAGAGATTTAGTTTCTCACAGACTACCACGGTTAGGCACTGCGTGTGATCTTTTGTCCAGTATCAATTTAAGACTACCAGAGTAGTCTTTGTAAGCAGCATTGACTAATAAATTCTGAAGTCTGTGAAGTGGTAGATTTGGCATGGATGTCGTCCAGGAACGGATTTTCATGAAATGGTATTTCTTCTCCTTTTCCCTCCTCAATTCACATAATGAATGTATTTGTAATACTTCCATATTATAAAATAAGCTACACCTCTTCAAGAGGTATCCTGTTCTGTAAGATCAGATGTTTATACTGCAGTTTAATATAATAATGCCAGAGAAGGAAGACACCCCCATATCCATCTCTTAGTGCCCCTTTCTGTGTTGTGGCATGGTGAGAATACCATGCTCAAGAGATGATATTTTATACTTCCAATCAAAGGTGTATTACTGACTTTTTTGCTGTTGAAATAAAATGAATTTATTATAAACTTTGTATCAGTATTTCAGTTTTTTAAATTGTGTTCCATCTAAGAGTGTCAGAAATCTGTATTCCTATTTATTCTAGGGTTTGCATTGTTGACTCGGTCTAATGATGTCTGTGCACATAGGAAATGTTTCTTATGTTCTTAATCAGTTATCAGAAAAGTTCTTTTATGTTTATTAGCCAGAAATTTTTAAAAACAATTTTTTTTGTTTTTATAAACAAAGTGTAATACACTATTAGTTGCATATTAGTGCACAAAATACTCAGACATGTTTTTTGGGTGGTGAGAGGGAGTAGGCAGAAGATGGCAAAGATAAGAGGGAAGTTATATCATTATTTCTTGAGTTTTTTCCATATTTACCTGCACCATGTTTCTCAGAGAGAAAAGCTGTAGTGCTGTCAGTATTCAGGTGGCCTTGAGCTCCAGCACAAGAAAAGGCTCATTCTGTTTACTTGTGAGCTTTCTCTAAACATGCGGGCAGACTTATAGGTCATTTCCACCTGATTTTCTGCAGCAGTGGCTCTGGATGTGTAGTCCCCTGCATCTTCTCATCCTTTCGACTTATCAGTTGGACTTAAAACAGGCAGCCCTTGCTTTGCATGATTCAGTTATACACAAATTCCAGTTACCATAGTTTACGTAAATAACACTAGCGACCTAATCAGAATTGAAATTTCAGTTCTCATGGTATATTAACTGAGTAATTGCAGCAAGTTCACACTTCAATGGTAGCTCTACAGTCCACAAATCATTATGTAAATAACAGATGAGCACTGTGGTAAGCAGAATAACGCTCCCCCCCATCCTAATCCCCCAGACCTACAACCATGTTGTATTACATGTTAAAAGAGACATTGCTGAGGTAATTAAGGTAGAGATCTTGAGATGGGGAAATTATCTAGGTGGTTCCAATATGAACACATTGGTCCTCATAAGGGGAAGGCAGATGGTCAGAATCAGAGGAGGATAGTTAGATTGAGATGTTAGATGCTAGATTGAGATTCGGAGAAGTTGCGCTGCTGACTTTAAAGATGGAGGAAGGGGACATCAGTCAAGGAATGCAGGCAGTCTCTGGAAGCTAGACAAGGCAATGGAATAGACGTGGATTCTCCCCCATAACCTCCAAAAGAGATGCAGCCCTGCCAATACCTTGTCTTCAACCTAATAAGATTATATTGGACTTCGGGCCTCCAAAACTGTAAGATAATAATGTTTGTTTTTCAGTTTTATTGAGATATAATCAATACATAGCACTGTGTAAGTTTAAGGTGTATAGCATAATGACTTGACATATATATTGTGAAATGATTATCAAAATAAGTTAACATCCATCACCTCATTTGGATACCAAAAAAAAGAAAAGAAAAGATTTTTTTCCTTGTGATGAGAACTTTTAGAATTTACTCTCTTGGCAGCTTTCAAATATACAATCCAGTAGTGTTGGCTATAGTCATCATGTTGTACATCACATCCCCAGTGCTTATTTCTCTCGTAACTGGAGGTCTGTACCTTTTGACCATCTTTTCTAACTCTCCCCTCCCCCTACCCTCGACCTCTGGTAACCACATATCTGATCTCTTTTCCTATGAGGTTGTTTTTTAAAGATTCCACATATAAGTGAGATCATACAATATTTGTTATTCTCTATGTGACTTATTTCACTTAGCATATTTCTCTCAAGGGCCATCCATATTGTCTCAAATGGCAGAATTTTCTTTTTTATGGCTAAATATTCTACTGAATATATAGTCCACAATTTCTTTATGTATTCATCCACCAATGGACATGTAGGTTGTTTACATATCTTGGTTATTATAAATGATGTCAGCAGGGGGGCACAGATACCTTTTTGATAAGTGTTCCCGTTTCTTTCAGGTAAATACCCAGAAGTGGAATTACTAGATCATATGGTAGTCCTATTAATTTTTTCAGAAACCTTCCTGCTGTTTTCCACAGTGGCTGCACCAGTTTGCATTCCCACCAACAAGGCACAAGGTTATCCTTTCTCCACATTCTAGCCAACACTATTTCTTGTTTTTTTGATGATAGCCATTCTAATGGGTGTGAGGTTTTGATTTGCATTTCCCCGATTACTGATGGTGTGCACCTTTTCTTGTACCTGTTGGCCATTTGTGTATCTTCTTTGGAAAAATGTCTATTCAGATCTTATACCCATTTCTTATTTGATTAATTAGGGTTTTTTTTTTTGTTAATGAGTTGTATGAGTTTTAATATGTATTAGATATTGATTGACTCCTTATCAGATTTGCAAGTATTTTTTTTTTCATTCTGCTGGTTATATTTTCATTTTATTTACTGTTTCTTTTGCTGTGCAGAAGCTTTTTAGTTTGATGTGGTCCCACTTGTGTTTTATTTTGTTGCTTAGGTGTCATATCAAAAATTCATTGCTAAGACCTATGTCAGGATCTTTTCTTCCTGTTTTTTTCAAGGAAGTTTCATGGTTTCAGGTCTTAAATTTAAGTCTTTCATTTCAAATTAATTTTTATGAGTGGTGTAAGATAGATGTTTAGTTTTGTTCTTTTAATGTGAGTATCCAGTTTCCCCAATACCATTTATTGAAGAGACTCTTCTCCCTCCATTAAGTATTCTTGGCTCCCTTATCTAACGTTAGCTGACTTACACATGTTGGTTTATTTCTGAGTTCTCAATTTTGTTCCATTGGGCTGTATGTCTTTTTATGCCAATACCATACTGTTTTGATTACTATAAATTTCTGATATAGTTTGAAATCAGGCAGTGAGATGCCTTCTGCATTGTTCTTTTTTTCTCAGGATTGTCTTGGCTATTTGGGGTCTTTTGTAGTTTCATATAAATTTTAGGATTGTTTTGTCTCCTTCTGTAAAAAAATGCCATTGGAATCTTGATAGGGATTGCATTGACTCTATAGATGGTTTGGGGTAGTATAAACATTTCAACATTACTAATTCTTCCAGTCCATGAACACAGGATGCCTTTCCATTTATTTGTGTCATCTTTGATTTCTTTCCTCAATTGTAGTTTTCAATGCAGAGATCTTTCACTTTCTTGGTTAAATTTATTTCTAAATATTGTATTGTTTTTGATGCTATTGTAAATGGGATTGTTTTGTTTTTCAGATAATTCTCTTTTAGCAAATAGAAACACTACTGATTTTTGTATGTTAATTTTGTATGATACAACTTTATTCATTGAGTAATTTTAAGGGTTTTTTTGGATGGTCTTTGGAATTTTCTACATATAAAATCATGTTATCTATAAATGGAGAAAATTTTACTTCTTCCTCTCCAATATGGGCACTTTTTATTTCTTTTTCTTGCCTGATTGTCCTGCTAAGACTTCCAGTACTTTGTTGAATAGGAGTGGTGAGAGTGGGCATTCTTGTCTTGTTCCTAATCTGAGAAGAAAAGCTTTCTTTCTTTTTTTTTTTTTAAAGAAGAAAAGCTTTCAACCTGCCACCATTGAGTATGATGTTAGCTGTAGACTTGTTGTCATAAAAGGCCTTTATTATGTTGAGGTACTTCTTTCCATACCTAATTTGCGAGCCAATGGTGAATTTTGTCAAATGTTCTCTCTGCATCACTGAGATGAATATATGATTTTTCCTTTCATTCTATTAATGTGGTGAATCACAGTATTAATTGGTGTTCGTCAAACCATCCTTGCATCCCAAAGATAAATTCCTCTTGATCATACTAAATGATTCTCTTAATGTGCTGTTGAATTCGTTTTGCTAGTATTTTATTGAGAATTTTTGCATCTGTATTCATCAAGACTATTGGCTTGTAGTTCTCTTTCGTTTTAGTGTCTTTTCTGGCTTTAGTATCAGGGTAATGTTGGCTTTGTAAAATGAGTTTGGAGTGTTCCCTCCCCTTTGATTTTTTGGAATAGTTTGAGGATTGGCATTAATTCTTTAAGTGTTTGGTGAAGTTCCCCACTAAAGCCATTGGATCCAGAGTTTTTATTTGTTGGGAAGTTTTTGACTGGTAATTCAATCACATTACTAGTAATTTCTCTATTCAAATTTTCGACTTCTTTCTGATTCAGTCTTGGTGGTTGTATGTTTCTAATAATGTTTCCATTTCTTCTAGGTTGTCCACTCTATTGGAGTATAGTTGTTCCTAGTAGCCTCTTATAAATCTTTGTGAACAATGAATCTTGGAAAACTGAAAAAATAAAATAAAAAATAAATAAATTAAAAAAAAGTTTACTTCAAAACATCAAATAAATATAACTCTTCAGAAATCTCTTAAAAATAAATCTTTGTATTTATTTGATATCAGGTATGATGTCTCCTCTTTCATTTATAATTTTGTTGATGCAGGTCTTATCTCTTTCCCTTGGTTAGTCTAGCTAAAGGTTTTTCAATTTTGTTTATCATTTTAAAGAACGAATTCTTAGATTTGTTAGTTTCTTCTTTTGTTTTTTGGTTCTATAGTTCATTTATTTCTACTCTAATCTTATATCCTTCCTTTCTAACTTTGAACTTAATTTTTTCTTCTTTTTTTAGCTCCTTAAGCCATAGAGTTAGGGTAATTATTTGAGATCTTTCTTGTTTCTTAATGTAGATGTTTATTGTTATGAACTTCCCTCTTAGAACTACTTTCACTGCATCTGATAAGTTTTAGTATATTCTTTCCATTTTTGTCTCAAATAACTTTTATTTTCCCTTTAATCTCTTCTTTGATTCCTTTGTTGTTCATGAGAGTGTTGTTTACTTTCCATGTATTTGTGGTTTTTCCAGGTTTTCTCCTGTTATCGATTTCCAGTTTCACACCGTTGTGATCACAGAAGATATGTGGTATAATTTCAGTCTTCCTTAATTTGCTAAGACTTATTTGTTACCTACTCTATGGTCTATCTAGAAAGTGTTCCATTTGTGCTTGAGAAGAATGTGTATTCTGCTATTGTTGGATAGAATATTCTGTATATGTCTGTTAGGTTTACTTGGTCTAGAATGTAGCTCAAATCTGTTCTTTCAGTATTGATTCTCTATCCAGATGATCTATCCATTATTAAGAGTAGAGTATTAAAGTCCCCAACTATTACTGTATTGTCGTTTATTACTTCTTTCAGTTCTGTTAGTTTTTGCATTATACATATGTAGGTGCTTCATTGTTGGGTGCATATTTACAATTGTTATATCCTCAGTGGATTGACCCCTTTATTATTGTATAACAACCTTCATCTCTTTTTATCAGTTTTACTTTAAGGCCTATTTTGTCTGATGTAATATAGCTACCTCTACTTTTTTGTTGTTATTATTTGTTTGAAATGTCCTCTTCATCCCTTTATTATGTCCTTTTTATCCTTTAGTCTGTATGTGTCTTTGAGGTTAAAGTGAGTGTCTTATAGACATATATCATTAGATCTTATTTTTTATCCTTTCAGCATTCCATGACTTTTCATTTGAGGATTTAATCAATTTACATTGATTAGGTAAGTAATTATTATTAGGTAAGTACTTACTGTTATCAGGTAATTATTATTAGGTAAGGACTTACTATTGCCACTTTGGTAATTGCTTTCTGTTTTGTAGACCCATTGTTCTTTCTTATGCTCCTGTTTTTGTTTTTGTTTTTTAATTTTGATATCTCTCAGTATCAGGATGCTTTGATTTCTTTATCATGTTCTTTTGTGTAATTACTATAGGTTTTCCTTTTGTGGTTACCATGTGGCTTAAATAAGATATTGCAAAACTATAACATCCTGTTTTAAACTGATAACATAACTGCTATAACATTCCTAAACTTTATACTTTTACTTCTCCTTTCCCTCACATCTTAGGTTATTGATGTCATACTTTACATATTTTTATACTGTGCATCCAATAACAGATTACAATATTTCTGGTTATTTTTACTACATTTATTTTTTTTAACTTTTTTTTTTTTTAACTTTTAAACTAGAGTTAAGTTAATTATGCTCCTCTATTACCATATTATGGAACTTTGGCTATGTATTTACCATTATTATTGAGTTTTCCACTTTCTTTTGTTTTTATGATGTTAATTAATATCCTTTTACTTCTGCTCAAAGAACTTCTTTTAGCATTTCTTTTCAGGCAGGTCTGTTGGTTATGAGTTCCCTCAGCTTTTGTTGGTTAAGGAAAATCTCTATCTCTTCTTGGTTTTTTAAAATATTTTATTTATGTATTTATTTATTTATTAGAGAGAGAAAGCACGAGTGGGCAGAGGGACAGAGGGATAAGCAGGCTCCCCGCTGAGTGGGAGGCCAATACAGGGCTCCATCCCAGGATCCTGAAATCATGACCTGAGCCGAAGTTGACCACTTAACCCACCCTGTCACCCAGGTGTGTCTCTTCTTCATTTTTTAAAGGACAACTTTGCTGGGTATGGAATACCTGTTTGACAATTTTTATTTCAATATTTTGAATAGATCATCCCATTCTCTTCTGGTTTGGAAGGTTTCCTATTGAGAAAGCCACTGATAGTCTTATGGGGGTTTCCTTGTATATAATGTTTTTCTTCTCTAGCTGCTTTCAAAATTTTTGTCTTAGATTTTTGAATATTTAATAATAATGTCTCTCACTGGAGGTCTAATAAGGCTCGGCTTATTTGGGGTTGATTGGGTCTCATGGATCTGAATATTTACTTCTTTTCCCAGGTTGGGGAAGTTTTCAGCCATTATTGCTTTAAATATATTTTCTATCCCTGTTTTTCTTCTAGTCTTCTTATAATATGGACATGTGGATTGTGTCCCATAATTCTCATAGGCTTTCTTCACTCTTTTTTCTTTTTGCTCCTCTGAGTAGAAAACTTTAAATATCCTATCTTTCAGATCATAGATTCTGTTGCATGGTTGAGCATGCTGCTGAAGCTCTCTATTGAATTACTCATTCCAATCATTGTATTTTTTAGCTCTAGGATTTGTGTGGTTTTTTTTTTTTTTTTTTTTGATAGTTTGTATTTCTTTGTTGAACTTCTTGTTTTGTTCATACATTGTTTTCTTAGTTTTGTTCAGTTGTCTGTGTGTTCTTGTAGTTCATTAAACTTCTGTAAGAGGATTATTCTGAATTTTTTTTTAAAATAGGCTCCACACCCAGTGTGAAGCCCAATGCAGGGCTTGAACTCATGACCCTGAGATCAAGACCTGAGCTGAGATCAAGAGTTGGACACTTAAATGACTGAACCACCCACGTGCACCCATTCTGAATTCTTTGATCTCCATTTCTTTATGGTTATTAGAGCTTCACTAGTTTCCTTCAGTGGTATCATATTTGTCTGATTTTTATGATCCTTGATTCTATTTGTTGGTTTCTGTGCATTTGAGTAAGCTGTTTTATTTTTTAGACTTTATGGGTTCACTTTGGTAGAGATAGTTCTTCATCAGTTCACTTGACTTGGTGTTCTGGATGTTTTTAGCTGGTAATGTCCTCGGGCCAGTAGGACTTATTATCACAGTCTGCTTTTGGTCAAGGCTGTTGCCCATGCTTTGAGGTTGAAGGGCAAAGGGATGCTGCCCACCAAGAACAGTTGGATAGGACTGCTGGTTTGGTTCCCTGCTGTAAAGAGATTATAGGATAGATTCTGTGGTTGACCAGGTTCTCTGATCAGACTTTCTAGACAATTGGGAGTAAATACTATATTCAGCAGCAGGTGTGGTTATGAATTAGCTTCAGTGTCCTCGCGGGACACCTGAATGGGCCTCAAGGCCTGCACTGCTCATTGTTTAGGTACCCAAATCAGGCTAGGCTGCACACTGAATTTTCTGGCAGAAAGATCTTGCTATGCAAATGGAGAAAACCCCAATCTGTGCTTTCTTTTCAAGTGCCACTTTAAGTAGGGCTGTAGGATGGTGTCCGTAGCTTTCCATGTACTTTGTTAGGTCCTCTGGTTGGGGGTGGTGGGGTGATGGTCAAGAGTGTAACAGCAGTAGCTGGGGGTAAGAATTAATTTCCCTGTCCAGACAGGACCCCGTACATAACCCAAGGCTGGTAATATTCTTGTTTGGGAATCAAATCACACAGACCTACATGCTAAGCTCCCTGGGCAGATGGGGACACTGTCTTGGTTATGAGCATGCAGAGCTGCTGGTCAAGTTCTTCACTCAAGTATTATTGTAGTTAGGGCCATGGATTGGGCTCAGGGTTTCCCAGCTGCTAAGGCCAAGTTTCCCAGTAGGGCAGGGCTGGGAGCTATGCTCAGCAGTGGGTGAGGCTATGAATTAGTTCCCCTTCCCAAGCAGGGCTGGAGAACCAGCCCCAAGCAGCATCTCAGATGATATGTTCCAACTTTCTGGTTAAGAGAGGCTAGGAGTTCTACTCAACAGTGAATGAGGCTATGAATTAGCTTCTCTACCTGAATAGAGCATCAGAGCTGCCTCCAACTAGTCTCCCAGGTGTTCTTGTCAGGCTTTTTGGTCGTGCAGGGCTGGGAGTCACACTCAACAGTGAGTGGGGTTATGAATCGGTTCCCCTCACTGGGTAGAGTGGGGTAATTGGCTCCAAGGCTGTCAAGGCTCTTTGTTACTAACCTGTGCCCCAAGTTTCTGGCACAATATGACCACTGGCTTTGCTGTATGGGTGATCAGATTTGCCTGCTGGATTCTACACTGGAGCATTGCTAGGCTATGCAACTTTCAGATCTTCTGGTCAGGCTTTCTGGATAGGCAGGGCTCGGAGCTACATTGAACAGTGGGTGGGGCTATGACTCAGCATCCCTGTCCAGCAGGAGGGGCCATGTGAGAGATGGGACCGACCAGGATCCAGGGCTGGAAAGGCTCTTTGTTTGAAGTCCTAAATTAGGCAAACCTGCATCCTGCCAAATTTCCTGGTCAGACTATACCACTGTCTTAGCTCTGCCCATGAACATAGATGCTGTTTGTGACTTCTCTTTGGATGCTCTAAGTAAGACCTTAGTCTGCCAAGATCCAAGTACTGGTTGTTGCAAGTCTCTCTCTCCTTCTCTGTCACAATCTGATTTCCAGTGGTCAAGCCCTGCAGATTCCCCTGAGATCCCCTTGAGACTGAGGCAAGACTGGAGTGGGACCCCCAAGAAGAATTCATAATGTTAGGGGAATAGGATGTTCTTATCCCATTGGAGAAACCATAGGCTTAGGGGAGATTTCTTGGTGTCATGCTGTGCTGGGGGAGAGGCGGTGTGGTCAGTGTAGCCACTCCTTTTACCCTTCTAATGTGGTCTGTCTCAGTCTCCTTGGTCCAGGGGGATGCTTAAGTCTCAGCCCTGCATTCTAGGAGTGTCTCATTGGTGTTTTGTCTGTGTATGGTTGTTAGTTGTTCTTGTGAGGGGATATAAAGTTGGGAGTGATCCATGTCACCAATTTAGTGATGCCACTCTTCGATTTGTGCTGCTTTAGGCCGGTAAGTTTGTAGTAATTTGTTGTAGCACTAATAGGACACTAACACATGCATCATGAGTTACAAAATACATCACTTTTTCAAAGTCTGTCCATGATCGGTCAGTGCACATCTGTCATTGATTTTAGGCACAGACAATAAAACCCCTAGCAGCACTGACTCCTGGTCTCCCAGTATTAAAATTCATGTGACATTTTACAAAAATGGGTAATCAAAAGAGGAAATTGTCTAATCAAGATGCAAGTGCACCAGAGAAATGAAAAAATGACAACACTAATTGTGAAATTCAAATCAGAGAGTTATTGAAGAAATAGCTGACTGGAAATATTGATATTGATGGTACCCAAGATACTCTGGATGTGCAATGTAAAAAATTTAATGAAGGCAAAATTAGCAATATAAATGAAGAAAATGGTCGTGACAAAAGGGAGATGAAGATGTACTAGAGGAAGCGATGACAGCAAAAAACATCATTATTTGTTAACCTATAAATTTACTGTAATTTCATTGAAAGTTCAAGAGGACTTTTTAAATAGGTGATATTCTAAAACTTTGAGAAATAAAACCAATACCTATCAAACTTGAAAAGGATCAAATATATCTATCAGATGTTAAGACAGATTATAAAGATAAGGTAATTTAACAGTTTGACACAGTAATAGACTAATTACTAGGGCAGACTGAAGAATTTAGAAAACAGACATTTATGATATGGAAAATTAATGTCATTTCAAATTAGTGGTAAAAGGATATCGTTCAAAAAAGGGGTATAGTGATAGTTACCATTTCTTAAAATATCGTTAGATCTCTATTTCAAAACTCTAGATGGATTAAGAAGCCTAAGTATAAAAATAAAACTATGAAATTAAAGAGGTTATAAGCTATTATTTTATAGACATAAAGACCTTTAAACAAAGTTTAAAGGCATAAAGCTAAAAGTATATTAAAATTTGATTACATTAAAAGAAAATCCTCAGTATGAAAAAAGAATGGCAGACATCTAAGACACAGAACAGTCTAATCCAGGGCCAGGGCATGAGAACCCAAAAGGTACCCATAGCTTACATGAGACTGAGTTAGCAGTTGAGGACCCTAGGGCCCTGCTCCAAACACGAGAGGAAGCCACACGTTCACTAATTGTACTGAAGTACAAATCAGTGAAAGGTGCTCAAGTGTGTAGACAAGGCTAGCCGCTTTTACAGAACGAATGATGGAGGACTCACAGGGAAGCACAAGAGCCACCACCCTTCTGCCCTTGGCATGAGGTCACAATGAGCCTTCCTCTAAACCAGGAAGCCCGTCTTGCTAAAGGAAAGGGAGAGATTATCTGAATCGCCTTTAGGAAGACTCAAGGAAAAATCAGTTATAGAAAACAAATAGGCTACATTAATTTCCAGGGTTGGAATAAAACCAAATAATAGAAAAGTGACCTATAATAGTCTGACTCCATTTTTTACCATTTGCTGACAAGTTTTAAGTCTCACCCTCTCTTCCCCTCTGCTCCACATCTGGGTAAGCTGAGAAGCAAGACTATGTGCTCCCTTCTTTATTGTGCAAACTCCTTCCTGCAAATCCTGCAAATCCTGCACATAAAAACTGCCAGCCTGTCTTTTTTCCTTATTCTCTGAAGGTATTTTTGGCCATTTTGGGAGCTATGGATCTCCCCAGAAACGTTTATTTTTCATATACTTGTAGGGTGTGTGTGGTGGATCAGTTTCACCATCCAAATCAAATGCTGGGAAGGGCATCTAGTCTTCTGTAGGGTGGCCACAATATAATTATTCAGAGAATGTAGTTAAAAATTACAAACAAGTCATAGAAGACAGAATAAGTATGTCTAATTAAACATACTAGTAAGTATATCTAATTAAACATTAAAGGTATTCAATTTCACTAATCAGGGAAATTCCAAAAAAAACCCCAGTAAGATCCCATTTTAGATTGTGAAAAAAAATAAGATTAATAATGAGAATAGGTAACGATGTAGTGAAACAGTAATTCTTGTATACTGTTTATACAAGAGTATAGTTTTAGATATAAATAGTATAGTAGAGATATAAAAAAAGAATAGTTTAATTGGCAACATCTATATGAGAGGTTTGATTGAGCATGACCTTTAACTTAATTCCACTACATCTTCCTAGTGAACTGCTTGCAGATATGCAAAATACATGTGCAATAATGTTTATTGCAGTATTATTTGTAATATCGAGGGATTGGAAAATATCTAAATGTTACTAGTAGAGGAATGGTAAGAATTTATGCTTTATGGACACCATAGAATAATACAAGTTAAAAAAGCTGAGTGATATTTATAAATACTGATGGTAGAATGTTATCTAAGACATAATAGGTACATAAGTAAGCAAGTTGCAGCACAGAAAAATGTTTGGAAGGAAACAACAAACTAATAACTATGAATAGAAAAGGGTAGGAGGTAACTGAGGGAAATTTTCTCTTTATTTTGTCTTTATTATTTGGTGTGGTTATAAATACATATTCATGTATTACTTGAGTAATTAAAACATTTTTAAAAGATAAAATTTTAAAAATGGTTGGCTACCTAAGCCATCTTGAAAAACTACTCTAAACTCGTAAAACAGTTGTCCGTTTGCTATGAAAGATAGAAGACAGTGTCATTGAAATGCAAATAATCTGACAAAATTGAAAACATTTTATTTTTATAATTTTATTTTGAAGTAATTTCAAATGTAAATAAAAGTTTCAAGAATAGTACCAAGAATCCCACTCAAGTGAGTTTTGTGAATTGCTGCAATTATGCTTTTATAGCAAAAGGGTCCAATCCAAGATCACATGTTATACACAGTTGTCATGACTCTCTGGTCTCCTTAAATCTGGAACATTCATCTTTCCTTGACTTTCATGACTTTGATAATTTTAAATACAGGGCAGTCATTTTGTAGAATGTCTGTCAATTTAATTTTGTCCAATATTTCCTCATGGTTAGACCTGGGTTGTGTATTTTTGGCAGAATTATTATAGAGGTGATGTCTTCTTATTACATGCTGTCAGATGGCACATAATGTTGATTTGTTCCCTTATTTGTGGTGGTAACTTAGATCACTTGTTTAAAATAGTGTCTACCAGGTTTCTGTAGTTTAAAATTATATTTTTTCTTTTTGATTAACAAGTAGTTTTTGTGAAGATACTTTGGGACAATGTAAGTATCCCATTCTTTCATTCCATTTTAACCCACGAGATTTAGCATTCATTGGTTTATTGCCCCTAATTTCTACAGTGACTGACAAAGAGTAATTTAAAAATTCTATCCACTTTATTGGTGGTCATTCTATTGTAAGGATGAGCTTTCCTTCTCCTAATTAATTAGTTAATTAACATCAGTTTAGACTCATGTATTCAATTACTATTATTACTTTTGATACTCAAATTATCTTTGATTTGACCTGTCTGGGCCCTTTCAAGCTAGTTTCTGTGTCCTTTTGACACATTCCCTTCATTCTTTGAATATTTTATTTTCTGGAATAAAAATATAGTCCAGCCTTGAAACCAGCTATTTCTTGACAATCAAAATCCAAGCATTGGGTGTGCTTTATGCTCTTGGGGTTGTGTTCCCGGTCCTCTAAGCATTCAGAATTAGGATATATCTATGTGAACAGCACACACGTACCTTTACATCATGGATATGTGTGTATGTATTTTTTTTTAAAGATTTTATTTATTTATTTGAGAGACAGAGAAAGTGAGAGAGAGCATGAGAAGAGAGAAGATTAGAGGAAGAAGCAGACTCCCCGCGGAGCTGGGAGCCCGATGCGGGACTTGATCCCAGAACTCAAGGATCATGACCTGAGCCGAAGGCAGTTGCTCAACCAACTGAGCCACCCAGGCGCCCTGTGTGTATGTATTTACATAAAACTTACACTAATAGTTCCAATTCCAATCCAATATTATAGGATTTATTCTCACATTCCTTTTTATTTGTACTTCTCTATCAGTGAGAAACCTGGGTCCTGTATCCTCAAGATATTCACTTAATTGCTCAGTCCCTAATCTCCTAACCTGCTGGGCTGCCTTCTGCACTGCTCCGGTGCCTCTGTCTCACAGGCCGCCAGTATTGGTGGCCTGAGCACTGACTGCAGGTCAGCCACCTCACTCTAACTCTGTCCTCTGGGCTGTCACACTCACCCAGCTACTATGCACTCCTGGCATGGGGCTGCCATCCACGACCTGCGTAGTTGATTGACTTTTGGACTAAATGAATGGAAAAATAGGAAAGGAGGAAAGAAGGGGTGAGGAGAAGGAAGGAAGGAAGTCATATCAGTATTTTAAATACTGAATGTGGTATGTGAAGCCTGAGTGATTGTCGTTCGAAGAAGGTGAGGATACTTTTGAGAAAATTCTGAAGGGAAGACTGAACATTTGGATTTTAAAGGGTCTGTTTTTACATTTGCACTTTTGCTTAAGAAACATTTCTTAGCCTCAGATTGGTCGGTTGTTTTTTTGTTTATTTTATATGGAACCAAAACTAGGAGGGAAGTTGTAGTGATGGGAAAATTTTCTTGAAATAATTAGCATTTGGAAGAATAAGCTTACTTGGCTAAGGCCACAGTATAGGTAAATATAAAGAAAGTGTCTGAAGAGGAATTAACTGTGCAGATGAAAGCCAGGTGAGCAGTGTCTTTCTGGGGGACTTTTGGAGGTTGTGGGGTTAATGAATGTTCATTATAACCACTGGGTAGTGATATAGGCCCATAATGGTTTATGGTTTTTGTCTGAAAGGGATTAAAGCCTGAGCTTTAAAGGAGTCAAGAAGTAAGGTATGAATATTGACTTTGTAAGTATATCTTACTCAGTTTCAGATTTTTATTCTGCACCCTCACCAAACTTAGTTTTACTTGTAATTCACCAAAGGCCTAATCAGTCAACATCCTCAAAAATTATCTGTAAAATCTTCCATAAAAAAGTTACACAACTCCCTAGTTTGAAATCTGGAGAATAAACTCTAGCAAAATCTGTGAGTCTAGAGAACTTGTGTTTAGTCTTTTCTTTCTGTTTTTTAATTCAAACAAATATCCTATACACCGCTTCCCCACCCACCTCTCTGCCTTTTAAAAACAAGTATACTTTTAAAACCATGGTTCAGAGTGTTGCAGATGAAAATCTGTCTGTATTTAATCTTGGCAAAAATGTTTAGTAGTGCATGACGTCATAACATAAGAGCATCTATGTACAAACATATACAATTTTATTGATATCTCTACAGACTACAAGAATTTTAAGTATAGTCACAATTGCTGAGTGCAACAGAAAAATAGTAATTTGTCATTTTCTGAAAAGATGCAAAAATTCTGAAGATGAAAGAAAGATACATCAATGATGTCATCTGTTTCTTATTTCCTAGAATAAAACATCACGTAATTAAGTACTAAAAATTATAGGTTATTCGAGATTTTGATTCTGTGTATACTTGTCCATGACCACCACCTAGTTTATTTTCTGGCTTTGCAGTTGAGAAGCACAGGCCAAGACCAGAGGGGAGCAGTAAGAGAGGATAGAACTCTCACATTTTCTCACTGAGGATTATTGGCTTGGATAGGCAGACTCTCCCTTTTTGAAGGTGAAAACAGTCTCTCAGGGCACTGGAGGCCAGATAATAAGTTGCAGACACTCTTCTCCATTTAAACACATACCCAAAAAGAGAAAAAAAATTCCAAGTGGCCCTGGGAGCTAAGACAATGATCAAAAAGGAACTGCTATTCTTCCTTCTTGCTAAGATCAAGTCCAATAAAATATACTATGGCGGAACAGGTACCTAGTACCCATGTTTCCTCCAAATGAAGAATGAATAATAAATTTGGGCCTGATTTAATAAATGATTTTTAATTTCCACTATCCAACTATTAAGAATTCGTTTTCCACTTAGCTTTACATACTGTTGAATTTCTTATATTTCCTCTGGTGTCTTGTGATGTCACATGTATAAGACAATCAAAACCTAGATGTTTGAACTGGAATAATGGCCAAGTCACATGGGAGAAAACACAAAGACAGAATTAATATAAGTCAATGGGGTACTGCCTGGTCAGAAATGTGCACAGAACATTTGTGTTACAACACAATAATTCTCAATCCAGACAACACTGTATCTCTTGCATCTTGCCTTCCACAACTCCTTAGAAGTGGGGGGGGAAAAAAAGAAGTGGGGCTTGGATACCAGCTGTGACAGACAAATGTGTCTTCCTTAATCGGCCATCAAGCTGTGTTTGTCAGCCTTAGCTGACACTGGAACCACATTGGGGGGCTTTCAAAAATAACAATGTTTGGTTCTCACTCCAAGAGATTTTGATATAATTGGAATTTTAAAAGCTCCTTAGATGATTCTCATGTACAGCCAAAGTTGAGAATCAGTTCCCTACATAAATATATAAATAAAAGCAGCCATCTGTGCCTCTGTTTTCTCATCGAAACCTCTTCCACTTAACTCTGGCTCCCATGTCCCTCCCCACCCCAATCCTCTTGCACCAAGTTGGCACTTCCTCTTACTTTCTAAAGTCAGACATTATCTTCTGCATTGTATCCCTTTAGGGCTATGTTATATGCAAATATGTACACTAAACTTGCTACACAACAACCGTACTCCCTGTGGTGCCATCCAGAATACATGACTCGTTGACAAGTATCTCTGGCACCTGGAGCAGAGTGTATATGAAATAGTATGTGGTCAGTAATGGAATTGGTGCTACAGAAGACAAAGGTGAGGAAGCTGTGAAGGCAACCACTCTTCTCCTGATGCAAAGAGCAAAGCCTGATAGAAATGTCTGAGTCCTTTTGGCATTGCCCTCTCAAAGAAAATGGTCAAGTTATAATGTCTTTCCATAGGGCCAGACTGTAATCACAGATATTTTCCTGGGTTGTCCCAATGATCCTAAACCAAGGAGAGGATTTTTAGCTTATTTTTCTAACCCTTTTTCAGTTTTCCCCTCTGCCAAATATTTTATAACCAGGTATTTAAAAGAGCTCATCTTCATCTTCTTCAACCAACCTTGGGTATAATCTTTCTCTCTCTCTTTCTTTCTCTAAGCCCTGGAGATCCCTTAATGCAGATAACAGATAGATGGTACATTTAAAATTGGACACATAGGTCACATAAAAAGGGACTCCCAACAGTAAACTTTTTCCTTTTATAATCCCTTAAGATCTTTGAGGAATAGAAATCTGGATTCTGATTTATTAACTTGAGAATCACTCCGAGGCTATATAAAAGATTCAAAAAATCGTCTTTATGACTAAATTATCAGACAACATCTCTTTCAGTTCTATCACTATCCTTCCAAAGTTAGATGATGATCCCGATGGTGATTGGGGCACTAAGTCTGAGTCTCAAGTATAGGAAGCAAAGTCAGTAGGACTACTCTTATAGGGAATTAAAATAAATCATAATCATCCTTCCCTCGAAACACCAAGGTTAATGGATGATTTCATGGTAGGGATTATTGCTCACATTAGAACCAGGAAAACAAATACTTCTAGCTTCTTTTTGGTGAACAGAGCACAAAGACCCATCTTCTCCTGGGACTATAAGAAGGGCTTATCTCCCGAGGGAGGCACAGGGAGATAAAGTCAACTTGGAGACTGTGGTTTACAAGCCTTATCTTTTGATGCTACCACAGTAGATATAATGTAATTTTGCTGACAAAGGCTCAGAGTCATTTTCTCTATTATTGTCCAAGTTACTAGGAGTATTTTTCTTGTGTTTCAAGATAGAGGCAAGACATTTAAAAATAGAGAAGAGAGATGTAAAGAATAACATGGAGCAACAGTACTCATTTTCCAAAGGTGATGGTAAGATGGCGGTGGTGGTTGTGATGGTGTGTGCGTGTGAGCAAGCATGCTAAGGTCAGTGTGACAGAACAGAAATGTTCAAAGAGAAAAATCACATCCACATCAGATTCTTGTTATTGCTGTCTCTTTGAATTATAAAAATAATTCTGATACAGTAAAACCTCATTAATTTCTATTCCACCGTCAGGAGTTCAAGAGATGAAGTTACCCTTACATTAAGAAAGGGTCTGTAAAAACAATATTGAAAGACATATTTAAATTACTTAAAACAATTTATTCTTTTCAAGCATTTCAGAAGCACTTGTTTACTTCCAGTTGATGTACTAATTCTAAACATTTGACCTATTCATTAGAGCCAGAGTTTTAAGCACTTCTGTGAAATACTATGTTCTTTTTGGTGTTTTTCTCTGTATGCTTTAAAATATTCTGTAATTGTTGTATAAGCTTTCTTCAAAATAGCATTTTATTGCATATGAACCACATGTGTGATTTTGGGTATAATCATTTATCTTCTTAAAATAGTGTGCACTTATGATACTTAATTTTATGTAGGACATATATTACATATTTACATTTAACCTGCCTTAAGTAATGTAGAAGAGTGGCTCTCAACTGGGAGCAATTTTGGCAATGGCTGGAGACATTTTTTGGTTTTCTTCTGGGCTTGCTACTGGCATCTAGAAGATAGAGGCCAATGATGTTGCTAAACATCCTGCAGTGTAAAGGGCAGTCCCCCACAACAAAGAATTTTCTATTAATAGTGATCTGTTAACAGAATGTAGAACAAGTTAAATCAAATCTTATGGAGGGCTTCAGAGATAGTCACTGAATTTGATGCCACTATGAACTGAATTTAATTGTTCTTAAAAAATATTTTGCTCTAAAACTTAAGTTTTTCTTTAAATTATGGAAATGATAAAACAGTTGTTCAGAAAATCAGAAAACTGGGTTCTTAAAACTGAGGTACAAATAGTGTACTATAATTTGGCTTCCATTGTGTTCTAAATTTTGATCTCAGGTTTCTTTAATATTTTTACTACATAATTTTATACATGATGTTTGTATTTTCAAATTAGGTTTGGTTACTCTAAGGCTGTTCTCAGGAGTGGTGAGATTCATGGAGAAGCTTTTTTGAGAAATTAGGAGAATTCAAGGACTCTGAGAAATGCTTTCCTGGTATACATTTTCTGTCTCTGTCATCTTTGCTCTTCTCAAAATTACTGAGAACATTTAAAGGAAGTGCCACTTCAAAAAATATATATACTAAGAATTAAAAAAATCTGAAAAAACAAACTCTTTTTTAGGATACTAAAATAACCTGGATTTCAGGGAAAATGGTGAATTCTTAGGAAACAAATGCAAATCTAGTAAGACCTGGAATAATCAAAATTCATTAAGCCAAACACATTTTTTTTTTAATTTTCTTTGAAGGAACAATATATTACAGAATGGGTCCTAGAACCTGCATATATTCATTTTCTATGAACTTCAGCTTCCAGAATCATGTTAAATAATGATAGCAGGTATCTTTATTTATTTATTTTTTGCCTCTAGAGTTTGCTGTTATGACAGGTAACTTTTATCATATTAAGGGTATTCCTTATTTCACTTTTAAAAGCATTTATAACAAGGAGTAGGTGCTTGGTATCTACTGACATAATTTGTGGCTTATATCATTTAGCCTAATGAGTGGCAAAATTATTCATTTTGTATCATTAAACTCTCTGTATTTCTGTTGTCCATAATGGTGACTAAGGCCAAGATAGCAAAAATACCACATTTTATAAAGATTTTCAATAATAACTACTGGACGAAAAAGTATTTACTAATGAAAGCCCTTGTTAATCAGAACTGTAATAAATCAGAATCCCTTTCCCAAGACATTTACTGAGGTTTTACTGAATCATACTAAAGAGAATGACCAGTTTGGTCTGTGAGTGTGAGGCTGCAAGAGCACCTTTGGATTGAGGACACCCCGGGGCCGGGACAGTAATGTGCTGTGTGATTGGCAGACAAAGATACAAATGGAGCATTAAAAATCGATCCCTTCAGAAACTGAAACCAGAGTGTGAAATCAGTTCTCAAAGCTAACTGCACTGTTTCTGTAGTCTAGTTTCCCCAAACTTATCGTCAACTCCCCTGCAGAGCACAAGCCAAGCTGAAGACATGCTTTGAGGTGACCCAAGCCTGCATGGTTTATGACTAAAAATAGCCACTTGTTCTGAAGGTGACCAATGGAAATAACTGTGTTAGGAATGACTTACTATCCTGGCAATACTCAATTATGACTGATAACGGTGATGATGTAAAATATTATGGAGAGACAAACATTAATCAGACTCTTGCCGTAAGAATTCAATAATGTGCTAGTATAATGAAAGTTATAGATGAGAAGGAAACTCTGGTTTCTTTTTCAATTGGGTATGGCGAATGTACTTGAAATACACTGATATCTTCTAATGCAGATTTTTTAAATTGTTAGATGTGGCCCAATTTATAAAAATAGTTTGCCATAAATCTTTTTTTCTTCTGTCACAACATGCTTTTTTTCTTTTCCTCTTAAGATGTTAATTTATCATGCAAAGATTTTTTTTCATTAAATGCATTAATGCTTTTGTTTGTACAGGATTTTTTCAAATCAGAAGGACTCCCCATAGTTCCTAAATGTAAATCCTTAGCAAACGACATGCCAAAATGATAGCTCCATTCCCCGTTGGGAAAAGGCAAATTCAGCCGTGTCTTGGGATTTTAACCAGGGTTCCAGCCTTTGGGTTGTACAGTGTCTCTAATAAATTTCCCTTATGATAACTTCAGATGGACTGTAATGGAACATTTTGTAGAAGAAACTGGCTTCTAGCAAGTTGAATAGTGATGCTGGGAATAAATTTTGTTTCCCTGAACAATGGTTCCTCAAAGCGGTCACAGCTTCTTTAGAAGTTTAGAATTGGTACCATTTCTTATCCTTATATTTCAGCATTAACTGCAAGAAAAAATAGTCACAATAAAACGTTTTTAAAAATCTTCAAAAGTACTCATACTGACCCAATCATGCATATCTAAATTTCAAAATTTATAAAACTTCCTTTATTTTTTGAAATATAAAGTGCATATGAAAAGATTTAAAAATAAGCTGTAAAGACTCAGCTGATTTTTAATGATCGAAGCAAAAAGTAGTATGTGGATTCCAGCTTCTAGTGCCCCTCACACCTTTTTTGGTTGAGAGGGGAGGATCATGTAATGTACTTAAGCACCTTTTTAGTAAGCAGATGCACAATATAGACCCAGTGTATCAGAACCAATGAATAATTTTCTTTTAAATGATCTACTAAGGTAAAGAAGTATTAATATAGTATTTTAAAATGTTTTTCTCCCAAATACTGGGGGAATCATAATACTTATAATGAGATCCAGATTACTCTGGCTCTCACACAGAATTACTTACAGTGGCATCTCTGGGCTTTCCTGTGCAGGGCCCCAGTGTTTCAAGTTATTACTGTATGAAGATGTCTGTATTAAGCCGTTTACCTCATGTGCATGTTTGGAAAATGCTTCCGCGCTTGTCATCATGCCTGCAGTCTTCTCCTCCAGCTCTCCTAGCCTCTGTCCTCTCTCATCAAGTGCGATCCGAGCACGTGTCAGCTCTCCCATCACCCCTCCGGCAGCACCTTTCATCCCTTCTATACCACCTGGTCCAGGAATGTGCTGTGCGAGGCTGCGAGATGCTCTGCCAGCTGAAGCTTCCCCAACTGGGGATTCAAGCCATAGCAATTGAAGACATATTGTCAGTAATTCAAATAATTAGAATCAAGTTTATCACCAAAGCGGTTACCTTAAATTCTGTCATAATTCTCATTGAGAGAGAGAGAGACATATTTGGTCCTATCATAGATGTGTGTTTGGAGATGTTAGCTTTTACCCATGAAAATGTCTGTGAAGGAGTCTGAGACTGTGAGGTAACTGTATTGTTACTGCCTGTCTTTGTGTGTATGTGTGTGGATTCCATGCAATATGGCATCATTGCATTTCTTGACATTCCCGAATTGGGATGCTCACAATATATGTGATCTCATATTTAACCCATATCAGGGTCTGTTCCAATCTTAGGTCTGCTCATTTGTTTAAACCTCTGCCCAAGTCTTCATTCCTAACATCTTTCTTCATCTTGCTGTCATCCTTTGTAGGCCTCAGTTGTTGTTCCTGTTTTAAGACGTGGGAGGAAGTAAATACTAGAGAACAGAGCATGCATGATGGACATGAGTATACATATATTGAAATTTTGTTACTTTATAAAAGAAAAATTTCCCTGTTATTTACAAAGTTCAGTTTAATATTAATCAATTTTTTGGAAGTTTTTCTTGACAGCTATCTTGTCAGAAATTTAGTGAGCATTCTCAAGGATGTAATATTAGGAATAATATCAAAAGGTATTTTTTAAAAAATAAGAGCCTTATTGAGATATAATTCACATACTGTATATCCAAGCATACAGCTCAGTGGTTTTAATGTGCTAACAGACTTGTACAACTATCCCCACTCTCTAATTTTAAAGCATTTTCATTACTCCAAAATGAAACTCTGTGCCCATTAGCAATCACTCCCCCTCCCAACTTGCCCTAGTACTTGGCAACCACTAATCTGCTTTCTGTCTCTGTGGATTTGCCTATTCTGGACATTTCATATAAATGAAATCATACAATATGTGGCCTTTTTTCCTTCTTTAATTTAGCATGATGTCTTCAAGTTTCATCCTTGTTGTGGCATCTACCAAACTTCATTTCTTTTTATGGCTGAGTAGTATTCCATCATATGGAGGCACCTAGGTCTTTTGCTTGGTTAAAAGTTCAAGGGAAAAGGAATTTTGATCTGCAACACCAAATAGGGTTGAGATATTCTGGGAAATACATTCTTTCTGAAAATGTTCCTTGGTATCTTTCTACTCTTTTTTGATTATTCATCAGTGTTTCACTGGAAGAATTTTAATTTATTCTGTAGCATTGATAAACCTTGTGTTCTGAGTAAAGATTCTGTTTCCCAGCAGTGGTTAAAGGCAGGAAGATTCATAAACATTTTTTTCCAGAATTTAGCAACTGAGTATCTTCACCCTGCCTTGCAGGTATGATCTGTTTGCAAATGATGTATTTATTAGCTTACTCATTATTTGTATGAATTGCATGTACTGTGTTTGTTAAATTATTTCCTAATATGAAGTAACTGATTTTATTCATGTTTGGTAAAAAAAAATAATTTTCATGTTAAAGAAGCAAAAAAACCCTAGTCTAGAATTTGAGACCACCTATTACTTTAAGTTACACACACACACACACACACACACACACACACACACACACACAGAAACAGGTCTTCTATTCTGTGGTACAGTTTCATAATCAGGAGTTTACTCACAGAGCTCTTCTCTGTCAAATGTTTGTCCACTTCCACCAAACAGTCCCTTGAGAAAGCCTCTGTTTTGAGCTTCTGGTGTCTCTATGGGAGTAAACAAATCTCCTAGCATGTCCTGTATAAATTCAAACAAAAAAGCATTAGAGTAACTAAAAATAATGTGATAGAAAAAAGATAACATTGTACTATGTTAAAGCGCAGAATGTAAAGATAGTGTGCTTTTCCATATATTTTTCTGGCAATTTTTGCTTCGCTCCCAGTTTTATTTCTGGCATTTCTTTCTCCACCTCCTTTTCTTTTCCTTCTCTAGTAACTGACATCTGAAAATCTTCATGTTTCTGCCCTGTTCTTTTCTCCCCTCTACAGTTAGAAAAGATGAGAAGCTAATATATTTACCTTAGGATTAATTTCCACCTGATCAATCACTCCCAATCTGGATTTCGGATACGTTTTCAATTACCATAGCCTCTTTCCTATCTTAACCCCTTTCCATGAACCAAGCACAGAAAACCCTATGAAGAGGGAAGCCTTTGGTAATATGTGGAGGACATTTGGATTTATTTTTATATGAAGTACATAACTAGGAAATGATTTAAGACAAATGAGTCAAAATAGGCAGCTCCTGCATAGTGAGATACAATTGTTTTCAATATTTGATGTGTTTTAGAATGACTGGAAAAATACCTTGTTAGAAATATGGGTGCTTGCGCTTTATTCCACACATACTGAATCAGAATCTACGAAGATGTGTTCTGGTTATCTATGTTTTTAATGTGCTCTCCAGGTCTTCCTGAAGCAGACTAAAATTTGAGAACCATTGGTGTGAAATGTCAACCAAAAGTCTGGAGATCTGTGACCTAATATCAGTTTGTCTATGAACCTGCAGCCTGACTTTCTTTATCCTCTGTCTCCCACCTCTACTCACCAGACTTGCACTCTTCCTTCTGGATCCCTTCTCTTTAGAAACGGCAGCAATATTGACTTAGCCAGAAATCGAGAAATCATTATTAATTCCTTCCTTTCCCTCACTGCTACATCTAATAATCCTCTAATCCAACTGATTACACTTTATAGCTATTGAATCTGCTAACTTTTCTCCATTCTCACTGCTGGCTGCCTTATTTTAAGACACTTATTTTTGGCCTTAATTATTAAAAAAAAAAAAAAGCCTCCTGATTGTTCTCCCTCATTCCTTGAAACCATATGCAACCAGAATGTTAGTTTTCATAAATCTGTAAACCTTTTTAATGACTGCCCTTGGGATAAATAAATGCCAGATTCTTTAGGCTCATATAAGATGTTCCAAGATCTGCTCTGGAATAATTCTCCAGCACTATCCCTCCATCCTTTTCAGTAACTCTGTACTTTGTTGGCAGTTTCCTGAACGCCCCAGGGTTTTGCATGCAACTACTCTGCCAGGAATATCATTTCCTTTTCCATTCCTATGGACAACTCCTACTCACCCCTTACTACCCTTTCTAAATAGCCCTTTCTGCTGTCCCATCAATCCAGGGGCCCCTCTTCCATGTCTCTCTAGTGCTGATACAGCTGCACATAGGCAGTCTCTTCCACAGAGTGCTGTAGTTGTCTGTTTACTTAGCTCCCTCCACATTAGCAAGTAGGGACTCATATCTTGTTGTATCACTGTATTCCTAAAGTCTAGTGAAGTACCAGGCATATGGTAACAACTCAGTAAGTATTTGTTGAAAAACAATAATAAAATTATTATTTATTTTTAAAATATACTATGTTCCAGGCACTGTGTTCAGCATTTTTACCTAATTCTCACGATGCCCCAAGATAGAGCATACAGGTATGTTAAGTAAAACACCCAAAGTTATACGAGTGAGCAAAATACAACTGAAATAGTTCAGAGCTTATACTTTCAACCTCTGTATTAAAATGGGTGAGTTTTAGTTTTCTTTTTTGTAAAATAAGGGGGTTGAACCAATTAAATCTCTAATATGCTCTTTTCAAAATTTTGTAACTGCTTATCCAAGGTTAGATAGACATTTATATTTATTCTCTTTCAAGGCTCTGCTTACTGCTAGATAAAAGACAAATTCCCAATTCTAACCCACAGGAAGTATATTTATTTGGTATGGCTTTTAATCAAAATTAAGATTTCTTCAAAAAAAGTCCATGAGCTCTCGAAATTGTATGCAAAATTTTTGTGTGTACATGCATATTCCCCACCTTGGAAGGAGAGTTTATAATCTTTTTTTTAAGAGAGTTTATAATCTTACAAAGGATTCTCTATAGGCAAAAAATCAAAAAATAAAATGAACAAACAAAAAAACACCCATTAATATGTATGATCTTCACTTTCTCCTTCCCACTTCCTCTTTTTCTCTCTTATTTTTTCTAGACCCATATCAAACTTGACAGGATCACAACGATGAACATATATTCAAAACATATTCTAGGGAGGGCATATTTATTGCCTGGCCCAGTAATATTTTAGATTTTTTAGATATCTCTCTCATTCTTTTTTTATAACCATGTCCAATATATTCATAAATGTGCCTGACCTACCTGTAGATTATCACACATCTCTTGGCTATATGTTAATCGCTGAATTTCAGTAGGAGAGACGAGGTATAACGCCTGGCCTTCATTGGTAAAACAAAATGTCCGTGCTATCCTCATGTCTGTCAGTGGCAAATAATTAACATCCAACATTGGGCGAAGACTAGGCAGGCTGAATGGAAAAAAGCAAATCCACATTTCATATTCAAGTTGTTAGAAGCTTTAATTTCTCTGTGTAAAATGTGCAGACCCATACATAAAAATTATCTTTATACCACTATTTTATGGTTGTTTCTTTTTATTCTCTTGAAGTCTCAGTGGTAAAAGAAACTAGACTTTCATATAAAATCATATATACACAAAATATCATGGGCCCAGTTCTTTATCTTAATCCACACAGATACTTAGCAGATATCCTGGAAGGTTGGATTAAATGCAGTGGCCAGCAATTTCAGGATACATTTTGCAACATTTCACAAGTTCCTACAATATGGTTATAATCTATGGTTATGGCAAAAACACCACAACTAGAAAGTGGCTGACTATATACTTGGCCTACTATCTCCTTTCAAGGCAGGACTCCTGAGTCTGAGGAAGTTATGCACTGATGGACATGGGGAATGGATCACTGTGCCCGGCAATGGAGTGACTTTGCTCCCCATTCCTCGCCTCTCTCTATACACAGGTTATGAAAATTATCTATCACTTCACCTGCGCTGAAGGCATGATTAATAAATAAACATGGTTAATGTTATACGGGAATGAGAGTAAGTTACAGATATTAGATCAGAATTTGCATAGCCAAATGAATATCACTCATCTCAAGTGTCTTACCAAATGGCTATAGTCTTATACTAATGTTGTAGCTCATGATTTTGCTTAAATATTTATTAGAATGTCCCTTTGGATACTGCCATGAGCCAGTTTTGTAAACTACTAAAGAAAATTAATCTCATTGCTTTAGGATCACACCTCTAATGCCAAAAGGGGAAACATAAACTTGTCATTAAATCTCAAGCTTTGAAATCATGCAACTGATTCTGATGTGTATAATAATTTTAATAATTGAACTCTCAGATCATAAAACCAGTACCTTAAGAAAAAGTACTGATTTCTCTTATGAAAGTAGTTTGTAATTACAAGTCAAGCATTAGAACTTCATCATATAAAATGCGACATGAAATCTGTGCAATTAGAATAAGGTTTCCATGAGGTTCTAGCACTATATTGTCCAATATGGTAGCCATTAGGCATATATGGTTATTGAAAAGTTGGTATGTGTTTTGTGTTGAGGTGTTCTGTAAATGTAAATTATATACTGGATTTCAAAGACTTATATGTTATGGCATTTCAAGTAATTAAGATCTTTATGAGTCCAAAACAAATCCAGTTAAACAGACTTCCATGATAGATTCAGTCAAATAAATGGTGGCAGTGGGGAAAGGATGCCAATGGACTTTTCTGATAAACTACATTATTTATGTAGCATAATAAAGTAAGCCAAGAAAACAAAAATAGTATAATTATTTTATGGGGTAATTTAATTGCTGAAGACTAGGAACTAAGTAATTTTATTATATGCGCTGCCTAAGCGAGCACGGAACTAAGTGATTTTAAAACTGAAAAATGGATTTTTTTCTGTGCAGAGGTCACTTTATAAGGAAATAGTTCACAAAACTAACAATGGTCTTCACTAAAAATGGCTGTCATAGCACAGTCTAAGAACTCATTTATAGATAAGCCTCTTACTAGAGGCTTCCTACTATGTTCTAGGTCTGGGTACATTAGCATATAGACAACTATCACTACCTGACAACTATCAGAAAGGTAGGACTTGAGAAGAATGGACTCAATGTAGTTCATTTCTGATAGGATCTGGGAAGATCTAGGAAAATATTTAGCATGGGGAGATGATCAATTGCCAATGCCAATTGAAGTATTCAGTTAAGTCACATATTATTTTCTAGCCATACCTAATATATTACTAAAATCATCCCAAAGTCATTTCCCTTCAAATATTTTTGAGATCCTCAGGAACACATGAAAATTTTCCACCAGGACATAATATTAAAGTAGCCATTATCATGTAAAGCAGCTTTTACAAAGAGCAGAGGAAGACAGATAGATCGCCTTAACTCTCCTGTTGCTATGACTCCTATTGGTTTTTAAACTCTATTGTTTTTCATTTCTCAAGAAATTACCCTCTTCAAAGTGTCCATGGTAGCACGTATTTATTAAAATAGAAATTAATTTTCAGATATACCCAAAATCATTTGAGAAAACAAACACGCTAAAATTTTGCAAAAATAGAATAATCACTATCAAGCTAAAAATTTCAGTTGTGACAACAGTTTACTGTCTTTTAATTTAAAATAAAAATTTGGAGTGACTAAATGAGACCCTTAGGGGGCAGAAGGGTATGTGTGGTATACATTTTTTCCCCTTGAAACTAAGGCATTCTAGGAGTTCATCTAAGTCATCATTTTCAAACAAAACTGGAATGATTTCCATGACAAATACTGAAAACAGTTTGAGAAAAAGAAACCAGATAAGAGAAAGAACCAGAAATATCTAAGAGAATGAGAAGATAGTAAATGATTGTTTTTATTTTTTTAAAATTTCCTCTAACTACTTTTCCTTGGGTTACAAATAACTTATGTCTCCCCTATTAAAGAAAATAAAACAGAAAAAACACTCTTAAAAACCTAGTCTAGCTCTTTAACAACTTTCCTATCTCTCATCTTTCTTAACCAAAAAATTTCCTGAAAGAATAATCTGACTACCTCTTCACCATTGTCTTGGTGGTCTTCTATCTTTTGTTTGGATACTCTTCTGTCCTTTCATGAAGTTATTCTCATCCTTTTCCTATATCTCTGATGACTTCTCATTATCCTCTGCTGAATTTTTTTTCTTTTCTACTACATGAATGTAGAGATATCCTCAAGTTTTTGTTCCCAGATCAGTCTATTTCTCCTTTCTTTTTATACTATCTTGTTTGATGACCTCATTCACTGTTGTAACTTTCACTAATGCATTTATATAGATGACTTCCAAAGTTTGATCTTCCATATTTTTCTAGGAGTCCAGACCTTAAATTGCTTGCCAAACTTCTGTGGGGTGGCTTAAAAGCACCTTAAATTTAAGGCATTCATTCTCAAACTTCTCATTATCAGATTTTCCAAATTCTCAAGAATTTCCTATCTGCTAATGACATTACTGTTATTCAAGTTCATAAAAAATTTTTTAACCTTTAAATACTCTTCTAATCCTGAGATTTAACAATCTCCATTACTTTTCACAGTTTTACATTCAACAAGTTTCCCTCATTTATCCCTCACATCTGTTTCTACTTTGCTTTCTATATAGCTAACACTTCAGAAGACCATTTCAAGCTCTCCATATTATTTCCTAATGTATAGCTACAGCAGGTTAGCTGCTTACTGATTAATGTCAAACTCATTAGCCTGCCACTAAAGTCCTCAATAATTTATTCCAGTCTACTTTTTCAGTTTACTTTCTTTCCAACATCTCCTTTTTAATAACATATACCAACTATCCCATGACTTTGAATTCTGAGGACTTTGTGTCTAGAAGACTTTACCCTATATTTCCTCTGTTAGAATATATATGTTTTTTGTGTTGTAATTATTTGTGTATCTGTCTTATCTCCCCCAATTTGATAGTAAGCTTTTTAAAGACTAGGACTATGTTTTTACTAGCTTTTGTATTCTTCACAGACATAGTACAATGCTTAACTGTCTCAGTGATTTTTGGAACCAGGTGAGTTATTAAAACAAATGATAGTGACTTCTATATAGATTATGTTTATTAAGAGTTTGTTGAACTCATGAAATCACTGGGTAATTAATTTTGTGTCTCATGAATTTTAATTTCCCAACAGTATAATAAAATTTCTCAGCTGATATATTATTAAGGTTGTCAAAGGCATAAACTTCCATTACAAGATTTTTAAATTCTGGTGTTCTAACGTACAATGTGATGAGTTATAGTTAACCATACTATATTGTATACTTGAAGTTGCTAGAAGAGTAGATCTTAAAAGTTCTCACTGCACACACAAAAGTGATAACTGTGAGGTGATGGATGTTTTAACGTTATTGTGGCAGTAATTTCACAACATATACATATATCAAATTATCATGTATACCTTAAAGTTACACAATGTTATATTTCAATTGTAGTGATGACTTTTAAAATGCTGTTCAGTGCTGGTCTCACTGAAGTCTAAGAAGTCTAGTCTTCAAGTCTAAGAAAGACTTGTAACCTCAGGCAACTTGAGCTTTAATTTATTAACATATGTAAAATGGAGGATGTAAATAATACTTTGTTTTCTTATGTCCTACAGAAATCATAAGGACCAAATTTAACTCTGTGTGTAAAGTTATTGTGTGGACTATAAAACAGTAAAAGTAAGTTCATCTCTTTTCCTTATAGTTTATTCATTTTTATATTTTATGCCTAGCATAATATCCGGGAGATAACATTATTCAGTAAATGCTTGTGAATTAATGTGTGAATGACTAGAAAAATCACTCATTCCTTAGATACCTTGAAATCAATTCAAATACATATTTCATTCACAATACAAAGCATTTTTAGCAAAGCAAAAAATAAAAAAATAAAAACCCCATAGTCACCTCAAATTGTCAAACAATAAAACATTCACAAATATAATGAAGCACAATCTCAGGTTGCTTCTTGATTGCACATTACACATATACTTTTCAGAACTGTACCTTGGTCACATTGTTGTGATTACCAGATAATTTATAAAGAAGGCAAGTACCTCATTATCATGATATGCCCATTGGCACAAAAGCATGCCAAGCAGGCACTGTTACACATGACCACCACATCTGCTTGCAGTATAAAAGATGTCTCGGTGATGTTATGAACATAAAGACAAGTCTGAGAAGGCAGTGAGAAGACTTTGGCTTGTTTTTCTGAGCAGATTATTGTATACTGATGATCTCCTATTTCTTGGGATGAAGAGGGGCAGTTCATGACCAGTTTCCTTTTCCAAGATTTTTCATTTTCATCTATGTTGTTTGGATCCCTCCAAACTTCATATGGCGGTTGCATTAACCCGCCATTTCGGTCCATACAGGAGAATGTTAGCACAGCTCCTTTCAGTGAGAGGAATGTACCTATAAAAACAATTTCATATCACTGGCATGTGAAATTCTTTCTAAAACAATTATTCATTTATGTGCAGTAATGTTTTATAATGATAATTTATATCTATAGTGTCATAATATTGCAGTAATATACATAAATCAGTAGATTTGTGAGTTCATCATTTGCAACAACTTGGCATCATAGAATGTTAGGTCTCAAAGGGGCCTAAGACACCAACTTGTCAAATACTTTCACTTCATTAATGAGAAAATGGAGACCCAGAAAAGATGAGACTTGGGGCATGTCACATGGCAAGTTAGTGGCTGAGCCTGGACTATATATTTGGACTGGACTAGAACTCAGGTTTCCTACTTTTTAATCCAGTATTCTTTTACCATACTATATAGTCCCCCTTAACATCCTTTTTGAAAAAGCAAATTTTCGAAAATTTATAATTTTCATTTATTGAAAGAAGTTCAACTGAAAAAAATCATACCATTTGATTCCATTTCCTTATTTCTTAGGCTCATTTACTAGAAAATGGTTTTTTCTTCTTCTGAAATTGAACACCTAAAATAAATTTCATGAAATTTTAACATATAGAGTTCAGGCTAGCAATTTTGATTGTATTAAAAAGATCCTTTGGTTCTTAGGCAGGCTCATGTATTTTTATACAGAAAAGAAGTTTACTCACCTGGATTCTCCAAGTTTGAATAACCATGCCAATTATTACCTATGGGTCTTTTTACCAGTCCCAGAGGACCGGATACTGTATAGTTTAGGAGGTAACTTGAGATAGATTGACTTTTGGACATTACTAGACTCTCCCTTAAGCAATGCCCCAGCAGTCTTTTCCTTCCTTTGTCCTCTGACATCATGCAGAGAGAGTAAGGGGATTAATTCAGGATGATATGCCTCAAGAGTGTACATAGGACAGACACTTGAGAAAGGAAGGATGATAAATAAAAATACATTCCATTTGTAAAGTATTTAAAATTTATCAAATTTTAAAAATAACATGTATAGGTGATTTAACATCCCAGTTGTGTTTTAAAATCCACTTCAAAATTAAGAAGCCTGTTAATGTCCTACAAGGTTTACTGAAGAAGATAGGAGAGCAGGATTTAGGCGCTTCAGTGTAAGGGTCAAGGACTACAAGAACAGTTGTCCCAGTGTCCCATGGGAAAAAAAGATAATACCAAAAGCATTAGACTTCTACTTGGTATGAGGAAGAGTTTGAGAATAGAGTGTTGTAATCGAATTTTCATTTAACAGGGTCACTATTCCTGCTAGGCATATTCTAAAGGGAATCGAGTTTGAACAAATGGAGAACAGTTAATAGGTTAGTACGTTAAATCAAGGCGAGAACTGGATAAAGGTTTTCTCCAATCAGGTGTTAACAGCAGAAATGGTGAGGGATAATCAGAACCTGAGGACATTGTAAAGGTCAAGCCAACAGAATTTGCTAATAAACTGGATTTAGAATGTGAAAGAAACATAGTGGTCCAGGATGATTCTAATGTTTCTGACCAGAGAAACTGGAAGGATGGAGTTGCCGTTAACAGATGTGGGAAAGAATATGGGAGAAAGGAAAGGAATACCAGGAATTCAGTTTTGGACATGTTAAGTTCGAGATGCTTATTAGACATTCAAGTGGATGTTAAGTACCTGGGTATCTATATCAGAAATGTGAAGATGGTTGCAGACAATAAATACAAATATATGACCCATCAGATTATCATTGGCACTAAAGTCACGAGGCTGGTTGATTTCATTTTGGCTTTGAATATAAATAGAAAACAGAAAAGGTTCAAGTCAGTCTTTGGGCATTCTGATGTTTTAAGTCCAATGAAATGAGAAGGAACCAGTGAAGGGGACTGATAAGGAATGGCTAGAAAGTTAGGAAGAAAAGTAGGTAAATATAGTGTTCTGGAATCCAAGTGAAGTATTTTTAATGTAGGGACAATGGTAAACTGTGTAATATGTTGCGGACATGTCAAGTAAGATGTGGCCAGAGAACTGACCATTGGATTTAGCCACGAGGTCAGTGGTGACCTAGATAGAGGTTTTATTGATTGGTATAGGAGAAAGCTTGATTAGAATGGAGAGGAGAGAATGAGAAGAGAAAATTGGAAATAGTGAATATAACACCAACATTTCAAGCAATTTTGCATTAAAGAAAAAGAAATGAGGGGCGCCTGGGTGGCTCAGTGGGTTAAAGCCTCTGCCTTCAGCTCAGGTCATGATCTCAGGGTCCTGGGATCGAGCCCCGAATCAGGCTCTCTGCTCAGTGGGGAGCCTGCTTCCCTCTTTCTCTCTGGCTGCCTCTCTGCCTACTTGTGATCTCTCTCTGTCAAATAAATAAATAAAATCTTTAAAAAAAGTGAAACGGAGCATTTTGGAGGATAGATTCAAGAAAGTTTTCTTGTTTATTTATTGATATAAGGTTTTAATTTTTTACGTAACCTCTACATCCAGTGTGGGGCTTAAACTCACAACCCTGAGAGCAGGAGTCACATGCTCTACCAACTGAGCCAGCCAGGCATCCCAAGTTTTTCTCTTTTAATGGGAGAATGAACAGCATGTTTGTATAATGATCTAGCAGAAAGATAAGGATTTATTACGATTATAATTACACAATCAAGTGTAGTAATACAAATATAATAAAATTATATAAACGAAACAGAGGAAAAGTTGCTGGATTAACTTTCTTGAGTGTACAAGTAGAGAAGTTGGCCAAGTTGGGAGTTTACGCAGTTTAGTCATAACACAGGACAGAATATAGAGACCATGGAGACATAAGCAGATAGGTTGGCAGACGTAATGGTTGAAGTTGTTATCTGCTTGTTTCAATTTCCTTGTGAAACAGGACATGTGGTCATTAGCTGACATTGAAAACAGCAAAGGAGGTTTTGGTGGTTTGAGGAGAGTGGAGAAATATAATTGTTGAAGAGCATGGGAGAGAGCGCTAGGGAAATATAGTAAATATAATTACCCAGCAGCATAGGAGCCCAGTGGAAGTTATTATTTATTTCAAAATGAGACTATTTATTGTGTTTATATATTTTTCTCTAGCCATGTTCAGCTACACAAGTATAGAAATAAAGTAGGTAGAATTAAATTTAACCAGAATTGTGATTAAGCTGAATATGCATGTGTAATACTGTGATTTACAATAAACATATATTTGGTCTTTATTCTGTATCTGACACAGAGCTCCTAAAAACCTTGGAATTTCTAAATGTGAGGGCAATCACAGGTGTCTTTTATTATTAATGAAGTGACTTTTCGACCTCACCCAAGGATAGGGCTGGTTGCCAGAGGAACCAACAATGTGATTAGAGGGTCGGTACTTTTAGTCCCACCCCTTCCTCAGTCCAGGGAAGGAAGAGGAGGGGGCTTGAGATCGAATTCAATCACCAGTGGTCAATTATTTAGTCAATCATGCCTGTGTAATTAATGAAGCCTCCATAAAAACTCAAAAGGAAGCGGTTTTTGAGAGCTTCCGGGTTGGTGACTAGGTGGAGGTGCATGGAGAGGGGTGCTCCTGGAGAAGATTTGGAAGCTCTGGCTTTTTTTCCCTACTCATCTCTTCCATCTCGATGTTTATCAGTATCTTTTAATAACCAACAAGTAAATGGTAAGTAAATAGTTTTCCTGAATTCCGTGCGCTGCTCTAGCAAATCAGTTGAACCCAAGGAAGGGGTTGTGGGAACCCCAGATTTACAGCCAATGGGTCATAAGCACAGGTGACAAACTAGACTTGCAACTGGTGTCTAAAGGAGGAGAGAGGGCAGTTTTGTGGAACTGAGCCCTTAACCTGTGGGATGTGATAGTTATCTCCAGATAGTGTCAGAATCGAGTTAAATTGTGAGACATCCAGCTGGTGTTGCAAAGAATTGCTTGCTATGAGGAAAAACCTCCAAGCGTTTGGTGTCGGAAGTGTTCTGAGTGTGGAAGTAGCGGGAAAGCGGAAGAGGTCCACAGGGTAAACACAGGAGGAGGAAGCACTAGGTTTTTCCCACACAGGAGGCAAGAATTGTAGCTTTTTCCATCCCGGCATGTAAAGTTGCATTTGTAGAATCACCTGGGAGCTTGTTAAAAATGCAAATCCTCGGCTCCACTCCAGGCCTACTGAATTTGGAAACTCTGGGGGTGGGGACCAACGATCTGTGTTGTAACAAACCCTCCAAAAGATTCTGATACAGACTAAAAGGATGACTACACGTAATGGATAGTCTTTGGGTGTTTTCCATTCTAAAATTCAATGATTTAGTGCACTTCAAATTTTCATATCCTTGAATTTGTTGTCGAGACAACCAAAGTAAATTAATGTGAAAAGATTCCTTAAAAAGGAGAAGTGGGCTTTACTTTGTTAAGAGTCTTTTGATTGATGATTCAATCTCCTTGTTATAGATCTGTTCAGACTTTTTATTTCTTCATGATTCGGTCTTGGTAGGTTGTATGTTTCTAGGAATTTATTTTCTTTTAGGTTGTGCAGTTTATACGCATATTATTGTTCATAGTAGTCTCTTAGGATCTTCCAGTTAGGCTTTCTCTCTTTTCCATGGTTATTTATGCAACACATCTGAACCTAGCTTCATAGTTAACTCTTTTATGTATTGCTTAAAAAATACTTTTTTTAAAGAGCAGATTTAGGGTTACAGAAAATTGAGTACAGAGAGTTCCTATATACTCCCTTTGTCCTTTATTATTAACATCTTGTATTTGTGGTATATTTGTTACAGTTGGTGAACTGATATATTAACTAAAGTCTTGAAAGAACTGGAGAATAATGATGGAAAATTGGAGAAGACAGGTTCCTATTATTTATCTTTAAATAGTTAACGAAAAGCTTTGCAAATATTTACTAACCAGATACCACATTATTAAGTTAAATCTCTACTTATTTTGTATTTTGCCATCATTTTTAGTCTATGTCTGTTTGTGAAGAATGGTAAAGGACTCTCCTGTAATATTGAGAGATCCGTTAATTAGTTCCAGATCTGTTTATTTCTAGGCTTGTGACATAGAAAACCATATTTGCTAGAATAGTTCTTAGAAAATTATTTTCCACTTATGGTTGTAAACTTGTGTACATAGGAGTTAGATTTTCACCTTTAAGCTTGTAAGGAATGGGGCGCCTGGGTGGCTCAGTGGGTTAAAGCCTCTCTGCCTTCGGCTCAGGTCATGCTCTCGGGGTCCTGGGATCGAGCCCCACATTGGGCTCTTTGCTTGGTGGGGGGCCTGCTTCCCCCTCTCTCTCTGGCTGCCTCTCTGCGTACTTGTGATATCTCTCTCTCTTTCTCTCTAATAAATCTTAAAAAAAATAAACTTGTAAGGAATGCCTGGCACATATTAGGTGTCCAATATGGATAACAATTTATTGGTTAAATAGTGGATTCAAGTAATGTTTAATAATTCATTATGACTTTACTGATCCGGCTCTAAATTAACCACTATAAGAGAATTGTGCATATTTCCTTAAAATTAGGAACGTAGTAAAAGATATTTTCTCATCATGAAGTACATTTATAATTAAAGTGAGCCTAACAGATTAACTTTTAAAATACAATGAATTTTATCAGCTGAATTGTGTCCAGTCAAATTCATATGTGGAAGTCCTAAACCCTAGTGCCTCAGAAGGTGACTAATTTAAGGTAGAGCCTTTAAAGAGATGGTTAAGTTAAAAGGAGGATGTTAGAATGGACCTTAATTCAAACTGACTGGTGTCTAAGAAGAGATTAGAATACACAGGGAGACACCAGAGGTACCTGCACACAGAACGACAGCCATGGGAAGAAATGGTAAGGGTGGCTGTCTACAAGCCAAGGACAGAGGCCTCAGAAGAAACTAGACCTGCTCACACATTAATCTTGGCCATCTAGTCTCCAGAAGTATGAGAAGATCAATTTCAGAACACACACACACACATACACACACTTATCTAAATTGCCACACTAGTAGAGAGCTGACTATTCCACCTATAATAAGTGAAAATATACAAGAATTTAGCACACCAGTTAACCAGATATAACTCTAACCTAGCATTCTATATGTATGTGTGTGTATATATATATATATGTTAAAATTTCCTTATCCTATATATCAATAAAATTCTTTATTTTTCTACTTAAAAACTATCTGAAAACATACATAGGAAATACAAAGTAAAAGTTATTGAGAATAAATTTTAAAGTATTAAAAGGAATTGCATGAGGAATCACACTCATCTCTTCTTTGGAAGGAAAGAAAGATAATTCAAGAGAATATAACACATGCTTTAGCAAAGTACGCCTAACTTATATTAAATTTTTTAGGCACTAGGAGAAAAAGGAAAGAAATTGTGTGGCATGCCTTTGAAACAAGATGAGAAGGTTACCAAGGACTTTAGAAAGCCATGTCAAGTCAGACTGCTTCTAGATTAATTGTTCTGAGTTCTTCAGGGATGATAAAAAAATGCTCATAGGCTCTGCTCTGGCATGAAACTTTGGAGAAATACATTAATTCATTAAATACTTTAAATTATGCATTTAAGGTTTTCCTTAGTGCTTTTCAGAAACCTTTTTCCCAAGGCATTGTTTGGTGGGAAGTTCCACGGTTTCCTACCATAGAAATAATTGTATTATTTTATTCTAAGGAATGATAAGTTGCTATATGACAAATGTTGAGATGGTACACAATTTATGAAATTTTCAATAGTTTCCAGTATACAGAATGCTTACAAACTTCATTTTGGTTGATCAATACAAATTAATGTTCTACATTATCTTTTATCTAAATGTTAAAAAGCACCATTTAAGGAATAAATAAAAACTCTTACCACTTGGCAATACCATGACTGGCTCTGTAAATCTTTGTTCATCTGCTGAAGGAAGGTTCAGGGAGATGATTAACACCATTCCCAGACTAGTTCCAACAAACAAACAAGGGGAGACTGTAGAGTCATTTTTCCGAGCAAAGGACTCCATGAAGTATAGTGCTGTAATTGCTTCTTTAGAATCTTTGTCAATACTGGAGATGCTAGAGCTTCTAGAACGATTATAGGAATTTTCTCGACTTTCTATAGAAATTCAGAAAAACAAAAATTGTTGGTGTATTTCCATAACAAGTAAAGTCAGACTTAGTACATGAAAACCATAATTATGAAAGGGAAGTAGAATTTGATTCCTTGTTAACTGATCTGGAAGATCTCTTCTCCAGTTCACCAGTTTATTTTGATAATGAAGAGACTGAAGCCCAGAAATCTAAATCATAAACTTTGGCAGAGCTGGGACTAGAAGTTGAATCTCTAGAGTTCCAGTTCACCATGTTTTTCTCCCTATATCACCTCACAAATTAGTTGCAATTTGTAATCTGGAAAAAAAATATTTAGACTGAGTAGTCAAGGTTATAAGAATTTCTAGTACCATTTTAATTATGCTTCCCTTCTATCTCTCAATCGTTGAAAATATTCCTAATGATTTCTTGGCAATTCCCACCTACTGACAACATTATGGCTATAATTACCTGAAAGGTCACAAGTGTTCTTGGTGAATACATTTCCGTAACTGACATAATTTATGGTTTTGCTATATTTGGAGTAACTATAGTCATAAAAATTGGAGTATTTACTAAGGCCAAAGAGCAAATGCTATATTCCTGAACTACTTTCAGGCTACTTACCTTGAATCCAAATCCATTCTAACTTTACCTAGGACCAAATAAACTGTAGACTGGGCCATCTCATTGTTAATGGTAATCTTTGAGAGGGCTTCAGCCCACCCAAAGGAAGCAGGATGGTTTCAGATTTTCCAGCTCATCAACACTTATACATGTGCACACTCCAATAAACATAAATGTACCTCCCTCAGTTAAATACTACTAGGAACGTTTTGCTCTTATAATTGCTCTTATAATAAGAGTTCAAGTTCCTCGTATTCTTTTTTTCTACTGCATTTACTCCTTTTCTTTCTTGATAGGTACCAGCGTGACTTTTTTTTTGTAAAAAGAGACTAAATATAAGTTCCTTTGACCTTTCTTTTTCTCAAAAGCAAAATATAGTATTCCTAATTTCCCTCTTCTATCCCTCAACAAATTTGTAAAAATAATTATTTGTAATAGAATTTAGAGATGAGAGGGAGCTTGGATATAATCTATGCAGTTTTACAGATTTGGTGACAGACACATAGAGTTAAGCAGTTGTCCCAGAATACAGTACAAGTTAGAGGCAGAAATGTCTAAAACTCAAAATTCTCAACTCAGTCCAGTGATTAAGTGTGCCACTTCTATAATCTTTACATTTTGCTTCTATTATAAAATTTCTAGCTAATATGCTTTCAAAGTTTTTCTATTCATGGTTCATCAGTATTCAAGTCTGTTACTCATACACCCGTGAAAGAGATAACCTCATTATCTGCACATCCATGAACCATGAATCCATGAACCATGAATCCATGAACCTCATCATCTGCGCATCCATGAACCATTATCTGCACATCCATGAACTATTTAGTATTTAAAAATAGTAAATTTTTAAAATGTTTTAAGTTTAAATTTTTAAATATAAGTCATTACCAAAAAAATTTTTTGAGGAGTGGTAAATGGGGAATTACTTTATAGAATAGAATTACCATAGAAAATCTAAGATTATTTTTTCCTCTCTTTCCCCAGAGTTCTTTGTCACCAATACTGTTGCAACTAAGTTACATGATTCCTTTTTTTCTCCCTCTGAAAATTTCTGACATTCTAGCTCTTATACTTTAATCCCTGCTCTAACACTCACTCCGTAAATATGCAATTAATCTTTTTAAAAACATATGAAGATTGCAAACTTTAGAACTTAAGATTTTGCCTTTTTCTTGGTCACATTCACTTGACAGTCAAGGAAATGAGGGTTGCAAGACCTTAAATTACTATCTACTGATAAAGACACTAAACAGCTTACCACTGAGATGGAAGGAAACTCTCAGTTGCTGCTGGGAGTGTAGAGAAACTGTGGCCCAGTTTTTAAGCATATAGACAATAAGTGAGAAAATCTAGATCCGAATTCTGCTTCCATGAATACTATTTATATAATATTAGACAATTTTCCAAACTATTTTTGGCATTAAGGCATAGGGCTCCCCTTGTACAGAGGAGGTGTCTACCAATAAGAACCATTCTGGTTTTAGAGATGAAGAAGGAAGTATAGTGAGGAATGAATTTGGAGTCATGGCCACAACTTGACCAGGCTCTCAGTCACTCATTGCCTAGAATTGACTGTAACAAGACCTACATCCCTTGTCCTCTAGCTCTCATTATTGTGGCATATAAAATTTTAATTGCATTCACAAAAATTTGTATGTTTAACTTACCTTCTGTTGTGACTGGTAAAGAAATTTCCATGCAAGCAGCTGATTGTGCTTTCCGAAATGGTGGTCTTCCAGGACCCCAGCGATTTACTTTTGAAACATCGGCACTGGACAGACGTTTTCCAGAACTGCAACTCTGAGAGGTTGGACTTGTGCAGTGTCCATTTACATGATCTGTATCAAAAGGAAGAAGGCAGCATAAATATCATAATTAAATCTTCACATAAAGGAATCCAAACATGGAGATTTATGAAGAATGAGAATTCCTTTTTCTCCAAACCATATAAAGATGGCTAAGTCCTTGCTATTTTAAGATTTAGACACACTTTCAGTAGCTAGCCAAAATTTCATAAGATTTCTATTACATTTAAGTTCACTTTAAATATGTGGCTAATTAACATAGCTTAAGATTTATTCTATATCCCCATTAAGTGTTATACCATTTAATGGCATTACAAAATAGATTATAGTACTCAACTTTCTTTTGCATAATTTAAATATACACCTATTTATATAAGTTTTGGAAGTACCTCAAGTATTTGGAGTTTAAAATATAGAATGGAAACATCTTACTGTGCACTTGTGAATGGTACTTAAGAATATTCTAGAGCCAGACTACTTGGGCTCAAATTCCAATTCTACCATTTACAAGTTGTACAAATTACTGAAGTCTTCATAATTTAGTTTCCTTTTCTATAATATTATCTACCTCATGGAGTTTGTGATAACTCCTGTCACATGCCGGAACACTTCTTGGTATATGGTAAATTCTGAACAAAAATCATTACTGTCATTCTTGTCCCAGACTGCTCATGTCTAAGACAAATAGTACTATTCATTTGGAGCTTATGAGTTTATTTCTGTTTTGATATAACTTAAAAATTGGAAATAATACCACTAAAAATAGGTCTTTTGTTAATGCTAATATATAATATTTGAAACAACATCTCATAGCTCTGTAATACTGAGTACATTAAAAAATGTACTTTGGTCGTTCAAAGGACAATAGAGTTAAATGGAGAAGAATCCTGTTTAATGTCCATATGGTACTAAGTGTCTACTCCATTATAGCCTTTTTGTATTGTAGAATTTGAAAACTTAAAATTGTCCATTTCCTGGGTTTCCTTGCAGCTAGTGCAAGGATGATGATTCAATTAAGTTTCACCATTCATATGCATTAGTGTGTTTTACTATTTTTTAAAAAAGAGAATTAACTTATTTATTAAATATTTAAATGCCAGGCACTTCATACACATTACCCATTTCATCTTCACAACAGCCCTGCACAGGAGATGCTTTATTATCCTGATTTTTGCAGTTGAGGAAACTGAAGCTCAGAAAAAATAGTTTGGAAAATTGTCTAATATTATATAAATAGTATTCATGGAAGCAGAATTTGGATCTAGATTTTCTCACTTAGTATCTATATGCTTAAAAACTGGGCCACAGGGCCAGCTAAAGTATTTGGTAAGGGGTAGCAACTTTGAAGACGTATTTAGTATACCTTAAGAGTATCCTGTGTTTGAGATCCATGCGTTTTGGGGCCAGTCATCTTCCACACTGACACAGATCTCAAACATCCCAGATTTCCCAGATGGAAAGGCAGAAATATCCCTTAATTAGTTAGTCATGGGGAAGCTGAAGTCAAAAGCTCTACCCCTCCTGCACTATCAAATGTAGTCTTAAAAATAAGAAAAACACTGAGAGCAACAGCTGGCATTATCAAAGACTTAGGATGAATTAAAAAATGGCAACTTTGGTGGTATACTCAGAAGCTCTGCAGCCCAGAACAGTGCTCAACCACACTGGGGTTACTGTTTGAGTAAAGAATCACTGTTAGTGGCTCAGCATTGAAGATGCTGGAGTTAGTAGGAGCTGTGTTATTGCTGGCCTGATACAGCAGGACATCTCTGCCATCATAATCACCAAAACTGAGGTTTATGTAATTTTTAATTTTTTATTTTAGTATTTTTTGACTATTCTCATTCTCTGCCTTTTTTCCTGACATTTTGAGGATGTTAAGCTCCTATTTTTAGGATTTTTTTTTTTTGAAGAATTTTAAGCTAAGACCCAGATGGACTGAATCTCAGACTTCCCCTTGATCAACTTAATTTTAATCTCCAGTTTTAATTTGATTCTTCTATAGCAAAATTTTCATAGCTATGATTTTGTTGTCAAAGCTAAAAGTGCTTTCAATGAGCACAGGTTTATATACCTTGAGTTTAATGTTTAATTTCTGAATTCCAAAGTTTCAAAGAGCTTCTTTCTCATTTCTCCATAATTACCCATGTGTTCAAGTTTAACTTATAATTTGTTCATTTAAGTGGATGTTTAAAACTATTTGGGACCAACTTTACAGCTTTAGGGAAAATAATCTCTTACTGAAAATGTTGCCTAAGGCTTTGTCGGTGACAAATAGAATGTTTTAACTTGCAATAACTATTTTTAAAATTTCAGCTTTAATGAGGTATAATTGATATAAAATTATGACATACTTAAAGTGTACATCATGACAATTTGATGTAGATTGGGAAAGGATTCCCACCATCTAGTTAATTAACATGCCCACTTCACATATTTATTTTTTTGTGGGAACATTTAAGTTCACTCTTAGCAATTTCCAATTACACATTACAGTGTTGTCAATGATAGTAATCATGTTTTACATTAGATTCTCAGAATTTATTCATCTTACAGCTGAAAGTTTGTACCCTTTTACAAACCTTTCCCTACTCCCTAGCTCCTGGCTACTACTTTTCTACTCTGTTTGTATGACTATAACTTTTATTTTACTTTTTAAAAAATTCAACATTTTCTACTCTGTATGACTATAATTTTTATTTTACTTTTTAAAAATTCAACATTATGCATGCATAATGCCATGCAGTATTTGTCTTTGTCTGGCCTATTTCACTTCATATAATGCCCTCAAGGTCCATGTTGTTGCAAATGGCAGAATTGCCATCTTTCTCATAGCTGAATAATATTCCATTGTATGTGTATGTATGTATGTGTACACACACACACACACACACACACACACACACACACCACATCTTTATCCATCCATCCACTAACAGGCCCTTAGGTTGTTTCCCTATCTTTGCTATTGTGAATAATGCTGAAATGAACATAGGAGTGCAGACAGTCCTTCAATATACTGTTCATTTCTTTTGAATATATACCCAGAAGTGAGATTGTTAGATTACATGGTAGTTCTATTTTTAATCTTTTGTATGTTAAGAGCCAGATGGCTGGTTTGTAGAAGCACACCCTGAATGCACTGTTAATCACTACCTTGAGAATGTATAGATCCCATACATCTTCTCTGTTACTTTCCACAAGCAAGATAGGTAGAAAATGTGTTGATCAGCATTCCAGCTCAAGGGTGCCAGGGTTGGTGAACCTGGAGTATCCCCTTGGTAATGCAGAATGTCCAGGTGGTGGGCTTTTATCTCCTTGGAATATTTTCTATGCGATGGAGGAGGAGGAGCAAGGCTACAGAGAATTACTAGGATAATTGCTATACTATAAAAGTTTGCTGCATTTAGTTTCCAGCAGCAGATGCTTTGTTCAGTTGACCACTCCTGGATTCCCTGTACTTAAGTTTTCCCAATAAACTTAGGTCTCAAGCACTGTCTCTGCACTCAAGCACTCTCCTTTGGTCTCACTGGGTCATCATCCATACTTGGCTGAGAGTCTTCCGAAATGTGGCTACACACCTCCATACTGTTTTCCATAGTGGCTGTACCAATTTACATTCCTACCAACCGTACATAAGGGCTCCTTTCTCTTCACAACTTCCTTAACATTTGTAATTTCTTTTTGATGATACCCACTGTTACATGTATGAGTGATAGCTCATTGAGGTTTTGATTTGCATTTCTGTGATGATTAGTGATGTTGAGCACCTTTTCATGTACCTGTTCACCATTTATATGTTGTCTTTGGAAAAGTGTGTACTCAGTTCCTCTGCCCATTTTTTTTTTTTAAAGTAGGCTCTATGCCCAATATGGGGCTTGAACTCACAAGCCCTAGATCAAGTGTTGCATGCTGTGCTAACTGAGCTAGTCAAGCACCCCCATCTGCCCATTTTTTAGTCTGATTATTTTTTGCTATTGAATTGTATGAATCCTTTATATTTTTTTTGACATTAACCTCTTATCAGATATATAATTTGCAAATATTTTCTCCCATTCAGTAGGTTGCCTTTTCATTTCATTCAGGTCAATGGTTTTCTATATAATAAAATATAGAAACTTTTTAGTTTGGTATAGTTCCACTAAATCATATTTTTGCTTATTTATGCATATTTTGCTTTTGGTTTCAAATCCAAAAGAATTACTGTCAAGACCATTGTCAAGGAGCTCACCACTTGTGTTTTCTTTCAGTTTTATTGTTAAGTCTTATGTTCAAGTCATTAATCCATTTTGAGTTGATTTTTGTGTATGGTATAAGATAGTGGCTCAGTTTTGTTCTTTTGTATGTGGCTGTATAATCTTCCTAGCACCATTTATTGAAGAGATGATCCTTTCCCTATTGTATATTCTTGGCTCCTTTGTTGTAAATTAATTGAATAATACATATATATTAATGTATTAATATATATTTATATATTTATTATTTATATTTCTAGGCTTTCCATTTTGTTTCATTGATTTATGAATCATTTTTGTGTCAATATACTGTTTTGATTACTATAGCTTTGTAATATAGTTTAAAATCAGAAAGTGTGGTGGTTCTTTGTTTTTCTTTCTCAAGATTGCTTTGACTATTTGGAGTGGTTTGTGGTTACATGCAAATTATTGGTTCTATTTTGGTGAAGTATGTTTTTGGAATTTTAAGAGGGATTGCATTGAATCTATAAATTGCTTTGGGCTATATGGACATTTTAATAATATTAATTCTTCCAACCTGTGAGCATGAGCTATCTTTCCATTTATTTATGTCTTCAATTTCTTAATATCCTACAATTTTCAGTGCACAGTTTTTTTATCACCTTGGTTAAATTTATTCCTAAGTATTTTATTGTTTTTGATACAATCATAAATAGGATTTTCCTAATTTCTCTTTCTAATTGTTAATTGTTAGTGTATAGAAATGCAACTGAGTTTTGTATATTGATTTTCTATTGTGCCACCTTGCTAAATTTATTAGTTTTAATAGTTTTTTTTGTTGGAGTCCTTATGGTTTTCTATATATGTCATCTGCAAATAGTTTTACTTTTTCTGTTCTGATTTGGATGCCTTTTATTTATTTTCCTTGCCCTAGCTCGTACTTCAGTACTATGTTAAATAAAAGGGTTGAGAGTGGGCATTCTTGTCTTCTGATCTTGGAGTAAAGCTTTCAGCTTTTCGCCACTGAATGTGATGTTAGCCGTGGCCCTGTCATTTATGGTCTTTATTATGGAAGGCACATTCCCTCTCTTTCCACTTGGTTGTAATTTTGGTTATGAGTAGATACTGAGTTTTGTCAAATGCCTTTTCTTCATCTATTGAGATGTTCACATGATTTTTATTCTTCATTCTGTTAACATGATATATCACGTTGATTTGCAGATTTTGGACCATCCTTTCATCCCTGGAATAAATACTACTTTATCATAAGATCCTTTTAATATATTGTTGAATTTGGCTTGGTAATATTTTATTGAGGATTTTTACATCAATGTTCATCAGAAATATTGTAATTTTCTTTTCTTGTAGTATCCTTAAAAAATGAGTATGGAAGTTATCCTTACTCTTTAATGATTTGGAAGAATTAAAGATTGGTATTAATTCCTTAGATGTTTGGTAGAAATCAACAGTGAAGCCATTTGGCCCTAGACTTTTGTTTGTTGGGAGGTTTTTAAGTAATGACTCAATCTCCTTGCTAGTAATTAGTCTGTTCAGATTTTCTATTTCTTCATGATTCTCTTAGTAGGTTGTATTTTTCTAGGAATTTATCTATTTTGAGACTGCAATTTTTTGGCATATAGTAGTCTCTTATGATCCTTTGTGTTTCTGTGGTGTCAGTTGTAATGTCTCTTCTTTCACTTGTGATTTTCAGTCTTGGTAAATCTGGCTAAAGGTTTGTCTATTTTGTGTATCTCTTTAAAAAACCAGCTCTTAGTTTCATTAATCATTTTGATTGTGTTTTTAGTCTCTGTTTCATTTATTTCTGATCTGATATTTATTTCCTTTCTTGAACTAATTTTGGGCTTCATTTTTCCTTTTTCTAGTTTCTTGAGATATAAAGTTAGGTTGTTTAAGATCTTTCTTGTTTCTTGAAGGGTAGCTACAATAGTGGCAAAGTAAGAGAACCCTAGGCTTGCCTCCTCCCTGAAATACAGCTAGATAACTATCAAATCATTCTCAATACTCAAGACTTTCACCTGAGAACTGGTAGAACAAACTACACAACTAGAGGGAGAGAAGAGGCAATTTTGAGGAAGGTAGGAATTGCCAAGACAGGATTTGGGGGAGAAATAGATGGCAGGTACTGTGAAGGGGAAGGAGCCCTGGTCATGGAGAAAACTGAGAGAGAGTGGAACACACAGACATATGCACAAGAGCACTTCCCCAAAGCCACTTCTGGGAGGATGAGAGGGGCTGAATTTTGTGAGTGTTTTCAACCAGTGGGGCCCAAAGACTGGAGTTTAGGAAGTCCCTGGGCTTGGCTGTGATAGAAACCTGAGGATGCTGCTCTACTCCTGGAGCAGAGGCAGGCAAAAAACCCTAGGACAGACTGTACAATCTGATGATTATTTAAGGGGCACAGGGAGAGAGTTTTCATTTTTTTTTGGAGAGGTAGCATTGCCTCTCTGGGGGCAATAGAACTGGCAGCACCATTTTCCTTCCCTGCCCCTCAGCATAAGTGCAGAGACACCTGCTGAGAGCCACTAACCTGGGACACTGACTTTTTAGCTTGCTTATTCCCAATCCCATGCTCCTGTGCTTTGGTGTGACAGCCCTTCTGAGTCAAACTTGCATCAGTATCAGTCCCAACACAGCAAGACCTTTTCCTAGAGAACTGACACAGGTCCCTGACACACCAGGCACCTGAAGTTTAGAACTTTAGAACTTTGAATGTCAACAGGTCTGAAAAGTGTGGTGCCCAAAGTGTGCGATGCTGCTCCAGGCATGACCTAGAGATAGTGTGAAATCAGTGATCTGAAAAATGCCTGTAACACATGAGGGGAAATTATTCCTCCTCTGAAAGTGCTTCCCAGAGAGAAGCAAGCATGGACCCTTCCCCCCCACCCCCACCCCCGCCCAGGGACAAAGGAGCCAATAGGCGCCATTTCTCTCTCCTGTCCCTCAGCATAAACTGATTTCAGTAAGCAGCACAGTGCCAACAGTGACAGCATAAACCACTTACAGCAACCCTGCCCTCTGCTAGTAATGCTCTTCTTAGGCAACTGTGCCTGATGACCAGCACAGCTGGCCCCTACCCCAGAAGACCAGCAAAACCCAG
>CM052799.1:136646914-136681441 GCA_028533885.1 Nasua narica
CTGGGTTTTGCTGGTCTTCTGGGGTAGGGGCCAGCTGTGCTGGTCATCAGGCACAGTTGCCTAAGAAGAGCATTACTAGCAGAGGGCAGGGTTGCTGTAAGTGGTTTATGCTGTCACTGTTGGCACTGTGCTGCTTACTGAAATCAGTTTATGCTGAGGGACAGGAGAGAGAAATGGCGCCTATTGGCTCCTTTGTCCCCAGGGAGGAAATATCACCTCTCAGATGCATCCAGGAAGTGGAAACCATATTTTCCAGTACATTCCATGGGATCCTCTGTGTTGTCTGCCCCTGGGCTATCTGCCCTTCTTCACAGGAGCAATGCAATTCTTCACCAGTCTCCATACCTGCCATGATGTGGACCTCTCTAACTATAGTCTTTGAGCCTTTTGGTTATAAAAACGTATGAAAATCATCTCCTCTCATTTTCCTAGTCACTGGCTATGAGGAAGTGTTTTCTTTGTATGATTACCTGTGTGCTCTTCTCTTTCTCTTGCCTCTCTCTATGATTAGGGCTCTCTCTCCCCTCTGTGGCACCCATGATCTGCTTCCCCCCAAATCACACCTGTGCACTTCCTACATTTCACAATGTGGCCTCTTCTCTCCCTATAGTTGTGCAGTTTGTTCTGTCAGTTCTTAGATTTCTTGGGTATTCAGAATGATTTGATATTTATCTAGTTGAGTTTGGGGATCAAGCCAGCTTAGTATTCTACTACTACCCCCACATCTTAGTTCCTCCTCTGTTAGCACTTAAATGTAAGTTAATAACAAATGGTGAACTCTTAGTTTCTGGAATCTGAGAAAGTCATTCTTCTCCCTCATTTTTAGATGATAGATCCCTATTTGACAATTACATTCTTCAGCACAGGTTGAGACATAATAGACATACAACAGACTGTCCATGTTTAAAATTGAAAGAAACTATTCTGCTTCAGTCATCATAGTAAAAATAATGAATATATCCATCACCTCTCCCAGTTGCCTAAATCTTATTTTTAATGCTTCCATCCTGCCTCTCCCCATTGGCTCTATATCCTCAACAACCACTGATGACTTTGTTACTGCAGATTAGTTTGCATTCCATGGAATTTTCTATAGAGCATCCATACAGCTTATATTTGTTTTTGTCTGACTTCTTTCACTCACCATGATTAGTATGAGATTCTGCTATGTTGTTGTATTAAGAGCTCATTTCTTTTTATTGCTGAGGAGTTTTCCACTGTATGGATATAGCATAGTTTAACATTCACTCATTGATGGATTATTTGGGATGTTTCTAGTCATTAGTTATTTTTTAAAGAAATTTAAAAACTAATCTGGTCTACTTACCCACATATTTACCATTTCCAGGATTATTCATTCCTCTTTGTATATTTCAATTTTCCTTTATATTATTTTTCCTTCTTTCAGAAGGACTTCTTGCAATGTTTCTTGTAGAGCTGAATTTTTAGTCCTGGATCTTTTCAGTTTTTGTATGTCTGTAAAAGTATTTATTTCACCTTCATTTTTAACGTATTTTGTTTAGTAGAGAATTCTAGATTGACATTTTTTTCAGTACTTAAAGAATGTTCTTTCACCATGTTCTAGCTTGTAAGTATGCTGTTATTCTTACATTTATTACTCTATATGTTAATATATCTTTTCCACCCTCTCTGGCTGTTCTTTTGTGAATTTCAATTATGATGTACTTTGGTATTGTTTTCATCATGTTTTTCTTGAAGTTCATTAAGCTCCTTGGATCTGTGGACTTACAGTGTTCATCAAATTAGGAAGATTTTTGGCATGACTTATTCAAATGTTTTTCCTGTCACATCCTTTCTTTCCTCTTCTGAGACTCCTATTGTATGTGTATTAGGTAACTTGAAGTTAAACAATAGAGCACTAATTCTCCATTCACTTATTGTGGTCTTTTTATCCCTTTGTTTCATTTTGGAGTACAAACTTGAGTTCGATAATATTTTTTCTTTTTTTTTTTTTTAAGATTTTATCCATTTATTTGATAGAAAGGAGAGAGATCACAAGTAGGCAGAGAGGCAGGCAGAGAGAGAGGGAAGCAGGCTCCCTGCTGAGCAGAGACCCCGATGCGGGGCTTGATCCCAGGACCCTGAGATCATGACCTGAGCAGAAGGCAGAGGCTTTAACCCACTGAGCCACCCAGGCGCCCCGATAATTTTTTTTCATGGTCAATTCCCGTTTGTCCCACCTAGTGTATATTGCATGTAATCTCATACATTATATTTTTTATTTCTAAAAGTTCAATTTGAATATTTTTGGTATCTTCCACATTTCTTAACATGCTTGTGCTTTCTTCTAGTTCCTTTAATATATGGAGTATATTTATGATAGTTGATTTAATGTCCTTGCCTACGGAATTTATCCTATGTATCACTTCTGGATTAGTTTCTGTTTGATATTTCCTCTTCATCATGGGCTGTATTTTCCTGTTGATATGGTATCATTGCCTTGAAGTCAGATATTGTGAATCTTGTAATTAGGTGCCATTTGGTTTTTATTCTTTAGATATGCTTGAACTTTATTCCAAGGCACAATAATGCTTCTTAGAAATAACACTAAGTTGCCAAAAAGTGTATAGGATAGCAGCATAGTTTATGGATAAGTGAAATGAATGACAGTAGTTATTTAAGAAACAGGGAGAAATTAGGAATGCCTTGTTACTATGAGGTACTTGCACTTCCCATTAAATAGTATAATGTTATTTTAAATGGGACTTAGATCGGTTGTAAATGTATATTGCAAACTCTACAGTAACCACTAAAAAATTAAAAAGAGAAATATAACTGATAAGCTAAAAAGAGGAAAAGGAATCATAAATAAAATGCCCAGTTTAAAGAAAATAATCAGAAAAAAAGTAAAAAGAAAATAAGAGCAAGGGTAATGAATAGAAAACAGTAAGGACCATGGTAGACACTAATCCAACTGTATTATCACTTTAAATGTGCATGTTCTAGGGCACCTGGGTGGCTCAGTTGGTTAAGCGACTGCCTTCAGCTCAGGTCATAATCCTGGAGTCCCAGGATTGAGTCCTGCATTGGACTCCCTGCTCAGCAAAGAGTCTCCTTCTCCCTCTGGCCCTCCCCCTTCTCATGCTCTCTTTTTCTCTCTCATACTCTCTCTTTGTCTCTCTCAAAAAAAATATTAAAAAAATGTGCATGTTCTAAATAAACCAAGAGATTATCAGAGTAGTTCAAAAAACAAGATCCAACTATATGTTGTCTACAAGAAACCCAATTTAAGTATAAATGCATATATAGATTAAAAGTAAAGGGATAAATGAAAGCTATAATATGCTAACAGTAATCAAAAATTAATAATACATATGTCTAAGCAGTTGCTTCAGGGTGGTTGAGAACATGGTAAGACCAATGAACCCCATAAGCATTGGCTCACTGCCACACTCCATTTGTTAGGAAATAAATTTCTTGATGCTCTGTGCATTACCGTGGTGGTGGATAAGGTATGCTATAAGTCCATGGATAGTAGTTTTAGTAGAAACATTCCATACAGGGAAGGCAGATCCATATCCAGGATAATATCTATTCCACTAAGAACAACATCTTTCCTTTCCTTGATGAAAATGGTCCAATGTAACCAACCTGCCACTAGGTAACTGGCTGATCACCCTGGGAATGGTGCCAAATTGGAGAAGGTGTTGGTTTCTGCTGCTGTCATATTGGGCACTTAGCAGTGCTTATAGTCAGGTCAGCCTTGGTGAGTGAAAGTCCATGTTGCTCAGTCCATGCATAACCTCCATTTCTGTCACCATGGTCACTTTGTTCATAAGCTCACTAGGTGATGAGAAGGTTGATTGGGAAAGAGGCCAACTGATATCCACAGAATGGGTCATTCCACCAACTTGATTGTTAAAATTTTCCTCTGCTGAGATTACCCTTTGCTGAGCATTCACATGGGACAGAGAGGAACACTACATCAAACACTAATGATGTACCATATAGTGACTAACATAAAATAATATAAAAAGGATAAAGCAAAGTTTTCTATATACTAGCTATAGAATTTGAAACTAAAACCGGTAACATTTACATTGGCACCCTCAAAAATAAAGTACTTAGATATAAATCTAACAAAGCATTTATGAGATCTCCATGAAGAAAACTATAGAACTACAAAAAAATTTCTTTACTGAAGAAACTGAAGGACAAATAAAAAGATATTCTGTGTTCATAGATAGGAGGACTCAATATTGTCAAGTTCCCCCCAGCTTCATCTATAGATTCAACATAGTCTCAATCAAAACTCCAGCAGGTTGTTTTGTGGATATTGACAAACTGATTGTAAAGTTATATAGAGAGGCAAAAGACCAGGAATAATAACAATATTTAAAGAGGAGAACAGTGTCAAAGGACTGGTGCTACCTAACACAAGACTTACCATAAAGCTAAAGTAATGAGGACATGGTGGTACTGGTGAACAAAACAAGACAGATCAATGGGGGACAGAGCAGAAAGTCCACAAATAGATCCACACATACACATATGTAGCCAACTGATCTTTGACAAAGGAGCAAAGGCAATACGATGTAGCAAAACAGTCTTGACAAATTGTGCTAGAAGAACGGGAAACTCACATGCAAAAAAATGAATCTAGGTATAGACACTACATCCCTCAAAAAAAAAATTTAACTCAAAATGGATCATAGAACTAAATGTAAAAATAAAACTAGAAAATGACTAGAAGAAAATATAAAATCTAAAAGAACTTAAATTTGGTGATGACCTCTTAGATAAAACATCATAAGCATGATCTATGAAAGAAAAAATTGGTAAGTTGGACATTGTTAAAGTTGGAAATTTCTGCTCTGTGAAAGATACTATCAGGAGAATGAGAAGACGACACAGACTGGAAGAAAACAATTGCAAAAGATACATTTGATATTGTTTATGGTTTTTTTTTTAAGATTTATTTATTTTAGAGCATGTGCAGGAGTGGCAGGTGGAAAGGGAGAGAGAATCTCAAGCAGACTCCCTGCAGAGTGCAAAGCCCAATGCAGGGCTCGAACTCATGATCCTGAGATCATGACCTGAACCAAAACCAAGAATTGGATACTTAACTGACTGTACCACCCAAATGCCTCAAGATACATCTGATAAAGGACTGTTATCCAAAATACACAACACTTAAAGCTCATCAATAAGAAAATAAACAACTCAACTAAAAAATGGGCAAAAGATCTGAATAGATACTACATCATAGAAGATGGACAAATGGCAAATAAGCATATGGCAATATTTAAAATTATGAATTAAAACAACGAGAAACAATTATATACTTAGTAGAAGGGCAAAAAATCTCAGACACCAGCAACACCGAATGCTGGAATGAATGTGGAACAACAGGAACTCTCATTGTTAGGGGATGCGAAAATTATACATTGTCACATTGGACTTTTTTTTCTCTTTTTTTTTTCTTTTCTCTTGGAAGACGGTTTGTCAGTTTCCTAAAATAAACATACTCCTATCATATGATTCAGCAATCATGCTCCTTGGTAATTACCCCCCCAAGCCGAAAACTTATGTCCATATAAAAACCTGCACATGAATATTTATAGCAGCTTTATTCATTAATTGCCAAAACCTGGAAGCAACCATGATGTCCTTCAGTAGGTGAATGGATAAATTGTGATATATACAGGCAATGAAATATTCTAAAGAGAAATGAGCAATGAATCTACAAAAAACATACAGAGGAACCTAAAATACGTATCACTAAATGAAGTCTATCTGAAAAGGCTACATACTGTATGGTTTCAACTGTATGACAATCTGGAAAAGGCAAACTATGAAGACAGCAAAAAAATCAGTGGTTGCCAGGGTTAAAGGGGGAGGGAATGATGAATAGGCTGACACAGAAGATTTTTAGAGTGGTAGTATTCTGTATTAGAATGTATTATACCATAATGATGGATAGGCTTGGTGTTTTGACCTATATATAATGTCACATGAGCCCCACTGTAAACTATGAATTCTGGGTGATAATGACATATTAATGTAAGTTTGTCAGTGGTAACAAATTCGCCACTCTCATGGAGTCTATTAATAGTGGAGGAGGCTTTGAGTGTGTGGACAAGGGTATAAAAACTCTACTTTCCACTCAGTTTTGCTGAAATCTAAAATTACTTTAAAACATAAAGTATATTAAAAAGTATATTAGGGGCACCTGGGTGGCTCAGTGGGTTAAAGCCTCTGCTTTCGGCTCAGGTCATGATCTCAGGGTCCTGGGATTGAGCCCCGCATCGGGCTCTCTGCTCGGTGGGGAGCCTGCTTCCCCCTTCTCTCTGCCTGCCTCTCTGCCTACTTGTGCGCGCTCTCTCTCTCTCTCTGAAATAAATAAAAAAAATATTTTTTAAAAAAGTGTATTAAACCTATGTCCAATCTGTTTTTTACAGTGGTTGTATCATTTTGGATTTTACCAGCAGAGTAAGAGAGTTCCAGTTGATCAGTGTTATCCTCACCATTGGCTAGTTTTACCAGTATTTTTTATTTTAGTTAGTCTAATGAGTACTTATTTAGTTGTAGTCCATTGTTGTTTTATTGTGTATTCCTCTATGGCTAATGATGTTGGAATATCTTCCCATGTGCTTACTTGTCATCTGTATATCCTCTTTGGTAAAGAGTCTAAGTAGTTTGCCCATTTTTAAAAATAAATGTTTTATTTTGGATAATTTTAGATTTAGAGGAAAGTTGCAAAGATAATACATAAATTTCTCACCTTGGTACATTACTCTTAACTAAATTCTAGACTTTATTTCACTAGATCTTTGAAATTTTTTCTTAAATTTTTGATTGAAGTGAAATTCATATAACATAGAATCAACCATTTAGAAATGTATAATTTAGTGGCATTTAGTACATTCACAATGTTGTGTAACCACCACCACTATATAATTCACATTTTTATCATTGCAAAGAATAGCACTGACTCATTAAGCAGTTACTGCCCATTCTTTTCCTCAGCCACTGTTGACCATCAATCTGCTTTCTGTTTCTAGGGACTTAACTATTCTGGATATTTCATATAAATGGAATAATATAATTTGCGGCCTTTTATGTGTGGCTTCTTTCACTTTATACAATGTTTCTGAGGTTCATCCATTTGTAGCATGGATCAGTACTTCTTTTTAATAAAATATTTTTAAATTGTGGTAAAATACACATAACATAAAATTTATCATCATAACCATTTTTAAGTGTACGATTCACTGGTAGTAAGTACATTCATATTGTTTTGCAACCATCACCACCAGCCGTCTCCAGAATTTATCTTGTAAAAATGAAATTCATTATTCATTAAACTGTAACTCCTAATTTCCTGCTCTCCTAGCCCCTGGCAATCACCATTCTACTTTCTCTTTGCATTTGATTACTCTGGGTGCCTCATATAATTGAAATCATAGTTTTTGTGTCTTTTTATTGCTGACTTATTTTACCTAGCATAATGGTCTCAAAGTTCATGAATGTTGTAGCACTGTCAGAATTTCCTTCTTCTTAAAATCTGAAACATTCCACTGTATGTATATTCCACATTTTGCATATACATTCACCTATTGATAGGCATTTGAGTTGCTTCCACGTTTTAGCTATTGTCAATAATGCTATTATGAAGGTATGTATACAAATATCCCTTTGAGACTCTGCTTTCAATTTTTTGGGGTATATACCCAGAAATGGATTAGCTAGATCATGCAATAATTCTAATAATTTTTTGAGGAACCACCATAGTGTTTTCCATAGCTGTGGTACCATTTCATATTCCTACCAGAGTGAACAAAGGTTCCAATATCTCCATATGCTTCTTTACACTTTTTATTTTCTGTTATTATAATTATTATTATTATTTACAGTAACCATCACTATTGGGTGTGAGGTGGTATCTCATTGTGGTTTTGATTTGCATTTCCCTAATGATTAGGGGTGTTGAGCATCTTTTCATATGCTTATTGTCCATCTTTATATCTCCTTTGGAGAAATGTCTAAACCTTTGTCCATTTTTTAATTTTGTTGTGGAACTTTAAGAGTTCTCTGTATATTCTGAGTAGTAGACCCTTAGATGATTTGCAGATGATTCTCTGTAGTCTATCTTTTCACTTTCTTAATAATATACTTTGAAGTGCCAAAGTTCTAAATTTTGATGAAGGCCAATTTACCATTTTTTTCTCTTGTTGTTTATATTTTGGTACCCTGAGAAACCTTGGCCAAAGCCAAGGTCATTCAGATTTTCCCCCGTGCTCTCTTCTAAGAGTTTTATAGTTTAGCTCTTAAAGTTAAGTCATTGATCCATTTTTTTGTATGTAATAGGAGGTAATGGTCCACCTTCATTCTTTCATTCTTTCGCATGTCAATTTCTAGTTGTCTTACTACCATTTGTTGAAGAGACTATTTTTTACACCATAGAATTGTCCTAGCAACTTGTCGAAAATCAACTGGTCTTAGATATATGATTTTATTTCTGCACTCTTAATTTTATTCCATTGGTATATATGTTTATCCCTATGCTGGTAACACTGTTTTGATTACTATAGATATGGAAAAAGTTAAGTGTGATTCTTCCAACTTTCTTCTTTTTCAGTTCTGTTTTGGTTATTCTTGCTTCAGCATTTCCACACGAATTTCAGGATAATCTTTTCCATTTTGCAAAAAAGGCTATTGGTATTTTGGTAGGGTCTGCACTGAATCTATCAGATTGTTTTGGGTGGTACTAATATTTAAACAATACTAAGCCTTTCAGTCCATGAACAAGTGATATCTTTTCATTTATTTGGGGCTTCTTTAATTACTTTTAGCAGTGTTTTATAGGTTTCAGTGTACAAATGTTATACCTCCTTGGTTAAATTTATTTCTAGGTATTTTATCCTTTTAGAGACTTGTAAGAATTTTTAAACAGATTATTTAAAAAATGTTTCATTGCTGGTAGACACAACTGATTTTTGCCTGTTTATGTTATATCCTGCAAGTTTGCTGACTTCACTTATTCCAGTTGTTCTTTTGTGTTTCTTTGGGATTTTATACATATAGGATGATGCCATCTGTTAGTAGGGATAATTTCATTTCTTTTCCATTTTGAATGCTTTTTATTTCTTGCTTAATTTCTCTGCATGGAACTTCCAGTACAGTATAGAAAAAAAGTGCTAAAAATAGGCATCCTTATCTTGTTCTGAATTTTAAGGAGGAAAGTTTTTAGCTTTCATCATTGAGTAGAATCTTGTCTGTGGGTTTTCCAGAAATGCCCCCCATCATTTTAAGGAAGTTCCTAGTTTTCTGAGTATTTTTTATAATGAAGGAGTATTCAATTTTATTAAATGCTTTTTCAGTATCAATTGAGATGTATCTGTATCATGTTTTTTTTTTTTATTCTATTAATGTTGTTTTTATACCTTTTATTTTTTTCTGTTGAACCACCCTTACATTTCTGGAATAAATCCCACTTGGTCATGGTACCTAATCCTTTTAATGTGTTGTTGGATTCAGTTTGCTAATATTGTGTTGAATTTTTGCATGCATATTCATAGGGGATATTGGTCTAATTCATTGTGGTGTTGTCTAGCTTTGAAATTAGGGTGATGTTGGTGTCATAGAATGAGTTAAGAAATGTTCTCCCCCTCTTCTGTTTTTGGGAAGAGTTTGAGAAGGATTGGCATCAAATATTTAAATACTTGGTAGAATTCACCAGCCATCTCATCTTTGGCCTTCCTTTGTCAGAAGTCTTTGGGTACTGACTTAATGTCATTACTTATTTTAGCTATGTTGAGATTTTCTTCTTGAGTCAGTTTTGAAAATTCATGTGTTTATAGGAATTTACCTGTTTCATTTAGGTTATCTAATGTTGGCATACAGTTGTTGAAAGTATTATCCTCCTTTCTGTAAGTTTGATAGTAATGTTCCCACTTTCATTTTTATTTTAATTATTTGCATCTTCTCTCCTTTTTTTCTTAGTCTAGGTAAAGGCTTGTTGATTTGTTGATCTTTTCAAAGAACCAACTTGTGGTTTTGTTGATTATTTTTCTATTCTCTTTTTTGTTTATCTTTAATCTTTATTATTTCCTTACTTTTTCTAGCTTTGAGTTTAATTTGGTCTTTTCTAATTTGTTCAAGTATAGAGTCAGGTTATTAATTTGGAATCTTCTTTTCAATATAGGCATTTACAGCTATAAATATCATTCTGAGCTATGTCTTTGGTGTAACCTATAAATTTTGCTTTTATTTAACATGTCTCAAAGTATTTCACATTTCATTTGTGGTTTCCTTTTTGATCTTTTGGCTGTTTACAAGTGTGCAGTTTAATTTCCAAATTTTGTGAATTTCAGTTTTTCCTGATTTCTAGTTTCATCCCATGGTGGCTAGAGAAAAATCTTGGTATAATTTTAATTTTTTTAAGTTTATTGAGGTGACACTCTCTCTTCCTCCACCTCATGGCCCGGAACCCCAGGACAGGAGCCTCAGATGAAAGAAACTATCCTGAACCAGGAGAAACTCACCAAACTGCAAGCACAAGTGCACATTGGTGGGAAAGGAACTACTTTCTGAAAGAAAAAGGTGGTTCATAGAACAGCTACAGCAGATGGTAAAAAAAACTTCAGTTCTCCTTAAAGAAGTTAAGGGTAAACAATATCTCTGATATTGAAGAAGTGAGTATGTTCACAAACCAAGGAACAGAGATCCACTTTAACAACCCCAAAGTTCAGGCATTGCTGGCACTGAACACTTTCACCATTATAGGCCATGCTGAGACAAAGCAGCTGACAGAAGTGCTACCTAGTTTCTGAAACCACCTTGGTGCAGACAACCTGACTAGTTTAAGAAGACTGGCTGACACTCTGCCCAAACAGTCCTGTGGATGGATGGAAAAGCACCACTTGCTACCTGAGAGGATGATGATAATGAAGTTCCAGATCTTGTAGAGAATTTTGATGAAGCTTCCAAGAATGGAGCAAACTGAATTGTATCAACTTCTGAAGAAGATAAAACTTGAAGTTACTGGGAGCTGCTATTTTTTCCCCCAAAATATGTTTATTTTATTTTTTCAGTGTTAAAAGATGGATTGTTCATGCACCATACCCAGTGCTCCATGCAATACGTGCCCTTCTCAATACGCACCACCAGGCTCGCCCAATCCCCCACTCCCCTCCCCTCCAAACCACTCAGTTTGTTGCTCAGAGTCCACAGTCTCTCCTGGTTCATCGCCCCCTCCGATTTCCCCCCATTCACCCTTCCCTTCCTTCTCACGATGCCCTCCATGATTTTCTTTCTCAGTGGGGAAAAGCTGACAGCCTTCCCTTTGAGATCAGGAACACGTCAAGGATGCCCGCTCTTGCCACTCTTGTTCAACATAGTACTAAAAGTCCTAGCGACAGCAATCAGACAACAAAAAGAAATAAAAGGTATTCAAATTGGAAATGAAGAAGTCAAACTCTCTCTCTTCGCAGATGACATGATACTTTATATGGAAAACCCAAAAGACTCCACCCCCAAACTACTAGAACTCATACAGTAATTCAGTAATGTGTCAGGATATAAAATCAATGCACAAAAATCAATTGCTTTCCTACACACTAACAACGAAAATATGGAAAGGGAAATTAGAGAATCGATTCCATTTACTGTAGCACCAAAAACCATTAGATACCTGGGAATAAACCTAACGAAAGAGGTAAAGGACGTGTACTCGAGGAACTACAGAACACTCATGAAAGAAATTGAAGAAGACACAAAAAGGTGGAAAAACATTCCATGCTCATGGATCGGAAGAATAAACATTGTTAAAATGTCTATACTGCCCAGAGCAATCTATACTTTCGATGCCATCCTGATCAAAATTCCACCAGTTTTTTTCAAAGAGCTGGAACAAATAATCCTAAAATTTGTATGGAACCAGAAAAGACCCTGAATTGCTAAGGAAATGTTGAAAAAGAAAAACAAAGCTGGGGGCATCACGTTGCCTGATTTCAAACTTTACAACAAAGTTGTGATCACCAAGACAGCTTGGTACTGGGAGCAGCTATTTTATATTATGACTGCTTTTTAAAATTTTGTTCATGGATCTAATGAAATCTAGATCTCTAATATTTTTAAACCCAAGCCTCATGGACACTGCAGCTCTTTTCAGTTTTTGCTTATACACAATTCATTCTTTGTAGCTAATTAAACTGAAGAAGCCTGGGAATAATGTTTGAAACAAGGTTAATAAAGTTCTTTGCCTAGGGAAAAAATTATTGAGGCTTGTTTTGTGGCCTAAAATATGTTCTAGTCTCAAGAATGTTCCATGTGTACTTGAGAAGAGTATGCATTCTATTGTTATGTGGAGTACTCTGTTAAAGCTAGTTGGAATATAGCATTATTCAAGTTACCTATCTCATGTTTAATCTCTTGTCTAGATTTTCTGTGCACAATTGAAAGCAGTCTATTGAATTTTTCAACTATTGTTACAGAACTGTCTAATTCTCCCTTCAATTTTTCCAATGTTGCTTCATATACTCTGGACTCTGCTGTTTGGCGCATGTTTGTCTGTAATTGTTATATCTTCTCACTAAATTGACTCTTTTATCCTTCTTTGGTTCTTTAGCAGTTTTTTACTTAAGGTCTACTTTGGTCTTAACACTGCCATACAAACTCTCTTTTGGTTACTACTTGCATGGAGTCTTTTTCCATCCTTTTAATTTCAACCCATTTTTGTTTTTTGATCTAAAATGACACTCTTATAGATAACATATAGTTAGATTATATATTTTTGAATCTATTCTGCCAATCTGTCTTTTAATTGGTGAGTTTAATCTATTTGCATTTGAAGTGATTACTGAAAAGAAAGCATTTCTGCCATTTTTCTATTTGTTTTCCAGAAGTATACCTTTTGTTGCTCATGAATTGGTCCAATATTGCCTTCTTTTATGTTTGATTTTTTCCCAGTGTATCTTTTTATTCCCTTCATATTTCCTTTTGGTTCTTTTTAGTTATTAATGGTTATGCTGGTGATCACAACGATGCCTTTTGAATTCTACCAATTTACCTTCAATAGCGTACAAAACTCTGTTGCCATAAATGTCCATCACCTTCCCTTTTATTGTTGTCTTCTATGTTTATTTATTACATGCCCATTAAAGATTTATATCTTTGACTCTTAAATTATGTAGGAAATAAGAGTTGAAACCCAAAAATATAATAATATTGGCTTTTATATCTACCTATGTAGTTACTTTTACCATTGTTCTTTATTTCTTTATGTCTTCAAGTTACTGTCAAATGCCTTTTCATTTCAGTCTGTAGGACTCCCTTTAGTATTTCTCATAGGGAGGATCTACTAGTGATGAACTCTCTGCTTTTGTCCATCAATGTCTTAATTTCTCTTTAATTTTTGAAGGAAAACTTTACCAGATATAGGAATTCTTTGCTGATACTTTTCCCCCAACATATTTAAATGTTATCCCACTGCCTTCTGGCCTTTTTAGTTTATGTGGATTCGGCTAGCAAACTTATTGAGGATTTCTTATTCATTATGAGTCACTTCTCTCTTGCTGCTTTCAAGATCCTCTTTTTTAAAATTTTGATTTTTTATTTGATTTGATTTTGAGTTTGATTATAATGCATCTGAGTATCTCTTTGAGTTTATTATATTTGGAGTTTGAATAATTTCTCGTATGTGTGGCTTATGTCTTTTCTCAAGTTAGAGAAGTTTCCAGCTATTATTTTTTCAAATATTGTTTCTTCTCCCTTTTCTCTTTTCTTCTTCTTTCTCTCAAGTATTCCCATAATATGTTGCTATGTTTGATAATGTTTCACAAGTCCCTTAATCTCTATTCGTTTTCCTTTGGTTTTTGTTTTGTTTTGTTTGTTCTTCCATGTCAGAAATTTCAATTTTACCATCTTCAGGTTAGCCAGTTTCCTCTGCCTACTCAAATCTGGTGTTGAACCTTTCTGGTTAATTTTTCATTTTAGCTATTGGAATTTTAGCTTCAGAATTTCTACTCGGTTCCTTTTTATAATTTCTGTTTCTTTATTGATGGTCTCTATTTGTTCACTGTTGTCCAAGATTCTTTTTTTTTTCTTTTAAGATTGATTTATTATAGAGAGAGCATGGAGGGGAGGTACAGAAGGAGAGGGAGAGAAAAAACTCTAAAGAAGACTCCCTGCTGAACAGGGAGTCTTATGTGGGGCTCAATCTCAGAACCCTGAGATTGTGACCTAATCCAAAATCAAGTGTTGGATGCCCAACTAACTGAGCCACATGGGTGCCCCCATTGTTATCCAAGATTCTTAATTGGTTTTACATTTGTGCTTGCTTTAGCTTCATGATTTATTAATCTTTTTAAAAATTAGTTATTTTATCACACTTTAAGCATTCTAAAAATTCTTATTTTAAAAGTCTTTTTAAAATTATGTTCAGTTAGCCACTGTATAGTACATCATTAGTTTTCAATGTAGTGTTTAATGATTAATTAGTTGCTTATAATACCTGGTGCTCCTCACAATACATGCCCTTCTCAATACTCATCACCCAGCTACCCCATCCCCCCCAACTTAAACCCTCAATTTGTTTTCCAGAGTCCATAGTCTCTCATGGTTTATCTCCCTCTCTCATTTCTCCCCCTTCAGTTTTCCCTCTCTTCCCCTATAGTTCTCTGTGCTATTCCTTATGTTCCACATGAGTGAAACCATATGATAACTATCTTTCTCTGCTTGACTTATTTTACTTAGCATATTCCCCTCCAGTTCTATCCATATTGTTACAAATGGTGGGTATTCATCCTTTTTGATGGCTGAGTAATATTCCATTGTATATATGGACCACATCTTCTTTATCCATTCAACTGTTGCAGGGCATCTCGCCTCCTTCCACAGTTTTGCTCCTAGGAACACTGGGGTTCATGTGCCCCTTCTTTTCATTACTTCTGTATCTTTGGGGTAAATACCTGGTAGTGCAATTGCTGGGTCATAGGGTAGCTCTGTTTTTGACACCTCGAGGAATCTTCATACTGTATTCCCGGGTGGCTAAAGCAGTTTGCATTCCCATCAACAGTGGAAGAGGGTTCCCCTTTCTCCACAGCCTCATCATTTGTTGTTTCCTGTTTTGTTAATTTTTGCCATTTTAACTGGTGTAAACACAGTGTATGTGACTGTGGTTTTGATTTGTATTTCCCTGATGGCTAGTGATGTTGAACCTTTTTCATGTGTCTGTTAGACATTTTCATGTCTTCTTTGGAGAAGAGTCTATTCATGACCTCTGCCCATTTTTTGACTGGATTACTTGTTTTTTGAGTGTTGAGTTTGAGAAGTTCTTTATAGATCTCGGATAACAGCCCCTTATCTGTAGTGTCATTTGAAAACATCTTCTCCCATTCTGTGGGTTGCTTGTTTGTTTTGTTGACTGTTTCCTTCGCTGTGCATAAGCTTTTTATCTTAATGAAGTCCCAAAAGTCCTTTTTTGCTTTTGTTTCCTTTGCCTTTGGAGATGTGTCTTGAAAGAGGTTGCTGTGGCCAATGTTGAAGAGGTTACTGCCAATGTTCTCCTGTAAGATTTTGATGGATTCCTGTCTCACATTGAGGTCTTTCATCCATTTTGAGTTTATCTTTGTGTATGGTGTAAGAGAATGAAAAGTCTTTGTTATTCTCTTAATAAAATGTATTGAGGCTTTCTTGTGGCTTTAATATAGGTTTAAATTTTGTAAATTTTTCCATGGGCACTTGAAAATATTTTTTTTTTTAAGATTTTATTTATTTATTTGACACAAAGAGAGAGATCACAGGTAGGCAGAGAGGCTGGCAGAGAGAGGGGAGGAATCAGGCTCCCTGCTGAGCAGAGAGCCTGATGCAGGGCTGGATCCCAGGAACCTGAGATCATGACCTGAGCTGAAGGCAGAGGCTTTAACCCACTGAACACCCAGGCACCCCAAAAATAATATTTCTAAGATATAAAGTTTAACATATATGAAGAAAATATGCCATGTAAACTTTGTTTCTTTTTCCTTGGTGTTCTTTCTTATTTTTTCTTGAGTTGTCATTAAATTATGTTAAAATCTCTCATTATTACTGCATTTGTTTCTTCTTATTCTTTTATAGTTTTTGAAGTACAATTATTAATCCACATTAATTGATTTATTAATTTTTTCCATTTACACTTTTATGAATTTTGTCATTTATTTTCATTTTTTTCTTATGTTCAATTAGCATACAGTACATCATTAGCTTTCGATGTAGTGTTCAGTGATTCATTAGTTGCATATAACACCATTGTGGATGTACATTTCATCATTGTAAATATAAGCACTCTAATTTAATGTATTTTGTTTTTAACTCAACTTAGATATTAATATAATAACTCCTATCTTATTTTTGACAGTAGTTGTCTAATATATCCTGGTACTAAACTTTGAGTCACCTTGCTTTAGATTTTCTCTTGTTGGACTTTATTATGTGCTAAATGCTGAAAGCCTTTTTCTTAAAATAAAAAGCATATTATTTTACTACATCTGTTGACATGAGAGACAGTTCATCCTAGTTCTATTTTAAAGAACATATTGATTATTTTACTTAATTTTCTAGGAGACAATCTACATACCACCTTGTCTCCCCTCTTAAGTTAATGAAACAATTTTCCATAATGAACTGCTTAAAAACAGCTTTGGTAAAGAATGGGATAAAACAGCAAAAAATAAAAATACAAATTTTAAACATTTGCCAATGATATTTAAACACAACATAGAAATGATATTTGCATGATACATGTTTTCATTTTTTCCTTGTGGTTGTTTTTTTTCACCATTATGCAAATGACAGACCTGAAGTCAGTTAGTTGCTCTTTGTCATACTAGGTCAAAGAGGTTCACTCAACTTCAAATTATTTGAAGGGCTTGGATAGAAGATTTTAATATTTTGAAATCCCAAACTGTCTTGGCTCCATTAATTCCTGCGGGGCAGAATTTTCAGTAATCTTGCTTGTCCATTTGAGTAATGCTATCTCTTCTGGCACAATATCTCTGATGCTGTGATGTAGTACTCAGTTGTGACTCTTGTCCATGTTCTGGAAGTATTCCATAGCTAACCTGTTGCTGGATGCTGTGTTTTGGAATGTCCAGTTTGGAGACTAAAGTCAAGCAGCCATGGTCATCTTAGTTAAAGAACACTGGGTAGCAATCATGGCTGGCAGCTACACAATGCTGTGTTGTCTGAGTCAAATAATTCATTCAGCATTCAGGAGTGGCAGCAACTGTTTTCAGATAAAACCTGAACACCGTTTGAGGCATCAGCAATAGGCACGTTGCTGTCATGGTTGACCTAGGTCACGAGCTCCCACAAGCAGAGAAGGGCGAAGCTGAGACCCAGCTCCCAGTACCAGTGAACTGATATCAGCTAACCAAAATGCATTGCTGCCCTACAGCATACTGGTTGGTCTTCATCCACTTCTTTAATGTGTACAAAACCACTCTACATTTGAAGTCACATAATCCTATTGCTAGGAAAACATTGTTGGGATGCCAGTCCAAACCAAGGACCTTTTAATGTGTTTACCCACTTGCCATTTTCATGCTCAAGTAAGAAGCAGAAATGAATTGTGCTTCACTATTCACAGCAAATTTGTTCTCTAGAGGGGACGACTTCAGTAAAATGGTTCCATAACTAGTTCTCAAGAGCGAGGTTAGCTTCCTGACACCATCTTTCTGACTCTGGCAAAGGACACTGTGGTCACTCTTGAAAGACCAATAAATACCTGTGGTGTGTCCATTATGCTCCTGGAGTTCATGGAGTTTCACTCACTGGCTCGCATTCTTCTTACAAATGTGAACTCTGGTTATTGTGGCTAAGGGCAATCTAAGTATTCCAAGCAGGACAAGTTATTGGCTCCAGTAAAAAGTTGTTGTGGTGAAAATATTCTTGGTGTTTTCAAAAGATAGAAAGCTAGAATCAGGGCAGTCTTGAGAGTTTCAAAGTGGAGAATCTGAAGACTCTAGTCAGTCAACATGAAAAGGCTCTGTTGTACTCTCCCACTTTATAGTGGGTTGTATCTTTCTGATTTTTTTTTTAATATGTATTCTCCTTTGGTGAAGTTTTGAGATATTTTACATTTTTACTAGTGGTTACTTTGTGTATTTTTCTTCTTAAATTGTTATCTATGAATAATTATTTCCCCTTATGAAAAGTGAAATTAGTGCAATTCTTCCTCTGCTTATCTTTGTTCTCACTTTACCACCAATTAACCACCAAATACAGCTACAGAATTCTCTTTTTGGCAACTCTAACCTCCTCTCTACATTCCATCTCTCAATTTTAAAATTTCACTATTGTTTCTATATTGTTACAGATTTCAAGTTTATTCTATTTTGTAATCATATTTGTCCCTGTTGTTTGACTTTAGTTCTACACTTATATAAGTTAAATAATCATTATAGTTCTTTGACCATGGCCTCTCATGCATCTTTTCAATGGCTAGAATTCATCTTGTAATAGATATTTTTTAAGGGCTTATGGAGGCCTGTGTTTCATTTATAGTATTCTATCATGTTTCTGTAACAATAATTTCATAATGTTATGTGCCAGCCCCTGGATTATGTACATTCAAGTCTTGAATTCTATAAAATTCAATTTTAGGTTTTTAACTCAAAATATTGTTAGGAAAGAGAAAAGTCTATTTTTTGCTAAAAATGATAATTTTCCATTAAATGTAACAATGTTAGGTATAAAACAATTTCCCATGAATCTGGCAATTACCTCATAAAATGCTAACTACTTAAGAGTTCTAACTGTGTAAGTATGAGGTTTTTACAGCTAGTACTATTATTTTACTATTATTGTTATACTGTTCTTTAGTTAAGGATTATCATAACAAAGAAGTTGCATTAGTATCTAAAGCTCTCTAACACCTTGTCATTTTTCCCTTTGTCTTCAGTGAATAGTTCATGTACCCAGTTATGAATACCTTATGAATACCTCATGTACCCAGTTATGAATATAAATGAATGTTATCAATAATTTCTAATTGCTCTTTGAATGGTTAACATGAATGTCCCTGTAGCAACTCAAATTCATTTCCTTTTCTCCCAAACCAGGCATTCTCCATGAGAACTATTCTTAACACTTTGAACTCATTCTTGACTCCTCCTATTTCCTATCCATTAGGAACTCTGTTCCACCCACTGTTTGTAATCCCATCAGTTGTAAATTCTCCCATGGGGACTGCTTTTCTCTTCATTTTCTTTGTTGTTATTCTACTTTAGGCCCTCATTTGACCTTTGGCAATAACTTTTAAACATCTTCCCCATTCACTAATGAATTAAATACTACTGGAAAATAATCTTCCGAAAGCATGTTACAAGCAACCCAGGTATATTTTATACCAAGATTTTATATGCCAGAATTTATATTTATATAGACATTTATCTTTGTTCAGAAGCCTTATGATTTTTTTCCGGAAATTTCATTTTTTTAATAAAAGTACATTAACATAATTAGAAGTAAGGATTTAATGAAATTTTATTGTTAATCCTTTTAAGTGCAAAAAATCTTTTAGTAAAGTGACAAGCACTTGACAGTTTTATATATATTTGTGTTTTCATAATTCATCTTTGCTCAAAGTATGCATGAAAATAGTGAGAATGAAGCTGTTGGGAGGGAGACCTTGAGAAATTAACTGGAGACTTTGAGAGATTAACATTTGTAGAAATTGTTAATGTTTATTAATAACAACTATGCTAACTGATCTCCAGATTAGAATTATAACTAATAGCTTTCTTTGCTATTTCTAATAAATATAGAAGTGGGTTTGGAATTTTCTTTCTTCATTTGTAAAGTAGGAACAGTGTCAATTACCTTGTCTTGGGCATTTTGTCCAAATCAGTTAGCATAGTATCTGACATATTGTGGGAGGTCAATAAATAGAACTATAATGTTGATTCTTCCTTTGATATCCATTATCAATTATAACGGTAAAATACCAGTATATAACAGTTTCTTTAATATTGAACTAATAATAATATTACCTAATATGTTAGTGCTTTGCACTTATAAAACACGAATTAACCAAATCAATAAAAGATATATAATCAGATATTAAATAATAAATTATTTGTTGTCTAACAGTTATTTAATTTAGATACAGTGAGGTGAGATATGTGAATATGCTCCATAAACTTTGGGTAACATGTTCTATGACCTAGCTTCAAATCTTTACCATTTATCAACATAACCTGTTTCTGCTCTGAAGAGAAAAAAAAAAGTGGGAATAGCAAGAGCAACTTTAAGGAGCTACTAAGAAAATCAAGTAAAAGAATGTATGTGAAGCAGCTTTATAAACTCTGAAAAGTAATGCAAAGACTAATTACTGTATTTTTGTTCTTTTAATCATGACATTAGCAGGATTTAATGCTATGGCTTTAAGTTAGAATAAAGGAGATGGAAACAAAGCTAATTAAATTAGAAAAAAAAACTTATGCTGGAAAAAGCAGGTAAAAGTTCTGAAGGAAAAATTTATGAAGATATATTTAATAAAGCATTACTTATTTCAGAGTTTAAATTATGAATAAGCCTGTGACCCCCACAATAAATAAACTAAAAGCGAATCAAATTTTGTGTAACTTTTCTAAAATTAAAAAAAAGCTAGGGCTCCATTCTTTTATGTATCATGCATTTTTGTTGTTGTTAAGTAGCACTAATTCTAAATAATACTAATATACAGAATAGGGAAAATAATTCTGGGAAAAAATGATGCTCATTTACTTGATTACAGTCACAAGGGATAGGGTCCATATGCATGATTATTCAACGTTCAAAATATTTTCATGCTAAAAAGAATGAAACATTATATATCTTGGTGTATAATGATTTATCAAACATAATTTTGTAAAGTGATTGTTAACAAATGAAATGTTGAATGCTGCCAACAGAACTGTATGGTGATTTTTAAGAAAGCCTTTTTGGAAAGCCATAAAACACTGCCATCTAGGAAACTTGTCATTCATGGACAGGTTGGTAAAAATGTTCAGCCAAATGAATATAAGAAAACTTAAAATTGTTGGCATACCGTACCAAGATCAGCCTTAAGATCTGTTGGCAGACTTAACTTTCTTGATCCTTTAACTGAAACAACAGAAAAAGGAAAAAGGCAGTTGTTAATTATATAAAATTAAAGAGGAGTGTGGGGGAACAGTTGTTTTACAGTATAATTATTAAATCCTGATGAGCATTATATTTAGTGAGTATGTATAGAAGCAGAAATACTGTCTGATGCTAGTTTGTCATCATTCAGTAGTAAATATTTAATATGCAAACAGAAACATGAGAAAAGCAAATATTCTTACAGTAAATAATTAAGTATATCTTTGCATAGTTTTTTTCACATGTAGTATGAGATGATTTTTTTAATTTGGGAAGAACCTAAAAATCCACTTCAGATCAATCTAATAGGTAAAGAAATATTGCAACAAATGTTTATGAGCTCATTTCATAAAATAACTGCTAAGTGTAAAAACTGATGATAAAACTCTCAACATTTTTTTGAATAGAAAGAAAATTCTATTATAGATGTATATGATATAGTCAAAGAAACTTTACCATGCCAATGGCAGATGAAATGACTTCAATATTCAATAGTACAGTGTTAGATTCAGTAGATAAGATCTTGAAGATAAAAATATTTGAAAATGAATTTAATTATATTATAAATAATTCCATTAAGATTAAGGGACAAGCAAGAAATTTGAGTTTAGAATTAGCACAAGCAAAAGTTATTTATATCAAAATATGGCAAACTAAATATATGTAATATGCCTCATTATAGGATGCAAATATATTTTGTAAATTCACAATTCAGATGACCTGAATGAGTAGGCTGTGTTCAGTATTTAGAATACTCTCTAATTTTTTTAATAACTAATAATAATGGAAAGATTTGTATCATAATTTATATTGTTTCTATTTTGTTTTTAAAGATGGTATTTTGGGGCACCTGGGTGACTCAGTCAGTTAAGTGGCAGATTCTTGGTTTTGACTCAGTTCACGATCTCAGGGTCCTGGAATTGAGCCCTCTGACAGGCTCCATGTTGAGCAGGGAGTTGTGGATTTTCTCTCTCTTCCTCAGCCCCTCCCCCTGCTCATTCTCTCTCTCTCTTTCTCAAGTAAATAAATCTTTAAAAAATATGGTATTTCAACATATCTATATAGTATTATTTTTAAGTGGATTACAAAGATGTTTTCAAAAAGAGGGCAAACAGTTCCAGACTATTGGTCAGTAAGCCCAGATACATAAGCAGGACAAAGACCACAATGTCACATGCCCTCCCACTTCCCACAAAGAATATTTTGATGGAAAATTAACATCCTATATTCTAGTATCTAACTTACTCTGGCTCCCAAATCTGTTCTAGTTTTTTGGATCCCCTTCTCCATTTTGTTACCTCTTTTTGGTTTTCTGTAGAATGTTTGAAAACTGAGGTCCCCTCACAAACCCCATCTTCAATAGTATAACTGAGGGAGAGAAAGGGAATGATTTGATAGTGAGATTAATTAGGGAACTTTAATAATAGTGTTAATAATAGATGTCTATTATTCATGCACAGAATGATTCTCCTCACTTGTCCAACAAGTATATTTTTTTAGGGTGGGGAGGGGGCAGTGTTCCTTATGTCCACATAACTAGTAAACTCTTATTAGTTCTTCAAGACTCCTTAAAAATCACCTCCTTTCTGAATGTAGTTCCAAATTTAAGTCTTCATCTGGTGCCATTATTTTAACCTTCATAGCCCCTTGTGCACATTTCCTTTATTACACTTAAAACATTTTACTATACTTGATTTTTTTTTTTTACTCCTCATTAATATTCTGAAACTGAGTTCTCCAAAGTTGTGGGTTGTATTCCTAATACCTAATGAAGTACCGATACAAAGTAGGTGTACAATGAGTGTTTCCTAAATAAGTATTGAAAAAAAACAGTAAAATCAAGATAGGGGTTGAGGAATTACTCTGAAGAAGGCTAAACAGAGAAAGTATGTTTAAGTGTTAGAGAAATGTTACATATGAATATTTGAGGATTTTGGGTTGGAAGATAAGTAAGGCAATTTGTCTTGGAAATGTATAGAATGGAGACAATACATATTGTGCCCCTGGGAATGTGCCCCTGGGAATGTTGCTCTATGAATTTCTTCATTTTTACTGTTCCCTAAGCTAAAGCATATGCCCCACTGTCATTACATATTGTTAGCTGAAGGGGAGAAAATGGCTGACAGAAACTTCTCACTACACTCCTGCTCAGCACATTGCACAAAAAAGAGAATCTTGGCTCAGAGGAATCTTAGAGATCTTTTACTCCAATGTCTTATTCAGTGCAACTATTTCTCCTACAACATTCTTGATATCCTGTCTGTTTAAATAGTTCTGATAGAAAACTTTACAGGTATAAGAAAAATCCAATTTTGGGTTGCTATGTTGCTACAAAATTTCCTTCTATGTGAGCTCAAACTACTTTCCTTTACCATTTATAATTTGTCCCAGTTCTAACCTCTGGAGCAATAGAGTAAATGATTCTTGCTCTCACATGCCAGATCTTAAAGCCTCTGTGGAGACTTAGGGGCCACCTCCAGGTATTCTCAGTAGATCAGCAGGAATTTTTAAGAAGGTGATACTGATACAAAGAGGTTGGCAGATCACATTTTGAGAAATAACATTTTTTTAAAATATTTTTATTTATTTAACACAGAGAGAGAAAGATAGCGAGAGAGGGAACACAAGCAGGGGGAGTGGGAGAAGGGAGAAGCAGGCTTCCCTCTGAGCAGCGAAGCCTGATGCGGGGCTCGATCCCAGCACCCTGAGATCATGACCTGAGCCGAAGGCAGATGCCTAACAGCTGAGCCACCCAGGCACCCCGAGAAATAACATTTTATTGTTTTATGAATATTAACCAACCTATGAGACTTTCACTAGGGACCCTTCCACAAGAATTATTTCCTGAGGTGCATCTCAGATTTTTCACACAAGAGACCATATTGTCCACAGTTGTTAAATTAGATGTAGATACAATTATAGATATAGCTAATATTTTGATAAGCTTTTTAAATTGATTATTATATTTTTGAGTTGACAGGTACTTTTTTTGTTTCCTTTAAAAAAAAATTTCATTTTATCTTTGGTCTTACATTTCCTAATTTTGAATGAAACGTGCTAAAGGACAGTAAAACCCCTGTTAGAAGATGTTAGATGCCTTTTTTTTCCCCCTTCTGTAAATATCTACAAAGACTTTTGCTCTTCTCTAAGGCAGGTTTCCTAGTATTTGATGAAGTCAAGCCCAGTGGTCCAGAATACGAGTGAGCTGGATTCATATCATGACTCAACCATTTGCCATCTGAGTGATACTGGGCTAGTAGTTACTTAATCTCAGGAAGAGTATGTGTCCCTTTCTCTATGAAATGGGAGTGATAATAGTTTCTACTTCATAGGGACCTCATCAAAATTAATTAAAGGAATATGCATAATGCATTTAGCATTGTATGATATCTAATAAGCATTTAACGTTAGCTATTTTCATTACTAGTTGGCAAGAAAATATTGTCACTCTGTGGTATTCTATATAAAAAATGACCTATCTTGGCAACATGTCCTATTTAAAATATGGTGCTTTTGATTAAACACTGAATATTTAAGATAGTCTCCCATTGTATATAACACTATTATTTGTATGCTCTGCACAGTAGTACTTCCTAAGAGTTCACTATCTTTTCAGTAGTGGTGTCATACACTTAATTCACCATGGGCGTATTTTCCATGCAAATCTCTTAAAATCATGTGCATTCTCATATAGAATAGTATATTTCACCCTTCACACCTTGAAAAACTCCACGTCTTGGCTCATAGATGACAATACAGCAAATAACACTATAGGTAATCCAGCTGCAGGGCAGGGAATATTGCTGCATAAAATGTTAGACTTAAAACAGTTTTATTTCTTACGATTTTGGTTCTGTTAGATTTGGGAAAAATTTTCAGGAAATCCTTGTTTTTTTTTTTTTTTTTGTGAAATCCTTGTTACTTTAACGTGTCATGGCATATGTTTTTGAAACTCCTCCCCCACAAAACTTATAACTCTACACTAAAAAGGTAAATTTTATCCTATGTAAATTATATCTCAATAAAACTGAGTTAGAAAAGTCACAGGAAAGAATCCCCACAGGTTAATCACTTACCTAATAACATCTATCACCTTCTGACTTACCTAGAGAATATTGTGTAGGATGGTATAAGAGATCAAAGATGATGCAAATGAAATGATTGGCTGATGGCATGAAACTTATTAGTATTTAATAAATCCAGGCTTAAAGGTCAGGTGATGGCCAAGCCCTATGATAGCACCAGATTTTAAACTTTTGCAAGACTATCTATTCTGGATTTTCTGCCTCCAAATTCAGATTCAGTTACAACAATGAGGCAGGGTAGTCTGGTGGCTTAGCCTAGCTTATGCCAGAATGAGGTCATATGCTGAGCCCTAAATATGAACAGAACTTCAGGGATTACAACAGTATTTTGCCTAGTATTTTCCAAAATACAAATATTACAGTATTTGTAATACAAAATACAGTAGTATAAAAAATACAGTATTTGCCAAAATACAAAACAGAGTTTTGTATCTTCAGTGCATCAGATCCTTCAATCACTTGTATATTCATTTGCTTTTTTCCTAACTCCTAATTCAAGTCAAAGAAAAGTGCAGCCTGGTTCATCTGAGGGATGTTGTATTGGCTTCAAACAGCAATCAGAATAATAGAGAACAAACCGATGGTTATCAGAAGGGATGTGGGTGGAGGAACGGCCTATACAAGTGATGGAGATTAAGGAGTGTACTTGTGATGAGCATGGGGTGGTTGCCTGGAAGTGCTGAATCACTATATTGTACACCTGAGACTAATACTGTATGCTAACTGGAATTTAAATAAAATTATAAAAAATAAAAATAACAGGCTAAAAAAACCCCCAACCCAGGTCATTGGTGCCACATTTGAATAAAAATTTTAGGAACAGAACAAACCCTGATTCAGTCTGAATGCAGCTTACTACTTTAAAGGAAATAACATAAAGAGGTAGGCTAGAAGTTTCTAATTCAAAGCTTTTGATTAGTTGTTTCTTGGTTAGAACAACTGGATTGACCTTTTGATTTCCAGTGAAGGATTTCTACTTTGTTATGGCTAAGCTACAACTAATATTAGAAACTTAGAATGGTCAAAGAGATCAAATTCAGTCTCTTTAGGCCGTGGATGTCCATTCTTATTTTTATAATAACCACTACTATATATTATTGAGAATCTATGTTCTGGAATTAGTATACCATTAAGGTTGAGAAACTTGGCTAAAGTTATAATGGCAGGAATGGCAGGCAAGTTCTAATTTCTGACTCCAAAGCTATGCCTTTTGCAGTAAGCAGTACAATATGTATGTTATATATGATATAGCAGATACCATGTGTGTAGGCCTAGATGTCTTCTGCAAAATAAATAAATCTAATACTAAATTAAAAGTTTAGATTAAAATGCTTATAAAGTTTACAGACTGGTTGGAAGATAGTAATGAATTTCATTTGTCTCTACCTTCGCTAAGCTAGAAACTAATCTAGAACAAAATACCTGGTATGTATATAGGTATAGTACACACAATTTTGGAGTCATCACACCACAGTAGAGCCCTAGAAGGCCTACACGCCTCTATATTATCACCTCTCTGGAACTTGCCTTTTATGAAGTGACTGTGATAAATTAATGCAAAGAAGGATCTTTATTTGAATTTGCCCCAGCTTAAAAAAATTTTTAGGGTCATGACTCCACTTTTCTTGGTATATTAAAGTATGTATTATATTTCTATCTGGATAATGTTAATGAATCAGTGACTTTTTATTAGTGTTGTATGAACAAGAGTTAAATGATTATGAAACTTTCTGTTCTGGTGTATCTTGAATTATAAACTCCCAAAGAGGACTACATTCTTCAACACACTTTTTTTTCTAAAGCACATAATAGGAGGACAAATAACTTGGGATCAGAGAACCCTGAAGTCTGAAGATTTGGGTTGGTTTGGAATAAGCCATTTATTAGCAGGGTAACCATGGGCAAGTTATGAAATTTTTCCTTAGTCATAATTTCTCCATCTGTGTAAAAAGAGAACAAGACTAACTTTATAGGGTTGCTATAGGATTGAATAAGATAATAGACATGAAAAACACTTTGCTTTAATGTACTATACCAACATTGATTATAATTTTTAGCAAATAAGGCTTAATAAATTCAATAAGTGATATTTGTTGATTCTATGAACTATAAAAACTAAAAACTACTTTTGAAACCAGTTTTTCCTGGAACTTAAATGGTAAACTATATTTATATATAATATATATTATATACTAAATAAACTATATGTTATAATGTTTCATGTAATATTTCTTCTTTTGAATTTCTTTGTTAAAACATTCTCTTCATAACTTAGCAACTTTGTCACTGCTTGGCTGTCTTTTAACTTCAACAACTGTGATTAGTTTTTGGCAATTCCTATATTTCTTTTTCTCTTTTTATTAATGAAAACTAGGAAAAAGCATAGGCTTTACAACCAAATATAACCAAACTGAAATTCTAGCTCTACTTATTTAAATACTCTGAGCATCACTTTTCTCCTCAAAAAAAGACCTATCACAGAAGTGTTCTATTACACAAGAAAAAAAGAAACTACTATTTGGAAAACTGTGGATTACAATTATTTAAGTTCCTTGGTTACTGACTTTATTTGGGATCTAGAACATTGGTAACTTATTCTTAAAGTTGCAAATCTGGTCACAACCATTTTGTAATGAATGCCTAATTTAAGAGAACTGTACAACCTGTGTTTGATTTTGATTTGGTCCCTCTGAACAGCATCAAATATTCAATGGCTCTGAATAAAACAGATTATAAGACCTTCCTTTCTGTTCACTATTTCTGAGAGAACATTGCCCCTTTGAGGCAATTCTCTAGTGGAGTTTCCAGTTACTGTGATCATCATAGTAGTTTGTGATCTTAGATAATATATAATTGTATTATGAAGAATTAGAATTTTTATAAAACTACTCTATATTTTTTTTAAAACCACTCTATTTTTTAGCTCTTAAGTTTCCCTGAGTTTTCTGTTGATCCCCCATATTTTTGTATAGGTCTTTTAAAAGTATATAGGCCTAAAGTAGAAAGACAACACTATCAAAGTTATATAGAACATTTCAAAATCACAGATGCCTTAGGAATTCCTGCTTTATATCTTATGAATTCAGTGTCTGTGATTTTAATTCCTTCAGGGAAATTTGTTCTCATTCAGTGTGGGGGATCTGTATTTTCAGCACAAATAAGAATAAAGCTTTTGAGACAAATTGTGAAGTCCAGAAAACATGAAAACCTTGTTTGTTCAAAAGAGAGATTTTCACTTTCACCTGGCAAGTGATGTACTTGATTCCTCTGTCTCACAGCTGGTATTTCATTCTTACAAAAGCCTGGTGGTGCCTCAGGAGTTCTGGTAGCAAGTCCTAAAGGAAGGAATAAAAGACTATTGGCATTTACTTTCTTAGCCCAAGTGAACCCAGAAGCTTTATCTTAGAGGTGAATTTCATAACTATTTGGAAGGGTCTCTATTTTGTGCCATTATCTGAATATTTTGGTACTGCCCCAACAGAGGACTATTTGGAGGGAAGAAGCTTTCTTTGGAAGATGGAGTGGGGTTCTAGAAATGTAGTACCATACAGTAGGAGCATTCAAGCAAGGCATAAACCGTAGTTCTAACCCAGGTTTGAGAACAACAGACCTGGTTAGTTCTTCGTTAGTATTTTGTGATGTTAGTCTCTATGATATTTTAATAAAGATATCTTTATTAAAGATACCTAAATAAACATATTTTAATAAAGATACATATTTCTCTCACCTTAGTCTTCACTTGATAGCATAGTAAGTCTATTGTATATTGTGACAGTGAGAATCATGAAGATGGATGGCTATATAGGTAACAGTAGTACTAGACCTCATGCTAGCCTAGGTAGAAAAAGATGTTCATTTGAGCAAATGATTTTTAAAGGCACACTTTCAAGGAAGAAAAATTAGAAAAATTCACATCTTGGGGGCAGATATAACTCTACACTTGAAGTCTTGGTTAGTTTTCAATTCCTTGTCCGAAGACAAAGGGCCTGTTTCCTTTAGGGATTGCAGTTCTGTTCCAGGTAAGTGGAGCTAGGGCTGAATGTTAGTTCCAGCTCATCCCTTTGGAAGATATGTTTATGTAGTATACAAATTGCACAACCTTACCTAGTGAGTGAAAAAAGGTTACATAGCTTTAAGAAAAAACTAATTGTAAAATTATTAGTTTAATGTTGGTTTCTTCGGATAGACTCAGTTCCATCTGGCATGGAGTATGTTATTTTGTTCATTAGTTTATTCTCAGTAGATAACATAATATCTACATAACTGCCGATACTGAAAATTACTTGAATAATTGGGTAAATGAATAAAAATTATGAAGTGGTTATATTATCCTGGGAGTTAACAACATCAGCTTTCTGGTTAGCTCACGGGGATTCTTTAAGCTCCCAATTTTACTCTGTTTTCTCTCATTATCTTCAAATAAATGTTTAATAGTCTTAAACTTCACTATTTTTACTTGCAGTTTATTGGGCTAAAGAGAGTCTGAGATCCATGTAGGAAATTAGAGTTATAAAATGATTATTGATCTCTGGCTTGCCTAATTACCAACCGTTTTTGCTCAGCTACTTGCATTCAATGTTTTAATCAGACATTAAAGGGGTGAAGGTTTAAGATCACAAAATAGGTACTGAGAGGGTAAATATTGAAAAAATATTGTAAACATTTTCACAGAGCCATGATTCTCAAGTGGTTCAGAGACCAGAAGCATTAGCATCACGTAGGAACTTGCTAGAAATGCAAAATTTCAAGCCCCACTCTAGACATGTTGAAGTAGAATCTCTGGAACTCAGCATTTTAACAAACTTTACATTATTCTGATACAGTCTTACATTTGAGAAAAACTGCATTAAGAAAAAAATAAAGAGAAGGTAAGAATAGCATTGGGTCTTAAATGCTATATACACATGGAAAAGGGGAGATACACCCAGGTACAAACATAATTGCCATTATTAATCAGACCTAGTGACCTGTTTCTTAGTGTATGAATCAAGGGGACATCAGGAGGCATGGTTGCTTTTCTTAATTTTTCAAAAGTTAGATATATTACATATATTCTAGTTTCCCTTAATTACATATTATTGATTTTGTCATTCATAAGTTATCTAAACATTTTAACTGTTGATATCTTCATTCTTTTGTACCTTTACAGATAATAGTCTTCATGAGTTTTATGAGATTGGGCTAAAAATCTGCATTTACCTTAACTATACCTTTCCTTATAATCTAGATACAGCAATTCCTACAATACGAAGAGATTGCAGAATGTAGTTTATGTATATGTGTTGTGGTATTTTAGGTATAACATCAGGCACATTTTACATCAAGCACTTACAAAGACCCTTTAATACAACATGATTATTTTTCTTTTTCATGGGAAAGGAATGGACTATGCAAATAACATTTCCAGTTTTCTTAAGGTAGAATAAACTTTGTTGGCACTGTTCCCACAAGGATAAATTTCATATATTTTAACAAATCTATTATTTAAAATCTGTGGTAAGAAATCTCTAATTCCTCAATTATGAATATTTATATTTTAAGGTTTCTACTAAAGAAGAGTGGGCCCTGCCCAGCAAACCAGTCTCAAATAGGGCACTGAAGTGATAAGTGAATCTTATCACAGCCAATCATTTCTGGCCCAAGTAACTTAACAAAGTAGTCAAAACCTTCCTGCTTTGAAATAATCTACTTCATTGCATGTGAAGTCCTGACTCTGTCTTGCAAAAAGAAGCGTGGTGGTGGTATTTCCAGATTTGCTCTAACATTAATGAAAAAAAAAATCAGAGGCAGAAGGCTAAAAGCAAGATGGCAAGTAAAAACTTACAGTGATTATCATAATTAGTTATGATACTGACTTATCCCTGAGATTGAAAGAAAGATGTTTGCTAACATCACATATATTCAACATTGTATTGGAGGTCCTAGCTAAACTCTTCCTTTAGAAATAAGAAACAGAACTGTCATTTTTAATACTGGGCATCATTGGATAGAGAGTCCAAAATAATTTACAAATTATTGGAATTTATCAAGTTTTCTGGATATGAGGTCAATATACAAAAATTAATTGTATTTTTATATTCCAGCCACAAACAATAAGAAAAAGAAATAAATTTACAGCATCTAAAAACACCAAATGCCAAGGAATAACGCCAATGAAAGGTATACAAGACCTCTAAAAAGAAAACTAAAAATTTTACTGAGAGAAAAGATGTACGTGGAACAAGTAAAGCTTTCATGCACTGCTAATGGAAGTAAAATTGGTGCAACCATTTTGAAAGACTCGGTAGTATTTGCTGAAGTTGAACATAGACATACCTTATGACCCCCCAAATTCACTCCCTGATACATGTGAAACAAAAATGAGTTTATATTTGCATTAAAAATTTTGTAAGATTGGTCATAACAGCTTTACTAAAAATAGCTCCAAACTGTAAACCACCTAAGTGTGCAGCAACATTAAATGCATAGATATACATACAAAGGAATATCACACAGCAATACAAATCATTCAGCAGTGTAACTGAATATCATATAGATAAGGCTGGGCAAAATTAGCAAGAAACAAAAGAAGTAAATAATGCATGTTTTCATTGATATGAGAGTCTAAACCCCACAAAATGAATCTATGGTTAAAAGTCAAAATAGTAGGTACCTATGTAGGAATAAGTGGCTGAGAAGCATGAGGGAGATTTCTGAGGTTTTAGAGACATTCCATATTATACCTCAGTTAAAAAAAGTTTACTCCTAAAGAGGTAGAGTGTACCTAAACAAGGTACACAAAAAAATTCCAAGTAAAAAAAGCAAGCGAAATAAAGCAAGAGAAAAAAATGAATTAAGCATCTACCACACACAAAAATACAGGAAAATTGAAAAATAAAGGGCAATAGAGGAGGGAAGTAATTAAAAGCAGAAGTTAAGTTAAAACCCCCCAAACCCAGTAAAACTGCATTTAGGTTTAAAAAAAAAAAACCAGCAGAAAAATAGATTGACTATTAACTAGCCTAAAAGTAAGAAAGAACCACAATCTTTGCGTATGTTACACTGAACATTGTTAGAAAATTTCCATTTTTTTAATGAAAAGTTTTCTTTATAGATAATATGAACATATAAAATAAGTAATCATAAAGGTTAAATGACTTGATGGGAGAATTCTACCAAAACTTTAAAAAGTAGTTAACTCCAATAGTATTTAAATTGTTGGGTATAAAGAAAATCCTTAAAAGAAATGTCTGAATGCAGAAAACTGTTGTAAGGCAAGAGATAACACAAGCAAAGTTAAAAATATTTGGATCTCATGTCATTAAAGGGTAATTTTAATTTGTAGAGAGGCAATAAAAATTGATATGAAAGGGACAAACAACCCTATAGATCATCAGTAAACTGTATGAATAGATGATTTACAGAAAAAAATATTTAAAGAGTTCTTAAACAATTGAAAAGGTATTCAGTATCATTTAATGTGAGAGATAAATTGAAACTACATTGACATATTCTTTTTTCCTAACAGACTTACAAAATTACAAAATATTGGTTTATTGATGTTATTAACAGAGGAGTGAAATTGGAAGAATTTATAAAGATTAGACAGACATATACTCTTTGACTCAACAGCTCCAATTTTAGGAATTTATCTTATACTTGTACGCATTTAAAATGAAGAATGTACCAAGATTAGTCACTGCAGCATTATTTGGCATGACATAAGTTTGATAGCAAACTAAGTGTCTTTTAATTGGTGAAATGACTGTATAAATTAGAGTACATGCCTGTAATTAAATATCATACAACTGTAATGATTATGTCATCAAATAGAAAGACAAGATACACAGTAAACTGAGACAAGCAAAGTATAGTGAAATGCATATACTGCTTGTGTATAAAACAGGAAGCAAAAAATAATGTATGTCTTTTTGGTTTATTTACAGATACAAAATAAAAGGATAAATAAGAAATTAACTGTTTACTTTTCAAAAGGATGGAGACAATGTATGGGGAAGGATGGGAGGAAGAATTTAAATTCCATTTCTTTTTGACATTTGAACCCTGTATTACTATTAAAATTTGGATTATGGATGAGAATTTTAAAGTGAAGTTATTTAAATTGATATAGAATATTGAATCTTATATTGAAGATTTCTCACATGAGAAAATATCAAAGTAATATTTTAAGGAGATTAATTTTGTAACATGATATACAAAATGAATTGTAAGAGTGAGAGATGGATAGCAGAGACACCTGTTAGAACATTTTTGTTATACTCTAAATGTGGAATAATAAATGCATTCATTAGGATGGTAGAAATGCAATAGAAATGCAAAAGTCAAAAAAGTCAAAATTAATTCCTTTTGAAAGTATTAAAAGTTTATACAATTTGTGTGAAGTTAAAATAAAACTATTTTCAATATTCTATGAAAACATATCTATAGTTCATTATCACAGATATACCTAATATTTTTGGTGCTTAAAATTTACATATTACTATATATGCATTGGAGAAAAATCAGATAAATAAATTAAAAAAATAAGCTAATCATTCATAATCCCACCACCCAACAATTTCTACTACTAACATTTTTTTGCATACTTTAAAGACTTATTCCTAGGAATCTTTATATTCACATTTTTTAAAATATATTTTAGTGAACTCATGTTTTATCTTGATGCTTGAGTTCCAGCATATTATCATTTTTTTCTTTTTTTGTCAACAAATATACATGTTTCCAAACTGTGGACCAGAGGCATGAACCAACTAAGGTCCAATGGTATCATATTCTTTGCACCTACAGTATATATTTTCCACTAATCCAACTCTAGCTATAAGAGGAAAGAGTTTCGGTATATCATTACCAATTTTTACTTAACATTATTTACCCATTAAAAAAAACCTTCCTTTAAAATGTCTTTAAAAGTACTACATTCAGGGAGCGCCTGGTGGCTCAGTGGGTTGGCCTCTGCCTTCGGCTCAGGTCATGATCTCAGGGTCCCAGGATCTAGCCCCGCATCGGGCTCTCTGCTCAGCGGGGAGCCTGCTTCCCCCTCTCTCTCTGCCTGCCTCTCTGCCTGCTTGTGATCTCTCTCTCTCTGTCAAATAAATAAATACAATCTTTAAAAAAAAAAAAAGTACTACATTCATACCTCTGGTCTTAATTATTTGGAAGACCAAAAATATTTTTAAAGACATTTATTTCTTTTTTTTTTTTTTTTTCCAGAGGATGGTGTATTTAATTTTGACATATGTCCCCATGGAATACAGCCAGTTCCAGAGTAAATATCACCATCCAAAAATGCCACATCTTGGTTCTGAGCTCTCCTCTTCCTACTCTTCATCTACCT
>CM052799.1:136681541-136789179 GCA_028533885.1 Nasua narica
TTAATTTTTCAGTGTTACAAGATTGATTGTTCATGCACCACACCCAGTGCTCCATGCAGTACGTGCCCCTCTCGATACCCACCACCAGGCTAACCCCCCCCACCCCCTCCCCTCCAAAACCCTCAGTTTGTTGCTCAGAGTCCACAGTCTCTCCTGGTTCAACACCCCCTCCGATTTCCCCCCATTCGCCCTTCCCTTCTAATCGATTTTGGAATCAAATTTGTTTATGATTAAATTTCAGAAACTACAGTTACTAAAATTATGAATTTCACATTGTAAGAATTATGAAAATAAAGCAGTAGATTACTGCAGTGAATTACCAGAAGACTGAAAGGTACCATTCATGTTTACCTGAAGTGGGAGACTTGCAGCGCTCAAGTTCCAGGGGAACTGGACTGTCATTTAGCTCAGTTAAACCTGAAAATGAAACGATAATAAATGAGATGAATTTTGCTAACACTTTGTATAATTCTTATTCCTGAAAATTTAGAAAGGATTTTCTTCCCCTGTGAAAACTACTTTTGTAGTCTCAAGTTCTGACAACTGTTCTGATAATTTGTTTCAACAAGTGATACCGGAAACAATAAGGAGCAATAACTAATAGATATGCAAAAAGTAATTGAACATAATTGTAGAAAAATATAAAACCTTTTTTATTTTTTCATATGAAATAGCTACTTTAATAAATAACCTAAGTTTCACCTGAAAACAGACCAAAAATTATGCAATTTATAATGGGTTTTAAAAAGGCCTAATCAGGGCGCCTGGGTGGCTCAGTGGGTTAAAACCTCTGCTTTTGGCTCAGGTCATGATCTCAGGGTCCTGGGATCAAACCCCGCATCGGGCTCTCTGCTCAGCATGGAGCCTGCTTCCCCCTCTCTCTCTGCCTGCCTCTCTGCCTACTTGTGATCTCTCTCTTTCTCTCTCTCTCAAATAAATAAATAAAATTAAAAAAAATTAAAAGGCCTAATTAAATTTTATACTTTCAAGCAATGCTTATTGGCTTTTATAAAGTACATGAAAGGTATGCTATAAATTTTAAATATTATACTTAGTTATAAAAAGGTAGTGTTTTGTAGTACATATTAAGTGATTTGTTTGATGGTATCAAATTCCTTCTTAAAATAAACACTACATTTTTCTCTCTTTTTTTTTAAGATTTTATTTATTTATTTGACAGAGAGAGAGAAATCACAAGTAAGCAGAGAGGCAGGCAGAGAGAGAGGGAAGCAGGCTCCCTAGAGCAGAGAGCCCGATGCGGGAGCTTGATCCCAGGACCCTGGGATCATGACCTGAGCTGAAGGCAGAGGCTTTAACCCACTGAGCCACTCAGGCGCCCCATTTTTCTCTTTTTTAAATATTCTATTAGGTCACTCTACTGACATACCCAAGTATCTACTGACAAATACAAGGATAGGCACAATAGGTTAATAAACATTTTATATTCTCATTACTATGGCGTTCATAAAATATCCTTAATTATGGTTTTCCTATCCTTATAGGAGATTCTTGTATACTTTTTCTTTGTAAATAAATATTCAGAATTTCTACCTAATGTAAATCCCCATTCCCTGAAGTACTTTAAAGGCTATTGTCAATTACCAAAACTATCTTTGTCATAATCCTTGCCACCACCCCTTTATGTAATTTGTACGAATTAAGTTGCTGTGGGTTCAGAAAATCATAGAAGTTTAGAAAAGCCCTGCTGTGGTACTCTAGCCCAACTCTTATGTTTTACAGGTAACAAACTGTCAGTTTGAATATTTTAAACTATTTAAGATTACAGAGCTAAGTTAATGCCAAAGCTTGAATAGAATTCTTTATATATTTAAGATTCTTTTGTTAGAAGAGGTATTGTGAATATTTTCTTCCCATATGAGACTTATCTTGTCATTTTCTTTCTTTCTTTTTTTTTTTTTTAAAGATTTTTATCCACTCATTTGACAGAGAAATCACAAGTAGGCAGAGAGGCAGGCAAAGAGAGGGGGAAGCAGGCTCCCCGCTGAGCAGAGAGCCCGATGCAGGACTTGATCCCAGGACCCCGAGATCACCACCCGAGCCAAAGGCAGAGGCCCTAACCCACTGAGCCACCAAGGTGCCCCTCTTGTCATTTTTTTAATGAAAATGAAATCTTTTGATGATCAGATTAGTTTCCTTGAAGGACAATTTATCATTTTTTCTTTTGTGTGATTTTTTTAAATTCCTATATGAGCAATCTTTGCTTACTCCATGGTCATGAAGATATTGTTTTTTTTTCAAGAAGTTTTTTAATATTCAGCTTTCATTTTTAGGACTCTATTTCATCTCAGATTAATTTTGATTGTGATGTGAAGAGATTAAGGTCCATTTTTCCCTATATATTTGTCCAGTTTGTTGCATCATTATTTGTTAAAAAGATTTTCCTTTCCTCATTGATTTTTATTGTCTTAATAAAAAATAAATTGGCTACATAAGTGTAGGTTTATTTCTGGACTTTCTATTCTGTAGTCATTGGTCTATTTGTCTATCTTTTTTTGACTACCACACTAATTAATGTACGTTTATAGTATATCTTGAAATCAGGTAGTAAAATCCTCCAAATTTCTTCTTTTCTAAGAGATTTCTAATTATTTTAGATTCTTTGCATTTCTTTTTTTTCCTGTTTTTTTTTTTAGATTTTATTTATTTATTTGACAGCACAAGTAGGCAGAGCAGCTTGCAGAGGGAGAGGGAGAAGTAGGCTCTCCGCTGAGCAGGGAGCCCCATGCAGGCTGAATCCCAGGACCCTAGGATCATGACCTGAGGTGAAGGCAACTGCTTAACTGACTGAGCCACCCAGACGTCCCCGATTCTTTGCATTTCTAAATAAAGTTTAGAATCAGTTTGTTAATTTCTACAAAAAGATATGCCAACATGGTGTTCTCCTCCATTTGAATGGTCTTTTAAAATTTTCTTTCTGTACTAGTTTGTAGATTTCAATATAGAAGTTTTGATCATGGCATTTTTCAAGCCTTCTCTTTTCTTTTTGGTCTTCTACCTACTTCTCGTATCATGATTCAAAGTGGAGTATTGAAATTTCTAATTGTCTATCTCCCTTTGATTCTGTCAAGTATTGCTTCACGTACATCTTAGTTCTGTTATTAGATGCACTGATGTTGATAATTATTAAATCTTGATGGATCAACCATTTTTCCATTTTAGATGTCTCTATTTCTAGTAATATTTTTTTGCTTTAAAATACTTTTTGTCTGATATTAACTACAGCTTTCTTATGTTTGCTGTTTGCATGACCTTTTTCTATCCTTTTACTTTCAACCTATTTGTATCTTTATGCCTTCAGACAGCATAGAGTTAAATCTTCATTTTTAAAAAAAAAATCTAGTCCAACAATCTTTATCTTCGGATTGGATTGTTAAATCTACCCATATTTAATGTTGTTATTGGTATAGTTGGATTACATCTGTCATTTTACTTTAGGCTTTCTGTATGTCTCATGTCTTTTTTGTTCCTCTAATATTCCTTTACTGCCTTGTTTGGCATTAAGTATCTTCTGGTGCTACTTATTCATTTCTTTAATAATTCTGTCATCATATTTTTGGATTTCTTTGTAATCGCTCTAAGACGACATGCACATCTTAATTTATCAGAATCTTCTTCAGATGTATATTAACTTTATTCCAGGGGGATATAAAAATGTTACTCTTTTATAGTTCTATTTCCTCTTTCCCTTTTATGTGCTATTATATTGGCATACATATTATATTCATATGTGTTAGAAATCCAACAAATTATGATTACTTTATATAACTTTGTTTTTTATAAAACCTGAGAGAAGGAAGATAGCAAAAAATACATTTACAAAGTTTGTGTATTAACCTTCTAATTTACCATTTCTAGCTCTTTTCATTTGTTGTGATCAATCCACCTGGTTTCATCTGCTTACTCAAATATAGCTTTTCTCCCATTACCTCCTTAGTGCTGTTATGGAAAAATATATTACATTTCTATATGTTATAGGCCCAACAATACAATATTATACATATTGTTTTATAAATGGCTTTTAAAATCAGCTAAGAGATGAAAAATGTGCATTTACACTATTTATAGTTACATAATTACCTTAATGATGTTCTTTTTTTCCTTTGTGTGAAATCAAATTATCATATGGTGTTTCTTTCAGCCTGAGAAAACTTTCTTTAGTATTTCTTATAAAGTGGCTATGCTAGCAAAAAAATTCTCTCCTTTTCTGTTTATCTAGAAATATTGTTTTTTTCAGCTACATTTCTGAAAGATCATTTTGCTGAATATAAGATTCTTGGGTTTAGTTTTTTTCCTTTGGGCACTTTGACTATGTTGTCCTACTGCTTCTGGCCCCTCCATTTTTTTTCTTTGAACTGTTAATCCTCCTGGAGTTCCCTCGTATGTGACAAATCATTTTTCTCTCAGTTCTTTCAAGATTTTCTCATTGTCTTTCAGCATTTTTACTGATTTGTCTGGGTGTGGATATCTTTGCATTTATCCTATTTGGAGTTCACTGAGTTTTTGGACATATACGTTAATGGTTTTCATCATATTTTGAAAAATTTCTGCCACTATCTTTTTGAATATTTTTCTGCTTCTCTTCTCTCCTCCTACTACTCTTGTTACGGACATGTTGGTACACTTAAGCTATCCTACATTTTTTTTTTCCTGTTCAGAATGCATAGTTTCTATCAGTCTACCTTCAGTTCTACCAGTTGCTGATTCTGTTTCTACCAGTTCAGATTGACTGTTGAGTCCCTCTAGTAAATTTTTCTTTTCACTCATTGTACTTGGTTCTTGTTTTCCCTTAACCCCACTCACTCATTTCACCTACCTACCACTCTGCCTTTGGGAACCACTAGTCTGTTCTCTGTATTTATGTACTCATTTTTGTTGTTACTTGTTCTTTTTTAGATTCCACATAAAAGTGATATATGGTATTTGTCTTTGTCTAATTTCACTTAGCATAATGCTCTCAAGGTCCATCCATGTTGTTGCAAATGGCAAGATTTCCTTCTTTTTTATGGCTGAATAATAATCCATTCTGTGTGTGTGTGTGTGTGTGTGTGTGTGTGTGTGTGTGAAACTCAATTGTATTTTCTTTACTCGTTCATCCACTGATGAACTCTTAGGTTGTTTCCATATCTTGGTTAATGTAAATAATGTTGCAGTGAACATGGGGGTGGCATTTATCTTTTTTTGAGTTAATTTTTGATTTCTTTGCATAGATACCTGGAAGTGAAATTGCTGGATCGTATGGTAGTTCTATTTTTAATTTTTGAGGAAACTCCATATTGTTTTTCAAAGTGGCTATACCAATTTACATTCCTACCATCAGTGCACAAAGTTTCCTTATCTCTACATTCTTGCCAACACTTGTTATTTCTTGTCTTTTTAGTGATTGCCATTCTAACAAGTATCAGATGATATCTCATTGTGGTTTTGATTTGCATTTCTCTGATTAGTGATGCTGAGCACCTTTTCATATACCTGTAGGCTATCTGCTTGTTTTTTTTTTTTAAATGTTCAGATCCTATGCTCATTTTTCATTTGGAATTTTCTTTTCTTGCCATTGAATTGCATAAGTTCTTTATATATTTTGGATATTAACTCTTTATCAGATATATGATTTTTAAATATTTTCTCCCATTTCATGGATTGCCTTTTCATTTGTTTATGTTTTCCTATGGTCTGCAGAAGCTTTTGAGTTTGATATTGTCCTACTTAGTTTTGCTTTTGTTGCCTTTGCTTTTGGTTCAAATCCAAAAAATTATTGCCAACACCCAGTCAAAGAATGTTCTGGCTACATTTTCTTCTAGTATTTTTATGTTTTTGTATCTTATGTTCCAATCTTAAATCCATTTTGAGTTAATTCTTGTGTATGGTGTAAGATAGTTCTGTTTGCTTCTTTTTCTAACTTCAGTCTCTTTGTTGATATTCTCTAGTTGATGAGACATTATCATCATAGTTTCCCTTCTTTTAGCATGGTGTCTTTTGGATCCTTAAAAATTTTTCATGGCTGCGATGAGGTTAAATCCAACATCTGGACCCTCTTAGAGGCAATTTCTGTTGCCTTATTTTTCCTATAAATGGGTCACACTTTCCGGTTTTATTGCATGTCTTATAATATTTTGTTGATAACTAGATGTTTTAGGTAACACAGTACAGTAATTCTGGATATTGATTACTGACACCCCTCCCTCCACCTATTTTGTTGTTGTTGTTATTGTTTGCTTGTTTAATGACTGGGCTAGACTATTTTAGTGAAGTTTATTTCCCTTCATTGTGAAGACTTTGATGTTGCTTATCAGAGAGTGTAACCTCTGATAGAGGTGTGCATAGAGCCACCCTGGGATGGCAGTAGTTTTAAAAGGGGTCTCCTTGTCTCTTTCCTTGGTCTCTCCGTTGATATCAAATCCAGCTATCAGATATCACAGTCATGGCCAGTGAATTAGTTTTTGACAATGCCCCTGGATATATATTACTCAATATTCTAATCCAGTTTAGGCTGAGGCCGTATTTGAAGCCAGTCTTCGAGGTCTGTTCAAATCTCAGGAGGGGTATTAGTTGTGCCTTTGTTCTTATGGGTGAGCAGCTCACCTATGGTCTAGCTGGTTACTCTTAATTAAGAGGTGCTACCAGTCTCTTATTTGATTTCTACCAAATACTTCATTGGTTTTGAGGCATCCTTAGCCTTGAACTTCCCTAAATTGTGTTTCAATAAAGCTAGTACCTTTGAAGAGAGCTTCAGAGTTCCCTGTGTTATAGACTCTTCTGGGCAAAACTTCTGAGCCAGTAGTCTGGACTCTGGGCAGGTGTGGTAAACTCTGGCCTTCCCAGCTTTACTTTTCTGGCATGAAACATTTCTCCTGTGAGCAAGCTGAGAGCAGTCAGGGACTCAGCATTTTGGCTTGCTATGGTTGGGGTAGACATTTTGTCCTATGAGTGGAGCATTGGCAGGGAAGGGAGCCTTTGACTCCCTTTGATTTTTGCCACACTCATCAGGAATTAGTCCTTTTCAACTTGGAGTTGGAGGGGTTGAGAAATGCTGGCAACTTGAAGGTAGGAGATGTACAAAGCAAGTTGTGGCTCAGTGTTGAAGAGTCACTTTTTGCCAAGTGTCAGATTTGTTTGAATAAATGTTTCTTTTCTTTATCCTCTTAGGACAATTTACAGAGGTTTTAAGTAATTATTTAGTTTAAAAAAAGTTTTCATTAGTTTTACTTTTTCTCTGGAGAATGTGTCCATGGTGCTCTTCAGGATGCTATTTGGAAGTACCTGGTATTTTAAAAATAAATACATTTCTTAATTGTTTCCTTTTGTTATATAGAAAGGTAATTGACTTTGTATACTGTGTACTCTTCAATGTTGCTAAATTCACATACTGTTTTTATAGCTCTTTGTAGATTTCTTTGGGTTTCCTCAATATACTATAGTATCATTGGCCAATAAAGTTAAATATTTTCTTTCTAAACCTTAGCATATTATTTTTTAGTTTGCTTTTGCCCTTACTAGGTCATCAAAGACAATGTTGAATAAAGGCGATGAGCATGGACATCATTGCCTTGTTACCAATTTTAGTGGAAAAACATCTAATATACCACAATTAAGCATGATGTTATTTGTAGGTTTTTCATTGATGGTCTTTATTCACTTGAGGAAATATTCCAATTCCTTGTTTTCTGGTTATTATTCTAAAGAAATATCAATTGATGATAAGTTTTTTTGCATGTATTGAGATGATATAATTTTATCCTTTATTATGTTAATCAGGTGTTCTGCATTGATTGGTTTTCACATATTAAACTTATATTCTTGGGATAAATCTGCCTTGGCAATGACATTTTATCTTTCTTACATATGTTTGTCTTCTATTTGTTAATATTTTATTTATGATTTTTGCATCCATGTTCATAAGTGAGACTGGCCTATACCTACCTTAAGTTTGTCAAGTTTTAGTTTTTAGCATTGTGCTGGCTTCAGATAAGCAGTTGGGAAGATTTCCTTTTTTTCTTTTTTCTATTCCCTGAAGTTGTTTGCATAAGATTAGTGTTATTTCCTCCTTAAATGTTTGATAGAATTAATCAGTGAAATTATTTGAAGCCAGCAGTTTTCTTTGTTGTGGGTATTTTTTTTTTTTTGTGGGTAATTTTTTTTTTTTAAAGATTTTATTTATTTATTTGAGAGAGAGAGAAAGCAGAGGGAGAAGCAGGCTCCCTGTTGAGCAGGGAGCCCATCTAGGGCTGGATCCCAGGACTCTGGGATCAAGAACTGAGCCAAAGGCAGATGCTTAACTGAATGAGCCACCCACGCATCCGTGGGTATTTAATTTTGAATACAATTTTTTTTAAAGATAGGAGGCTATTTATATTTTCCAGTGTGTTTGGTGCCAGTTTTTATAATTTTTTTCTTTCAAGAAATCTCTTAATTTCACCTATTCTGTGAACTTATAGACATACAGTTGTTAATAGTCTTTATTATTTTTAATGTCTATAGAAAATCCATAGTAATGCTCTTTTTCATTTATCATATTTGTTATTTACTTTTTTCTTCTTGATCAGTCTTACTAGGGTTTTACAGATCCTAGTAATTTCTTTGGAGAATTATCTTGTGGTTTTGTTGATCTACTCTATTGTTTGCCCTCTACTTTATTCACTTCTGTCTTTATTCCCTTCCTTCTGTTTACTTTGTGTTACACTGTTCTTTTTTAGTGTCTCAACAAAGTTTAGATTATTGATTTGATATCATTTCTTTTCTAATAAAAGCACTTATGTTCCAAATTTTGCCTTAAATACTATTTAAGGAACATCTCACAAATTTTGGTATTTTGTGTTTATATTTTCAGTTCAAAAATATTTAAAAACTGGGGTGCCAATTGCTTGGTGGGGAGTCTGCTTCTCCCTCTCCTCTGCTTGTGTGCTATTTCTCACTCGCTCACTCTCAAAAAAATAAATGAAATCTTTTAAAAAATCTTTAAAGGTTTCCCTGTGATTTGTTTTTTAAGCCATAAGATTCCTGGTTTCCAAATATTTGGAGATTTTAAGACCTATTTCTGTTAACAATTTCTAACATTTTTTTTTAAGACCAGGGAACATATGCTGCTGATTTTAGTCCTTTAGAATCCATTATACATGTGAATATTCCATGTCTACTTTAAAAAATGCATATTTTCCTTTGGTGTAGGCATGTATTGCCTTCAGTTAGGTCAATTTGGTGAAGAGAGTTGCTTAAGAGTCTTATACACAATTTCTGTCTGTATGTTCAATCAGAACGGATGAATCTCCAGCTATGATTGTAGGTTTATCTATTTCTTTCATTTCCTTTTTTGCTTTCTACATTTTGAATTTCTCTTATTAGGTCTGTACCTGTATAAGATTTTTATACCTTTATGATAAAGTGATTCTTTAATAATTTAGAACTGCCTCTCTCTTTGTTTTGAAGTTTACTTTATCTTACAGTCACATCAGCTTTCTTGAGGTTAGTATTTTGATAAAATTATTTTTCCCTTATTTTACTTTCAAAATGTACAGCTCTTATAAACAACATATAGTTGGATCTTTTTTTGTATCTTATTTCAGAAGTTCTGCCCTTTTTTTTTGAGGGAGGTTTCCTCCATTTACATTGGTGTTTGCTCCATTTACATTTAACATAATATAATCATTGATATAGTTAGGTTTACAGCCATCATTTTTTTTTTCAGTTTTCCCTTCTGTTCTTTTTTCCACTATTTCTCTTTTCTGTCCTTTGAGAAAATCAAATTTTTTTCAGTATTCTATTTTATCTTCTCTTTGGCTACTTAGCTACACCTCTGTTTTATTTATTTATTAATTTTTAGTGGTTCTTCTAGGGATTATAATATGCATCTATAATTCTCACAATCTACTTTTAATTATTATTGCACCATTTCTCTTTGATGAAAGAAACATAGAACATTATAACATTATGTCTTTCCCGTCCTTTGTTACTATTGTCATATATTTTTCATCTATATGCGGTAAACCCCATAATACAGTTAGTTTTTAATTTAAAAATTAAATGAACTCAGGGATTTTAAGAAAAGACAAAATGATCTTTTATATTTACCCACATATTTATTCTTTCCAATTCTTTTCATTCTTACTATATATCTAAATGTCCATCTGGTCTTATTTCCTTCAGCTTAAAAACCTCCTTTACCATTATCGTGTCGTACAGGTCTGCCGACAACAAATTTACTTACCTTTATTTTTTAATTTTTTAAAAAAGATTTTATTTTTTATTTGATAGAGAGAGACACAGTGAGAGAGGGAGCACAAGCAGGGGGAATGGGAGAGGAAGAAGCAGGCTTTCTGCTTTCCTGGAAACCCAATGTGAAACTTGATCCCAGGACCCTGGGATCATGACCTGAGCCAAAGGCAGATGCTTAATTCCTGAGCCACCCAGGTGTCCCTATTTACCTTTACTTTAAAATATTTTTGCTAAATGTAGAATTCTGGCTTTTCCTATTCTTTGCAGTCAGTCCATCCATTTATAGAAGGCCTACTTTTTTCTGCATCTGTGCCCAGTCACTTGTCCCAGGTAGTAGCTACAACTTTTTGCTTATCTATGAGTGGTTTTCACTCTGGAATTCACTCAATCAAGGCTTCTTTGAATCCACTACTTTTTAATATACCCATAGAAAAGTATGCTTTTAATTTTATCATTATATTTATCACAGGATTTAATTATTGTTGTCATCATTGTTGTTCCATGGGAGTGAACTTTCATGTCCTTCAACATCCTATCTGGAAATGGGAAAACCCCTCCCTCGCTTTTATTTCTTGGAAATAGTGTGAAAGCTGGATTGAAGACATGGAAGACCAAAAGAATTAAAACTAGTGAAACTGATTAATCCATTACTGATACTAGTAGGTATCCAATGAAGTGCTCGGAGTATATACCAAATGTGATTTTCCCAAGATTATAGTGATATTTCCCAAAGAGATTTCCCAAAGATAAGGTGGAGAAAGTTATGTCCGATATATAGAGTAAAGCAAATTGACTACACTTGGAAGATTTGTACAGTGATTCATTAGAAAATATATACTAAATCCTGATTGAGAACAGATACAGAAATTTTATGGTAAATCACTGAATATCAGAAGACAAACCCTTTTGGTTATAGTGAATTATATCAACTTTTATTTAAAACTTCTAAGAGTGTACAGTTTACCCTTGTGTACCAAGCGCTTAAACCGTATGGGTCCACTTTCACATGAATTTTTTTCAAAAAATATAATATAATGCTATAAATGTATTCTCTCTTCCTCATTTGCTTAATATTTTCTTCAGTGGACTTTATTGTAAGAATATAGTATATAGTACATATAACATGCAAAATATGGTTGGAAAGGCTTTTGGTCAATGGTAGGCTATTGGTAGTTAAGTTTCTGGGGAGCCAAAAGTTAAACACAGATTTTTTGACTGCACAAGCACCAACTTCTAACCTCACACTGTTTAATGGTCAACTGTATACCTATAATGTTTCTTAGTGTATAATATAATTAAGATAGTATTTGAAGTAGCAACTTGTGAATGTTAAATAAAATATCAGTATTTTTTAGGAGACTAATACACAGCACACAAGTGTCACCATACATATAGCTAGTGTATACTTTGTGGGATTTTCGTACCAAATTATGATTTACCATATAAATGCTCTGGTCTGAATATTTTCCAATATGATTGACATTTCAGTGAGATAATTTTTTGTTGTGGAATAGTATAGGATGTTTACTGGCATTCTACTTACTAGATGCCAGTAGAGTACCTCTCACTCCTCTAATTGTGAAGGCCATAAATATCTCCACAAATTGACAAATTTCCTGTCAGGGACAAAATCATTCCTGATTAAGAACCACTGCTGTTAAATTATATTAGCTTGTTTTACTTGTTTGACTCACACTGAGATTACTAACTAAATTTAGAAAACTCATATATATTACTAAGTAATAACTCCCCTACTTTTTTTCTTTGTTCACTTTGTTTAAAAGATGAAACCTTATTTTTTATCTATTACAGTTCAATGCAGTTGCTTTCCAGCACAAAGTTTTGAGGTAAAAAGAATTTACACTGTAAAACTTATTTCAAAAAGAAAGGAAACTTACTAAAATATAGATCTGGAAATCAGAGATATAAATGTCACTTGTTTAACCAACCATATATTTTTAAATTTATCCCCCTCATTCTATAGCTCTTTCCTTTTCTTTTATGTACCTATTATAATAAAAACTTCCTATTAACCAACCTTTGTATATATGTTCTGATTCCCATCCCCTATCACTTTCTTAAGGATTTTGCTCCTTAGGTATCCCTTCTCTCCCTTATCATCAATCTCTCTTTCTCTAGGTATCACTCCATATTCACCTTAACTTTAAAATATGCTCTTTATCTAAAATAAAAGCACAAAAATTTCCTCTTCTTAACCCTTTATTCCAGTCCAGATACTCACCTATTTTTCTGCACTCCTTCATAAGACATCTCAAAAAAGTTCTTTACTTGTTCTTTCTTCACTTGCCATTCTTCTTTCTAATATAATTTTGGTTTCTATCCTAATACTTTTCCCTAACTACTTTTTAAAGAGTCACATTCTTCTAAGCTTATCCTATTTTTCCTATCTGCAGCATTTAACATGGTTAACCATTTCCTGAAACACTCTCTTTCATTTTGGCTGCTACAACAGTCTCCCCATTTTTTTCTCTTCTCTCTGGCAAGTCCTCTGTGCCAGCTACTTCTCTTCGTTTGAAATTTAAATGTTGAAATTTCTGATATCTCTATCCATAATCTTCCTCTACCCTCCTTCTCCTCCTCTTCTCTCCCCTACCTAGGCAATTTCATTTATTCCCATGTCATTAGATACTATCCCGTATGCTGAAGACTCAAATTACAGCTCCAACATTGAGCATGTTTACTTGTCCACTTGATATCTTCACTTGGATAAATGACAGACATACCATGATTTAACATATCTAAAACTGAAGGTTTTTTTTCCTTATTACCATGCTCAACCCTAACCCTAGCTTCATCTTTGTATCATGACACAATCAGTGTCAATCAGTTCAAGCCCAAATCTGGGAAGAATCTTTGATTCTATTCTCTGATCTCCCACATTGAATTATAATTAGTAGCTCTGTAAGTACTAATGATTCTTGGACCTGTCCTTTTCTGTACAATAACGTTGCTAAAACCCTAGTTAAAGCCACTTTCTTTTCTTGCCTGGAGTATAACACTGGCCTCCTAACTGGTATGCTAGCTTTTTTTTATTTTTTATTTTGGCCCCACAATATTTTCTTTATGCAGCAATTTGGATGATATTTTTAAGACATAAAACATATCATTTCCCTGCTTGGAAAAAAATGGAATTTCTTATAATTGAAACATGTATAATCGTGTCCCTGCTCATATAGTCATCAAAATCTTAACTCATTTTTCTTCTCAACAGTTTTCTACTACACTCCTAGACTCCTTGGCCTTCTGTTTCTAGAAGATAGGTCTTTACCACCTTAGAACCTTCTTATAGGCTGTTCACTGCCTGGAATATACTGCTCCCTGATGATTATGTGGCTAATTCTTTTTCAAAAAAAGCTTTATTGAGGTTTAATTTATATATTTACAAAGTTTATGATTTGATAAATTTCAACATATCAAAGTATTAGGATAGAAATCATCTCCATGATCAAGATAATAAACATATCCCTCATGCCTGAGACTTTGTGTCTTTTTGTAATCTTCCTTCCAGTCTTTCCCATAAGTGCCCCTTTCCATCCCCAGGCAACCACTGATCTGCTTTCTGTCACTATACATTAGTTTTCATTTCCTAGATTTTTATATTAATGGAATCATACAATATGCACCCATTTTTGCCTGGTTTCTTTTACTCAGTGTAATTATTTCCATCCATGGTGCAATACTGCTGAATAGTGCACTCATAGCGGGAATAAAAGGAGGAGGGATACCATAAGAGACTCTAAAGAACAAACTGAAGGTTGCTGGGGCGACGTAGGGGGGGATTGGGGTAATTGGGTGATGGGCATTAAGGAGGGCACTTGTGATGAGCACTGGGTGTTATGTAAGTGATCTCAAATTCTACTCCTGAAACTAGTATTACATTATACACTAACTAAAATTTAAATAAAAACTTGAAACACATAAAAAAAAAAATGGGGCGCCTGGGTGGCTCAGTTGTTGGACAACTGCCTTTGGCTCAGGTCATGATCCTGGAGTGTCTGGACTGAGTCCCGCATTGGGCTCCCTCCTCAGCAGGGAGTCTCCTTCTCCATCTGACCTCTTCCTCTCTCTCATTCTCTCTCTCAAATAAATAAATAAATAAAATCTTTTTTTTTAAAAGAAAAAAATAGTGAATTCCTTTTTATTGCTTAGTAAACAGCTGAATGACTATAACAATTTGTTTATCTACTTACCTAATGCAGAGATTTTAGTTATTTTTGACTACTACAAATGTTTTAGTATTTGGTTGATATGAATGTCTTTGTATTAATACAAGGTTTCCTGGGGTAAATAACTAAATATAAAATGATGACTTCATATTATAAAGGTATGTTTAAATCTTTAAGAACCTGCCAACTGAGGTAGGGTGGGAGAGTTCTGTTTCTTCCACATTTTTGCAATACTTGTATGATCAATCTTTTTAAATTTTAGCCACTTGAACAGATGTATAATGATATCATTGTAGTTTTAATTTGATTTTCCTAATGATGAATGTTGAGTATCTTTTCATAAGCTTATTTTTTATTATTTACTTCTTTAATTTGTTGATTGAATTATAACAAAGGACCATCATTATATTTCCTGAATATTCCCCATTCAATTTTTGATATTTAGCTAGATTTGATTTTCTAAATGTTTTCCTTTGTTTTTCAGGTATTTAAATTCCAGTTAGTTAACAAATAGTATCATATTAGTTTCAGGTGTAGGATTTAGTGATTCATCACTTACATACAACACTTAGTTCATTACAAGTGTCCTCCTTGACCTATCACCCATTTAGCCCATCCTTCCTCTCAGCATCCCCCTCCAGTATCTCTCAGTTTGTTCTCTATAGTTAAGAGTCTGTTTTATGGTTTTTCTTCTATTTTTTTAATTCCCTATGTTCATCTGTTTTGTTTCTTAAATTCCACATATGAGTGAAATCATATGGCATTTGTTTTTCTCTGACCTATTTCCCCCTTAGCATAATACACTCTAGCTCCATGCACAACATTGCAAATGCAAGATTTCTTTTTGATGGCTTAGTAATATTCCATTGTGCATATATAGCACATCTTCTTTATCCATTCACAGTTGATGGACATTTGAGCTCTTTCCATAATATGTCTATTTTTTTAAAGATTTTATTTATTTATTTGACAGAGAGGAGAGAGATCACAAGTAGGCAGAGAGGCAGGCAGAGAGAGAAGGAAGCAGGCTCCCTGCTGAGCAGAGAGCCCGATGCGGGGCTTGATCCCAGGACCCTGAGATCATGACCTGAGCCAAAGGCAGAGGCATTAACCCACTGAGCCAACCAGGCCCCACTCTAATTTGGCTGTTGTTGATGTTATAAACATCAGGGTGCATGTATCCCTTTGAATCAGTATTTTTGTGTCCTTTGGGCAAATCCCCAGTAATGCAATGCTGGACTATAAGGTAGTTCTATTTTTAACTTTTTGAGGAACCTCCATACTGTTTCCACACTGGCTGTATCAGTTTATATTCCCACAAGCAGTGTAAGAACCTTCCCCTTTCTTTACATTCTTGCCAACCCTCATTGTTTCCTTTGTTAATTTTAGTCATTCTGACAGGTGTGAGGTGATATCTCTTTAGAGGTTAGTTTTGACTTGTATTTCCCTGATGATGAGTGATGCTGAGTATCTTTTCATGTGTCTGTTCACCATCTGGATGTCTTCTTTGGAAACATGTCTATTCATGTCTTCTGTCCATTTTTTAACTAGATTATTTCTTTTTTGGGGTGTTGAATTTTATGAGTTCTGTATGGATTTTTGGATACTAACCCTTTATCAGATATGTCATTTGCGAATATCTTCTCCCATTCTGAAGGTTGTCTATTAGTTTTGTTATTTCCTTCACTGTTCATATGCTTACTTATTATTTAGTATATCTTCTTTTGTGAACTATTTATTCAAATTTTTTGCCCGTATTTTTATTACGTTGTTTGCTTTATTATTGAGTTTTTAGAACTTTAAAAATATATTCCAGATACAAATCCCTTATAGAATATATGCATTGCAAGTATTTTCTCCTGGTCTTTAGCTTAACTTTTCATTCTCATAGCAGTGTCATTTGAAGAGTAGAAATTTTTACTTTTAAAGGAGTCCAATGTAGTCATATGTTCTTGTATGAAGCATGTTATTGGTATGTTATTTAAAAATGTGTAATCTAGTGTCACAAAAATCTCCTTTTTGCTAAACTTATAATTTTAGATTTTATATTAAGGCTCATGATCTATTTATAAGTTAATTTTAAAAAATTGCCACAAAGTATGGATCAAAATTAATTTTTTACACAAGGATATCCAATTGTTTAAAAACCATTTGTAGAAAAGACTATCCTTTCTCTACTTACTTGCCTTTGCACCTTTGTCAAAAATCAGCTATTCATATATGTGTGGGTGTATTTCTGAAGTCTCTATTAAATTTCATTGATCTATTTGTGTTTGGACCAACATTAAACTATTCAATAATGCTATTTTTTTTTAAGTCTTGAAACCAGATAGTATTGGTCTTCCAACATTATTCTTTTTCAAAAGCTGTTTTGGCTCTATATCTTTTACATTTCTGTATGGACTTTAGAGTCAGTTTGTCAATTTCTATTAAAAGTCTCCTTGGGCGCCTGGGTGGCTCAGCTGGTTGGCCATCTGCCTTTGGCTTAGGTCATGATTCCAGGGTCCTGGGATTGAGTCCTGCATTGGGCGCCTTGCTTGGCAGGGAGCCTGCTTCTCCCTCTGCTTGTGCTCTCTCCCTCACAAATAAATGGAAAAAAGTCTTAAAAAGTATCCTCAATTTTTTTTGGAATTGTATTGAATTACAGATCAATTTGGAGAGAACTGATATCTTAATATTGAGTCTTCTGAAACATGAACATGGTGTAATTCTTCATTTTTGGGGAGTATTCTTTAACTTCTCTCAGCAATGTTTTCTGGTTTTCAGTGTATGTCTTCTTAGTACAGCTGAGTGTTTCATATTTTTGATCCCATTATAAATGATATTTTCAAATTTCAATTTTAGATTGTTATGGGTATGTAGAAATAAAATTGATTTTTGTACATTGACCATATATCCTGCACTTTGTTAAACTCATTTATTAGTTTTAGAGGTTTTCTGTAGATTTCTTTAAATTTTCTTTATAGATGATAATGTCATCTATGAAAAAAGATGATTTAACTTCTTTCCCAATCTAGATAACTTTTTTCTTTGTCTGGGTACACTGGCTAGAATCTCCAGTACAGTGTTAACTAGAAGTGGATGTGAATTAGAAGTTTTTTCTAGTCTGGCTGTGGGGAATAGGCACTATTTCCTTAGGGTCCTGGGCACTGTTTCCTTTAATCTCTTCGGATGGCTCTTTCCCTGGTTAATTCATAATAATTATGTGTTGATCAGTACTTTGTTGAGGAGGAACTCTGGAAACCTCTTTGTAAACTGTTGCTTTCATTTCTCTGGTTTCTCATCTCCATCTCAACTCCAGGAGTCAACAGGTTTCCTCCTAGGTTTCCCCTCCTCCTTTGCTGCAGTCTAGAAATTCTCAGGGCAGTGAACCTGTGGTTTTAGGGTTCACTTTTGTTTCCCATTTGTCAGAGATTATTGTATTTCATTGCCTGATGTTCTGTGTCTTAAAACATAGTTTCATTTATTGTGTCTGTTTTGTTTGTTTATTTCAGGCTAAAAGTTAAGCAGGACTGTTTTCCTATTGGGGTCTGAAGAGTAAGTCCAAAGCAGTGTGTTTTCTTCTTATCTCACAAAGCTTCACTTAAATGTTTCCTCCTCAAATAGGCCCTTCTGTCATAACACTCTCAAAAATAGGTCCACCTTTTCCCCCTTATCTCATTTTTCTCCTTGATAGCATTGTTATCTTTTTTTTCAACTGTAACAATACATCTCTGGATTCTTTATATGTTTTCTATTATAAATTGAGGAAAGAGACCATAATTTTTCACTTGTCACTGTACACCTAGAAGAATGTTTGACACAGAATATTTTTTTTAAATGAATGAACTTTCCCCATTTATTATTTACCATAACTTTTGGTCATTTTTGTTCCTTGGAGCATTCCTTCTTTTCTTATTCTTTGTTTTACTTCTCCATTTTTGATGTTCTCCAATTCATTTTTTAAATATTTATCTGCCTCTCTTTGCTAGTTCTTTCTTATTCTGATCTTCCTGTTTTCTTTAAATTTTTCTTTATGTTTCTATTTGTGTTTCTAGCAGCTATTACCATTCCTTACACTCTGAAAAAAACATACAATAAAAGCAGGAAAATATCTATAGATAGACTTGAGACTTTCTAAAGACTCTCCCATTACATAACTAGAAATTGATGTGCAAGCAAGTTTGTCTGACAATATTCTACATTAGGCCCACTTTTCAAAACTCCTTTTTGTTCAAACAGGATACTACTATTCTCTAACTAGCAAAATTTCTGTCATTTCACAAGTAGAAAAAACACTAGACTATTAGGCAGTTGACTGGGTATGAGTCTTACCATAGACTGGTAGTGATTCTGGAGAAGTTATTTAACCTCTCTGTGGTTTGGTTTTGTCTTTGATTATAATAATAATGTCTACTATTTATAGAAATGTTTTTAAAAACTTAACCAAGAAAAATTCCATGTCTGTAAGGGAGGTAGGGATAATGATTTTTTACTTTATATAGAAGAAAAAAGAAACTCAGAGTAGTCAAGTGACTTGCCAAAGATTTCAGATGTAATGAGCAGTTTATTAGAAAAAGTAGAACTTGATATAAGCCTTCTGACCCTATGCCTATGGCTCTTTCCAAATCATTTCACTGGTTTCACAAATCAATCTGTCAAATACAAAGGTTTCCTTTGAGCTATAGAGTTTTATTATTCTATGATGTGAAAGATTTGCAGATGGGATTAAGTTTTAGGGGAGGGAGTTACTTGGAACCTAAACTATAATACAAAATGATTAGTGAAAGAGCCCAGGAAAAGACTGAAATTGAGGTGTTTCTCAAGAAATGAAAAGTATAAAATTCAAAATAGAATGTGATATCACTTTGAAAACAAAACTGATATAATAAAATATAAAAGCTGGATTTCAGAGCTCACCTTGTCCAATCTCTTCAATTGTGAGAAATAATTTTAAATTGTTTCATTTTTTAATATATTATTTTATTGATTGTGGATAAAAACTGGAAAAAAAGTGGCTCCTGATTATAGTATAATGCAATTAATTTCCAATGACCCTGAAACTTTCAGATACTTAGAGACACTGAATAATATAATGAGAAGCATATGAAGTCTGTTTTGTATCAGATAGGTTTAAGTTTAATTCCCACTAATTGTAATTTTCGGAAATTAATATCTTTTGACTCCATTTTTTTCATCTGTAGAGGAATCTATAGATATCTGTTTCCCTTAAAGAGTTACAATGTCCATTAAATAATATAACACTGAGCCAAATTGCCAAGCACAATCCCAGAATAGAATAGACTCTCAAAGGAAGTGGGTTAAGTTTCCCCAAATAGGGACAATGCCGATTCGCTTTCCTGAAAATTAGGAAACAATTCATGAAATTGGCTAAATAGTCTCTATTATAATAAAAAGGAACTATAAAGATGTAATCAGGTTATATGATTAAATAAATTAAAAGCAAATTTTCATAAAATTTATTTTTAAGACATATTCTAAGATACACCATCAAGTCATTAATCAGTCCCTTATCAAAATATAGGATACTGATTATCAAGAGAAGACTTAAAAGAAATTTGATCTCAAATCTCGTGGCTTGTCTGAACTCCTAGGGAGCTCACTGATAGAGACATAGAGGATCTTTTAATGGTCTTCTGCGGACTTGATTTTACTTGTCTTAATGCCTCAGATCTTTGTTTAGAAGGAATTATGATTTGTTTTGCAGAATCCTAGTGAACCCAGTAACTATAGAAGCTACTTCTGCTCTCACTTGTCAAATCTGAAAAATCCTCTGGCTATTCATATGAGCAAAAAGAGACAGCTACATGCTCTATCCTAACCATCATTTAATTACTGAGCACATATTTGTGCCAGGTGTAGAGGGCATAAAGAATTTGAGATCTACTCTTCAGATTCTTGCCATGCATTTGGAAAGGTAGAGCATATGCATAAATATAAGTAAACATACAAATGAATTTATGCTAAGTCCCAACTGGTTCACATACTTCCATATACAAGCTTATACCCTGTAGTCATTTAAAGGAACTGGCACAACAGGGCTCTGATGGCAGTAGGAAATGTTTGCAATAGGAAGTAAAATTCGAGCAGGGCATTTCCAGAGAGGGGATAATATGAATAAATTATAAGAGTAGCAAGCTATATATACTTGGCTTAAGGGGAGTGCTTTTATAAAAGAGTAGTAGAAAATTCATTTGAAAATGTAGATAGGAATTATATTTTAGAGTACCCTGAATGTTTAAAATCTTTGCTTTTTAAATCTGAAGGCAATATAAGATTATTGAAGGGTTAGAAGTGAGCCTGTCTTAGACCTTCATATCATGGTTGATACCATAGAATTCTGATTAAAAGCCTGCTCCTATTTCTTATCCTCAGTATACAATTTCTCTTCTAACTATAAAAGCATTACATGTTTATTGTAGAAATATCAGGAAATATATAAAACTAAAAGAACTTTATAAAATCCACAGTCTCATGTTTAGAAACTTTTTCTATTTGTATAGATGGACTCTCTCTCTCTCTCTCTCTCTCTTTCTCACACACACACACACACACACACACACACAATGTTGGGGGCATCTAACCTTGAGAAGGCTAAACTTGGATTCAGAAGCTCGAGTATGTGTGTTAAACTACCTGGAGACTCTGTACAGGAAAAGTTTTGGCTGAAACTTTTTATGTGGCAGGAAATGGGTTTGAAAGAATAGAATTAGGGTAGAAGTCAGCTAATTTTTTATGTAAAGAGCGATATAGTATTTTGAGTATCATGGGCCATATGATTTCTGTTCAACTCTGCCATTGTAGTGTGGGTGTAGCCATAAGCAGTATGTAAAAGATCAGTGTGGCTGTGCTCCAATAAAGTTTTATTTATGGAAACTGAAATTTCATATAATTTTCAGGTGTCAAGAAATATTATCATAATACCTAACAGGTTTCTGTTTTAGAAGAAGCAGAAGTCAACATAGATATCAGTGTTCTATCATAAGTCCCCAGGAAAGACAGTGAAAAGTATTCCCAAAGGAGGTGTTCTGCTAGAGTAGAAAATTAAAGGATACTGATGATGAAAAATAAGGCACCTTATGAGCATTCCCAGAAAGATTTTAAGGATTTCACAGGGATTGAGTATCTTTAGCTACAGGAAGATAATGTTTTAGGTTATTATAAGTGATGTAATCCCATTAATCATCTACAAACTGATGAGGTGAAGCCTGAAGAAATTCGAGATACAAACAATTATGTATATGTGTATACACACATATGTGTATACACACATACACACATATACACACATATTTGCTTCATACAAATATGAAGCAATCGTATATACTGTTAAGCAACCTGCTTTTTTAAAAAATAAGTGATCAGTATATTGTAAATGTTTTCTCATCAATGAATGTTCACCCCTAATATCACTAGTATCATTTGCACTTGTAATCATACCTTCATTCTCCATTCTTTCTGCACTAGCTTATAGAATTGCTTACTCCACCATCTTCAAATTTGCATTTTATACCATGATAAATGTTAATACTATTGACGTTTTAGTTTAAATTTTAATTCTCTTTTTAATTCTCCAACTTCATAGTGTTTGCTATCTAAAGTCACTACAGAAATGTGTTTGTATATTCTATTTTAATAAAAAGCATCAAAATTTGGAATATTTAGCTAACTCTAAGAAATCTAATTACTTAGGAAAAGAAAATATGGTGGCCCTTGTTAGAATACTTTTATAAAATGGCCAAAGGCACAAGGTTTCCAAAACAAGAAAGCAATCAATTGTTATTGATACTGGAATGTCAGGTTTACTGTTTATAAGGACACCACACAGCTCTTCCTCCTCAAAACAAGACAGGGACTTTTGAACTAAGAGAATGTGGTCTGCATGGTTTGAAATAAACACTGGAGTAATGGGTGTGAATAAATGGGTATATGACATTAGCTATTAAAGTATTTACATACTTATTAAAATTATCAGGTTGCACTTCCATAACAAAACAAAAATTTGCATGCATGCTGAATGTGTTTTTAAAAACACATTACTAAGCACAGACATATGGGTTTAACCAGGCATTAAGACTTAAAAAAGCTATTTGCCTAACCTTTATAGAACTTACTCTGATAGGAAGTACGGATCCGTTTCGTTAAATCAGGATAAAGGTTAGACAGGCCACGCATGCAAAAGTTGTCTTTGGAACATGCCAGAACATCAGCACCAGCAGCAGGCAGAGGAAAGAGAGAAAAATAGTCTAAAGTGAAAGGAAGTGATATCATACCAGAATCTAGAACAGCCAAGATGAAGAAATTGCAGCAAGTTTAGGTAATCAAATTAGAAAAGAGATATTAAAAAAATAAATCAGTTAGAAAGAGGTGATAGATGAATGATGAGAGTGTTGTAGTAATTTTATTTAACCAAATATCCTATAAGAATAGACATCATATTCCTCACATGCATTTTATGTAGTAAATGTACTCACTTGTAAATAATATATGTATGTTGCTTCATAAAAATCAAAACGGTTGTCTTTAATCTTTAGTATTAACAAGAAAGCTAAGGAATTTTAGTTTTTGGTATTTTGTTTTTATAACATAAAGTGAGTACTCATTGTAGTGATTTTATACACTAAATATGAACAAAGTTTATGATTTTATCAGTTTTTTCCTGATTTTAAAGTCATCAAAATTCTAAGCTCTATTGAGTTATATAATTGAGTCTCAGTAAGTTTAAATTAAGTAACAGTTTTATTATGCTTGTCACAATGTACACCTTGACATCCCATTGTGTATATCCAATAAGTAGCTTAGATGCTGTCATAGGATCCAGTTTTTTTTAAATTGTTTGTGCTTTCAGCATACAAATGTTGTCTCCTATCCCCTAATATCTTCCTATCCTAGAGTCCATAAACTTTCAAAAATCAATGTTCTCTTTCCAAATAATAAGGGAATCTTATGGTATATGCATGCACAATTTCTCTTATTCTTTTCAAAAGCCAGAAACGGCAGAGGCAGAACCTATAGAATTTGAACTTTCTAGCATTACTAAAATATTACTGAAAGCTGAGATCCCTAACAAAAAACAAAGAGACTCCAATTTCTGAAGGAGAAATTTTATGCTCCTGAAAAGGGTCTAATTTAGTGGTGTGGAAAGGGTTGAGGTTTATAAAAATAAAAAGATTAACAAAAAGGGAGAACTTCAGTATGTCAAGTTAATTTTTCATTGGTAATAAAGGAAACTTCTTTTATTATAACATTCAGACGTTAAGTTTGGCACATTTGCTATTTAGAAAATAATAGCTACCATCATGTTATCTTTCTAGTTTAAAACATTCTTTACATGAGAATATTTAATAGAGGCTTTAATAATCAACTGATTTTTTAAAAACTACTGATTAAAAAAAACAAAATCTAATAGAACAAAACACATAATACTACAGATGTATTTCCAAAGATCTGCAAATCTTTGGGCTCAACTAATTTTTTATCAACTATAGTATGTCAGCGGACAGAAAATATACAAAATTTGTTTGTTTACAAAGTCAACTATTTGGATAAAAATTAGGATTTCAGTAAACTTTGGATAATTTGGCATATCAAAATTTGGCATTATATAGAAATTATTTCTGCTTATATCTTAATTAACCCTATATGTTTTTCTCTTATAGTTAAACGAATTTACTGGTCCTGTCAAGCAAACTGTTATCTTTCATAGCACTTTAAAATGTTAATTAATAATGTTTATTGCATTCGTGAAAATGCCTCCAAGAAAATCACCATTCTACAAGGAAAGGTGACAGCTAGAATAAGGAGTTTAAAGAATTAAAAATAGTGAAATACTTAAAATTATATTTTAAAGTATCCAGCTATATTAGAAGCAAACTATCCTGTTAAATACAACCATTGCAAACAAATTTTTCAACTACAGAATCTGATATTCATAATATTGTTATATTTAATAGCTTATTTTCTGTTATTTCTTAGGAATTCGACCTAAGAAACTTGAGATGCTTCCTAACTGACAGCAAATTGAAGTTTAAACACTTCCTTTACCCTTTCAAAGATTCTCACTACATTTCTGCCCAATTTTATTTACATATTATGAATCGTGTTGAATTTATATTGCCATGCATTTGAACAGTATCATAGAAAAAAAGATAAGAAATCTAAGGTAAGAAAACAGATGAACTAATCAAGTTCATAACCATTTTGTTTTATCTCCTACCTGCAATGAACTGCTTGTTTTTTCGAGGAGACCGTGGTTGACGTTGGTATAGGTCACTTGATCTATATAGGTCAATGGTCCCCATGCTTAACAGTACTGTCTTCTGTATAAAATCCACCACAGCCAACCCATTGCAGTTCCCAAATGCAACTCTGAGAGAAAAAAAATATGCAACTAGAATGTATCACAGCAATCATTATCATTTTTATCTTTGAATAAAAATAAGATAATTAGTAATGCCTTAGGGTTGGGGAGATTAGATCATGATTGGTATAATGTCAGGAAGAATATCATGCCTTTACATGGGATAGGTTAATCTTGTATAGTAGCCATGACCACTGCAGTCATATTTTATCATCAATTTTATTAGTAAGTAGTGATTTCTCAATCCACTATTAAACTTGGCCTTATGTTTTTATAGTAGAATCGTATAAAATCTTTTTGCTATGCAATGGGGAAATACATCAAGAAATGGCACACTTTAATAGCTATAGATGGTTAGGTATGTAATTAGATGCCTTTTTAAAATAAAATTAGAATTGTTAAGCTCCAAATTATGTCTTTCTTAAGCAAAGACTATGTATTTAATACAGTTTTACATAAAATTAACTTTTTATATCTAAGATTTTGACACCATAGTAGATATAAACAGACAATTTTCATTCACAAAAAATTAAAATTTTCTTACTCTCTTGTTCTTTATTTATCCTATTTATTAAAAGACAAACCATTTGATTAATTTCTCCTGAGAAATTAAAACAGCTCTATTAAGCAGGGGTTTTGAAGATTTATTTATTTATCTGAGACAGACAGAACACAAGCAGGAGGGGCAGAGGGGAAGGAAGAGAGATCCCAAGAAGACTCCATGCTTGGTGCAGAGCCGGATGTGGGGCTCGATCTTATAACCCTGAGGTCATGACCTGAGCTGAAACTAAGAGTTTGTCACTTAATCAACTGTGCTAACCAGGTGTCCCTAAGCAGGCATGCATGTTGATCAGCCTAATCATTAGGCTTACACAAACTCTTTTTCTCAGTTTACAACATGCCTTCTAACTAAACAATTGTATATTTGTGCTTTTTGCTCCTTAAACTAAGAACTATTGCATGACTGTTTTGCTCATTTTATGTAAGTTACATGTTGTTTTGTTACTTAGATTGAATCTGATTAACAAATCATCAGTTTACTCTCAGTCTAGTTCTTTCTACTCCACCACACAGCCTTCCTTACAAAAAAGTTCTTCCATGCTAGTTATTTTGCTATTTCACATAGAGTTCTACATTTTCAATTAAACAGACTTTGAAAACTAAAAAAAAAATATTGTTATAAAAGTCAGCAGATTCCATCTCCATCATTTATAGGTAACCTTGAAAAAAATTAACAAACTTTGTCAGGCCTTAGTTTCTTTACTTTAAAATGAGAATTATACTACTAGATTTATCTACTTCTCATGGCTAGTATGAACACAAAATCAGAAATTTGTTATTAAAGTACTTGGAAAAATTTCCACACAAAAGTAGAATTGATCCTAATATTATAAGTAAATGCAGTATTATACATATTACATATCATAGCAAGTTGATCTCTCTGAACTTGTACAGTTATGATAGAGTTCTCAAATGCAATACTGAAAAGAAGCAAAAATAAGAAAGTAGAATGTATTACATAACCAAAATGTTATTTTTATCTTTAATTAAAAATAAGAATACTAGAGGAGTGCCTGGATGGCTCAGTCGGTTGGGCCTCTGCCTTGGGCTCAGGTCATGATCCAGGGTCCTGCTCAGTGGGGAGCCTGCTTCCCTCTACCCATTCCAGCTCGTGTTCTATCTCCATCTCTTTCTCAAATAAATTAAATCTTTAAATAAATAAATAAATAAACACACACTAGAAAATCATACATATTGGCCAACAGGCAATGCAGAATCAGAGAAGGATAACTTTCAACTTTAGGTATTCTCTTTGTTTTGTTTGATTTGTTTTTACAGTTTTATTGAAATATATTTCATATACCATAAAAATTTACTGATTTAAATAAAGTGTACAGTTCTACAGTTTTTAATATATTTATTCTTATCAGTTTAATATATTTAGAATTGTGCAATCATCGTCACACTTTAGAACATTTCAATGTAGGCATCTAGGTATTTTAATTTAGACTATTTGTTCTAACTTAGTGAATAGAGAGATTTCCCAGGCTAGAGCAAAAGAAAATGAAGTATCAGTGGTCATGTTGAATTGAGGAGAAAGAGATCAGAGTCTGGTGCTGTGAAAGCAACCAGAATTTAAATTCTAGAGAAATGAGAGCTGCATAGAGTACACCAGAGATTTATAGAATGGTTTTCTCGAACATCCATGTGAAGAAAATACCCCAGGTTCAGGAAAGAATCACCAGAGAGATAAAGCTGAACAATTCCCAAAGCTTACACAAGGCTGAAAATATTTCATGTTACTACAAGCCAAACTGCTGAGATCTTCTAATACACAAAAAAAAGCAGATATAAGTAGTATCACTTTAGTAGTGGGGACAAATTAGCCATAAACTAAAGGCTCTTCTGAACCCCACCCTAAAAAGCTTAGAAACATGATTCTAAGTAACATATCTACCTTCCACAAAGATCTCCAACACTGTTAAAAAGAATCAATAAAATACCACCATAATGTAAAATTCACAGTGTCCACTATATAACAAGTAGCGGGCATATAAAGAGTTAAGAAAACACGACTGATAACCAGAGGAAAAAAAATAAGTCAACAAAAACATACCTAGAAATAAAACATATGACAAAAGTAGCAAACAAAGATATTAAAAATGCTTAATAAATAGCACACCTGAGTTGCTCAGTCAGCTAAGCATCTGCCTTTGGCTTAGGTCATGATCTTGGGATCCTGGGATTTAGCCTCTGTCAGGCTCCCTGCTCAGTGGGGAGTCTGCTTCTCCCTCACCCTCTTCTCTTCCCTGCCCTGTTTTTTTTTTTTCTCTCTCAGATAAATACATAAAATCTTAAAAAATACGTATTGCAGATATTTGAGAAGGAGGAAGGAAAACCTACTCTAGAGCTATAGGAATAAGACAGACTGGTATTGAAATAAAGATAAAAAATAAATTTTAATGAAACAGAAGAGTAGCCATAAACACACATAAATGGTCAACTGATATTTGACAAAAATGCCATGATAATTCAGAAGATATTCTTTTTGATAAATGATGTTAAAAATTAGATGCTCATAAGTAAATAAACGGAGCCCTAAACTTTTACCTTCCATGGTACACAAAAAATCAAGTTGATTTCTTTTTTTTTTTAAAGGTGATGAAGATTTTTTTTTAAAGATTTTATTTATTAATTTGACAGAGAGAGGGATCACAAGTAAGCAGAGAGGCAGGCAGAGAGAGAGGGGGAAGCAGGCTCCCTGCTGAGTAGAAAGCCTGATGCAGGGCTGGATCCCAGGACCCTGAGATCATGACCTGAGCCGAAGGCCGAGGCTTTAACCCACTGAGTCACCCAGGCGCCCCAATCAAGTTGATTTCTTAAAAAAAAAATAAGCAGAAGAGGGAGTTGGTTAAGTGCCTAGCTCTTGGTTTCAGCTCAGGTCATGAGCTCATGGTCCTGAGATGGGAGTCCCAAGTCAGGCTCTATGCAGATCATGGACTCTGCTGGATAGTCTCTCCCTTTCCCTCTGTCCCTCTCTGCTCCCCGCCCCCATACCCATGCTCTCTCTCTCTCTCTAAAATAAAATAAAATCTTAAAAAAAAATGGGCAAAATATTTGAACAGACATTTCACCAAACAAGATGCACAAATGTGAAATAAACACTTGAAAAATGCCAAACATCATTAGTCACCAGGAATATTTAAATTAAAACCACCGATCCCACCGAGGTAAATAAAAATTTAAAAGACCAAGTGTCGACAAGTATGTGGAAAAACTGAAACCCTAATACATTGCTGGTGGAAATGTAAAATAATATAATATCTTTCAAAATAGGTTGTCTTAAAAAATATAGTTAACCCTTTCACAACACAGGGGTTGAAGGCACACCCACAGTAAAAATCCATGTATAATTTTTGATTCCCACAAAACTTAATTACAAAAAGCCTGTTGATGGAAGCCTTACTGGTAATGTAAACAGCCAATAAATACACATATATGTATTATATACTATAGTTTTACAGCAAGTTAGAGAAAAATGTTATTAAGAAAATCATAAGGAAAAAATTTAAAAAATCATAAGGAAGGGAGCATGTATTTACAGTATTGTATAGAAAAAAAAAATCTATGTTTAAGTGGACCCATGCAGTTCAAGCCTGTGTTAGTAAAGGGTCAACTGAAATCACCATATGACCCAGTAATTCTACTCTTGTTATTTACCCAAGAAAATGTAAAGAAATGTTACACATAGACTTGTACCTGAATGTTAATAGCAAATTCACTCATAAAGCCCCAAACTGGAAACAACTAAAATTCTCATCAAACAGTGAATGTATAAACACATTTTTGTATATCTGCATAGTGGTTAATGCAGCAGTGGAAAGGAACAAGCCACAGATACACACATGACATGGATGAATCACAAAAGCAGAATGCTAAGTGAATGAAAAGAAACACATAATTTTCATCTAAAATGATTTATGATTCTGTTCATATAAAATTGTGGTAAATGTAGTCAACTTGAGGGGCTGAAAGAGAAGGCTGAAAATTGAATGCAAGAGGTAGGAAGGAACCTTTGGAGGTGATTGATAATTTTTGTATCATTAGTTTGTTAGTGATTACATGACTTGTATTTGTCTTTTATGGTTGTCAAAACTCATATTTCATACTTAAAATTGGTGAATTTTATTTTATATACATCATACCTCAGTAAAGTATTTGTAACACTAGTAAGTATTTAGTTAATTAAATTACTATCAAAAGGACAGTCTGAGAGAATTACACTAGAGTTACAGACTCTGGTCCTTAAAATGTTCTGGAGAATAAGAGGTGATAGAAAAAATATTTTTTAAAATTGGGTATTTTGGGTAACCTTCCTGAAAGATAAAATGATTTCGCTAAGGGGGGAAAAAAAGTGAGATTTTTTTTTTCTTCCAATAAATTATAAGGAAATTCCAACAACAACAACAACAAAATAAATAAAATACCAACCAATAAGAAGACATTTTCAAGATTTGGAATTTATTATAAAAATAATTTTTATTAATCTTGTCTTTGTTTCTTTAATTATTCAACATCTATCTTAAAGTCTATATTAAGATTATTAAAATTGGCTTTTCTAAATTATACAAGAGTTGATAAACTTTCCTATCTTATAAGTATAAAATATATTTGTATATAGAAATTAATAAAAGCCCAGATTAGAAAGTCTCTAAAATTCATATGGTCATCCTGTTCTATTTGGCATTTATGAACAATGTTAATGTATAAACACTTATATAAATATAAAATAAGTGAAAATCAAATGTTTAAAAAATACATTTCTACTTCAAATCTTTGAATATGTTGATGCTTTAAGAAATTGCTCTTCTTAAATAAATAGAAACGCATTTTGTCAAATAAAGTGCAATCAATCCGAAAAAAAAAAAAATTGCTCTTCTTTCTAGAAACAGCAACACAGAAAAATAGGTTTAAATATGAGTTTGTTCAATGACTTTGGAAAAAAAGCAAAATTTTGCTTTTAAATACCTTAAAAGTTTTGTTACTGGTATATACTTAGGAAAAAAAGCTCATGTAACATAATTAATATACTTTGGAAAATTACTGGTTTAATAATTCTGTCTCAAAAGTAATTTTGTTTTCTCCCTGATATACCACCGTGTAAGAATAACATTAAAAATATCTGTGTTTAGGGCACCTGGGTGGCTCAGTTGGTTACGCAACTGCCTTCGGCTCAGGTCATAATCCTGGCGTTCCAGGATCGAGTTCCGCATCGGGCTCCCAGCTCCATGGGGAGTCTGCTTCTCTCTCTGACCTGCTCTCTATCTCTCCCTCTCTCTCAGATAAATAAAATAAAAAAATCTGTGTTTAAATTTTAAAAGTTATAATTTTCATCTAAAATGCAACTTAATTACACTTAAATAGAATTAAAAGTTCAGTTCCTAGTTGTACTGGCTTCATTTTAGGTGCTCACTGTGGTTAGCAGTAATATACTGGACTATACAGATTATAAAACAATTTTATCACTGCAGAAAGACCTATTGGACAGTGTTGTTGTAGGTTAAGTATGTTTTAGGTTTATTTTCTCATAAGAAGCCCAATTTAATTTTCTAAATTTCCCATATCAGTTTTCTTGTTCTAAGAAATTAACATTATCTTAATATTAAATAATTCTATTTAAACAACTACATTATTACAGATAATACCTGAATAAAATGGGCTATTGTTTAATTGAAGTATAGTTGACATACAGTGTTGTATTTGTTTCAAGTATACAACATGGTGATTTAACAATTCTATACGTTATACAACTCACACCACAATAAATGTAGTTACCATCTATCAAAATACAATATCATTATGCTGTACTTTCCTTCCCTGTGATTTATTTTATAATTGGAAGCTTGTACCCACTAATCCCCTTCACCTATTTTGCTTCACCTGTCGACCTCCTCTCCTCTGGCAACCACCACTTTTTTTCTTTGTATTTATGTCTGTTTCTGGTTTTTTTTGTGTTTGTTCATTTGTTTTGTCTTATAGATACTACATATAAGTGAAATCATATGGTGTTTGTCTTTCTCAAACTTAATTCCCACAGCATGATACCCTCTAGGTTCATCCACATTTTCCCAAATCCCCCTGTTGGATTGATCTTCTTAAAATTATGTAATACCTTTTTTGTCTTTTATTACATTCTTTTTTTAAAGTTCATTTCTGATATAGTATTGTGACACTAGCATTTTTTCGTTTTACTTCAGTTTGTATCCTTCGCCTTAAGCCTATTTGTGTTTATAGATCTGAAGTGAGTCTTTTATAGGCAGCATATAGATGGGTTTTGTTTTTATACACCCTATGTTTTTTAATTGAAGCATTTAGTTGATTTACATTTAAGGTAATTATTGGTAGGTATGTACTTATTGCTATTTTGTTAATTGTTTTTATAGTTCATCTTTGTCCCTTCTTCTCTTGCTGTCTTCTAAATGATGACATTATGTTTAGATTACTCTATTTTTTCAGTTTCTGTTGTAGGTTTTTGCTTTGTGGTTACCATGATGTTTATATTTAACATCCCAAGTAAGTAGCAGTTGCAATTAAATTGCTGATTTATATTTGTATTCCACCTCCCCACATTTTAAGTACATGTCATATTTTGTATTTTCGTATTTTGTGTATCTCTTAGCTAATTATTACAGATACATTTGGTTTAACAACTTTGTCTTTTAATCTTTATGCTAGTTTCATAAGTGGTTGATCCACTATCCTTACTGTATATTTGCTTTTAACTGTGAGGTTTTTTCTTTCATAATTTTTTACCTCTAGTTATGGCCTTTTCATTTCTTAAAGAATCCCCTTTAACATTTCTTGTATGGCCAGGTCAGTGGTGATAACTCCTTTGATTTTTGTCTGGGAAATTCTTTATTTCTCCTTCAATTCCGAATGAAAACTTCTGAACAGAGCATTCTTGGTTGTATGTATTTTTCCTTTCCACTCATTGAATATGTCATGCCACTATCTTCTGGCCTGCAAGGTTTCTGCTGAAATATCATCTAATAACCTTATAGGGGTTCCTTTGTACATAACTAGTTCCTTTTCTCTTGCTGCTTTTGAACACTACATCAAAAACTAATGATATACTATATGCTGCCTAATTGAATATTAAAAAAAAACCTCCATAGGGAGTTGCTACCAATTTGTGCATTTGACCTTGGAGATAAAAGCTTATTTTCTACCCTGCAAACCCTAAGATAATGTTAATAAATTGACCCAATTAGCTGTGCCTAAAAATAACAACAAGAAAAACAAAGAAACCCCTTTTTTAATCTTTAATTTTGACATTTTTATTATTATGTATCTTAATGTAGACCTCTTTGGGTTCTTCTTGTTTGGGGTTCTCTGTGATATTTAGACATGAATGTCTTTTCCCTTCCTCAGGTTAGAGAAGTTTTTAGCTATTTCTTTAATTAAATTTTCTGCCTCTTTCTCTTATTCTTCTTCTGTAACCCTTATAATATGAATGTTAGTACCCTTGAAGTCACAGAGGTCCCTTATACTATTCTCTATTTAAATTTCTTTTTTCTTTTTGACGTTCAGCTTATATGATTTGCAGCACCCTGTTTTCTAGATCACTGATTTGTGCTTCTGCATCATCTTAACTGCTGTTGATTCCCTTGAGTGTATTTTTCATTTCGGTTATTATATTCTTCAGTTCTGACTGGCTCTTTTTAATATTTTCTGTCTTTCTGTTGCATCCTCACTGTGTTCATTATTCTTTCCTCTAGTTTGGTTAGCATCTTTATGACCATAATTTTGAACTTTTTATTAGGTAGATTCTTTATCTCAATTTCATTTAGTTCATTTAGTTCTTTCTCTGAGGTTTATCTGTTCTTTCATTTGGAACATATTCCTCTCCTCATTCTGCTTGACTTTGTGTATTTGTTTCTACATATTCAATAGATTAGCTGTATCTCCCAGTTGTGAAGGAGTAGCCTTAGGTAGATTTCCTGTGTGGTTCAGAAGTACAGTCCCACTTGTTCACCAGAACCAGGTGCTCCAGGGTGTCCCCTATGTGGGTTCTGTATTTCATTCTATTGTGGCTGGGCTGCAGCTGCTACAGGTGTACCAGTATGTGGGCTGACCTTTGGCACACCTGGCTGAGAGGGCTGGTCTGTGAGTTTGTTTTGGGGGGTTGAGGGGGACAGCACTAGCCTCCCTTATGTTTGACTGCAAGTTCTGGCCATGAGTTGCAGCTGCCCCGGTGGATAGGCCCATAAGGGAACACCAGGGTGGGATGAGTAATGTTAACAAGGTAGATGGAGAGTATCAGAAATGGTGTCTGCCAGGCTAGCTAGGTAGAGGAATATGAAAAAGTGCATCCATTCCTGATGAAAGTTGCTACAGATACTGTCCCTCCAGCACACATCCTAAAATTAGTCAATAAATCTTCAAGTAGGACCCAGGTTCCTTTTAAACTGCTGCCTCTCTATTGGGTCTTGGTGTAAATGAGTTGGTATACAGGCTCTTTATGAGCAGAGTCTCATTTTCCTATAGCCCCATGGCTCTCTCAGAGTTAAAGCTTGCTAATTTTTAAAATCAGATGTTATGGGGGCATATATTCCCAGTGCAGGTCCTCAGGGCAGATGTGCCTAATGTGGTGCCTTAACCCCTACCTTCTCAGGGAATACCCCTGCCTTTGTGATATCCTTGCCACTTATGGGTTGTCATATTGGGGATATAGGTCCTGACTAGTCTGCATCTCTTCCCCTCCTTCCTGTCTCCATGTGGCTTTTCCTTTATATCCTCAATTGTGTAAGTTATTCTTCTAGTCTTCTGGTCATTCTCAGCGTTGTCCTAAATGTAGTCATGTTAGTATGTCCATGGAGAACTTAAACTCAGAATCTTTCTACTTTGCCATCTTGATTTTCTCATCTATAAATTCTTTTTGTATTTGTTAGATAAAATCACTCTATTATCAGTTTACTTTGTATTCCCAATAAATAATGTTTAATAATTATGTCTTCAAGCTATTATTTTATGGAAGGTTAATGAAGCACTTTCTAGCCCTGGGATAGTACACTATTTTATGTTTTTCTACATCCTAGATAAGATCCCATTAATTAAAAACTCCTCAATTACTCTATTTGGATATGTCATGTGTATCCTGCCCTGAGCCTAAAAGTTACATTTTATTTTATTTTTATTTTTTAAGTAAGCTCTATGCTTAATGTGGAGCTTGACCTCACAACCCTGAGATCGAGTCACATGTTCTACCAAGTCAGCCCAGTGCCCCTAAAAGTTACATCTTATATGTGTTAATACATTTTATCCTCTCAACATTTTATCTCATTTTACTGATATGGAAGTTGAGCCCAGAAACTTTTTCTAAGATTCAACGGCTAGAAAACAGAATTGAGATTTGAATCCTAAAGAATCTGGCTTTAGCATTCAGGCTCTTTAACTCCATACTAAAAAAAATAGAGCTACCACTAAACCTAATCATCAAACTTTATGGCTCTGTATCTTCTGGAAATTATGGGAGGAAGAATAGCTCATCATAATAGAAGAACATAATTGCTTTTATCTTTGGAATAAAAGTAAAATATTCACATTTAATCTTCTCATTAGACTCATTCAATTACTTTGATTTCTCATCCTGTTTTTTCTCCACACATTTTGTTCTGTTATCTTGCTGCATTCTATCAGTTTTGATATTTATACTTTCAAATGACCTTTCAAGTCATTGGTTTTCTAATCACTTCTGGTGCCTCATGATTCTCACCAACTCACATTCCCAAGTCCCTAAGAAAAGTATGTTCAGAGTCACAATGCAAACTTTTCTATTTAGTGTTTTTTTAATTTAATTTAAAAAAGTATTTATTTTTACTTTAACAATTTCAACAATAAATATGAGATGAAAGTCCCCTTAATTGGCCCACTGTATGCCAATCCCCCTTTCAAAAATGATTGCCATTAACAGTTATTATACCCTTCTTGCCCTTTTTCCATGTTTTAAGAAGCATATATTTGTTCTATAACTTTCTTATTTTCACAAAAGTAAGTCAGACACATATTTTTTTGTGTTCTTTAACTATTGCATTGTATTCTAAGGTACAGAAGTAACATGTTTTTTAAAAGAGCATCTTCCTATTTATGGACATTTATATAGGTTCTAAATGTTTTGTTATTAAGTGTAATATAGAACATTCTTCTACAAACTGCATAAGTTAGAGTCTTTAGATATTGTAAAAATTGCACTAACATTAGAATTTTAGGGTCAAAAGATATGCTTAGTTTTATTTTAAAAGATAAAATGTATAAAAGAGAATCCATTTCCTCATATTGTTAACAGAAAATATTAACAATCTTTACAAATTCCCTCATATAATGGATAAAATTGCTATTCTATTGTCTCAATTTTTTAAATTTGTTACTAGTAAAGTTATAAATCCTTTCATATTAATTGGCCATTTGTATTTCTTCTCTGAATTGCCTGTATCGTTTGCTTATTTTTTTTCTTATCAATTTGTAGGAATTTAAAAAAGGTACTCTGGATGTTTATAGCATATTACTGATAAGCAATATTGCATAGTATAACTAATACCCTATACCTTGATTTTTTTGACTTTATTAGATATCTTGATAATTATTCTATGTAAATTTATAGGACATGAATTTTTAAAAATAACTCCACAATATTTATGTGTAATCTGATTTATTTACCTAGAATTTTATTAATGGACAATAGGTTGCTTCTAGTTTTTTTCTATTAACAACAATGAATAGTCTTTATAAATTACTTGCACTAAAATATGGAGTATACTTATGAGATAAATTTCTAGAAATAAAATTACTCAATATGCAAAAATCTTTTATTTTTTATTCAAGTGAAACATTCATAAATTGTACATAATTGTACACTTCAATGAGTTATCATAAAGCGAACAATCCCACATAACCATTATGTCAAGAAATAGTGTGTTACAAACAGCTGCCTCATGGTTCTGCCAATTATTTCTACTCTTTCCTCTCTCTAAATCTGACTTTCTATACCAATTTTCCTTGTTTATGAAAGGTGTTTGGCTTTTTTTGGTATATATTGTTACATGTAAATGTAGTTTTTCACTTTAATTGCTGTAGAATTCAAATGCATATGTTAAAATTTATTTAATCTACTCTGATGGACATATTTTATTATAGCTTGGGGCTATTACAAGTATAATATTGCCATTGCAAATAATGCTACTGTCTTTTGAAACACATATACTTGCTTTTCATTGGGTAAACACCCAAAAATGAAACTTTTGGGTTGCAGGGTGTATCAACATATTGTATGCTAAAATAGAATAAATAATGCTAACAATTTTATAAAGGAGATTTGACAGTTTATCCTCTTAGCAGCTATGTATGAGAGTTCCTGCTACTCAGTATCATTGCAAACCCTGCCCACATTACTAATGGGGTTGTGTACCTTCTCATATATATATATATATGAAATATATATATTTCATATATAAATATATGAAATATATTTGCCATTAGTATATCTTTCTTTGTGACATACTCAAATTTCTTCTGTGTTTTTCTATTATTTGCATTTTCCTTATTATTGATTCGTGAGACTCTTTTTACACTCCACATATGAATGAGTCCACTGTCAGATACAATTAATCCAAGTATCTCTTCCTCGTCCTGCCATTTCACTCTTAAGGATGCCCTTTTTTCCAAGATGTTCTCAATGTTTTTCTTTATGGTTAATACTTTTTGAGTATTGTTGAAGAAATATTTTCTTAACACAAAAGTAATGAAGATATTCTCCTATAATATCTCCTAGAGTCTTTGTGTATTTTTGGAAAGAAGAGTCAAATTTCAGTTTTTCTATATAATTTTTCAATTGACTTTATAGTATTTATTGGGGGGAAACGTGTCATTTCTTCTATTGCTCTGCAGAACTAATTTGGCTATAAATGCCTGGATCTCTTTCTGCAGTCTTTCTTCTGTGCATTAGTCTTTTTGTCTAGTTCTCCTATGCCAATAAAAATACTGTCATAACTAATATATCTTTATTTAATTCTTGTTTTCCAATAGAGCAAGTTCTCTAACTCTCTTTTTCTGTAGTACTGTCTTAGCTAGCTGTGGTCCTTTGCATTTCTCTATAAATTTTAGAACCAGTTAAACTTGCAGGGGAGAAAAAAAACCTGCTAAAGTTTATATTGGCCTTGTGGTAAATCTATAGATCATTTTGTGAAAATCTGACATCCTTGTGCTCTTACTGAATTTTATATTCCATGATTTAGGTTCTTTAATTTCTCTTAAGTTTTATAGTTTTCTGTGTAGAGGTCTTTATTATCATTTATTAGGTATAGTCCTATATTTTTTATTATTTTTAAGTGGAATCTTTATACAATTTTAGTTTCTATTTTTTTTCAGTATATGGAAATGTAATTTATTTTTACATTGACTTCATATCCAGCAATCTTGTTAAAATTATTAGTAACTCTAATATTTATGTGTAAAGTATTTAAATGATGTACATATATAATAATTTCTTTTCATTTCCCTTTTTCTAATCTACATAACTTTGTTTTATTTTCCTTTTTGTATTGCTCTGTCTAAGACTTACATCACAATGTGAATAGAAGTGGTGACAGCAGTTAACCTTGTCCTGTTTTTATATCAGAGGTAAACCTTTCAACATTTTACTGTGAGGTATGAGCGATATTTGCTGCCATGTATCAGGTTAATGAAATTTCCTTCTTGTTTTAGGTAATTTTTCTTTTTAAATCATGAATAGATGATAAATTTTACCAAATGTTTTGCTTTTTGCATGTCATGGCTTACTCATATGTTTTCTGTTTTATCCTTTAATGTGATGAATTCCATCAAATCATTTCAAATGTTAAAAAAGCCTTGCATTCCTGGCATAAACCAAACATGATTATAATATGTAATTATTTTATTAATAGATTTATTGATATTTTGGCTGAGATTTTTACACCTATATTCATGTTGCACTTTTAGTAATAGTCTTTTCAAATTTTGGCATCAGAGTATGCTGGCCCATAAAGAGATGAATATGACATTTTCTTTCTCAATTCTCAGAAAGTTTTTGTGTAATATTGGTATTATTTATTTCTTAAAATTTTGCTGGGATGTATAATTAGCCACATAAGCTGGTGTTTTTTGGCAGTCCAAATTGTCTGTGAGAAAGGTATCCAAGCTGTCTTTCTCATACAAGAGTAGGTTCTTCAGAGCTTCTACAGTGACTGTCACACCCAGTTATTGATTTTTTTTACCCCCAGTTATTTTATGTGGAAAATATGCTCTCTGACTTATTATAAACAACCTTCTGCTTCTGAACCTGGTGATATACTTTCCTACCTCTTAATTTTGTCATTCCTTGCCTTTATAGGTCTATTTTTTTGAGTACAGAACCCTGAAAATAGCTTTAGGTCAGTCATCAGCCATAACTAGTTGGACTGTATTCTTGCAAACATATATTCTTGCCATATCAAATAATGGGATTATTGACTGTCCCACACTTCCATCCTCTCCTCCATTCATTAAAGAGCTGTTTCTGTCAGTTTTCCTACCAAACAAGTTTTCAATCAAGAACAAGTGCCCATTATGTATATTCATCATTAGACTTAACTTAGGGGAAGACTGGGAAGTATAGAAATAGAGCCAAAGATATTTTTAAAAGTGTATTATTTGATAAAAGATGATTCCAAATTTTGAGGGGAAAGATGAAGTTTTCAGGAAGTGGTGTTGGCTACAACTCTTAATCATGTGGAAAGAAAGTTTAATCCCTATTTCATACCTTATACATAAATAAATGCTAGATAGAAGAAATACTTAAATATTTTAAAAATAAATATATTAAAAGAGAATGTAATAAGTGAGGAAAGCTTTTCTAAGTATGTCACAAAATCCAGAGCCATAAAAAATAGAGTTACTTAAAAATTTTTTTTAATTTACGCATGGAAAAAAACATCCTAAACAACCTCATAAACAAAAGCAGGGAAAATACTGGCAAGTTACAGCACATAGAAAGCTAACTTTCCTACTTTGTAAATAGTTTTCACAAATCTCTAAGAGAAATTCTAACAACTCTGCAGAAAAATGGACAAAGAATATAAACAGAAATGTCATAGTATAGGAAATTTCACATAATTTCCTATATTTCACATAGTTATATTTCACAAAATTTCCATTATGTTCAATTTCACATAAGATATGAGAAAAGTCTACTTACATACTTCTTAAGAAAATCACAGGGATTAAAAGTTTGGTTAAAAGCCATTGTTAAGAGGGTAATAGAAGATCAGGCATTCTTTTTTTTTAAAGTTTTTTTTTTTTTTTTTAATTTAACAGAGAGAGAACACAAGCAGGCAGAGAGGCAGGCAGAGGCAGAGAGAGGAGAGAGGAGCTCCTCGCTGAGCAAGGAGCCCAATGCGAGACTCGATCCCAGGACGCTGGGATCACAATTGAGCCAAAGGCAGCTGCTCAACCAACTGAGCCACCCAGGTGTCCCTGCATTCTTAAAACATTGTTGGTGGGAGTATAATTTGGCACAACTTCTATGGAGGGCTACAATCTAGAAATAAAGATTAATTACAACTAAATTTGCTTCTAAAGGGAATACAACCCAACTTTCAAAGAATGTCTGATTGGATTATGTTGTTCTAAGCTTTCAATTTCCTCTTAGTTTAGATTGTTAGATGAAATGTGAATACTTTTCAGAAGATGGTAACATTACTTAGAACCTGAAATTATCCTTATAATATTTTTATTTATACATATATAAATAAATATGTGATATATAAATTCATATAATGTTCCATAAAAATATTAGAAACAAAACCAGAAAGCAAATCTGGGATACATGAAGATAATATGATCAAAAGCCAAGACAAATAATAAACTAGATACCACATAGGGAGTTATCAAACATATTATTTAAAGGAACTATATTCAACATGTTCAAGGAGATGAGGGACAAGAGTGATAATTTAGGAAGATAACAAGAAGCTTTAAAAAGAACCAAATGAAAGGCATAGAACTGAAAAATAACTGAAACTGAACTCCATGGGTAGATCTACCACAAGATTAGAAACAGTTGAAGAGAAAATCAGTGAACTCTAAAAGACAAGTCAGGGGCGCCTGGGTGGCTAGGTGGGTTAAGCCTCTGCTTTCGGCTCAGGTCACAATCTCAGGGTCCTGGGATCGAGCTCCGCATCCTCTGCCTGCCTCTCTACCTACTTGTGATTTCTTTCTCTCTGTCAAATAAATAAATAAATAAAATCTTAAAAAAAAAAAAAAGACAAGTTAGAAGAAAGTATTCAAGTTGAAACCCAAGAAGGAAAGTATGTGTATTAACATCCTAACAACATACTAACATTAAAAGTGGGAATATTATCACAAGTTTGACTTCAAAGAAGAACAAATAATCATAGTTTTTATTTATATTATTATTATTCTTATACCAGTTTTAATCAACTAAAAATCTAGGTAGGGGCTTCTTCCCATTTTTAGGACTTAAGTCTTTTAAAAGAAACATCTAAGTATATCAAATATATTAAATAATACAAATTAGAATGTTTAACTACTTACATTCCATATGCTGAGCTTACAGCAAGACTAGTAATCTGTTGGGGAGGCTCACCATCCACCCACACCAACTGAATAACAAGCTCTGCTTGATACCCGGGAGGCATCCGCACTGGTCGTGTCTTAACACTAAAAAAAGAGAAAAAGTAGTTCTGTAACACAGTTTAAATAAGTATGCTCATGCTTATCTTCAGGATTTACACAGAATCTTCCTACAGAAATATATAATACCAGACCCTAAGGGCAGTACATAGGTGGACAGTGTCTTCTAGCTTTTTGAAAATATTTAAGTTTGCTTAGTTTTTCTTTAAGTAGCTTTTCAATCATTCAAATCCACAACTTCAAATGGCCTTCATCACTTTCTTTTTTTATTATTTATTTTTTATATTTTATTTATATTTATTATTTATTATATAATATAAATATCATTATTATGAGTATAGTGTTTTAAATTATTTTTATTATTTATTTTCTTATACAATATTTGTTATATATATGTACGTTATAATGCATGACAATAAAAAGAATGATCATTAATCTACCACCAAACTTAAGTGCTCAACATGTCCAAGCAGGGGTGTCTTGGTGGCTTAGTTAAGCATCCAATTCTTAATTTCGGCTCAGGTCATGACCTCAGGATCATGGGGTTGAGCCCCACATCAGACTACTCCATGCTCAGTAGTGAGTCTGCCTGAGATTCTCTCCCTCTGCCCCTCCCTCCTGCCCATTCTCTCACTAAAATAAATAAATAAAACTTTAAAAAAAGGAGTTCAGCATGTCCAAAACTTGCAGCCTTATCTATTCCAATTAATAACAACTTGTATCAGGGTGCCTGGGTGGCTCAGTGGGTTAAAGCCTCTGCCTTCTGCTCAGGTCACGGTCTCAGGGTCCTGAGATCGAGCCCCGCATAGGGCTCTATGGTCAGCAGGGAGCCTGCTTCCCCCTCTTTCTCTGCTTGCCTCTCTGCCTACTTATGATCTCTCTCTCTCTCTCTGTCAAATAAATAAATAAAATCTTAAAAAAAAAATGTATCTCTCCAGTTGTTCAATATAAAAAAACCTTAAAATCATACTACTGTCTTTCTCTTGTGTCTTACATCCACTCAATCATCAAATGCTGTTTGTGCCACCTTCAAAATATATCCAGAATCTGAGCACCTTCTTAAAATTTATTTAAATTCAATTTAATTAACATACTGTATTATTAGTTTCAGAGGAAGAATTTAGTGATACATCAGTTGCATTCAACACCCAGTTCTTGTTAATTCAAGTGCGCTCCTTAATGCCGATCATCCAGTTATCCTATCCCCCCACTTCCTCTCCAGCAACCTTCAGTTTGTTTCCTATAGTTAAGAGTCCCTTATGGTTTGCCTCCCCGTTTTCATCTTATTTTATTTTTCCTTCCTTTCCCCTATGTTCGTCTGTTTTATTTCTTAAATTCTACATATGAATGAAATCATATGGTATTTGTCTTTCTTGTCCTTATTTTGCTTAGCATAATACCCTCTAGTTCCATCCATGTTGTTGCAAATGACAAGATTTCATTCTTTTTGGCTGAGTAATACTCCATTTATGTGTGTGTGTGTGTGTGTGTGTGTATACCACACGCTTATCTATTCAACAATTGATGGATACATGGGCTCTTTCCATATTTAAATCTGAACTTCAAATAAATAATAAATAGGTTTTCTTTTTCCTTTTTTTTTTTTTTACCATGTGTCCCATATAGTATCTAGGATATACTTATAATAAAAAATGTTAACTGTTTATCTGAAATTCAAATTTAAATGGGTATTCTGTATTTTTATTTGCTGACTCTGTCAGCCTTTAATATCACCTCTAGTTGGGGGTAATAGCCTCTTTACTGGTCTCCTGGCTTCCACCCTTCCCTTCCATCTCAAAATCCATCTTCAACAAAGCCACCAAAGTGATCAATTTAAAAGTTAAGTCTGATCATGTCTCCTTTCTATTCAAAACACTATAATGAGCCCCCATTTAATTAGGAATAAAAGCCAAGGCCCTTACAATGGCCTATATTGGCTATTACTCATTTTTTTTTTTTTTTTGCTTTTACTCATCTAACTTCATCTCCTACTACCCTCCCCATTACTCCCCATCTTGCTCCTGTTGTCCTAGGTACACTGACATCCTTATATGTGAGGCATTTTATTTTTCTTAATTTAATTTATTTAAATAAGATTAATTAACATACAGTATATTTAGTTTCAGAGGTAGAGTTCAGTTATTCATCAGTTGTAAATAATACCCAGTGCTCATGACATCATGTGCCCTCCTTAATCCCCATTACTCAATTACCTCATCCCTCCATCTCCCTCCCCTTCAGCAACCCTAAGTTTGTTTCCTATGGTTAAGGGTCTTTTATGGTTTGTCCCTCTCTCTGATTTTGTCTTACTTTGTTGTTCCTCTCTTTCTCTATGCTCGTTTTGTTTCTTAAATTCCACATATGAGTGAAATCATATAATTATCTTTGCTGATTGATTTCTTTCACTTAGCATAAGACCCTCTTGTTCCATCCACATTGTTGCAAATGGCAAGATTTCACTTTCTGATGGCTGAATAATATTCCATTGTATATATATACACCACATCTTCTTTATCCATTCATCTGTTAGTAGATATCTGGGCTCTTTTCATAGTTTGGCTATTGTGGACAGTGCTGCTATAAACACTGGGGTGCAGGTGCCCCTTGGTTCACTACATTTGTATCTTTGGGGTAAATCCCTAGCAGTGCAACTGTTGAGTCATAGGGTAGCTCTATTTTCAACTTTCTGAGGAACCTCCATACTGTTTTCTTCAGTGGTTACACCAGGTTGCATTCCCACCAACAGTGTAGAAGGGTTTCCTTTTCTCTGCATCCTTGCCAACATTTGTTGTTTCCTGACTTGTTAATTTTAGCCATTCTGACTGGTATGAGGTAGTATCTCATTGTATTTTTGATTTGTATTTCCCTGATGCTGAGTGATGTGGAGTATTTTTTCATGTGTCTGTTGGCCTTTTGTATATCTTCTTTGGAGAAATGTCTGTTCATGTCTCTGCCTATTTCTTGATTGGATTATTTGTTCTTCAGGTGTTGAGTTTGATAAATTCTTTATAGATTTTCGGTACTAACCCTTTATCTGATAAAACATTTGTAAATATCTTCTCCCATTCTGTTAGTTGTCTTTTGGTTTTGTCAGCTATTTCCTTTGCTGTGCAAAAGTTTTTTATCTTGATGAAGTCCCAGTAGTTCATTTTTACCTTTGTTTCCCTTGCCTTTGGAGACATGTCTAGCAAGAAATTGCTGTGGCTGAGGTCAAAGAAGCTGCTACCTGTCTTCTCCTCTAGGATTTTGATGGATTCATTGAGGTCTTCCATCCATTTTGAGTCTATTTTTGTGAATGGTGTAAGAGAATGGTCCAGTTTCATTCTTCTGCATGTGGCTGTCTAATTATCCCAACACAATTTGTTGAAGAGACTGTCTTTTTTCCATTGGATATTCTTTCCTGCTTTGTCCAAGATTAGTTGACCATCAAGTTGAGGGTCCATTTCTGGGCTCCCTATTTTGTTCCATTGATTTATATGTCTGTTTTTGTGCCAGGACCATACTGTCTTGATGGTTACAACTTTGTAATAGAGCTTAAAGTCTGGAATTGTGATGCCATACAGCTTTGGTTTTCCTTTTCAACAATCCTTTGGCTGTTCAGGTTTTTTTCTAGTATCATACAAATTTTAGGATTATTTGTGCCAGCTCTGTGAAAAATGTTAATGGTTTTTTGATATGGATTGCACTGAATATAGATTGCTCTGGGAAGCATAGACCATTTTAACAATATTTGTTCTTCTAGTCCATGAGCATGGAACATGACATGTGAGACACTTTAAAGCATTTGCTCTAGCTGTTCCTTCTGACTGGAATGCTCTTCTACCAGATACATTTCAGCTCCCTCCCTCATCTACTTTTTGTTTAAATCTTACCTTCTTCATAGCATTAGTTAAAAAAGAAGAAAGAAATGTTATTTTTGCAATATCCCAACAATCGTGAGAGAAATCCTTTTTTTTCTAACATAATATTCTTGTAGTAGAGAGTTAATGTGTTTTTTTTTATTCCAAGAAAACTGAAGTTCTCTAAACATACTTTTTCAATTAGGTGATACCAAGCAAGTGACCAAGTTTCTGCCCTGCCATACATGTTCCCATTCTATTAACACCATGTTTTTAGGATCCTTTGGGAAAGAAAGTCCATGAATTTGTAATGAAGGGTGAAAATATTGTGCTGTCTCTATGGATATTCAAAGAAAGACCACTGTACCCCTTGGTAGAGTGTAGGTCAATTGACAACAACTTAATAAAAGAGAAGAATAATTTTATTTGACACAGTTTCAAAGCATTATATGATTAATATGTAAAATTATTTCAAAATTTGGTAGCAACTCTTACTTGAGGCATGGGATACTGTCCTTTGTTCCTCCTTCACTAGCCACAGTGTTAGTACTTCCAGAAAGACTCCTTGAAGAAGGAAGCTGGGATGAGAGATCTGGAAATGGAGGACTTGTTTCTGGTTCTGGGGTAATAATATCTTCAATATCATACTGAAGTCGTACCTCTAGTGACTTAAAAAAAATCAAATTTTAATTTCATCTAAGTCATGATAAGTAATCACATTAAAGTTTCTGATAACTTTTTGGTAATTATTACTTTTTCACATTAATAAATTCTGTTTTAATTTATAGTAAACTTGAAATATCCCAAATTGATTTAAATAGTGAAATACATGGGCTATTCACTGGTATTTGCAAAAAATGTAAAATATTTCTTAATTTTTCAGATTTATAAGAAATATACCTACTAGTTAAGATACTGTTTTTATATACTAAATACTCCTTTAAAGATATAAATTACAACTCCATATATAATGAAATGAGAAATGGGTCATGATTATTCCAGTGAAAGAAAATAAACTGGATGTTTACACACACATACATAACACATAAATTGTTATTTGTACAAGACTTTTAGTTAAAAAAAATTCTATTTTGACTTTGAATTTAGTAAACGTTTTCCAAAATAAATTCTAATTTTTGTTTCATTAGCTTAGCTCAATTTCATTAGCTTGGTTAGAATTGCTTAACTGAAAAACATGATAAAGTTTACTGAAATAAAAAGATGATTTAAAACCTTTTTTTAATCCAAAAATGTTTACAAACTAGTACTTGATGACTGCATTCAATGCTTTAATTAAAATCAATTTTATAACATTTACTTTACAATGTAAAAGTCAGGATTTTTAAAAATTTAATTAACATACAGTGTATTATTAGTTTCAGAGGTAGAGTTCAGTGATTCATCAGTCTTATATAACACCCAGAGTTCATTACATAACGTCTTAATGTCCATCGCCTGTTTTCCTCAACCTCCCAGCAATCCTGTTTGCTTCCTATGGTTAAGAGTCTCTTAAGGTTTGTCTCCCTCTCTGATTTCATCTTGTTTTATTTTTCCCTCCCTTCTATTCTCCTCTGTTTTGTTTCTTAAATTCCACATATAAGTTAAATCATATGATTAAAAAGATCAGCATTTTTTTAAAGATTTTATTTATTTATTTATTTATTTATTTATTTATTTGGAAAGAGAGAGAGTGAGAGAGTGCATGAGAAGGGAGAAGGTCAGAGTGAGAAGCGGACTCCCCATGGAACTGGGAGCCCAATGTGGGACTCGATCTCGGAACTCCGGGATCATGACCTGAGCCGAAGGCAGTTGCTTAACCAACTGAGCTACCCAGGTGCCCAAAAAGATCAGCATTTTTGAGGCTGAATACAAATGCCCATTATGGGGTGGTAATATAGTAATATTATAAAAATGACTGTCATAATTATATTAAAAACTAAAAAAAATCTCTAGTGACTGTAACAATTACCAGTTATTGAGTGCTAACTACACCAAAAAACTATGTTAATGATTTTATAGAATCCTCATAAGAACCCTATGAAATTGGCCACTCTTTGTAATTTATTATTACTTACTATTTTTCTATTTTATTTACACAGAAAATTATATGAGTATATGAAGCTTGGTCTTACCCAGACTCTACTACTGACTACTGAAGCCTGTGACTTGTTCAGAGTCATGTAGCTATTCACTGGCAAAGCCAGAAAAATATATGCTTATCTGACTCCAAAGGCTGGGTGGGATTTTAACTCATATACTTTAACAGGGCAGTACTTAAATTTACTGTTGAGGTAAAAACAGTTATAGACAGGCCTTTAGTAGATAATCTTTATTTTCTGATAAAATGGTAAAATGGACTCAGTAGGGAAGATAAATTATCTATAGATGCCTTCACTTAGATTTAATTTATCCTATGAGAGCATAAATGAATAATTAAATTGCTTGATTAGTTTAAAATTTAGATAAAGTACCCCATAATTATTTCCATCTTATAAAAATGTTGCTATCTAGAAAATTATTAAAAATAATCTTATTGTAGTTGAGAAATGATCACTTGTGGCAATTGACAAGACAAAAACTTTAATAAAGATATACAACAAAATGGGCACTTGGGTGGCTCAGTGGGTTAAAGCCTCTGCCTTCGGCTCAGGTCATGATCTCAGGGTCCTGGGATTGAGCCCCACATGGGGCTCTCTGCTCAGTAGGGAGCCTGCTTCCCCCCTCTCTCTGCCTGCCTCTCTGCCTACTTGTGATCTCTCTCTCTCTCTCTCTGTCAACTAAATAAATAAATCTTAAAAAAAAAGATATACAACAAAACCTATATTAATTTGACATTTATACATAAAGCAATAAATGTATAAATTCTATATACACATAATCCATTCTATTTAATAATAGAAAATTTTGGTAGAGAAATGTTTTTTCATTTTAAGCCAAAATATTTTTAAATATGTTATATTAGGTAACAAGAATAATTCAAAATCGTATGATTGGATTACTGGCCAAATACAGTAGTCTTGAAGGCTTAAAACCATACCAAACACTAGACAAAATCTGTAAGTTCTTTCTTTTGGTAACTCAGCTGTAAACATTAAATTTTAAATAACTTACCACTATTTCTGTTGTTATTTCATGTCTGCTGAATTTATAAATTATGACATATGCAGAGACTCCTGATACACAGAATACTCTGCTCTCTGGACACCAGTAAATCATCTGAATGGCATATGGATCTTCCTCCACAATTTCACATGTTGGTTTTCCTTCTCCTATCTTCTGTTTTTCAAACACTTTCGACGTTTTTAGCTTGTACAGCATCTGCAGAGTTACTGTGATATATTGAAGCATAGTTATCTTTTAATTCGAACTTAATTCTTAGATATTTTTAAGTTTTTTCAATATATTTGTTAAGGCACTAAAATAAAATCCAAGTAGACAAAATAAATTACATTTTAACTAATAAGCATTCAGTGTAATGCACTCTTATCATTACTATTTAGCTGGATGGAGATTCCAGAGAAAAATAACCATTTACTGCACGTATACTATATACCAAAGAATTTGTAGGTCCTGTGTATGCATTGTCTCCTGTGATTCTCAGAAAAGTCCCATGAAGTGAGTATTTTTATCCTCATTTATTGATGAAAACACTGAGGCTCAGAAAGTTTACAATGGAAATACCGAACTAATTCTCTCCACAATTTCTACAATTTCTATTCTTAGAAAGTTTACTCTTCTCAACAAATTTCTAGACAATCCTTAAGATGAGAAACATTTGTAATTTACTAGCTAGTAATATTGGGAATCCAATAATCTGTAATTATTTTAGAAAGAATCTTTTCCAAGTGGCTCTGTATTAGAAAAGGATCAGTTATAATTTTTTTTTTCAGTTATAATTTTTAAAAAGTCTGTGGTGGTGAATTGTTTTCAGGAATATTGATTTGGGGGGGATTTTTTTTTCCATTGTAGACCCTGATGATAACTCTCCTACAAAAAGTTCTGATTCTACCAATGACCCTTAAGAAAAGCTCCAAAAATTCTGGGAATTGCTGTCAAAAATGTATAATCTGAAGCTAGTTACGAGAAACATCAGTCAAACCAAAATTGAAGATTCTACAAAAATAACCGGCCCAAGTCCTCAGAAATACCAATTTCACAAAATAAAGACTCATAAAAAATTCCAAGTTGAGGAAAACTCAAAAGATGGTAAGTGCAATAAATAATCCTCAAGTTTCTTTTATTATAAAAGATATTATTGGGACAATTGGTGAAAATTGAGTTAGATATGGAGGTTAGTTAATAGTATTGCATCAGTATTAATCTCCTGATTTTGATAACTATAATTTGACTATGAAAAAGAATGTGTATTTTTAGGAAATATATAGGGAAGTATTTTAGGGCCATGTAGTGTAAGAAGAGCATCACTTCAACTCACAAATGGTTGGAAAAGCTATACATATATGTGACCATATGGAGAAGTGGGAGAGGGAAGAAGGTGGAAGAACAAGTGTAGTATACACTGACATTTGGGGAACCTGGCTAAAAGCTGTAGAACACTTCAAAGTATTTTTTCGCAATTATTTTCTAAGTCTAAAATTATGTCAAACTGAAACATTTTGAAAATGGTTAAGGCATTAATTATACTAGGTGCTATAGCCTGCCTTCTAGGTCAGATGGGTTATCATTTCCATGATTATTTTATGTGAGAATAACAATGGTAAAAAGATATTGCTTTTACCTTTTTGACATAATTCAGGTTCCTAATTAGTTGACTTTGAGTTAATCAACAGAGGTTATCCTTAATTGGGCTGACATAGTCATAATTAAAAGAGGGACTGGTGCCCTCCCTGAGGTAAGAGTGACACTCCCTTGCCAGCCTTGAAGAAGCAAGTTGCCATGAGTTAAAAAGCTATAAGAAAATGAATTCTGCCAGTTACCTGAGATTGAATGAGGACACTAATACTAGATGAAACTGCAGCCCTACCCAACACCTTTACTGCAATCTCAGGAAACCCTAAGCAAAGAACCCAGCTAAACTGTACCCAGACTTTTGACACACAGAAACTGTGAGATAATATGTAAGTACTGTTTTAAGCTGCTCAATTGTAGTAATTTATTACTCAGCAAAGAAAACAAATACACACAGTAATAAAATCCGTTATTCAAATTTAGTATAACTTCATTACTGGACAGTATTCCTCAAAATTGGCGACTAAGTGATTTTTCTTCAATGACATCCACTAAATTGGAAATGCATCCTTATAATTGATTACAGTAAAAATATTAAACATGCTTTAAACCTTTATAATATATGTTCTGATTGTGATAAAATATTTAAAAATTAACTTCTTAAAATATGCATACTTAAGGGTGTCATATACTCTAATCATTAGGATGTTAAAGTCTCTTTTCACATTTTAGAAGCTAAGGAGTGACTCTGAGGTGTTGGGAAAGGAACAATAATGTCACTATAAAATTGTGTTCTTGGAACAAAGTCAGATTTACAAGAAAAAGTTCATCCAAAGAAAATCTTTTGTCCTTCGGAATTTCTCCGAGTCACTGCTCTCTATTGCGTGAGTTCAAAAAGGTGCCTCAAAATTCATGGTTTTACATATTTTAATCATTTTCTCTTGCTGACAGTTTGCTCCACTACTGAAAGAGTCTAGCTTGCCAAGCTTGCCAAGCCCAAGAGCATCACCAATATTCAACCTTCTTCCATTTGCTTTTGTGTTTATCAAGGTCTTCCTCAGAAGCTGTTTATGACTTCAACTATTACTTTTATGCTGCTTCTATATTACTGTCCATTCTTGACCGTTTTTCCTACCCGCAAGACACCTGGATTTCGTGGTGTAATTACAAAATCAAACCTCCAGCACTCTCTTGTTTTCCTCATTTCCAAAAGATTTAACTATATCTTGCTGGTTACGCATCCTCAGAAACTGAGTCATTGATCACTTACTCTTCTCTTCCTATTCCTGACTACTAAAATCTTAACTATCTTCCAAAACTCACATTAAATATTACCCCATCAAAATACCCTTTCTGGATCTACCTGGCTCAAACAAATCTCAAATTTCTGGTAACAAACAGAGTTTAAGTTGCATTACAATTAGATTTCTCATCATTGTGTTTGCCTTCTATTTATACATGTGCATTTCTTTATTTGATTTAGTAAATATGTTTTATGAAGGGTGTATATGGATATAATCAAGTCTGATTATATCTCTGCATGCCCTTCAACACTGAGAAGACTACCTTATTCCTTAAATTACATAACTTTCAAACATCTTAAAAGACATTTTACATTTATCAAATCATTTCTTTTGATTCACCCAAAGCTTGGTAGACAAGTAGAAAAGTGGACTAGTGAGAGAAAAGAACTTCTCCAGGACAAGAGCTGGAGGTAAAGGAAATTCCTTTAACAGAGTTAATCTGGCAAAATTTGGTACTTTTTTCAACATACCTTCCCTTTTGTAAATATAATGAGTTACTAATAGTGAATTCAGTCCTGTTTATATTATAAAGGAAAAGTATAGTACAGTTAGTGCTTTAAACTGATCTAACATAAGAAATGGATTTTTATAACATAGCCATATATGCATGCTAAAAATGTATCTGAAATATTGATTGTCCAACCTAAAAAGTGGTGAATGGCTCTGTGTAAATATTAACCAAGTGTTTTCTCTTACAGAACAAGAGAGTTAAAACTTACTTGCAGAAGCATCCCAAAATTTTATTGATCCATCTGCATGGCTAGATAAAAAATACATTAGCATTAATAACAGTAAATTTAAAAATCATAATCATCCTAAATATATAAAAACTTGAGTTATTGCTAAAATTTGATTCAAAATCTCCATTCCAGTGAGAACTAATATATGCTAAACCATTTCCAAGCTCATAGCCATGGTTTACCTTTTAAGCAATGCACTAAAATCTAGATATAAAAAAGAACAATAGCTTTTACTGTAAGAAGATTTTATGTGTAATAGAACAATGAAAACTGGCTTGAATGAGCAACATATTTTTATATAAAATTGTTTACTTTCAATAAAAAATATCTCACTTTATTTAAATTACATTAAAATAACCTTGAAGTGAAAATCATAGTGAAATTAAAGTTAAGTTTCAAAATATAAAAAGCAAATCCTTAAACCTATCTAGAGTTGTATCATTATTTGGTAATAACATAATGGCAATTCTATAATAACTCATCTAGAAATAAAAAAAAATAGAATAATTCTAACATTTTATGAGGTCAGCTTTATCATGATACCAATACCAAAAAAGGAAAATTACAAAATCTTATTCCTCTAGCACAGGTATAAAAATCGTCAAAAAAATATTAGCAAAACAAATAAAAAACATAGAAAGAATAATATATCATGACGAAGTTGCAGCTCATCCTAGCAAGAGTAGTTAAACATTAAAAAAATCAATCACTATATTGTTTCTCATCATGCTGACAGATTAAAGAAGAAAAACCATATGACCATCTCAATAAAAACAAAGAAAAGCATTTGTTTCTACCTTTTGGATATTGTCAACAATGCTTCTTTGAACATTCATGTACAAGTTTTGTATATACCTAAAAGTGGAAGTGCTTGGTTATATGATAATTGTTTAGCTTTTTCAGAAACTGTCAAACCATTTTCCGTATCAGCTGCACCATTTTACATTCCCACTAGCAATGTATGTAGTTCTAATTAATCTATATTCTTATCAACACTTGTTATTTTCTTCCTTAAAAAAATTTTTAGCCATCCTAGTGGTTATGGAGTAGCACACATAATTGTGGCTTTGTTTCACTTCCCAGTGACCAATGATGTTAAGCATGTTTTCGTGTGATTGTTACCCATTTTGTTTGATTGTTACCATTTTGTTTGAAAAAGTCTACACAAGTCCTTTGCTCACTTAAAAAAAAAGTTTCTCTTTTTATTGTCGGGCTCTAAGAATTAAATATTCTGAATATGAAACCTATCAGATATGATTTGAAAATTTTCTCCAACTCAGTGTTGTCTTTCACCTGATGATAAAAACCATTTTATCTCTTTTTTTTTAGTGGGGGGTGGGGGAGTTTTTTTTTTCGCCCCAAATATGTTTAATTTTTCAGTGTTACAAGATTGATTGTTCATGCACCACACCCAGTGCTCAATACGTTCCCTCCTCAATACCCACCACCAGCCTCGCCCAACCACCCACCCCTCCAAAACCCTCAGTTTGTTGCTCAGAATCCACAGTCTCTCCTGGTTCATCACCCCCTCCAATTTCCCCCCATTCACCCTTCCCTTCCTTCTCACAATGCCCTCCATGATTTTCTTTATACTCCACACGTAAGTGAGACCATCTCCGCTTGACTTATTTCACTCCGCATAATCTCTTCTAGTCCTATCCATGTAGATACAAAAGTTGGATATTCATCCTTCCCGATGGAGGCATAATATTCCATTGTATAGATGTACCACATCTTCCTTATCCACTCATCTGTTGAAGGGCACTTTGGTGCTTTCCACAGTTTGGCGATTGTGGCCATTGCTGCTATGAACATTGGGGTACATGTGGCCCTTCTCTGTACTGCATCTGCTTCTTTGGGGTAAATACTGAGTAGCGCAATTGCAGGGTCATAGGGTAGCTCTTTTTTTAATTTCCTGAGGAATCTCCATACTGTTTTCTAAAGTGGCTGCACCAACTTGCATCCCCACCAACAGTGGAGGAGGGTTCCCCTTTCTCCACATCCTCTCCAGCATTTGTTGCTAACTGTCTTGTTGATTTTGGCCATTCTAACCGGTGTAAGGTGGTATCTCAGTGTGGTTTTGATTTGAATCTCCCTGATGGCTAAAGATGATGAACATTTTTTCATGTGTCTGTTAGCCATTTGTATGTCTTCTTTGGAGAAGTGTTTGTTCATGTCTTCTGCCCATTTTTTGATGAAATTATCTGTTTTGTGAGTGTTGAGTTTGAGGAGTTCTTTATAGATCTTAGATATCAGACCTTTGTCTGTAGTGTCATTTGCGAATATCTTCTCCCATTCTGTGGGTTGCCTGTTTGTTTTGTTGACTGTTTCCTTTGCTGTGCAGAAGCTTTTTATCTTGATGAAGTCCCAAATGTCTATACTTCCCAGAGCAATCTATCTTTCAGTGCCGTCCCGATCAAAATTCCACCACTTTTTTTCAAAGAGCTGGAACAAACAATCCTAAAATTTGTATGGAACCAGAAAAGACCCCGAATTGCTAAGGAAATGTTGAAAAACAAAAAACAAAGCTGGGGGCATCACATTGCCTGATTTCAAACTTTACTACAAAGCTGTGATCACCAGGACGGCATGGTACTGGCACAAAAACAGACACATAGACCAGTGGAACAGAATAGAGAGCCCAGAGATGGACCCGCAACTCTATGGTCAAATCATCTTTGACAAAACAGGCAAAAATATCCAGGGGAAAAAAGAGTCTCTTCAATAAATGGTGCTGGGAAAACTGGACAGCTATATGTAGAAGAATGAAACTTGACCATTCTCTTACACCATACACAAAGATAAACTCGAAATGGATAAAAGACCTCAGTGTGAGGCAGGAATCCATCAAAACCCTAGAGGAGAACACAGGCAGTAACCTCTATGACATTAGCCACAGCAACTTCTTTCAGGACATGTCTCCAAAGGCAAAGGAAACAAAAGTGAAAATGAACTTTTGGGGCTTTATCTACTTTTTTCTTTTGTTATTTATGCTTTTGGTGTAATATCTAAGAAACCTTTGCCATAATCAATGTCATGAAAGATTACCCCTTTGTTTTCTCTTTGAATTATGTAGCTTTAGCTGTTAATTCAAGTCTTTCATCATATGTCAGTTAATTTTTGTATATGGTATGAGGTAGGGTCTAACTTTTTTGTTTCAAGTTTTTACTTATATTCGTTAGTTAACATAGAGCATAATATTGGATTCAGAAGTAGATTTTAGTGATTCATCACTTACATATAAAATTCAATGCCCTCCTTAATACCTATAACCCATCAAGCCTACCCCCACACTCACCTTCATTCCAGCAACTCTCAGTTTATTCTCTATAGTTAAAAGTCTCTTATAGTTTGCCTCTTTCTCATTTTTTCCCTTTCCCCTTTGTTCATCCATTTTGTTTCTTAAATTCTACATATGAGTGAATTAATATAGTTTTTGTCTTTTTCTGACTTCTGTCACTTAGCATAATATACTCTTGCTCCAACCACATCGATGCAAATGGCAAGATTTCATTCTTTTTTATGGCTAAGTAATATTTCAGTATGTGTGTGTGTATGTCACACACACACACACACACACACACACACCATATCTTCTTTATTCATTCATCAGTCAGTGGACATTTGGGCTCGTTCCACAATTTGGCCATTGTTGATAATGCTGGTATAAACACTGGGGTGCATGTATCCCTATGAATCAGTATTTTTGTATCCTTTGGATAAATAGTACAATTGCTGGGTCTTAGGATAGTTCTATTTTAACTTTTTGAGGACCTTCCACACTGTTTTCCATAGTGGCTGCACCGGTTTCATTCCCATCAACAGTATAAGAGCAATCCCCTATTGTTGCATCCTCACCAAAATCTGATGTTTCTTGGGTTAATTTTAGCCATCTGAAAGTTGTGAGGTGGTACCTCATTGTGGTTTTGATTTGTATTTCCTTGATGAAAAGTATTATTGAGCATCTTTTCATGTGACTGTTATCCATCTGGATGTTGTCTTTGGAAAAATATCTATTCGTGTCTTCTATCCATTTCTTAACTAGATCATTTGGGTTTTTGGGTGTTGAGTGTGGTAAGTTTTTACAGATTTGGGGGAGGGTCTAGCTTTATTCTTTTGTATGTGGATATCCAGTTCTACTAGCAACATTTGTTGATGAGATTATCCCTTCTCCTATTAAATGGTCTTGGAAGTCTTATAAAAAATCAGACATAGATGTATGATTTTATTTCTAGAATCCCAATTCTATTTCATTAAATTATATCTCTAATCTTATGAATCTTATGACATGACCACACAGTCTTGATCACTGTAGCTGTGGAGGAAATTTTACAATTGGGAAGTGTGAGTCCTTCAAATTTGTTCTTTTCTAAGATTAGAAAAGATTTTGACTAATTGGGGTTACTTGCAATTTTGTCAATTTTAGGATAATTCTTTTCATTTCTGTAAAAAGGTCATTGGGGTTTTTGATAGGGATTGTAGTGAATCTTTGTATCACTTTGGATACTGCCATCTTAACAATATTAAGTGTTACATTCATAAACGTGGAATATAATTCCATTTATTTTTGTGTTTTAAATTTCTTTCAGCCATGTTTTATAGTTTCTAGTGTATAAACCCTTCATCTCCTTGGGTAAATTTGTTTCTAAGTATTTTATGTTACTTTTTGATGCTCTTATAAATAGAATTGCTTTAATTTCCTTTGTGAATTATTCATTATTGGCATATAATAACACACTAATACATATATAAGATTATGATATTGGCAAATAGAGCTAATGTTCTTCCTTTCCACAGTAAATGCTTTTTATTGTTCTTGCCTCACTCTTCTGGATAGAATTTCCAGTACAATACGAAATAAAAGTAGCAAAAGCCAGGATTGTTGTCTTGTTCCTGATCTCAGAGGAAAAGCTTTCAGTCTTTCACCATCAAATATGATGTTATCTATGGGTTTTGCAAAAATGCCCCTTACCAGATTAAGGAAGTTCCTCAGTTATCTGAATGTTGTTGCTGTGGTGGTGTTAAATCATAAAAGGGGCATCTATCCAATGCTTTTTCTGCAAGAGATGATCATGTTTTTCCTCCTTTCTGTAGAAGTGGGTATTATGTTGATTTGTGTATGCTGAAACACTTCTTACGTTTCTAGGATAAATCTTACTTAATCATAGTTTATAATTATCATAATATATGCTACTGGATTCCATTTACTAGTATTTCATTGAGTACACTTGCATTATATTCATAAGGAATATTTTTCCATAGTTTTCTTGTGATGCCTTTGTCTGGTTTTGGGTAATGCTGGCCCCAAAGAACAAGGTAAGATGTGTTTCTATTTTTTGGAATGTTTGAGAAGTATTTGGTGTTAACTTAAATGATTGGTAAAATTCATCATAAAGCCATCTGATGCTAGCCTTTTCTTTGATGGGAGGTTTTGATTACTTAATTCACTTCATTTTGAGTCAGTTTTGGTAGTATGTTTCTCAGAATTTATCCATTTCATCTAGGTTATTTACTTTGTTGGCATACAATTGTTCACAATACTCTTTTATAACCCTTTTTTACTTAAGGTTGATAGTATCATACTTTTAATTCTGATTTTAATAATTTTAGTGTTATTTTTTGCTGAGTCACTATAGTTAGTCATTTCTGTCCATATTTTCAAAGAGCCAACTTTTGGTTTTGTTGAGTTCCTTTATTGCCTTCTGACCTGTTTTGTTTAGCTGCTTGAATTTTTGTTATTCCTTATATCTGCTAGCTTTAGGGGTTTTTTCCCCCCCAGTTCTTTGGATATAAAGATAGGTCATTAATTTGAGAACTTTTTCCTTCCTTTAACGTGGGCAGTATAGCTATAAATTTCCCTCTGGGTACTGGTTTTGCTACATGTCACTACTTTTTTTTTTTTTTTTTATTCATCTAAGTGTTTTCCAATTTCCCCTGGGATTTCTACTTTGGTCTATTGTTTAAGAGCATATTGCTTAATCCACATATTTGTGATTGTTCCCATTTTCTTTCAGTTATAACCTATGAGTTTCATTATATTTTGGTTGGAGAAGAAACTGTATCATTTCAGTCTTCCTATGCTTATTGAGATTTGTTTTGTGCCCTAACAACTGCTCTGTCCTGGAGAATGTTACGTGCACTTTTTAATTAATGTGTGTTCTGTGTTTCTGTTATTATTGTGTTAAGTGCTTTATCTGTTGTCTCTTAGGTTAATTTATAATGCTGTTCAAGTCCTCTGTTTCCTTAGTGATATTCTATCTAGTTTTTCCATCAGTTACTGAAACTGTTATTGTAACACTAGTTCCTATTTTAATTCTGTCCAATTTTGCTTCAGATATCTTAGAGTTCTATTATTGTATGTATATGTTTATAATATACCCATATAATATGCATTTGATCCTTTTATCAATATATAATCTCTTCTTTGTCCCTTGTAATAATTTTAGACTTAAAATGTATTTTGTCTAAAATTACTATATCTACAAAAAATACAGGAATAAAAAAATTAAATTAGTAAAGCCACTCTCTGCCTTTCTTTCATTTTCTGTTTGCATGGAGCATCTTTTTTCCATCTTTTTATTTTCAACATATTTTTGTCTTTGAAATTAGTGTGTCTGCTGTAGAGAGCATACAGTTAGATCATGTATTTTTACCCATTCTGCCAATCTCTGCCTTATAATTGGAGAGGGTAATTCATTTAATTTAACTAAAGTATTGAAAAGGAAGGACTTCTGCCATCTTGCTATATATTTTCTATAATAACATATGTATTTCATTGTTCAGTGCCTCCAAGAGTGCCTTCTTTCATGCTTGATAAAAAAAAGTACCATTTTGCTTCCTTTCTTATTTCTTATTTAATTTTCTGTATATATTTTAGTTGTTTCTTTTGTGGTTACCCTGGGCATTAAAATTAGCCTCTTAAATTTATAAAAATCTAGTTTGAATTAATAGTAACTAGCTTCAATACCAAAACTCTATTGCTCTATGTTATATATAGCTGTTGCTATATAACCCAACTATGTTGTTATTATCACAACTTCTTTATGTGTTTTGCCCGTTACTACCATGGATTTATATTATGCTTTTATGTATTTAGAAAAAAAGAGGATTTAAAAACAAAAATAAAATAATGGTGGCTTTTATATTTACCTATGTACTTACCTTTACTGGTCGTCTTTATCTTCTCATATGGCTTCAAGTTACTGTCTAATGTGTTTTCATTTCAGCCTGAAGAACTCCCATTAGCATTTCTCATAAGGCAGATCTACTAGAAATAATTTCCTCAGCTTTTGTTTATCTGAGAATGTTTTAACTTCTCCTTCAGTTTTGAAAAATAGTTTTGGTGGATATAAAATTGTTGGTTAAAAGTTTTTTTTTCTTTCAGAACTTTAAATACATCATGCTACCATCTCTGTCTTCATGGTTCTAATGAGAAATTAGCTTAATCTTACTGAGGATCCCTTGTACTTGACAAATTGTTTCTGTCTCACTGCTTTCAACATCCCTTCTTTGGATCTGCTCAGTCTTTGTCTTTCAACAATGTGATCATAATGCTTAAGTGTGGATCTTTTTGAGTTTATCCTGCTCAGATTTTACTGAAATTTTTAGAGATATATGTTAACTTTTCATCAAATTGGGGAATTTTACCATCATTATTTCTTCAAATATTCTTTATGTTCTTTATCTCCTCTCATTCTGAGACATCAATTATGTGTATTTTGTGAAGGTGTCCCACAAGTCTCCTAGATACTGTTAATATTTTTCATTCTATTTTTCTTTTTGATCTACAGATGGAATCATTTCCATTGACCTATCTTCAAATTCACTTATTCTTTTTTCTGCCTGCTCAAATTTGAGGTTGAATCCCTCTCGTAAGTTTTTCATTTTTGTTATTGTACTTTTCAGCACCAGAATTTCTATTTAGGTTTTTTTTGTTATTGTTTTAAATAAATTTTCTCTCTTTATTAATACCCTCCATTTAGTGAGACTTAATTCTTCTGGTTACCTTCAATTTTTGTTCACAGTTTCTTTTAGCTCTTTAAGCATATTTAAGACAGTTGATTTAAAGTCTTTGTAAGTAAAATATCTTGGCTTCCTCAGAGAAAGTTTCAACTAAATTCTTTTTTTGGCCTCTGAATGGGCCATGATTTCTTATTTCTTTATATGCCTTGCATTTTATTGTTGAAAACTGGGCTTTTGAGTATAATGAGGAAACTGAAAATTAGGTTCTCCCCCTTCCCCCTAAGTTCTTCTACTGATGTTTAAGTTTGTGCTGTTAGTTTAGAAAGAAAAATTGTAAACAATTTTTTAAAAGATTGTATTCTTCATTGTGTGTGGCCTCTGAAATTTCTGCTCCATTAGTTTACTGGTCAGCTAGTCATTTGACAGCAATTTCATTAAATGACTGTAGTCAAACAACAATAGCAACAATAACAATAGCAACAATAGGGACGCCTGGGTGGCTCAGTTGGTTAAGCAGCTACCTTCGGCTCAGGTCATGATCCCAGGCTCCTGGGATCGAGTCCCACATCGGGCTCCTTGCTCAGTGGGGAGCCTGCTTCTCCCTCTGCCTCTGCCTGCCACTCTGCCTGCTTGTGTGCTCTCTCTCTCTCTCTGACAAATAAATAAAATCTTAAAAAAAAAACAATAGCAACAATAATAAACTATCTCCTTATCTTAGCAAGATGATTCTGTGTTAGGAAACTGCTGCAGTGCAAGCCAGGTTATTTCCAACTCTGCATTAGCCTTCACTTCCTGTTTTCATGGTGTCTAAAGTTCATCTAGAGGGGAAATCTTTGAATCTTCTCAGGTATTTTCTTAGCATGTGTCCAGCTGTAGGCATGCATGTGGATATCTAGGTTTTGCAGTATAAGTGGAAGCTTTACAAAGCCTTTTTTCCCCTTCATGTATTTTCTTATACAGCCTATTCTTTCCAAGAGTACAAAATCTCTTTTTTGCCCCTGTTCTTACACCCTGCCCCGGGTGAGCTGCAACTTGTACATCTGCCTTTAATTACTCATACAAATGCCTTCCAGGAAGCCACTTTAACCCTGGGAAAGCTCTGAGGCAGGGAAAACAAAGGTAAACCCTTAAGCTGATCCTTCAGGGAGGCACCAAATGGGTAAAAATAAAGGGAAGTACAACTATAATTCTTTGAGAATAAGGTCTATATTTAGTACCCTTTCTGGCACCAGAAACTATATAAGAGGAATGCTGGCTGCTATCTTCGTGGCCATCACTGAGGTGGGGAGTGGTAGACTCTAAATGGGTAAGGTAAAATACCATATGCTCTCTTACAAAAATTCAACAGCTTTTTAAAAAAATGAGATATAGTTCACATTTAACATTATATTAGTTTCAGGTGTACCACATAATTAGGTGTTTGTACATTTTGTAAAATAATCACGATAAGTCTAGTTAACAACCATCACCATACATGTTACAAATATTTTTTTCTTGTGGTGAGGACTTTGAAGATCTACTCTTTTAACAAATTCCAAACATACAATACAGTATTATAAATTATAGTCATCATGCTATACATTACATCCCCATGACTTATTTATTTTATAACAACTTATTTTTTCATTAAGCATTCTCCTGGTTGTTATAAATTTTCTGTTAGATGCTAGAGTTCTGAAAAAAATTATTGTTTTTGCCAGCTTAATAATTATTTAGTGGAGAAACCAGTCCTACTCTGACATTTTCAGTAATGTAAATTCCTGATATTTTGAAGTAATTTTCCTTTACTTAGCTATAACACACCTACAGGATGAATCATGAAATTACACCACAATGAAGTATCAAAAAGAATCTATCTGTAAAAAAAAAAAAAGAATCTATCTGTATAATCACTCAGATTAAAAAATAGAATAGCAACCAAAACACCTTCTTTCTCTTTTCCAATCACTATTCCTATATCTTCCCCAATAGTAGCCACTATTATCTTTTAACACTCCATCTTAGTTTTACTAGTTTTTGATACCTCTATTTTGGAGCACTTACATACTTTATTAGATGTGTATCTGGGAGTGGAATTAGTGGTTCAAAGAGTTAGTAGATGCTGTCAAAGAATTTTCCAAAGATGCTAACTATTCCACAAAAGAGTTCTAACTATTCCACAACATCAGAAAAAGATATACACAGTCTTTTAAAAATGTTATCCATTCTGATGGGTATGTGCAATGTAATCTCATTGTGATTTGAATTTACATTACTCTGATGAGTGATGAACACCTTTTCACATGCTTATGACTATTTGGTTACTTATTTTGTTAAGTCTCTTGGCCAAATTTTTTTCCTATTGACTGTCTCTCTTTCATATCTTTGTCATAATTATTTACATACCTGATATAAGCACTTCATTGTTTACATATTATATAAAAATGTTTTCCCTGTGACTTGTATTTTCAGTGTCTTAATGGTGTCTTTTGAGAAAGAGAATTTCTTAACTTTAAATGTAATCTGATTTATAATTTTTTCCCCTCTTTGGTTAGTGCCAATTATATTTTCTTTATGAAATCTTCACAAACATCCAGAAAATATTCTCCTCTATTATCCTCTATTGTTTTCTTGTAATTATTTTTTTTTGCTTTTGCTATAATTTTACTGATTTCTTAAAATTAACCCATTATTTCCATGAAAGTAGTTGGATATGTGATGGGACAAGACCCTTTACCAGTCCTTGTAGCATTTAAATCTATCTTCTACCTGAAATAAATTTTTAGTATGATGTGTGATAAAAATAGTTTCCATATGAATATCCAATTAACCAGATGATTTATTTAAAAAATTCTTTTCTCACTGCTTTGTAGAGTCATGTTCATAAAGAATCAGTTCTCTATAGATGACAGATATTTCTGGACTCTCTTATTCAGTTTTGTCTGGCAGTCTATATTTCTGCCATCAACATGCAATCTTAGTCATTATAGTTTTATAATAACTGTGAATGTCTAGTAATTTAATTTTCTTTTTAGTTTTTAAATTCCAATTAGTTAACAGTGTTATATAAATTTCAGGTGTATAATATAGTTATTCAACATTTCCATACATCTCCAGGTGCTAATCACAAGTGCACTCCTTAATTTCCATCCCCTTTTTAAACCATCCACCCACCACATCTCCCTTTTGGTTACCATCAGTTTGTTCTCTCTAGTTAAGAGTCTATTTCCTTATTTTTTAAAAAAGATTTTTATTTATTTGACACAGAGAGAGAGAGAGAGTATGAGAGGGAGTAGGGTCAGGGGGAGAAGCAAACTCTCTGCTGAGTGGGGAGTCTGATGCAGGCCTTGATCCTGGGACTGTGGGATCATGACCTGAGCGGAAGGCAGACATTTAACCAACTGAGCCATGCAGGTGCCCCAAAGAGTCTATTTCTTGGTTTGCCCCCCTCTCTTTTACCTTTGCTTGTTTTGTTTCTTATATTGCACATATAAGTGAAACCATGTGGTATTTGCCTTTCTCTGACTGACTTATTTCACTTAGCATAATACTCTGTAGCTCCACCCATGTCATTGCAAATGGCAAGATTTCCTTCTTCTTTATGGCTGAGGAATATTCCATATATATATATACACACACACACATACATATCACATGTTCCTTATACATTCATCAGTTGATGGACATGGGCTATTTCCATAATTTAGCTATTATATATAATAAACATCAATTAACTGCTATTATAAACATCAGTTCACTCTGGATTAGTATTTTCTATTTGGATAAATACCCTGGTCTGTATTTACTACATTGTGAGGTAGTTCTATTTTTAACTTTTTGAGAAACTTCCATATTGTTTTTCACAGTGGCTGCACAAGTTTCCATTCCCATCAACAGTGCAACAGTTCTTCTCCACATCCTCAACAAGACCCATTTTTTCTTGTGTAGGTTGATTTTAACCATTCTGACAGGTGTGAGGTAATATCTCATTGTAGTTTTGATTTGCATTTCCCTGATGATGAGTGATGTTGAGCATGTTTTGATATGTTGGTTGGCCATCTGTATGTCTTTTTTGGAAAAATGACTATTCATGTCTTCTGCCCATTTTTTCCACATCCTCAGCAACACTTTTTCTTTCTTGTGTTGTTAATTTTGACCATTCTGACAGGTGTGAGGTAATGTCTCTTTATAGTTTTGATTTGTATTTCTCTGATGATGAGGGATGTTTGCCATCTGTATGTCTTCTTTGAAGAAATGTTCATTCATGTCTTCAGCCCATTTTTTAATTGGATTGTTTTGGGGGTATTGAGTTGTATAAGTCCTTCATATATTTTGGATACTAGCCCTTTATCAGATACATAATTTGCAATATCTTCTATTCCATAAGTTTCTTTCTAGTTTTGTTGATTGTTTCCTTCACTGTGCAGAAGTTTTTATTTTGATGTAGTCCCCGTAGTTTACATTTGCCTTTGATTTCCTTATCTTAGGAGAAATATCTAGAAAGAAGTTGCTATGATCAATGTCCAAGAAGTTATTGCTTGTGCTCTCTTCTAGGATTTTTATGGTTCTGGGTCTCACATTTATGTCTTTAATCCATTTTGAATGTATTTTTGTGAATGGTATAAGAAAATGGTCCAGTTTCATCCTTTTCCACGTAGCTGTCCAGTTTTTCCAATGCCATTTGTTGAAGATACTGCCTTTTTCCCATTTTATGTTCTTTCCTCCTGTTTCAAAGATTACTTGAACCTATAATTGTGGGTTTATTTATGGATTTTCTATTCTTTTCATAACTTAAAGTCTGGAAATGTGATGCCTCCACCTTTGTTTTTCATTCTCAGGGTTGCTTTGGCTATTTAGGGTCTTTTATGGTTCCATACAAATTTTAGGATTTTTTCTAGCTGTGTGAAAAATGCTGGTGGTATTTTGATAGAGATGACATTAAATGTGTAGATTGCTTTTGATAGTATAGATATTTGAACAAAATTTTTCTTCCAATCCAGGAGCATGGAACATCTTTTCATTCATGTGTGTAATCTTCGATTTCTTTTATTAGTATTTTATAGTTTTCAGAATACAGGTCTTTCACTACTTTGGTTAGGTTTATTCCTAGGTATTTTAATATTTTTGGTGTGATTGTAAATGGAGTTGATGCCTTAATTTCTCTTTCTGCTGCTTCATTATTGGTGTATAGAAATTCAATAGATCTCTATACTTTGTGTGGTGCCTGGGTGGCTCAGTCGGCTAAGTGTCTGCTTTTGGCTCAGGTCATGATCCCAGAGCCCTGAGATTTAGCCCACCATTGGGTTCCCTGCTCGGCGGGAAGCCTGGTTTCTCCCTCTCCCTCTGCCACTCCCCCTGTTTGTGCTCTCTCTGTCAAATAAATAAATAAAATCTTAAAGTTCTCTATATTTTGATTTGTATTCTGGAAATTTACTGAATTTATGCATCAGTTGCAACAGCTTTCTGGTGGAATCTTGGGTTCTAGATATAGTATCATGTCATCTGCAAATAGTAAAAGTTTTACTTCTTGCCAATTTGGATGCCTTTTATTTCCTTTTCTTGCCTGATTGCTGTGGCTAGAACTTCTAATACTATGTTGAATAAAAGTGGTCAGAATAGACATCCTTGTTCCTGATCTTAGGGGAAACGCTTCCAGTTTTTGCCTATTGAGGACTATACTAGCTGTGGGTTTTCTGTATATGGTCTTTATGATGTGGAGGTATGTTCCCTTGTCCCTACTTTGTTGAGGGCTTTTATCATGAATGGATCTTGTATTTTGTTAAACATTGCTTCTGCATCTATAGAAATGATCATATCGTTCTTATCCTTTCTTTTATTAATGTGATGTATCATGTTGACTGATTTGCAAATATTGAAACACAACTCAGGAATACATCCCACTTGATTGTGGTGAACAATTTTTTTAAATGTATTGTTGGATTCTGTTTGTCAGTATTTTGTTGAGGATTGCTGCATCTGTGTATATCAGAGATATTGGCCTGTTGTGTGTTGTTGTTTTGTGGTATCTTTATCTGGTTTTGGAACGAGGATAATGCTAACCTCGTAGAACAAATTTTGAAGTTTTCTTTCCACTTCTATATTTTGCGATAGTTTGAGAATAGTTATTAACTCTTCTTTAGGTGTTTGGTAGAATTCCCCTGTGAATTCATCTGGTCCAAGATGTTTGGTTTTTTGGGGGGAGGGGTGATTACTGATTCAATTTCTTTGCTGGTTATTTATCTGTTCCAGTTTTCTATTTCTTCCTATTTAAGTTTGGTAGTGTACATGTATCAAGGAATTTATCCATTTCTTCTAGGTTATCTAATTTGTTGCCCCGTAGTTTTTCACAATATTCTCTTATAATTGTTTGTATTTCTGTAATAATGGTTTTTATTTCTCCTCTCTCATATGCAATTTTATTTATTTGGGTCCTTTCTCTTTTTAATGATTCTGGCTAGAGGTTTATCAATTTTATTAATTTTTTCAAACAACCAACTCCTGATTTCATTGATCTGTTCTATTATTTTTTAGATACTGTATCATTTATTTCTGTTTTAATCATTATTTCTTTCCTTCTGACATTTTAGGCTTCATCTGTTATTCTTTTTCTAGTTCCTTTAGGTTTAAGGGTAAGTTGTTTACTTGAGATTTTTCTTGCCTTTTGAGGTAAGCCTGAATTGCTATAAACTTCTCTCCTATAACCCCTTTGCTTTATCCCAAAAATTTTGGACCACTGTGTTTTCATTTTCATTTATTTCCATGTCTTTTTTATTTCTTGTTTTATATTGTGATTGACCTATTCACTGTTCAGTAGCATGCCATTTAATCTCCATGTATTTGTGGTTGTTCCAGATTTTTTCCTATGTCTTCTAGTTTCATAGAGTTGTGATCAGAAAAGGTGCATGGGGGTGCCTGGGTGGCTCAGTGGGTTAAAACCTCTGCTTTCAGCTCAGGTCATGATCTCAAGGTCCTGGGATCAAGCCCTGCATCGGGCTTTGGTCAGCAGGGAGCTTGCTTCCCCCCACCTCCCCGCCTGCCTCTCTGCCTACTTGTGATCTCTCTCTCTGTCAAATAATAAATAAAATCTTAAAAAAAAAAATACAAAAAGAAAAGGTGCATGGTATGAATTCAACTTCTTGTATGGGTTGAGATGTGTTTTGTGGCCCAATTTGTAATTTATTCTGGAGAATCTTCCATGTGCACTTGAAAAGAATATGTATTCTGTTTTAGGAAGAAATGTTCTGAATATATCCATTATATCTGGTTCATTGTGTCATTTAAAGCCATTGTTTCCTTACTGATTTTCCATTTGGATGATCTGTCCATTGACTTATATGGGGTATTAAAATCCCCTATTATTGTATTATTATTGTTTAGTTCCTTATGTTTGTTATTGTTTTAGGTAATTAGGTACTCCCAGGTTGGGTGCATAAATATTTACAACTGTTGTATTTTTTTTGTTGGATTATCCCCTTTATTATTATGTAGTGTCCTTCCTTTTTTGTCTCTTGTTACAGTCTTTGTTTTAAAGTCCAGTTTGTCTGATATATCATATTGTTAGTCTGGCTTTCTTTTGACATCTATTTGTATGATAACTGTTTCTTCCATCCTCCTGCATTCAATCTGCAACTATCTTTAAGTCTAAAATTAGTTTCTTGTAGGCACATATATATAGGTCTTGTTTTTGTTTTTTTAATTCATTTTTACACCCTATGTCTTTTAATTGGAGTACTCTGTCCATTTACATCCAAAGTAAGTATTCATAGATATGTATTTATTGCCATTTATTACTTATTTTGTGGTCATTTCTGGAGATTTCCTCTGATCCTTTTCTTTCTATCTTTTATATTTTGCTGATTTTCTGATATATCTGGATTTAATTCTCATTTTATTCTTTGCATGTTTATTAGTGATTTTTGAAATATGGTTACAAGTAGGTTTGTATATAAACTTTTCTGCATATAGCAATCTATATTAAGTTGATGGTCTTTTAAGTTTGAACCCATTCTTTTCTCCTTTTCCCCTCCTCCCAGATTTTAGGTATATGTTATTATAGTTTATATCTCTTTTTTTGTGAGTTCTGTGACAATTTTTTTTATAAAAATATTCATTTTTACTGCTTTTATGTTTCCTGCCTTTATATTGTTTTTGGTCTCTCCTTTTCACTCAGAGTCCCCCTTAGTATTCCAGGGCTGTTTTATTGGTCATGAAGTCCCTTAGTTTTTGTTTGGGGGAATTTCTTTAATCACTTCTTGTCTTCTGAATGATAGCTTTGCTTGATAGAATACTTTTTTTTTTTTTTAAAGATTTTATCTATCTATCTATTTATTTTATTTGAGAGGGGTGGGGAGGACCAGAGGGAGAGGGACAAGCAGGCTCCATGTTGAGTGTGAGCCCAACAAAGTGCTTGATCTCATGTCCCTGATCATAACCTGAGCCAAAATCAAGAGGCAGATGCTCAATTGACTGAGCCACTGAGGAAGCTTGGATAGAGTATTCTTAGCTGCAGAATTATTCAGTACTTTGAATATGTTACACCATTTCCTTCAGGCTTTTCAAGTTTCTGTTGAAAACTCTGCTTTTAGCTTTATGGGTTTTCCCTCACAAGTTAATGACTTGTTTGGATGCTTTTAAGATTTATTCTCTATCCCTATAATATGCAAATTGAATTATGATTTGTCTTGGTGTGTACCTGCTTTTGTTGATTATGCTGGAAGTTCTCTGTGCCTTCAGGATCTGGGTGTCTGTCCTTCCCCAGATTAGGGAAGTTTTCAGCTATTACTCCTTCAAATAAATTTTCTGCATTCTTTTTTCTTCTTCTGGGAATACTATAATATGAATGTTACTACATTTGATGGAGTCATTGAGTTCCTTCATCTATTCTCATTTTGCATACTTCTTCTTTCTCTCTTTTATTCAGCTTCATTGCTTCCCATAATTTATCTTCTAGATCACTAATTTCTTCTGCTTCTTCCAGCCTGCTCTTCATTGCATCAAGGTTTCTAATCTTGTTTATTGCACTCTTCATCTGATTCTTTTGTTCACTGCATCAAGGTTTCTAATCTTGTTTATTGCATTCTTCATCTCTGATTCTTTTTTAACTCTTTTATCTCTCTGGTAAAGGTCACATTGATGTCCTCCATTCTTTTCTCAAGCCTAGTGAGTATTCTTATAATCATTGCTTTAAATTCTCCATCAGGCATGTTACTTACATTTGTTTCACTTAGATCTCTGGACATGGCCTTATCTCGTTCTTTCATTTGGAATACATTCCTCCATCTTCTCATTTTGTCAGTCTCTGAGTTCCTCTGTGTGTTAGAAAAGCCAGTTATCTCTCCTCCTAAAAGTAATGGCTTTATGAAGAAGAGATTGGGTAATGCCCAGAGCCTGGTGCTTCAAAGAGTGCCTCCAGTGTGTGTTGTGTGCCCTGTGCTATTGTGTTCTGGCTATTTTTCAGGCGCCTGGGTGGCTCAGTGGGTTAAAGTCTCTGCCTTTGGCTCAGGTCATGATCTTGGGGTCCTGGGATCGAGCCCTGTATGGGACTCTCTGCTCAGCGGGGAGCCTGCTTCCCCCTCTCTCTCTGCCTGCCTCTCTGCCTACTTGTGATCTCTCTCTCTCTCTGTCAAATAAATAAATAAAATCTTTAAAAAAAACCCCACAAAACTCCAGGCTTTAATCCCCACTGGTTGTAAGAACTCATGAAATTCATTCAGCCCTTCTTGCTTTCTAAGTCCATGGCTATAGGTAGATGCTCTCTTTGTGCATTCCCCTGCTCCCCTCTTTTGCCCTTCTCTCTATGACTCCCTTTCCTCCACTGCAGGCAGCACTTTTTCTCATGTAAACCATGTCTTTGCACTTCCTACCTTCTTCGATGTGGCCTCTTCTTTCACTTTAGTTGTGGTTTGTTCTGTTTTCTTCAGGTCAATTTCTGGGGTATTTAGGATAATTTGATAGTTATCTAGTTGTATTTGTTGGACAATACCCTAGCCATAGCCTAGGGTACTCCTATGCTTGCCATCTTTCTCAATCTCTCTAGTAAGTTAATTTCTTACTTTGTTCTTTTTGCCATGTTGCTTTGCAATTGTTCTTTATATTCCTATACAAGTTTTATAATCAGCTCATTAATTTCTTCCAAAAAATTGCAGCTGATAATCTTTTATCAGGATTATATTAATCTTTAGATCAAATTGGGAAAAATTGATATCCTTATAATACTGAGTATAATTATTATGATCTATCCATATGTTAAAGTGTTTTCCTACTTAAATTTGTTTCACAATTTTAATTATATATGTCTTACATATGTTTTATAGGATTACTTCTAGATTATGTATTTTTGTACCTTATTTTAAATTGAGTAATTTTGTATTTTTTATTTTATAATTGTTGCTAGTATATAAAATACAGTTGAATTTTGCATATTGATATTTCCAGTGACTTGGTACATATTCAAATTAATTAAAATAGTTTATTTGTACATTATTTTTCACTTTCCATACATATACACATGTCTACTTTGTATACTCTGAGTATTAAGTTTATATCTTCCTTTTCAATCTTTAGATTTTTTATTTCCATTGTCTACCTTACTGAACTGGATAGGTCTACAAGTTTAATGTTGTGTACTAGGTGTGATGGAAGGCATTCTTGTCTTATTCTCAAAATAGGAGGCAAAACTTTAAACATTTCACCAATAAGTACAATGATTGCTTCAATTTTTTTAAATAGAAATCCCTTTCAGACTATAGAATTTCCCCTTTAGTCCTAGCTTGTTAGGTGATTTTATCATGAATAGATGAATTTAATCATATTCTCATTTAATTATATGACCATGAGATTTTTCCAATTGACTTAATGTGGTAAATTACATTGATGAGTTTTTTTTGAAAGTTAAACCAGGATTGCATTCCTGGCAGGAAGTTGACTTGCTTCTTAGATATCACCCTTTTCATATATCACTAAATTTATTGGCTAACATTTTCCTTAGTAGTTTTACATCTATATTCATAAAAGAGATTGGCCTATAAATCTCCTTTCTTGTGATGTACTTGCTGGGTTTTGGTATAAAAAATATACTGACCTCATAATATAAAATAATAAAATATTCCCCCTTTCAAAAAAATATTTCCTCTTTCTAGTCTCTGAAAGATTTGTAGTATTCTTTATTTTTTGTATTTTCAAGTAAGCTGTATGCCCAATGTGAGGCTTGAACTCATGACCCTGAGATCAAGAGTTGCATGTTTCACTGACTGAGCCAGCTGGGCATCCTGATAATATGTTTTTTTAAGTGTTTAGACAAATTTCCAATGAAGACATCTGGGCCCAAGGTTGTCTATATGAACAGTTTTTAATTTTAACTCAATTATTTTAATAGATATATTCATATTTTCTGTTTCTTCTAGAGCCAGATATGTGAAGTTGTATTTTTATAGTATTATCTCTTAAATTTTACTACTATAGAGTTTATCATAACTATCCTATTATCATTTAATTGATGGTAAACAGTAGTGAACCCTTTTTCATTCTTGATGTCCTTCTACTTCTCCTGACAATCTTACAAAACTTCACCAATTTAAAATATCTCCAATAGGAATACAATGAAAATACAATATGTCACTATTTATGGATACATCTAAATTTATGTTTAGAGGTAAACTTATACCCATAACTATATGTTAATAAAAAGAAGACTAAAATTCAATGATCTAATTACCCTTGAGTTAAAAAGATCAAAATTATCCAAGATTTCCTCATTAATAACAAGTTAGTTAGAGATAAATTGCTTGATTTTGAAAGATTATTTTCTTTATATATTTTTGTCATTGATTTCTATTTAATTCTCCTGTGGTCAGAGAACATTCTATATAACAATTATAATTTTTTGACATTTATTGGCACTTGTATTATGGCCCTGAATATGATCAGTTTTGGTCTGTATCCCCTGTGCATTTGAGAAAAAAATGTACATTTTGAGTTGTAGAGTATAATCTAAACATATCTTTTAAGTTAGATTTATTATTTCTGTTCAAAACTTATGTATTCTTTTATGACTTTTAAATCACCCGCAGAGAGAGCTCTGTAATAATTTCTTTCATTTATTGCAAAATTATCTACCCTTTCTATCAATTTTTGCTTGAGGCTCTGAATTCAAAAACCTGGTGGATTCATCCTTTTATTTTGAAATAGTACCTTTCAACTTTGGTAATACTTCTTGCTTTAAAGTAAACTGTGGTAGGCAGAATTCTAAAACATTCCCCAGGATTCCTGTCTCCCAGGATAATCCTGTATAACCCCTGGGACTGGGACTGTAATAGAGAATATATCACTCCTATGAGTAGACTTTAAGAAGGGAGACTATCTGAATGGCTTTGACCTGATCACATGAGCCCTATAAATATAGGTGCAGAGGTCAAAGATAAAAATAATTCTGAGATTTGAACATAAGTACTAGATGCACTGTCACTGGCTTGAAAATGGGAAAGCCCCATGGCAAGGAATGCATGCAGTCTCTGGGAGCTAAGATGGCCCCCACTGATGACCAGGAAGTAAATGGGGATGTTAATCCTACAAGAAGGAACTAATTTCTTTCAACAGAAATAATGTGTTTGGAAGCAAATTTGTATTCCCTCAGAGCCTCTAATGACAACTCAGTCTGGCTGACCTCTTGATTTCATTTTAGAGAGAAAGACAGAAAATGTGTATATTGTGCACAAGTAGGGTGGGCGGAGGGAGAGCGAGAATCTTAATCAGGCTCCATATTCAGCCTGGAGCTCAATCTCATGACCCTGAGAGATCCTGACTTGACTCAAAATCAAGAGTTAGCTTCTTAACTGACTAAGCCACCCAGACACTCCATCAACAAAAAGAATACATTTGGAAGCAAATCCATTTTCCTTCAGAGTCTCCAATAACAATTCAGCTTGACTAACTTCTTGATTTCAGTCTCATGGCAGCTTGAGCAGAAATCTCAATCATGTAGTGCCAGATACCTGACCTATAGAACTCTGAGTTAATAAAAGGATGTTGTTTCAAGTTGCTAAGTTTGTGGTGATTAGCTACACAGCAATGGAAAACTGATAGAAGTTATCTATACCAGCATTTTAAATTATTTACATAGTATAATTTTTCATACATTTACTTTAACATTTTTGCTATGCATATATTTAATGCATCTCTTGTAATTTGGTTTTGTTTTTTATTCAAACTGACAATCTTTGTCTTATAATTGAAGAATTCAAATTACATTAGTGTAAATAATGATATATATGGATTAAATCTACCAACCTCACAATTACTTATTTGCCTAACATGTGTCCTCTTTCTCTTTCCTTTCTATCCTTTTAAGGATTAATCACATTTAAAATTATTATTATATTAGTTTTTGAGTATTATTATATTATACTATTATTTTGGTGGTTACCACAAATATCACAAAATTGATCCTTAAATAGTTGAGCCGAAATTACCCTGATAAATTTACATCTTCCCCAACAAAACAAAAATGTTAAACATTTTATGCTATTATATGTTTTCATTCTACATTGCAATATTATTAAAAACTATTAAACATCTTAATATTTATACCAACACATATTATTCTTCTAAAAAGTCAATTTTTATTTAAATTCATTCCTGCAATTTTTCCATTGTTCTTATTCAATTTCTATTTTTTAATTACCTAGGATTGTTTTCCTTCTATCTAAAACATTCCCTTTAGTTTAGTTTTGTTTTTTAATTAGTGCTGTTCAGCTGGCAACATGCAGTATTTGTTCTTTTGAGATTGGCTTATTTCACTAAGCATAATTTCCTTAGGGTTAATCCATGTTGTAACATATGAAAAGATTTATTTCTTTTTTTAAATACTAATTGAATAACATTCTATTGTATGTAATACTTTTTAAAAAACCTATTTATCTTTTGATGGTTATTTAGGTTGCTTCCTCCTCAATGCTACTATGAATAGTGCTGCAATGAACATTTTTCAATTCTTTTAAATAGCTAGAAGTGGATTTCTGGGCTACAAGGTAATTCTACTTTTCATTATTGAGGATACATATTACTGTTTTTGATAACATTTGTACCATTTTACATTCCAACCACCAGTGCACAATTTTCCAATTTCTCATCTTTGTTAACACTTTCTATTTTCTGTTTTTGTTGTTATTTTATAGTGCCATCTTAACAGGTATAAAGTGATATTGTGGTTTTCATTTGCATTTCTCTAATGAGTAGTGATTTTGGACATCTTTTCATATGCTTGTTAGCCATTTGTATATCTTATTTGGGGACATACCTACTTAAGTCTTTTTGCCCATTTTAAATTGGATTTTTTCCCTTTTGAGCTATAGGAGTTCTTTACATTCTGAATATTAATCCCTTATTAGATATATGCTTTGCAAATATCTTTCCCCATTCCATAAGTTGTCTTTCTCTTCTGTTAATTGTTTCCTTTGCTTCACAGTTTTTAAGTTTGAGGTAGTCCCATTTGTCTATTTTAGCTTTTATTAGCTAAAATAGACAAATTTTGGTGTCACAACCATAAAATAATTGCCAAATCCAATGTGTTTTTGGTGTCACAACCATAAAATAATTGCCAAATCCAATGTCATGAAAATTTCCCCTATGTTTTCCTTCAGGAGTTTTATAGTTTCATGTTTTATTTAGGATTTTCCATTTTCAGTTGATTTTTGTATATGGTGTAAGGTAAATCCAGCTTCATTCTTTTACATGTGCAAATCCTATTTTCCCAACATAATCTGTTGGAGACACTATCCTTTCCTCACTGGATACCCTTGGTAACTTTATCGAAGATCTGACCATATAGATGACAGTTCATTTATGAGTTCTCTATTCTGTTCCAAAGGTTTATATGCCTGTCTTTATGCCAATATAGTTCCATTTTGATTACTTTGTATTATGTTTTAATTATCATGTCTTGAAACCAGGAACTGTGAAGACTCTAGCTTTGATTGTCTTTCTTAGGACTGTTGTGGATATTTGTGGTCCTCTGAGATTCCAGGTTAATATTAGGATATTTTTTTTTCTATTTCTGCAAAATACACCATGGGGATTTTGATAACAATTTAATCTGAATCTGTAAATCACTGCGGGTAGTATGAACATTTTAACAATATTAAGCCTTCTAGTCTATGAACATGTAGTATCCTTCATTAATTTGTGTCTCTAATTTCTTTCTTCACTGTTCTGTGGTTTTCATTATTAAGAGTTTTGCTTACTTGGTTAAGTTTAATTCCTAAATTTTAAATTCCTTTTCATGCTGTTGTAAATGGGATTTTCTTAATTTCCTGTCACATTGTTCATTGTTAGTGTACAGAAATGTAACTGATTTTGTGTTTTGACTTTGTACCTGCAAAATTTCTGGATTTTGTTATAAGCTCTATAAGCTCTGTGTGTGTACGTGTGTGTGAATTTATGAATTCTGCACACAAGATCATGCCTTCTACAAAGAGATAATTTTAATTCTTCTTTTCTTGGGTGCTCTTTATTTGGGTGTTCTTCATTTATTTTTCTTGTATTTTTCTTTGGATAAATTTTCTAGTATTCTGTCGAATAGAAGTTGTGAGTGGGCATCCTTCCCCTGTTCTTGATCTTAGAGGGATGACTTTCAGATTTTCCATCACTGAGTATGATGTTAGCTATGTGCTTTTTAAAATATATGATGTTTACTATAGTGGGGCAATCTCCTTTTTTATTACTAGTTTGTTGAATGTTTTTTAAGGGTGTGGGATTTTGTCAAATACATTATCTGCATTATCTGAAATGACTGTGTGCTTTTTGTCCTTCATTCTGTTAATGTGATTTATCATAAAGATTGATTTTGATATATTGAACTATCCTTGCATCCTGAGGCTAAGTTCCACTTGTTCATGATGTATAATTCTTAAATGTGTACTTGTATTCAATTTCCTGGTATTTTGTTGAGGATTTTTGCATTGCTATTCCTTGGGGATATTGAACTGTAGTTTTCTCCTCTGGTAGTATCTTTGATTTTCATATCAGGATAATGCTGATCTCATAACTGAGTTTGAAAATGTTCCTTCCTCTTCAATTTTTCCAAAGAGTTTGAGAAGGACTGGTATTAATTCTTCTTTAAATGTAGTTAGAATTGTTTAGAGAAGACATCTAGTCCTAAACATTTATGTTTTTACTTTTTTTAATTATTACTACTTATTTAGTCTCCTTCCTAGTTATTGGCCTGTTGAGATCTTTTAATTTCTTCATGATTCAGTCTTCATAAATTATATGTTTACAGAAGTTTACCCATTTCATCTATGTTATCCATTTTTTGGTATATAATTTTTCAGAGTAGTCTCTTATAAACCTTTTAATTTTGGCAGCATCAATTGCAATATCTCATCTTTTATTTCTGGTATTTGTTGAGTCTTTTACCTTTTTTATTAGTCTATCTACAACTTTGTCAATTTAGTTGATCTTTTAAAAAATACTTCATTTTCAACATTTTTTTTGTTTTCCTATTCATGATTCAATTTTAATTCTGCTGTAATCTTTATTATTTTTCTTCTTTCAACCAATTTTGAGTTTGGTTTTTCCCTTCTTTTTCTAATCTCTTGAGGTGTACAGTTAGTTCGTTGATTATATTTTCTTCTTTCAACCAATTTGAGTTTGGTTTTTCCCTTTTTCTAATCTCTTGAGGTGTACAGTTAGATCATTGATTTCAGATCTTTTTTTTTAACATCAACATTTTCTACTATAAAGTTCTTAGATATTTACTTATAAATCTCTTAATAGTGCTTTTGCTGAATGTCATGTTTTGGCCTATTGTATTTTTATTTTTGTGTCTCAAGATATTTTCAAATCTCCTTGTGATTTCTTTGTTGATCTATTCATTGTTCAAGACAGAATTGCTTAGTTTCCACATATTTGTGGATTTTCCAGTCTTCCTTTTGCTATGGACTTCTAGTTTCACTTCAATGTGGTTGTAAAAGATAATCTTATAATTTCAATCTTAAATTTGTTAAAACTTATTTTGTGACCTAACACGTGATCCATACTGGAAAATGTTTCATGTGTAATTGAGAAAATGTGTATCCTACTGTTGTTGAATGGAGCATTCTGTACATGTCTGCTATATCTAATTGGTCTATAGTGTTGTTTGGGTCCTCTGTTTCCTTATTACTCTTCTGAGTGGGAGATCTATTAATTATTGAAAGTGAGGTGTTCGTTGTTGGTGGGAATGCAAGCTGGTACAGCCACTCTGGAAAACAGTATGGAGGTTCCTCGGGAAGTTAAAAATAGAGCTACCCTATGACCAGGAAGTGCACTACTGGGTATATACCCCAAAGATACAGTTTTAGTGAAAAGAAGGTGGACCTGCACCCCAATGTTCATAGAAACAATGTCCCCAGTCACCCAGCTGTAGAAGGAGCTGAGATGTTCTTCAACAGATGAATGAATAAAGAAGATATGTTTCATAAAAGGATGAATATCTACCATTTACATCGACTTGGATGAAAACGGAGGGTATTATGCTAACTGAAATAAGTCAAGCAGAGAAAGACATTATCATATGGTTTCACTGATATGTGGAATATAAATAGCACAGACGACCATAGGGGAAGGGAGGGAGAACTGAATGGGAAGAAATCAGAGAGGGAGCCAAACCCTGAGAGACTCTTGACTCTGAGAAACAAACTGAGAGTTGTGTAAAGGAAGGTGGGTAGGGAGAGGGGTAACTGGGTGATGGGCATTAAGGAGAGCACATGATGTGATGAGCACTGGGTGTAGTATGCAGATGATGAATCATACTATATTACATTGAAAACTGGAGATGTACTGTATGTTGGCTAATTGTATTAAAGTGGAGTGTTAGAATCCCCTGCTATTTTTGTGTTATTACTTCTTTCTCCCCTTAAGTCTGTCAATGTTTGCTTTATATATTTGGGTGCTCTTGTGCTAGGTACATATATATTTACAACTTTTATTTCTTTCTGGTGAGTTGGCCATTTTATCATTATACAATTGTACTTCTTTGTCTCTTATCACAATTTTTTTTATTAAAGTATAATTTTCCTAATTAAGTATGGTCATTCCTTCTCTCTTTTGTATAGCATTTGCACAAAATATATCTGTTCATCCTTTCACTCTCGGCCTATGTATGTCCTTATATCTGAAGTGAATTTTTCTATAGACAGCATATTGTTGGATCCTTTGTTTTTTAATACACACAACCACTTGATTTGGGAATTAATATATTTATTTTTAAAGAAAGCACTGACAAGGAAGGATTTACTATTGCCCTTTTAAAATTATTTTCTTTCTATCTTATATTTATTTTGTCCCACATTTTCTCTCTTCCTGCCTTCCTTTGTGTTTCATTGACTTTTTATAGTGACATGCTTTGATTTTGTTTTCATTTTCTTTTGTGCATGTTCTATAGGAATTTTCTTTGTGATTACCATGTGTATTATATAAAATATTTTATATTTATACCAATCTATTTTAAAGAGATACCAAGTTAACTTCATTTGCATTAAAAAACTACTCCTTTACAACTCCCTTTTCATTTTGTTACCAATGTCACAAATTACATCTTCTTAAATTTTATAAATGTTAATGTAGTTTTATGTAATTTATCATTTTGTTTTTTTCATTATAAGTGTACTCTTTAATCCCCATACCCTGTATCACCTATAACCCCACCACTCTGGTAATGATCTGTTTGTTCTCCGTAGTTAAGTATCTGTTTCTTGGTTTGTCCCTCTCTTTTTTCTTTGCTACTTTTTTTTTCTTAAATTCTACCTATGAATGAACTCATACGGTATTTGCCTTCTCTGATTTATTTCACTGATCATTATACTCTCTAACTCTATCCTAATGTGTAAATGGCAATATTTCATTATCATTTATGGCTGAGTAATATTCCCTTCTATATATATATACTATACCTTCTCTATTTATTCATCTATCAATGGACACTTGAGCTGCTTCCATAGTTTGGCTATTATAAATAATGCTGCAGCAAACAAAAGGGTGCATGTATCCCTTCAATTAATGTTTTTGTTTTTGGGGGGCAAATACCCAGTAGTGCAATTACTGGATCATAGGGTAGTTCTATTTTTAATATTTTTGAGGAACCTTCATACTGTTTTCCAGAGTGGCTTCACCAGTTAACATTCCCATCAATAATGCATGAGGATTCCTTTTTTTCTACATCCTCAGCAACACTTTTTCTTTCTTGTGTTGTTAATTTTGGCCATTCTGACAGGTGTGAGGTGATGTCTCTTTATAGTTTTGATTTGTATTTCTCTGATGATGAGTGATGTTCGCCATCTGTATGTCTTCGTTGAAGAAATGTTTGTTCATGTCTCCAGCCTATATTTTAATTGGATTGTTTGGGGGTATTGCATTGTATAATTTCTTTATATATTTTGGATAATAACCCTTTGTCAGATATGTCACTTGCAAATATCTTCTATAAGTTGCTTATTTTGTTTACTGGTTGTTTCCTTCCCTGTGCAGAAGATTTTTATGTGAATATAATCCCAATAGTTCATTTTTTATTTTGTTTCTTTTGTCTCAGGAGACACGTCTAGAAAAATTTACTATGGCTGATGTCAGATTACTGCCTATACTCTCTTCAAGGATTTTTATGGTTGCAGTCTTACATGTAGGTATTTAATCTATTTTGAGTTTATTTTTGTGGATGGTGAAAAAAAAAGTGGTCCAATTTCATTCTTTTGCATGTGGATGTCTAGTTTTTCCAATACCATTTGTTGAAGAGACTTTTTCTCATTGATAGTCATTCCTCCTTTGTTGAAGATTTGTTGACCAAATAATTGTGGGTTTACTTCTGTTTTCGTTGTTGTTATTTTTGTTTTGTAGTTATTATTAATGTTCTATTCCGTTGAACAATGTGTTTATTTTTATGCCAGTACCATACTGTTATGATTACTATCACTTTATAATGTGACTTAAAATCTGGCATTGTGATACTTCCAATTTCTTTTTCTTTTTCAAGACTACTTTTGATAGTCAAAGTCTTTTGTGGTTCTACACAAATTTTAGATTGTTTGTTCTAACTCCATGAAAAATGATGTTGGTGAAACCATATGATAACTGACTCTCTCTGCTTGACTTATTTCACACAGCATAATCTCTTCCAGTCCCATCCTTGTTGATACAAAAGTTGGGTATTTGTGGAGCATTAGGAAAAACATGGAAGACATTGGGAGAAGGAAAGGAAGGGTGAATTGGGGAAAACGGAGGGGGAGATGAACCAAGAGAGACTGTGGACTCTGAGCAACAAACTGAAGGTTTTGGAGGGGAGAAGGTGGGGGGTTGGGTGAGCCCGGTGGTGGGTATTAAGGAGGGAACGTATTGCATGGAGCACTGGGTGTGGTACATGAACAATGACACTGAAAAAAATGGAAAAAAATGATGTTGGTATTTTGATAGGGATTGAATTAAATCTGTAAATTGCTTTGGGTAGTATAAATGTTTTAACAATATTTGCTCTTCCAATCCATGAGAAGAGAATGTACTTCCATTTCTTTGTGTCATCTTGACTTTTTCATCTGTTTTAAACTTTTCAGAATATAGGTCTTTCACCTCTTTAAGTTTATTCCTAGATATCTTGTTGGTTTTGATGCAATTGTATATGGGTTTGTTTTCTTAATTTCACTTTCTGTTGCTTCATCATTAGTGTATAGGAATATAATAGATTTCTGTACATTGATAGTGTGAGTTTACTGAATTCATTTATCCGTTCTAATAGTTTTTGGGTGGAGTCTTTGGGTTTTCTCTGTATAGTATCAAGGCATCTACTAATAGTGAGTTTTACTTCTTCCTTACCAATCTGGATGCCTTTTATTTCTTGATGTTCTCTAATTTCTGTGGCTAGGACTTCTAATACTATATTGAATAAAAGTGGTCAGAGTGGATATCCTTGCTTTGTTCCTGATCTTAGGGGGAAAGTTCTGTTTTTCACCATTGAGTATGATGTCAGGAATGGGTTTTCCATATAAGGCCTTTGTTATGTTGAGGTTTGTTCCCTCTAGACCTACTTTGCAGAGGGTTTTTATCATGAGTGGATATTGTATTTTGTCAAATACTTTTATTGAAATGATATGGTTTTAATCCTTTCTGTTATTGATGTAATTTTATATAGTTTTTAAAAAATGCTTTATCTTCTAAATTCTAAACCTGAATTTAAAGTTATTTATATACTACCACTATATATACCATTATATACTGTGTTACAGGATTTTGGTTTTGCCTATATATTTTCTTATGCTTTATTTTGCTGTCTAGTGTTCATTCATTTTGACATAAAGGACTCCCTTTAGAAGTTCTAGTAAGGCAAGTGTATTGGCAATAAATATTCTTTATCTTGGAAGGTCTTTATATCTCCTTCATTTTTGAAGTAGTTTTCCAGATACAGTATTCAAGCCTGGCTTTTTTTGTTTTTCTTCTTGCACTTTGACTATATCAACCCACTCCTTTCTATCCCAAAATGTTTCTGCTGAGAAATCCACTGATAATCTTATGGCAGTTTCCATATACCTGATTAGTAGCTTTTCTGTATTTCTTTGCATTTGGCCATTTGATTATGATATATCTCAATATGGGCCTCTTTGGGTTCACCTTCATTGGAGTATTTGGAGGTTCTTGAATATATATGTTGATTTCTTAGATTTGGGAAGTTTTCAGCCCCATTTTCTCTCTCTTATACTGGACTGCTTAATGGTATTCTATAAGTCCTTTACGCATTTTTTTTTTTGTTCTTCTGACTTGATAATATTCATATTACCTACCTTCAAGTTTGCTGATTCTTTCTACTGATTAAGTCTTCTGTTGGATCCCTCCTTCTTATAAAATTTTTCAATTTAGTATTTTCCTCCAAAATATCTTTTTGGTTCTTTTTTGTAGTTGCTCTTTATTGATATTCTCATTTCATTCACTCATCATTTACCTGATTTTAATTAGTTGTCTGTGTACTCTTATAATGCACTGAGCTTCTTTAAGACACTTATTCTGAACTATCAGGTAATTCACAGGTATCCATTTCTTTAGAGTCAGCTTTTGGAGGTGTTTTTGTTCCTCGATTGTCCATATTTCCCTATTTCTTTGAGTTTCTTGTTATATCTTGTTTTGCATTTAGCATTACAGCCACCACTTATGAACTGGCTTTGTATAGGGGAAGACCTTCACCAATCAGTACAGGTAGAAATCTCAAACCTTTAATGAGGATGTCTTCTTTGGGCCTTTGTGTATTATTTCCTAATTAGGTTTCCGGTTTCTTTATCAGTGGCTTGTAATCTCTTGCTCGCTCTTTTGTCTCCCAGCAGCACTGCAAGTTTTTTGGTGCTTTAACAAACCACTGAGCTCTTTTGTTCTCTGCTTGCAGATGTCCATGTTTCATCAGTACTTTACATTCTGTCTCACCTGAGTCAGTCTCTTGGGGATCCCCCTGAAATGGAGGAACATGGAATGTGCATTCTGCTTCTCTATTCCCTCTCATGAAAGAAGATGCAGGTTGGACTTTCCATCTGAATATGAGCCATGACAGTTTTGGAGAGGAAATAACACAGTTTAAATGAAATGGCTGTGGCTATTCTGGGCTTTTCCTAATTCCTAGACTTTTTATGAAGATTTTTTTTTTTTTTGAGATAGAGACAGTGAGAGAGAGCATGAGAGGGGAGAAGGTCAGAGGGAGAAGCAGACTCCTCGCAGAGCCGGGAGCCCGATGTGGGACTCGATCCCAGGACTCCGGGATCATGACCCGAGCCGAAGGCCGTCGCTTAACCAACGGAGCCACTCAGACGCCCCTCATGAAGATTTTTTAAAACATATCCTGTTGCTACCTATTTTGACATCTTGATGATGTCACTTTTATGGAGTATTTTCCTATTGTTTTTCTCCTAATCTGACTATACTGTTATATTTGAAATAAGCATATTGAAATAGCATATAGTTGGGTCATGTTTTTAATCCACTCTGCCAATTTGTGTATTTAGACCATTTATATTTAATGGAGTCTTGATATGTTAGGGCTTCTTTTTCTTCCCCTACTCTTTTCCCCTACATCTGTATGGGTTACTACAATTATTTAATATATCCATTTGATGTGTCAACAGTGTTTTCTAGTGTATCTTTTTAATGGTTGCTTTAGGTATTACATTATATATTTATAACTTGTCACAGTTTTCTGGGTCATCATATTACTATTTTGAGGTAAGTATAAAAACCTTGTTCCCTTTAACTCACTTTATCCTCTTTTCATTTGTAAGTGCCTTAAATATTTCCTCTAGGATATTTTTGTTAAGTATAGGATTCTGGATTGCCAGTTGTTTTATTTCAGCACTTGAAACAGATCGGATTTTCTTCTGGCTTCCATGGTTTCTGATGAGAAATCTACTGTCATCCAATTGGTTTTGCACTATCAGTAAGGCATCATTTGTCTCATTGTTTTCATGATTTTTTTACATGGTGTTCAGTGTTCAGAAGTTTGACTATGATGGGTCTTGTAGATTGTTCATTCTGCTTCTGGAATCTGTAGGATCATGTCTATTGCCAAATTTGGGAAGTTTTCAGCTATTATTCCTTATGTGATTTTTCAGCCTTTTTTCTTTCCCTCCTCACTAGACTTGCAGTGACCCAAGAAGAGGAAAATGTGTGGCTTCTCATTACTGCTGGGCAGTGGTTGGAATTATGGTTCCCACATGATCTCCTCTAACACTATAAGTGATGGGTTTCATTACCACACAGCAAGGTTAAAAGTTCCGTACTCAGCTTTTGCTCAATGTCAGAAACTGATGCTCCCCACTTAGCCTCTGGTGGAGTGCAGGCCAAAGATTTTTCTGTGGTGGTTAGATTATTTTCTAACAGTTTTCGGTTTTGATAGGTCCCCTTACCTCATCCTTTGGCTAGAGAGTGCTAGCTTTTGTTGGGCTTTTTTATTGTTTTGTGTGTGCCCATTGGCAGCTCTAAGTTGCCAACTACTTCAGCTCCAATTCCGAGATATATAGAGCAAAAAGAAAACCTAAGAAACTCACCATCAGGTCATTCCTGGGGTTTTGGGGGGCCCTAGACAGCTTCACTTCTCTCCATCTTTTTCAGTCATCTTATGTTTTTTTAATATATAACACCCAGGGCTTTGGGTGGTACTTAGTGGGAAAAATGGGAAGAAGTCTGTTCCATATCTCATAAGGAGAGCCCCTTATAATCTTTTAAATATCATCTTTATCTGTTGTTATATCTCTATTTTCATTCCTAATATTAGAGCATGAAGTCAGTTGCTATAATGGAATAAAGGAAGTAATGCTATTTATGGTACTTCCCTGAACACAATTATAGGAAAGTGCAAAAATTCAATAAAATCTTTTGTTGATGAATTGGTGAATTCACACATCACATCCCACTTACCCAGTAATAATAATTTCTGGATATGTTTGTGTTCCAAGGTTCCAAGCTCCTCCACTGATTGGCCACTCCTAAATAGATTATTCAGGAAGAATTTATGAGTTTTATTTTTTAAATTTAGATAACAAACTTTTTAAATGAAAACATTTTAAAATAATGGCAAAAAATTCACTTAAAAAGAAATAGCTGTAAAGTAACCAAGGATGAAGTATGCAGTTAGCTTTTAATTCTTTCATTGGACAAAATAATTCCAAATGCACAGTTCCATCTTCTTTAAAAAAATAAACTTTAACAAATATTACTATTTTAAAAGTATTTTAATCATACAAATACAGTGTTGCTACATTTGCCACATAGTCTGTACACCACCAAACTATCATAATTCTGTTTAACAGAGAATACTATGTAAATTGTGCTCCCTTGAGTTGTCCATTCCAACAGGCTTGTGCAAATAGAAATCATAAAAAGGGAGTCTATTACTATTGTAAGTATTTGAATCCTTTAGTTAAATACAACAAAAAGGAATTTAGAAAGTTATTTAACAAATAACTATTAATTATGTCTTATTAACCACTAAATAACAATTAACTGAAAATAGTTGACTCTTGAATTTTGTGAAACATAATCTAAAATAATTAAAAAGTACATTTTATGATTCAAATACATGCTAATATATACTTAGTATATAAATATATATGATAGATAAGTATATCTCAATATGCATGTATATACTAAATATATAAGAAATGTATACTTTTCTAGGCTTAAAGCTATGTAGCATTTAGGAGATTTAAATTTCACAAGTTATGTCTTTTATAAAGAACAGCTTATGACCTCAAAAGAATTTAGTTCAAGTATTCTTATATGGAAGGTCAGAAAAGTACAGGAAATAGTATGATCATATAATATGAATATAAAGAAAACTTATTTTTAACTGTTACTTTTACCTTATTACTGTATCCTTGTTTTTTATGCTTGACTCCTATAGAGTAGAGTACTAGAATCAGATCTGGTGGGCAATCAGCAAAGTATGATGTGCATGTAACTGGTGATTCATGAATGTCCATGGGATACGGATTTTCAAAGATTGGAAAACTAACAGATGAAGACAATATATTAGTGTTATTTTGCAAAGAAAGATAAAAAATGAAATCACTTTCATAAAACAAATCCTGACATCTTCTAATTATTATACATTTCACTTAATTGTTTAAGTATCATAAAACAAGTATCATAAAACATAAAACAATTGTTTAAGTATCATAAAACAAAACTTAATTGTTAAGTATCATAAAACAAGGATCACGTACATGAACAAGAATGCTCTTTTAAGATTTATCTGTAAAATGTAATGTAAATACAGGTAGAATTTAACTTGAATAAATTCACTGTCTTTTCTTTGATTCCAAAATTCCACAGTGACACCACTTTGCTAATATGAATAGAATGAATTATGTTAAGTGTATTCATCAAGCTGACTTATTAGTCAACGTATTAAAGCATATTAATTAGGTGTTTTATCTATGTACGGTTTCATGTAAATATATACCATAAATGTTAAAATATCTTAGTAATTTTGACATGTGTTTCCCTGTGAGGTAATACATATACAAGTGTTTCTGGTTTTCTGCAGGAATAATTGAAAGATGAGTTTGCTGTTTAGGTGTGCGTATGATTATATAAATTTAAAATAATTTCCAAAGTAAACTTAACTAGTGGGAATACAGACTTATGGATATAGTAAATTTCATATCCTCAAGCCTACCATAATTTTAAAAATGGGTATCAGTATAGAACCACATAAAGAATTCTTATAGCCCTATGGCAAATGCTATGAAATGTGTAAGCCTGATGATTCACAGACATGTACCCTGGGGCAAAATTTTTTTAAAAATTAAAAAAAAATTTAAAAACCTAAAATCATTTAAAAAAATAAAAAATAAAATAAAATCCCACTCTCTTATTTGGCTTGGATGCCTTCGTTTAGACATACTGCTTTGATTAAATCTACTGGTTTTCTTACTGGAAAAAAAAAGAATTCTTATATTTATAATATACTGTGCACTTCTTATGTACCAGATGTAACAAGCACTGTAGTAGAAGTCATGAGAGTATGATATGTGTGTGTAGTGGCAAGGATTTTCTTCCCTCCAATCTGAAATGCTGCAGATTTCTATCCCAGATAATAATAGTGGTATGTGCAAAACCAGGTGGAAAACAAGTGGTATTTAATAAATGACATATCTGATAAGGGGTTAGTATTCAAAATATATAAAGAAGTTATATGACTCAACACCCCAAAAGTGAATACTCCAATTAAAAAATGGGTTGAAGGGGCACCTGGGTGGCTCAGTCATTAAGCATCTGCCTTCAGTTCAGGTCATGATCCCAGGTTCCTGGGATCAAGCCCTCACATCTGGCTCCCTGCTCGGTGGGAAGCCTGGTTCTCCCTCTCCCACTCCCCCAGCTTGTGTTCCCTCCCTTGCTGTGTCTCTCTCTGTCAAATAAATAAAATCTTAAAAAAAATGGGGTGAAGACATGAATATATGCTTAACATCATTCATAATCAGGAAAATACAAAACTATAATGACCTATTACCTGTCAGAATGGCTAAAATCAACACAAGAAACAACGTGTGTTGATGAAGATGCAGAAAAAGGGAAATGAGCTTTTCACACTGTTGGTGGGAATGCAAACTGGTGTAGCCACCCTGGAAAGAGTACGGAGATTCCTCAAAATGTTAAAAACAGAGCTATCCTATGATTCAGCAATGCATTGCTAGGTATTTAATCAAAGAATACAAAAATAATTTAAAGGGATACATGCACCCCAGTATTTATAGCAGCATTATCTATAATAGCCTAACTATGGAAGCAGCCTGTGTCCATCAACTGAGGAATAGACAAAGAGCATGTAATATGTATACACAATGGAATATTACTCGACCATAAAAAGAATGAAATATTGCCATTTGCAATGACATGGATAGAGCTACAGAATATCATGCTAAGAGAAAAGTCAGAGAAAAACAAATACTATTTGATTGCACTCATATGTAAGAATTTAAGAAACAAAACAAATGAGCATAAGTAAAAAAAAAAAAGAAAAAGGCAAACTAAGAAACAGACTTAACTATAGAAAACAAACTGATGGTTACCAGAGGGGAGGAGAGTAAGGGTATGGATTAAATAGATGACAGAGATTAGGGAGTACACTTGTGATGAGCACTGGGCATTGTGTGGAAGTGCTGAATCACATATATTGTACACCTAAAACTTATGTTATGCTGTATGTAAACTAACCGGAATTTAAATAAAGTACTATGTGGATCCAGAAATAAATTAGAGAGATAGCATGTAGGTTAAAATAGATGGATCAGAGGTTCTCTGTTTCAGAGTAGAAATCAAACATTTCTGAGATTGATGAAATAGAAGTAAAATACATGGAAAATCTTAATGACCACATCTCGAATTTGGGATTTGATAATAGCAAGAGGTTACAATGACAAACTCCTGACAAGGTGAACAATATCATGAAAATGAGGGAAATTATATTGGCAAAGAATAAAGAAAAATATAAGTAAAAAATAACTAAAAATGTAAGAATTTAAATGTGGAGATATAAGCAAAGATACAAATCCAAAAAATCAAGAAGAGGAAAAATTTTTAAGCCCTAATGTTTGTTTTTATATAAACCATTAAATGGAAAAAAGGGAAAAAAGAGTTAAATTACTTTGAAAAGGAGTATAAAGCTGTAATATAATAACACGAAACCTGGTTAAAGGCAGCTATTTAAAAAAGAATGTTCAATTTCTTATAATAGACAATGAAATGGGGATGCCACAAAGATTTTAAAATATGGTGCTGCTGAAGGTGAAATGCTACAAAGTAGCAAAATGTCATTTCACATACTTATATAAACTAATGAAGAGTGTAAGAATAAATATATATCTGAAAACACTGAGTAGTAAAGGTATAGTGGGCCTTGAAAGATACTAGCCAATTAGATAAGGTATAAGAAACCAAGAAATATGGCACAGAAAGAAGAGTACCACTGAGATCAGAACAGTATGTTTTGATAAAATCAATTTTAGAACTTACTTAGAGGAATAGACATAAATCCATACATGTATATAAAATTTAATTAAGTTTAATGTTGATAGAGTAGCCAGGCAGAATCGGTGATGATGATCTATGACCTATGGCCCTAATCCTATATCCCTTTCAAAATACTGAAATATTGGGGCGCCTGGGTGGCGCAGTTGGTTGGGCGACTGCCTTCGGCTCAGGTCATGATCCTGGAGTCCCGAGATTGAGTCCCACATCGGGCTCCCAGCTCCATGGGGAGTCCGCTTCTCACTCTGACCTTCTCCCTTCTCATGCTCTCTCTCACTCTCTCTCTTTCCAAATAAATAAATAAATAAATAAAATCTTAAAAAAAAAATTCCAGGACTCTCTCTCTCTAAAAAAAAAAAAATACTGAAATATTATATGCTGTAAATGAGCATAAAGAACTTTGGCTTTGACATTTTTTAGTAAAGATTTATTTGAGAGAGACGGAACATGGTGGGGCAAGAGAGAGAGAGAGAGAATCTCCAGTAGACTCCCTGCTAAGTGAGGAGCCCAGTGCAGGGCTCAATTCCACAACCTTGAGATCATGACCTGAGCTGAAATCAAGAGTCATTTAACCAACTGAGTCACCCAGGTGCCCAGCTGTGACATTTTTAAATGACACAGAAAGTAGAACTGAGGCTGTCAGTCATTCAACAAAAATTTACTGAGAACCTACTCCAAATGCAGACAGAACTCCTCCTCCATGATACCTACAGTCTAGTAGAGCATCTTTAAAACAATCATAAATAAGTGGAAAATTTTATCTGGGTCAGAACTATGAAGGACAGGAACAAAGGAAGTATGCAAGTCTATAATAAGATATTTGACCAAATTATATAGGCAATGAAAAAAAAATTTTAATGAAGAAATGATATCTGAGTTGAGTTTCTTACAGATGTTAAGAAAAAGCAAGAGAAAATTAATACATGCAGAGGAGAGAGAATGTACAAAACTTCTACATGTATAAGGGCTAAGAAGATCAGTGGGTCTAGGGTACAGAATGAGGGAAAATCAGAATCAGAAGGAAGATAGCAGAGTAGGAGGATCCTGGGCTCACTTTGTCTCATGGGTGTACCAATATAACAACTACATCTGTGCAACTATGAAAAGGATCTAAAGACTTGCAGATAGTCAATTGTAGAGAAGAGGCCACACTGAAAAAGGTAAGAGAGGCGGAGATGTGGTTGGAAACCAAACTCCAGATAAGACTAAACACAAATGAGAGGGATACCAAGCATGGGGAAGCCAGAAGAATATACCTCACACCAGGCCCAGGCACTGGAGATCTGCACTGGGAACAATAATTGAAATAAAAACACACTAGACGAAATAAACAGCAAATTAGGGTAGGCAGAAGACTGGATCAGTAATCTGGAAGACAGGATATTGGAAAGCAAGCAACCAACCAAGAATAATAAAAAATGAGAGCAGGTAAAGGGAACTTAGCAACATCGAGTATTAACATTCATATTATAAGGATCCCAAAAGGAGAAGAGAAAGGAGGCATAAAACTTATTTAAAGCGGGGTGCCTGGGTGGCTCAGTCGGTTAAGCGGCTGCCTTTGGCTCAGGTCATGATCCCAGGGTCTTGGGATTGAGCCCTGCATTGGGCTCCCTGCTCAGTGGGGAGCCTGCTTCTCCCTCTTCCTCTGCCTGCCGCTCTGCCTACTTGTGTTCTCTCTACCTTTCTGTCAAATAAATGAATAAAATCTTTAAAAAAAAATTATTTGAAGAAATAATAGCTGAAAACTTCCCTAATCTGGGAAGGAAACAGACATCCAGATATAGGAATCACAAAAAGCCCCTAACAAGATTAACCCAAGAAGGTCCACACCAAGACACATAATAATTAAAATGGCAAAAGTAATGGAATTTTAAAAGCAACAAGAGAAAAAACAAAACAGCTACATAAAGGGAAATCCTATAAGGCTATTAGCTGATTTTTCAGCAGAAACTTTGTAGGCCAGAAGTGAGTGGCATGATATATTCAAAGTGCTGAAAGGAAAAAACGTGCAACCAAGAATACTCTGGGAGAGTTACCATTCAGAACGGAAGGAGAGAGAAAATGTTTCCCAAACAAAAGTTAAAAGAAGTCATCACCACTAAGGCTGATAATAAATGTTAAATGGAATTCTTTGAGTGGTAAGAAAAAGCCATAACTAGAAGAAAATTATGAAAGGAAGAAAGTTCACAGGTAGAAGCAAACATATAATGAAGGTGGTAGATTAATCACTTAGCCAGTATGGAGGTTAAAACACAAAAATAGAAAATTATATCTAGAAAACCAGTAAAAATATATACAAAATAAAAATATGTAAATTATAACATCATATCCATAAAACATGGAGACAGATTAGAAATTTAATACTTTTAGAATGCATTCAAACTTAAGCAACCATCAAGTTAATATAAACTGCCATACCCATGTTATACATGAACCTAATGGTAACCACAAATCAAAAAACTACAGTAGATACACACAAAATAAATAGAAAGTAATCCAAGCATAACACTAAAGAAAGCCATCAAATCACAAAAGAAGAGAGCAAGAGAAGAAGGGACAGAAAAGAACTACAAAAACAACTAAGAAACAATTTACTTTAAAGGGGCTAAATACTCCAACCAAAAGACTTACATAACTAAATGGTTAAAAAACAAGGCCCATTTATATGCTGCCTACAAGAGACTCACTTTGGACCTAAAGACACATACAGAGTGAGAGTGAAGGGCTGAAAAATCATAAACCATGCAAATGAAAGCAAAAACAAAACTGAACCAAACCTTAGATACCATATCTAAGTATCTAAGCAATACTTAGATAAAAAAAAGTCTTTCAAACAAAGACTAATTAGAGACAAAAAGTCACTACATAATGGTAAAGGAAACATACCCAAATTGGAGCACCCAAATACATAAAGTACATATTAATGAACACAAAGATAAAAAATTGACAGTCATACAATAATATTAGGGGACTTTACCACACCACTTATATCAATTAGATCAGACAGAAAATCTAAAGGATATAGTGTCTTTGAATGACACAATAGACCAGATGTATACAGATATATTCAGATCATTCCATCCCAAACCAGAAGAATGCACATTCTTTTGCGTTGCACATGGAACATTCTCCAAGATAGATCCCATATTAGGCCACAAAACAAGTCTCAATAAATTTAAGAAGATTAATAGCATATCCAGCATCTTTTCTAATGACAATGATATGAAAATGAAAACTGCAAGAAAATCTGGAAAGAACAAACATATGGATGCTAAACAACATGCTACTAACCAACCAATGGGTCAACTAAGAAATCAAAGAGGAAATCAAAAAATACATGGAGACAAATGAAAATAAAAACACAATAGTCCAAAATCTTTGGGACATGGGGCACCTGGGTGACTCAGTCGGTTAAGCATCTGCCTTTGGCTTAGGTCATGATCCCATGATCCCAGGAATATAGCCCCATGTTGGGCTCCCTGCCCAGTGGGGAGTCTGCTTCTCCCTCTGCCACTCCCCCTGCTTGTGCTCTCTCATATGCATGCTCTCTGTGTCAAATAAATAAATAAATCTTTTGAAAAATATTTGGAACACAGCAAAAGCAGTTGTAAGAAAGAAGTTTATAACAATACAGGCCTACCTCAAGAAATAAGAAAAACCTCAAACAACCTAACCTTATAATTAAAGGAGCCGTTAAATGAAGAACAAACAAAGCTGAAAGCCAGTAGAAGAGAGGAAATAATATAGAGAGAAATAAATAAAATAGAGACCAAAAAAATCCACACACAATAGAAAAGTTCAATTAAACCAGGAAGTGGTTCAAGATTTTACTTATTTATTTGACATAGAGTGAGAGAGCACAAGCAGAGGGAGTGGTAGGGAAAAGGGAGAAGCAGATTCCCTGCTGAGAAGGGAGCCCGTTTTGGGGCTTGACCCCAAGATCCTGGGATCATGACTTGAGCCAAAGACATGTGCTTAACCAACTGAGCCATCCAGGTGCCCCAAAGCGAGTTCTTTAAAATGATTTTAAAAAAACTGATAATCTTTTAGCCAGACTCAAGGAAAAAAGAAGGAGGACTCAAACAAAATCAGAAATGAAGAAAAAATAACAACCAACATCACAGAAATACAAAAGATTATGAGAATATTATGAAAAATTATAAGCCAACCAATCGTACAACCTAGAAAAAAATGGATAAATTTCTAGAACCATAATCCTCCACAACTGATTTAGGAAAACATAAAATCTGAACAGAACTGTTACTACTAATGGAATTGATTCAGTAATCAAAAACTCCCAATAAACAAAACTCCACACTAGACAGCTTCACAGGCAAATTTTACCAAACACTTAAAGAAGAGTTAAACCTTTTCTTAAATGATTCTAAAAAATAGGATAGTAATGAAAATTCCAAATTCATTCTATGAGGCCAGCATGACTGTGATTCCAAAAGCAGACAAAGAACTACAAAAAAAAATTATGGGCCAATATCTCTGATGAACACAGATGCAAGAATTCTCAAACAAAATATTGGCAAACTACATTCAATGATACATTAAAAGCATGACTCACCATAATCAAGTGAAATTTATTCCAGAGATGCAAGGATGGCTGGTATTTGCAAATCAGTCAATGAGATATATCACATTAACAAGAAAAAGGATAAAAGCCATATGACCATCTCAATACATACAGAAAAACATTTGGCAAAATACAACATCCATTCCTCATAAAAACTCTCAACAAAGTGAGTTTAGAGGGAATATACCTCACCATAATAAAGGTCATATATCAAAAACCCACAGCTAAAATCATACTCATGGTGAAAATCTGAGAGCTTTTACTCTACGATCAGGAAGAAGAGAAGGGTGTCCACTCTTGCCACTTTTATTCAACATAGTACTGGAAATCCTAGCTGCAGCATTCAGACAAGAAAAAGAAAACACATCCAAACTGGTAGGGGAGAAATCAAACTGTCATTATTTGCAGATGCCATAAGACTATATATAGAAAACCCTAATGACTCCATCAAAAAACTACTAGGATGGGTAAATGAATTCAATAAAGTTTCGGGATAAATAATTAACACACAAAAATCTGTTGCATTTCTATACACTAATAATGAAGAAGCAGAAAGACAAATTTAATAAGAATCCCACTTACAATTGCACCCAAAAGAATAAAATACCTAGGAATAAAGTGAACCAAGGTGATGAAAGACTTGTACTCTGAAAACTATAAAACATGATGAAAGAAAGATGACACAAACAAATGGAAAGATATTCCATGCTCATAGGTGGAAAGACTATCATTCAAATGTGCATACTACCCAAAGCAATCTTCACATTTAACTCAATCTCTATCAAAATACCAACAGCGTTTTTCACAAAACTAGAAAAAAGAATGCTAAAATTTGTATGGAATGACAAAAGACCCCAAATAGCCAAAGCAATCCTTTTTAAAAGATATATTTATTATATTGGAGAGAGAGAGACTGGTGGGGAAGGGCAGAGGGAGAGAGAAAATCTCAAGCAGACTCCCGCTGAGAACAGGGCTCAATCCCCCAGGCCTGAAATCACAACCTGAGCTGAAATCAAGGGTCAGATGCTTAACTGACTGTGCTACCCACCAAAGCAATCTTGAGAAAGAAGAACAAAGCTGGAGGTGTCTCATCAATTCCAGATTTCAAGATGGACTACAAAACTAATAATCAAAACAACATAGTACTGGCAAAAACAAAACAAAACAAAAATTAAAAAAAAAAAACAAACCCAGACACATAACATAGTTCAAGAGAACAGAATAGAATGCCCAGAAATAAACCCATGTTTATGTGGTCAATTAATCTACAACAAAGGAGGCAAGAATATGCAATAGGGAAAAAATGGTCTCTTCAAATATGGTGCGATGAAAACTGGACAGCTACATGTAAAAGAGTGAAATTAGACCACTTTCTTATGCCATCCACACCAATAAACTAAAATTAAACACCTAAATCCAAAACCTGGAACCATAAAACCTCTGGAAGAAAACATAGGCAGTAATTTCTTTGACATCTGCTCTAGAAACAGTTTTCTAGATATATCTCCTCCAGTGAGGGAAACAAAAGCAAAAATAAACTATTGGGACTACAACAAAATAAAAAGCTTTTATGACAATGAAGGAAACAATCAACAAAATGACAAGGCAACTTACCGAATGGGAGAAGATATTTGCAAATGATATCTCTGATAAAAGGTTAATATCCAAAATATTTTACACCAATATATTATATCCAAATATAATATATTGGATTATTATTATACCATAATATCCAAATATTATAATAATATCCAAAATAATTTACAAATTAACACCAAAACCCCCATAAATAATCTGATTAAAATGGGCAGAGGACTTGAGTCGACCTTTTTCCAAAGAAGATCTACAAATGGCCAGTAGACAATGATAAGATGCCCAACATCACAAATCATTAGAGAAATTCAATCAAAACTACAATGAGTGACACCTTACACTTGTCAGAATGACTAGAATAAAAAAGAAGTAACAAGTGTTGTCAAGAATGTGGAGGAAAAGAGACCCTAGTGCACTGTTGGTCGGAATGTAAATTGGTGTAACCACCATGGAAAACAGTATGGTTTTTCAAAGAATTAAAAATAGAAATACCATATGATCCAGTAGTCCTACTAGTGGGTATTTACCCAAAGAAAACAAAAACGCTAATTAAAAAAGATGTATGCACTCTATGTTTATTGTGGCAATATTTCCAAGAGCCAAGATATAAAAGCAACCTGTATCTATCAATCTATTGATCTATCTACTGAATATTACTCTGCCATAAAAACTAATGAGATATTGCCATTTGTGACAACATAGATGGGACTGGAAGATATTATCCTAAATGAAAGAAGTCATACAGACAAAAATACTATATAATTTCACTTACATGTGGAATCTAACAAAAAAACAAGCAAAGAAACAAAAATACTAGACTCATAAATACAGAGAACAAGCTGGTGATTGCTAAAGGGGAAACAATGGGCTGGGGGGTGAAATAAAGGGAATTAAGAGCTACAAACTTTCAGTTATGAAATATGTAAGTCACAGAGATGAAAAGTACAGCACAGAGAACTCAGTGAATAATACTGTAATAAAACTGTAATGCAATAGATGGTGATTACACTTATTGTGGTAAGCACTGAGTAATGTATAGAACTGTTGAACCAGTATGTTGTACACCTGAAACTAATATAACGTTGTTAAATATACTTCAATTAAAAAAGGAAAAAAGTGAAAGAAAATCAGTTTCATGCCTATCATCATTTACAATGAAAATGTGTAGCAAGAAGACAGTATTCATCAATTTCATCTACTTTTACTGTCCATGTAATGGAGTTGAGAGAGCCATTCTAATAGCAATATTTTATATTTGTTACCATTGCCTACAATATAACAAGAAAGAAAAAGTGAAAGAAGGCCTTCATCTTCTCTACCCTCCAGACCCTGCTCTTCTGTATTGTTGCAGCAATAGTCCAATAATATTTTTATCGTGTGCCATTTTTCTTTGGTCAATAGTCTAGCAAATGGCCATATAGTATACTGTACACATTTTCATAACAATTGTGTTTGCTTAGGTTAACAGCAGACAAATGACCCATTTTACATGTCTGGAGTCTCCAAATGCATCTTTCCAAACATCAGGTGTTGCCTCTAAAATGTGTTACAATTTTGTGTGTTTCTCATACTCTCCTGGTTTAGTTTTCATTATTGAATCAATTATATTTCTACAATTCCAACATAAAAATATTACACATAAAGACTATTTACCATCTAATATATACTGTCAGTTATCTCTAACATCTTCTTATATTTTAATTGTAATGAATAGAGTATAAAAACAGTATTAATCTGTAAATAAATAACTTACTTGCTTTGTGTCAGATCAACTACAATGAGATCTTTCTCCAGAAGTACTACAACAGCATAAGGTTCTTGAAATTCTACGAGTAAAAAATAAAAAGTGGAAGTTTTCAAATTTCGTATTTTATAAAATCACCAAACTTTCATTTCCTTTATCTCCTTACAAATGTTATTTAAATGATTTCAGAAGATCAAAATATGACCCAAAGTAAGAAGTAACAAAGAAAACTTTTAAAAAATATTGTTGTGTTTCTCAGACTTACTACTTAAGTTCATTATAGGGAATATGAAAATGAAAAGTTGAATAGGCACAGAGTTAAACATTTCTCAATCATGAGGTGGTGATAGATTATTTGAAGAGAGTCTGTCATTTCTGTCTCACAAACATTTATCTTACTCTTCTATAACCTTCCATTTTAGATCTGATTTCATGCATATAAGGAGATGTTCTAAGGACACAGTAGTTCTGCCTTCCTGAGCTGTGATACATTTTCACCTCCCTATGAGAGCAACACTCCTTACACTAAAAAATTTAATTTCAATTCAATGCGATTTAACACGTAAAGATATGTCCCTGAGAGTATATACCTCAAAAAGACAGAGAATTTGAGGATAGTTTCGAATTTTCAAATTCCTAAACTTTAACCCCCCCTTCCTTCCAATATGTTCCAGCAACTATTCTCAGAACAAAGGATATATGGAGAATAAAATTGACAAGGCCCTTACTCTAATTGAGTTTACATTCTAGGCATATATACAAACCATGAAGAACTAAACAAAAAAGAAAAATTCAGAGAATAATGTAAGCTATTAAAGGAAATATTAAAGGTAATGTAAGAAATGACTGATTGGTGGGAGAGAACTGATTCAGTTATTGTAGTCAGGGAAGACACTGCCTTCCATCTATAAAAGGGACTAATAAAAGAAAGGCAAAGTTAAAGTGTTCTCAGTTTAAGAAAAAAGTATTTATAAAAACATCTTACATCATGATATTTGATTCTCAGTAGCTAGAACAGGTATTGCTATTTTTCATTTCATAGAGAAAACTGAAGTCCAAAGAGGTTATGAGATTAGAACAAATTTACAAAGGTAGTTAATTGAAAAAGTTGGAACTTTAACCCAGGCCTTCTGATTCTAAATTCTCATGTGTTTTCATCATTCCGGCAGTTTCCACTAGCTACTTTAAGAAGTATTTAATCCTAAACTCAACAATCATTTGGTAGGAATTTTATTCAGAGTATTCAAGTCTTGGTTGGGAAAATGGAAAAGATGGCCCTTCACAGTCCTTCACAGGCCTTTATAGTCTTGAAAAGCTATAGAACCTATTCATATTTATAAGCCACATGCTATAAGAGAAAAACTAGAAATAGAAACCCCAAAACTGAGGAGTATATCCTTGTTTGGGTATATGTCTATGTGACAGTAAGCACTCTTCATACTGTTTGCCACTCAATCTGTTCTCAAACTGAGGCTTCTTCCACTTCTCTCTTATCATTTAGAGCTGTTTTTTCAACATTATTTCAGTTCTTCTGAATTTAGGGTTTTTAGGGTTTGGTTTTTTTGTTTTGTTTTGTTTTTGTTTGTTTGGTTGTTTTTTCAGTTGAAGGAACACTGGAGTTCCAACTATTACTTTTTTTCTTTGTCCTCTCTCTAGGGCAATCATTGACTGGGAAGCAACTGCTACAAAAATACAATAGCTGAGACGCTGGCATGAATGACCAAAATTCATAATCATTTTAGTTATAGCTGTTTTGTCACTTTATATAGGTGCATCTGTTTTAGATTATTATTGTTTCTTTTCAAATAATAACAGTAGCAAAAGTTTCACCTTTGTAGAAGTACTTGGTATATGGTATATAATCTCTGAATAAAAAGATTTCCTTAGGAGTCAGTATTAGGTTCAATTATGTGTCTATTATTTATTAACAGTTTGACTGTAGGCAAATTCATTAACTTATTATCTCAATTAAATTAGTTAAATTTCTTTACCCATTGATATGGCAAAATAATAACTACCTTAGACTATTGTGAATATTAGATGTATATGAAGATGTTTAATGCAAAGCCTGGCATATAGTACATGCTCAGTAGATGCCAATAGTATCACTTCCTTATTAGATTGGTCTATTTTTGAGCAGGCTCAGTCTTTTAACCTTAGCCCCAACAGGTAAAAAGCTCTATCATAATTACTATTTCTCTGAAATGTATTATTTATTATGCTTGTAAAAGACCAGATACAGTTAAATGTAAATGTGAAATTGACAAATCCTGAGTATAGTCACTTAGTTACTCTACACAATATCCCTTGAGATAAGAGGCATTTGTGTTCTTTGAAAAACAAGTTGAATTGAATTGTCAGAGGTCACAAATGATTTATCAACATTAAAAACAATACATTTATTTTGTGTAATATATGCATAAGATTTATCACTATGTGGCTGTAAAGAAGAATAAAGTTCCATTATTTGCTTGTATGGAATTATACTCAAAATATACTGTTAAGTGAAAAAAAGTGTAATATGGAATAACACATAGAATATATTCTCATTTGTATAAAAAAGAGATAATGTATACATAGATAAGTACACATAGGCATATGCATAAACTTTTGGGGAGAATACATAAACTTGAAAATAGTCGCTTCTGGAAGGGCAGTAAGTTTTCATTATATACTAATGTGTATTGTAGGGTCTTTTCTGTCACTTTCAACTATTATTGTTTTAGCCAGAAATAGTAAAATACATTTATATTTTACTGAGTAAAGTTAAAGTATTTCTCTTCGCTCCTGACAAGTAAAAATTCCATCCTCATTATCACTACTCTAAAAAACAAAGACATATATATATGTGGCTTGGAAGTGATTAGACACAGCTACAATAAATTTATAATTTACTTAATATTATTAGAAACTAACCTAACATCTCTACTGATGTGTAGAAACATATATACACACACACACACATAAAAATATGTGATTGCAGAGATCAAACACTATCACTCTCTATTACTGGCACATACATTTTTCTCTAAGCTCTTTTACAGGAAGCATTTTCCTAAATTCAGCTTTTGGTTTTCTGTTTGTTCTTATTCCTTTATCATTAATTCTCATAACTCCAAAGAACATCTATATTCTGATAATTCATAAATAAATATTAAAGATCTTTTCTCCTTCTGCTGTCTAAGCAACTCTACTGACTTACAATCAGACTTACCTTTTTCTCTTTCCAAAAACTGTTATTATTGCATATGAAACCACTATTCTTTTTTTAAATTTTATGTGTTCATTTGAGAGAGAGAGAGAGTAGGCAGGAGTGAGATCGGGTGGGGGGGCAGGGGCAGAGGGAAAGAGAAGCAGGCTCACGGCTGAGCAGTGAGCCCTACAGAGGGCTCAATCCCAGGACCACTAGATCATGACCTGAGTTGAAGGCAGAGGCTTAATTGACTGAGCCACCCAAGTACCCCTGAAACCACCATTCTTAAAATATGTTCTCTTTGACTCATCTATCATATCACTCTCTAAACCTAATTGGTGACCAAATTCAGTGGGTTTCCTCTTTCCATTCCTACAGGCAGCCCTGTGTTTCAGATCTTGACCATTTTAATGAACACTGTCACAAAAATCTCCCAGTTGGAAACCGGAATTAAAGATTTCAGTGTCTGTTCAAACCCGTAACCTCCTTTTTGGCAAATTTTACTAAAAACATTGCTTTCTTTCGTCTTAATATTTTCTCAAAATTCTTCTATTTGCAAATACCTCTAAAAGACTTTCATTTTTTTTTCATTTTCATTTCTTTTCATTTTTTTCTCTAAGTTGATTTCACTCTAGCAAACCTTATAAGTTCTAAAACCTTCACTCAATATCCTTTTCGAGTGCCAAGTCATTCTTCAAAGTGTATAAAACCTACTTTTTCCATGAAGCTTTGCAAGAATATTTCAGCTATTGACTATCTTACTAGCCTATAAATTAGTACATTATTTAAACTCTGACCCATATAACTCAGCACTTGTGTTATATTTTTTAAATATAAGTCATAATTATATCCCTCATCCAACTAGATTTTATGTGATTTGACACCAGAGATCAGTTTCATACCTCATCTGTATTCTCAATAAGCCTTTGTAGTACTGAGGCCATAGAAGCATCTAATAAATATTTGTTAATTAATTAACAACACAGGTAACTTGTCTGTCCTAGCAACTTTGGAAATAGAGTGCCACCTTGATTGTTATTTCATATCAATTTATCCCATCTTTAAATATGAAACTAAAGAACGTAAAGCCAATTAATACAGTTGTAATAAAACAATTTATAGATCTTCAAAGTTACAGAGTATTCTCATGTTGGCCTTCCAATAATCATGTGGGGTTAATACTATTCTTGTTCTAAAAATGATAAATCCAACTCATAAAAGTAAAATGACTTACCCACGGTCACCTAGCTAGTGAATGACAGAGCTAAATCATAAAACCAAATACTGTGCCTTCAAGTCTAAGTGTTCTTCCTTTTATACATATTCCCTCTTGAAATTATACACACACACACACACAATGTTTTAATCATAAACTCATATTTTGTTTGTTTCAGCCTTCTCAATTTTTAGATTTTAATACTAAAAGATTTCATTATATAGTTTGCAAGTTTAGTTTTTCTGTTTACAAAATGTCTTTATATTAAGGATGCATCTCTCCTCCCGAAAGCTCTTCTAATTATTATCAAAATTGAAATAAATCACTAACCACACATCAGCAATCCTAGAGTAATCAGAGGTGCTGCAGTTGCATCTGAAGTGAAGCCAGATGTGAAACAGATGCACTACCACCAGAGTTATAGATCACTGATATCAGGTAAGTGCTTTAACTTTGATTGGTATTAGAACGGGATGGGTGGAGCTGGTCTAGGAGAGGCTATTAGGAGACCTCAGTATCCTCAAGTGATTTCACCCTGGACCCCTATCGGACCCTCCCAGCTCAGCTTCCACCATCCTTATCAAAGTTTAAAGCACTTACCTGACATAAGAACCTGAAACTCCAGCACTGCTGTACTACATTTTTCTTACTTCCAGTTTGTCAAGTAGGTACAATTGCGGAACCTGCTCCAGCACCTGTAGCTCACAATGTTGTACCACAGTGGATGTCAGCTGCCAAAACTAAAAATATTTAAGCTTAATTTTATTAGGAACTTACTTCAAAAATGATTTTCAACATTAATAGTTTCATTTTTGTTACTTACCATTTGGATAGGGTGTTTCACATAAAGTAAGAAATTCAACAATAGGATGATCCATTTCAAGCACTGTAATTGCTTTTCCATGCATGATGGTTAAACTTGGTCTTCTGCAAGCTTTGTCATAGGACAATCCACCAGAAAATATTATGAATGGTTCACTGCATAGAAAAAAAAGTTAATGAGATTGAGCGGTCCTTTAACCTGATACAATTTCATAAGACTGAACTACTGAAGAATAAATTTGGTAGGGATTATACACAATACAATTTGACAGCAAATATCTTTCTTAGTCCAAAATGTCTCACCCAAATAACTTCCTATTCTACCATTTCCCTTTCCCTGGCTGTGAATTATCACCATTAAAATTACTAATGAATCAGTCTAAAGGTGATGAGGTGTGTTGGGGAAAAAGTAGAGAAGTTGGGGGGAATAGAGGTGCTCATCAATTCAAAAGGACATCTCTAGATGTATTAGATGATTCCCCAAACTCTATATCACTACCATTAGAACATTAATCTATGTTAATTTATTATATTAACCATCTGGCACGTGGGGTCCAAAATTCCTAAGGGAAAAGAGGCAAATTTCAATATAAAATTAAATGTAACAATAGCAAGTCCAGAGTGGTAGAACGTAACATAAAAATTCTATGTAATGGTGTTTCTGTGGGAAAAGGATTATGATAAAAAGATGGAGAAAATTAAGAACAAAAAATGTGATCTTCCCAATTTTACCTTGGGTCAGCCAGTTCTATTTAGCTACTAAAACTAACATCAAACTTTTTAGGCTCTGTTAGTTGCAAGATACAATTAGATAAATTGAGTGGGGCTGAGATGATTATAAAATACTACAGCTGTCAGAAAGTTAAGTGTTATAATTTTTTACTTTTCTTAAATTAATACCTGTATCTCTATGTATATAAAAGAAAATATGTTGATGAAATATTTTTAATAAATAAATACCAAACTGAAAATACTCTCCAAAACTTTTTTTAAAAAGAACTAGACAATTATTTTACCAAATTCTTTGAGAACATATGCTTCTCTAAATAATTCATTTCCATCTATTCACTAAAGAATCTACTAGTTTCCAAAAATCACTCTATAAATTTCCTTTTCTCTGTCATTTCATACTGTACATGGTACTAAACATTATCAATGGGACATTTGCTAATATTAGGCTGGCTATATAACAAGAACAAAAAGAGCTTTTTAAAAAAGTTTCCATTAAAACCTACATACAAAATGTCTATACTGATTTTTATTTATAATTCTGTCTTAATGTTTTAACATAAATATTTGAGTCGTAAGCTAAATAAGAAAAAATACTCATTTATTTTCCTTGAGCCCTATATCAGTTGATGTGAGTTAGTCTTGCTTTAGTAAATTGGTGTACTAAATTACCAACCTAGTAATGGTGGTACTAAGCAGCAAGTTTTTTCCTATAAAATAAATGCTTATATTATTAAGACTTCTCCAGATTTCAAAGTCATTTCTAATGAAATGAGTAAGTGTTTTTGTACATTTTTTGTGTTGCCTTGTTTTACAACAAATATCATAACGTAGAGATTTTCATACATATTGAGGTTAACTGCTCCAAATGTTAGTAAGGCCATAAGTATCTATTTTTTCCATGTGAAAGGGGCGTAAAGTTAATCTCATCTCTCACTGCTAATCCAAATATAGGATAAGAAGCAATTTATTCTCCTTTTTTTTGGTAAGCACATTGGAAAATATGTCCTTTCTAATATTGGAAGAAAGCAATATCTTTTCTGCTTTTATTATGACTCTGCATCAGAAAACACTGGGTCTGAAGTTAATTCATGCACTTCTCTATAAACTATTGAATGACTGAAGAAAAAGTTAATTCCTCAGGAAAATGCTTAGGAAACCACTCATGAATAATTGCATTAGATATTTAATTATCACATTAAATTCTCATAAGTATAATCCTCATTTTATTAATGAAGTTAAATAACAACTAAGCAGAAAAACCCAAAAGAAAACAGATCTGTCCAATTTCAAAGCCATTCTCCTAAACAGTGATCTGTACTGCCTGTAGCAGATGAGTCTGAGATTAATGCAGGTAAAGTTGTTTAGAGTCAAGCAGCTATGGACTGAAAGGATAAAGAAACAAATCCAGACTCCAAAGTACGTGTTTTTTACTTCTAGTCTAATGTTTCTAAAACTGTGGCATATAACTTTAAAATGTTCTGAGAAAAAGTTTTTTTTAAAAAAGATTTTATTTATTTATATGACACACAGAGAGAGAGAGGGAGTGCACAAGTAGGGAGAGCAGGAGGAGAAGCAGACTCCTAAGCAGGGAGCCTGATGTGGGGCTCGATCCCATGACCCTGGAATCATGACCTGAACTGAAGGCGGACATTTAACCAACTGAGCCACCCAGTCATCCCTGAAAAATAGTTTTTAATTTCAAATTTGACAAACACTTACAAACCATATCTCCCTTTTGAAATTTTATAATTCAGGCCATATATATATGCAAAGATTCTAAGAAACTATACAGTAAAGAACCCAATTTACTGGGGTGCCGTGGTGGCTCAGTGGGTTAAAGCCTCTGCCTTCAGCTCAGGTCATTGATCTCAGGGTTCTGGGATCAAGCCCCACATCGGGCTCTTCTGTTCAGCAGGGAGCCTGCTTCCTTCTCTCTCTCTGCCTGCCTCTCTGCCTACTTGTGATCTCTCTCTCTCTGTCAAATAAATAAATAAAATCTTATAAAAAAAAGAATCCAATTTACTTTTATATAACCCAGAATTTCTTAGATCTCTCAAATATATTTGATTACAGATTCCTGTTTTTCCATGGATACAGTTAGTGATCAAAGGAATACAATTTGATAAATACTATATACACTAAACTGACTCCTTTACTATTTTCTACAAGTGTATCCTGGTATACTGATCAGATATATTATTACAAAAGAAATAATTAACTACATAATTAACAAGGTCTTCATACATAAAGAAAACATTAATACAAATTAAAAATTATCTTTTTAAAGATTTTATTTATTTATTTGACTGAGAGAGCCAGAGAGCACAAGAGGGGGGAATGTCAGAGGGAGAAGAAGCAGGCTCCTCACTGAGCAGGGAGCCCAATACAGGACTCTATCCCAGGACCTTGAGATCATGACCTGAGCTGAATGTAGGTGCTTAACTGACTGAGCCACTAAGGTACCCCCAAATTAAAGATTATTGATAAGAACTTGGATGAATCCCAAAGGCATTATGTTGAGTGAAAGAAGATAGGATCAAAATGTTACATAATAGGGTGCCTGGGTGGCTCAGTGGGTTAAAGCCTCTGCCTTCGGCTCGGGTCATGATCCCAGGGTCCTGGGATCAAGTCCCGCATTGGGCTCTCTGCTCAGCAGGGAGCCTGCTTTCCCTCCTCTCTCTCTGCCTGCCTCTCTGCCTACTGTGATCTCTCTCTCTGTCAAATAAATAAATAAAATCTTAAAAAAATATATCATTATACCCCCCCTTTAAAAAAATGTTATATAATATATAACTGCATTTATATGACATCTTAAAAAGGCAAAGGTTGAAAAAACTATAGTGACAGAGAACAGATCAATGTTAGTCAGGGGTTAGAAGTAGAGAAAAGTATGACTTTAAGGAGAAGCAGGAGAGAATTTTGGGGGTATGGAAATGTTCTGTATTGTTATTGTGGCGGTGATTTCAGGCATCTATACATGTGTTAAAATTCACAGTATTGTACACCAAAAGAAAAAAGTATTTTACTGTATAATTTGTAAAATAAATATAGAAAAAGCATTAAAATTTTTTCTCAATGAAGGCAACAAGATTAAGCAATAAACTGTGCAACATATACATACTAAAATAACATTTGTTGAGTATTTATGATTTTCTGGGTATTGTGTGAAGAAGTTTACTTGTGTTATTGTATTGAATCCTTATGATATCCCAATGAGAAAACTACTATTATTCTCACTTAACAGATGGATATACTGAGGCTTAGAGAACTTTACACATGAAGTCTATCAATAGGTGGCCATGATAGAAAGGGATTAAAAGACAAGTAAAAGGTAATTTTTATTAATTACAGAGAACTTGATAATGTTAGTGGTAGCAGGTAGAGAGATCATCATTCCTTTTTTTTTTAATAGAATAAATTTATTAAGTATAGAGGTCATTGGTGGTGGGATACCAATAAACAATTTGGTTGCTGGGGACTAAAGATTCTTAAGCAGAATGGTTGTTTATCCCTAGAAACGTAAAGCCAGTTTGTGAATGGTTGAATTCCTGATTCCTCAAGTATCTTCTCTTTATTTTCACCCTTTCCTCACTTTGTGTGTCAATCCTATTATCCCTTAAGACCATCTCAGGAACCTCCTTTCCCAAGAAGAAATTTACTGATCTCTCTTCACCATTCTCTTCCCCTTTCTCTTCCCCTCTCTCTTTAGGCTGGGTTAGGTATCCTTTTGTTGTGCTTTCATAGCATATCTCTATAAAAGCACCTCACATGGTACATGAAAACCACTAGTTTATGGCCTTATTTCTTCTATTAGACCATAACAGATTCAAAAACAAGCAGTATTCTCTTTCATTTTAGTACACCAAACAAGTTGCACAATTTGTACTAAGGAGTAATAACTAATAATATGCATACATAATAACAATATATATATGTAAAATGTTTCCACATACAATATATACAAATACGTATATATAATACATACATAAAATGTTTCCATCCACAATAATTAAATTTAAAATGTTTTAATACTTTAATTATAGTAATATAAAACTGTGGTCATTTTTACTACTTATGTTTAGTAACATTCGGCTGAACTAAAGGAGGCATTGATCTATCATGTGTGTATGTACACATATATATGTATATATATAAAATATTGTAAAAATGTACATAAAAATGTACATAAAAATATTACCATGTATGATAGTTTATATATATAAACTAGCTCATTTAAAATGGCCATAATTTTATACTATTAAATCTTTCAAAGAGCAGGGGTAAACAAACATTAAATGTATCTATAATACTGAGAATACATTCCACGTGAACATGTAAGTAATATAAAATAGAATTACCCAACTTAGAGTTAAAATAAAATTAAGGTTTAGGTAAAATTAAGGTAATTATGGTAATTCTGGATGAGAATATTGTCATTGATAATTATTGTAAGTAAAAAGAACATTCTAGATTTATAGGATAAGGTTGCTATACATACATAATAAAAATTTTATTATATATTATTATTCAATTTAATTTTCTATATCTTAAAATTTAGTACTATTTTATTAAGCTAATATATATAACTGTTTATTTTTCCAACTAACTATAATCTTTCCAAGCTCAGAATGTAAGATCCTGAAGTAAAGAGACTTGGTTATGTATTTAATTCTTTCATGTGCAATATCAATAGGTATCTTCTGCTTAATAATACTAAATGATTGCTACTTGTAATGTGCATGGCCAAAAAGTCTCACATTGTTAAAATTAATGTACATAATATTCATCTTAATATTCATAGAAAGTTAAAATAATTTGATATTCATCATAACATCATAAATACTCATATTAAACAATAAGGAAGTTGTTATTATCAGTGAAGAGGATTTAGCCAATTAATATACTTATATAATTATATGAAACTTTAAATAATACATAATCACTAAAGTTTATTTGCTATTCTTGTTTCTGTTTCTTACATATTTTCCCATATCACCCAAAATAAAAAACGCATACCTGTTTCTACAGGTCTTGTATTCTACTTTTAGAATTGGTTTACAAGATTCAGGTTTTCTTCCTTCTCTTTGACTTTTTCCTAAAGAAAGAAAAAGGATTTTGTTAAATCATATCTAAATTCTATACATCCATGACAAGTTCAAAAGCATGACCAAAAGAATATTAAAAAAAAAGGTAATCATGTATTTTTCATAATAGGATAAATTCAATTCTATGCATTCTAACATATTTGAATTTGTAAACAATTTGTTGAATCCTAGCAATTGATTGCTATATAAGCAATAAAGTTATTTGTAAACTTACCATATCTATATTGTTTTATAGTCTCCATCTATAAATCTAGTCTCATATAGTTATTTTAATTATTTAAGTCTTAAGATTACTTTAGAATTAAAGACACATACACATACCTATCTGCACAATGAAATACATAATTATGAAAATCCATACTGGGGCCATTACAGATTTTGTCTATAATATAGGCAAACCCCTTTTATATCCAGAAAGATTTGCCATTTAAAACTTATGATAGATAATCACATCAAAAAATGGGCAGAAGACATGAACAGACACTTCTCCAAAGAAGACATACAAATGGCTAACAGACACATGAAAAAATGTTCATCATCTTTAGCCATCAGAGAGATTCAAATCAAAACCACACTGAGATACCACCTTACACCAGTTAGAATGGCCAAAATCAACAAGACAGTAAACAACAAATGCTGG